>JADMLD010000044.1:0-602500 GCA_017589585.1 Phylloscopus whistleri
GATCCAAGAGATGCCACGTCCTTGCCTGAAAGAGACCCACAGCTCACTGACCTGTTTTGCTCAGCCTGCTCATCCCAGAGGCCAGAGACCTGGATGGTGGCTTTGGGGAAGAGACTGAGGGCAGGCGCCCACAGGCCACGGCTCTTTTTTTCTGGGTCAGGGATGGGGTTTCCCATTTCGTGCACTTTACATTTCAAAGGGACACTGGATCAGTGCTCTCCAGGGCACGTGGGTGTCATCGTGATGTGGAAGAGCTGGGAAAATCCCTGAGCTCCAGGCAAACCTGAGTCACCCAGTATGGACTACACTGGACTAGGTGCTGAAGACTCAGGTGCCCAAAGGATAACAAGGTCAATATCCTCAGTGTTCTGCTGCTCTGCCATCAAGGGTATTTCCCCACCCTCTCTCCCCATTCATGGATCACCTGGTGCTTCACAAGGTCTGCATGAGCTCTGCAGGCCTTGTGCTCCTATCAACTGCTCTGGGCAGATCACACAGCCCTGGTTCCTCAGCAGGCTCTGGGCCTTGTCCTGCTGACTTCTAAGCATGGACACAGCTGAAGAACAAGGTCACTCTCTCTTGTGCACCTCTCCCAGGCCTGTCCCTTGTCTTCCCCCAGGGAGCCCAGGGATTTCCTTTCTTGCAAACCTGTGATTGCTGCCTCTTGCCCTTTGACAGTGCACTCCACAGGAGAGTCAGGCTTCATTCTCTCCAGAGCCACCAGGAGGTGGTGGAGACAGCAGCTGCAGGCCCCCCTCCACACCTTGCTCATCTCCACCAGGTTGCACAAGTGCAGGCAGCCTCAGTATCATCTCCTGTTGGTCCTCTCCCTTGAGGACCTGGCAGGCTCAGCTGTAGGAGCCCTTTCCATCTCCTGGTAGCCTCGCAGGGGTGCAGGGCATCCTCTGGAAATTCTGCCCAGGAGAGAGGGAGCTGTCTGACAGTGGCTGTATTCAGAGGACAATGGGAAGAGGCCCACAGCTTCTGGAGGCAACTGGGAAGTTCTTCTCAGAGCAGGAGCAGAAGACTTCCAGTGGTCTCTCCCAACCTCCATTATCCTGCATTGCCCTCTGTCCCATGGGCTCCTGAGCAGCCACCAAAAGGCAATGCCTTCTGGAAAGCTGCAGCAGCAGCACAGGATTGGATGGACGTGCAAGGTGGTTTGGGAGTGGTCCTAAAAGGTCTGGAAATGGCCCCAGACAAAGACAGAAATTTTGGAGGCAAGAGGCTATGTGCTCAGGTATCCCTGGAATGCCTGAGTCCAGGGCACCATGTGCACTCATTTCCACATCAGGATGATTCAGGTTTGCCTGAAGCTCATGGATTTTCCCAACTCTTCCACATCACTATGATTCCCACGTGCTCTGGGAGACTGATCCAATATCCCTTTGAACTGTGAAATGAATTGAATGGGCAGAGTGATGCCTGCCCCAGGAAATGGAGCCATGAGCTTTTGCTCCTGCCCTCAGCTTCTCCCCCAAAGCTGCCATCCAGATCCCAGCCTTGGGGCTGGAAACAGTGAGCAAAGTGGGTCAATTTGTGTGCAAGAAAATGGGTCAATTTGTCTTTCAGGAAAGACATCGGCATGCCTTTGGTCACCTTCCTACGTGTTGATTTCCTTGTTTTCTAGAGGATGCCAACTTGCCAAGCTGAGGCCAGGGCTCTGGTTGTAAAATGCATGAGGGCCTTGTTTAGTTTTCAAGGGACACACGGCTGTGGAGATTCCCTTAGAGCAGTCTACCAGGCGACATTCAGTAAAGAAAGGGATGGATAATTGTTGGGGTGTGTAGGGATGGGACAAAGGCTACTGGTTCAAAAATGAAAGCACGTATACTTAGATTAGATATTGGGAAGGAATCTTTTCCTCTGAGAGGGGTGAGACACTGAAATTGGTTGTCCAGAGAAGATGTAGAAGCCATTTAAGGGGGCTCAAGCTAGATGATTTTAAGGTCCATTTTCATCCTCAAGTGATTCTAAAATCATTGCACGATTCTGGGTTGTTGGGAGTGGGAGAACAACATTTGAGATGAAAGAGGCAGGGACCTCAGCAGCAGCAAGGCCTCGCAAGTGGCCACTCCCAGGAGTTTGGATGTTTCACAGACAAGGAATGTTTGTGGCCCCACAGGGCTCTGGGACACGGCATAAAAGGCTGCGCTGCTGCAGGCTCTGCATCCTTGTCTCTGGCCTCCCTTTCCTTGAGGAACGAGGTAAGCCTGAGTGCGCTCCATCCCTCCCTGTGGGCTGAACTGCTGTGGTGGGGGCTGCCCAGGCTGATCCTTGGGCTGCCTCAGCCTGGCCCTGACACAGAACTGTTGAAGGGCCCTCAGCCTTTCCATGCTGGTGGCTGGGGACAGCCGGGAAGAGGGGCCTTTGTTCCAGCAGAGGGGGATCAATGGGGCTCAGCCTCAGGGGGATGTGCCCAGCAGAGTTTGCACCTGCCGTGGTGTAAACAAAATGTCCCAGTGCATCCCCAGGCATCTCTAGCACAGCCGTGTCTGTTGTGGAGATGGGCTGTGAGCAGTCTTTCCACAGGGGCCTCACAGCCACTGTGCTGGGTGCTGTTGCTGAAGTGGGGAGGCCTTCCCGTGCCGTGCCACTCGGGGGTCACGAGGAGGGTGGTGGGAGCTGTGGGCACAGAGTGTGTTTTGAAGAGCAAATGTGTCCCTGGAGAGAGCCGAGGGACAGAGAGACAGACTGATGCTGAGGAGGCTGGTTGGTGCCCCCTGCTCTGTGTTGCAGCTTTGCCTCCTGCCCCGAGAGATGTCTTGCTGCAGACCCTGTCCCCCACGGCCCTGCGGCCCCTGTGGCCCAACCCCCCTTGCCAGCAGCTGCAGTGAGCCCTGCCTCGCCCGCTGCGCCGACTCCACGGTGTACATCGAGCCTTCGCCGGTGGTGGTGACCCTGCCGGGCCCCATCCTCACCTCTTTCCCTCAGAGCACAGCCGTGGGATCCTCTCTGTCCGCTGCTGTGGGCAGCTCCCTCAGCACCTCGGGGGTTCCCATCTCTTCTGGGGGCTCCCTTGGCCTGGGCGGCTCAGGCCTGTGTCTGCCTCTCTCCCGCTGCGGTCAGATCTGCTGAAGCCGCCGCATCGTCCCCTCTGTCCCTGCCTAAGGGGCCCATCTCTTTCCCTCCCTGGCCCCTGCACACCTGTTCCTTGGTCTCTGTTCTGTGCTGCTGCTTTTGCTCCTTCTCATTAAAGCCTTTGTGCAGCATTGCTGGAGAGTCCTGGTCGTTTGTTCTCCTCCTCCCTCAGCTTCCACCTGCTCTGCCAGGGTGAGCATTGGGTGAGCACTCCTGAGCTTACCAGCAGCTCCACAAAGAACTCCCAGAAATGACACCAGAGCACCAAAGCCTCAGTCACTGAGAGTCTGGAACCTGGAGATCACAGCCCTGCAAGGCCTCGTACCAATTTGTTCCTTGGGAGAGTAATACAGATATTTTGAATAACTTTTCAGTCCTGTCCACGCTTCTTCACAAAGGCATAGCAAAATCAATTTTCTCTCTTCTATTGGTGATGCTGGGATGTGTCAGTGGGATGAGTACAGGGTTGTGGGCTGGAGAAGAGAAAAGCACTTCTTTTCCTGGCTGGACAGAGGCAGTGTGGCTTCAACAAAGTTTGACTGCAAAGTTCACTCTGCTAATCACTAAACCGATGAAGCATGAATAGAATATTGAATTGAAATAAAGGTTTAATGTTTTATAGGGAAACTGTGCATTCAGAAGTGTAGGGCGTGCAAAGGATATGGATACAAGATTAAAAGGGTGCAGAAGGGTTTAGCAGCACTTGATCCACAGTCACACCAAAGACTTAATTACAAATTCACAGGGACAACATTTACACCACTGTCAGTTCTCTCCCCCCCGCCCCCTGACACACACACTCACACACACACACACACACACACACAGACTCTGTATTTAGGTGTGTAAATGTATCTATTGAAAATGCCCTCAGGCTCACAGAAACACTCACATCAAATCCCTTTGTGTTGCTCAACCAAGCGTGGGCTGTTACCTAGAGGAGTGTGAGGGGATGTGTGTGTGCATCAAACCAGGCCTCATCATCAGTGAGTGGCCCAACTTTACAATTCTCAAGCTGTGAGAGAGGTTTCAGCCAGAGGGAGGTGCTGGCACAGCCTGCTGTGATCCAGGTGTGGCCTCCAGGAGCCTCACTCAGGACAGAGCTGTTTAAAGGCTCACAAGATGAATTGCCTTAGACATCAGAGATGGAACCTTCCGTTTCCAAAATTTTTCTCCAAAGCTGCAGCTACAATGGTGCTCATCCACTTGGGCTGCAATTCATTGGGAGAATGTTCCAAGGCTGTCGTGGGATGACTGCTTTTGTTTGGTTTTGTTGTTGCTTGTTTCGTCCCTTGTTGTGCCTTAACTGTCCTGGAAGCAGTAGAGTGCATGTCGCCAAGGAAGTTTGTTGTGCTTTCCTTTACTATGAAATGTGGCTTTTGCTGATCCCCTTGCCAGAGCATTTTGAAGCAATCTCCAAGAGTTGTTTGTAAGAGGAGGCTTGGCCTGGAGTGCCTGGGCGTGGGTGTGGTGGCCCAGGTTTGTGATGAGCAGGGCAGGGAGGGCTGGAGCAGGTAGTTGTGGCTGAGTGGTGAAGGCGATGGACTAGAAATCCATTGGGGTTTCCCCGCGCAGGTTCGAATCCTGCCAACTACGGGGCACACGCCCCTTTTGGGCTGGGGCTGCAGGGGAGGAGCTGCTGGCAGCCCTGCCTGGCTTCTGAAGGCCTTTCCCAGGGCAAGCAGAAGCCTGGGGGGCACAAGTAAGGGCTGGGGACAAAAGCCACCCCTTCTGCCAGGGCTGTGCCCTGCAGCCAAGCCACTGGGTGTGGGGGAAGCCCTGCAAGGGAAAGGAAACTCAGAGGCCTTGTCAGCATCAATGCAGAGGGAAAGGGGAAATGCAGACAGTGCCTGGAGCTGAGCATTTCATCACCTCGCACTAGCCCCAGGTGTGAGAGGCAAGGACCTGCAGCTTGACCACCTGCTCAGCACAGAGTGCCTACAACTCTGAGCTTTTACTTCAGAGAAACCGTGAGCAGCATTGAGCTGAGGCAGCAGAATCTGCACAGCTAAAGGATGAGAATCCTTTCTGTTGGCAATTGCAAGCAAAGGCAAGCCGTGTCCCTCCTTGGCCAGCAAAGAACTGACCTGCCGGGCAGGTGCAGTCCCGCAGCGTGCTGGGAGCGGAGCTGGGTTTGTGGGCAGGGCTGCAGGCATCAGGAGGTGGCTGGATTGGAGGTGCCCTCATCAGTAGCAAGGCCCAAGGCTGCAGGCTGCCCCCAGGGGTGCCTTGAGCAGGTGCAGCGGTAGCGTGGGTGGCCAAAGGGCAAGAGTCTGTGCAGGGCTATGTGCGGGAGGTGTGGGAGAAGGGCAAGGCCAGGCCCTGGAGGTGTGGGGCGCAGGGCCAAGGGAGATGAATTAGTCAGGGAGTCCATCTTGTGGGGTGGGGGAGCCCGAGCAGAGAGGAAAGGAGGGAGTGAGGGCCAGCAGTGCCCGGCAACAGGAGGCTGCAGTGAGGGCAGTGGCAGCCAGGCCCCAGGAGGAGCAGAGTGGCGCAGCGGGAGCGTGCTGGGCCCATAACCCAGAGGTTGATGGATCGAAACCATCCTCTGCTAAGGCACTTTTTTCACCGATGCTGCCTCGCCCCACAGCTTTTACCCTGCTTGGCTCCAGGTCTTTGGGCCACCATGGCCATAACCCTCCTCTTCCCTCTGCCTCTCCTCTCCCTGCTGCCACCACAGCTCTGAAACATCTGTGAAGCTCGTGGCACCCCCAGCACTGTTGCTGGGGCACGTGAATGTTCCAGAAGGCACTTCCCAAGGCCTGCCCTCAGTCAGAAAGTGCTAGTTCCCATTTGGAAAAGACAAGACTGTGTGAGATTTGGAGCCTGGTGCTTGTCCAAGAGGCCACACCAGGCTTGCAGAAGGAGCTGTGCTGCTGCCCTGAAGGATGGTTTGGTTAGAGAGTGCCTGGAGGCCCTGCAGGAAGGCTGCACTTGGTGAGAGATGTCCAAGGTGATGCAGAGACAGCCAGCCTCAGCTGGGGGCATAAGGCTGAGCGAGGCTTGGCTGAGCCAGGGGCCAGAGGTGACCTGTGCAGAAGGTCCCATGGTGTAATGGTGAGCACTCTGGACTCTGAATCCAGTGATCTGAGTTCAAATCTCAGTGGGACCTCAGCCCTTTTGTTCCCTCAGGCTTTCCCCCAGCATGCTTACACTATCCCAACTCTACTCTGCTGCTGCTTCTGGTTCACTTGTGGAGTGTTCTCTGATGAATGCCACAGCAGCTGAGGTGGAGACCACCCACTCAAAATGGGTCAGGCACAGGAGGCTGCTCTGGGACTGTTGGCTCCCAAGTCAGAATCCAAAACAGAGACTGGGAACACGCTCTGGGCAACTCTTTCCAGGTTAGACCATTCCCACAGTGACAGCCAGTGACTCTGTGTGGCGTTACTTGTGTGCCCAACCCTGTCCCCTGCTCATTCTTGCTCCTTTCCTCTGCAGCTTCTTTTCCCGTTTTTCCTGCCAATTTCTTTCCATTGTTCTGCAATCAGTTCAAGGAGCTCTCCCAACCTTGAGCAGTTCCCCATCATTAGGGTTGCATTTGTTACCATGAGAGAGGGAAGGCTCTTCCTTGCAGAGCAGGTGGAAGCTGAAGGTGGAGGAGAACAAACGACCAGGACTCTCCAGCAATGCTGCACAAAGGCTTTAATGAGAAGGAGCAAAAGCAGCAGCACAGAACAGAGACCAAGGAACAGGTGTGCAGGGGCCAGGGAGGGAAAGAGATGGGCCCCTTAGGCAGGGACAGAGGGGACGATGCGGCGGCTTCAGCAGATCTGACCGCAGCGGGAGAGAGGCAGACACAGGCCTGAGCCCCCCAGGCCAAGGGAGCCCCCAGAAGAGATGGGAACCCCGAGGTGCTGAGGGAGCTGCCCACAGCAGCGGACAGAGAGGATCCCACGGCTGTGCTCTGAGGGAAAGAGGTGAGGATGGGGCCCGGCAGGGTCACCACCACCGGCGAAGGCTCGATGTACACCGTGGAGTCGGCGCAGCGGGCGAGGCAGGGCTCACTGCAGCTGCTGGCAAGGGGGGTTGGGCCACAGGGGCCGCAGGGCCGTGGGGGACAGGGTCTGCAGCAAGACATCTCTCGGGGCAGGAGGCAAAGCTGCAACACAGAGCAGGGGGCACTAACCAGCCTCCTCAGCATCAGTCTGTCTCTCTGTCCCTCGGCTCTCTCCAGGGACACAGCTTGACCTTTTTGCTCTTCAAAACACACTCTGTGCCCACAGCTCCCACCACCCTCCTCGTGACCCCCGAGTGGCACGGCACGGGAAGGCCTCCCCACTTCAGCAACAGCACCCAGCACAGTGGCTGTAAGGCCCCTGTGGAAAGACTGCTCACAGCCCATCTCCACAACAGACACGGCTGTGCTAGAGATGGCCGGGGATGCACTGGGACATTTTGTTACACCACAGCAGGTGCAAACTCTGCTGGGCACATCCCCCTGAGGCTGAGCCCCATTGATCCCCCTCTGCTGGAACAAAGGCCCCTCTTCCCGGCTGTCCCCAGCCACCAGCATGGAAAGGCTGAGGGCCCTTCAACAGTTCTGTGTCAGGGCCAGGCTGAGGCAGCCCAAGGATCAGCCTGGGCAGCCTCCACCACAGCAGTTCAGCCCACAGGGAGGGATGGAGCGCACTCAGGCTTACCTTGTTCCTCAAGGAAAGGGAGGCCAGAGACGAGGATGCAGAGCCTGCAGCAGCGCAGCCTTTTATGCCGTGTCCCACAGCCCTGTGGGGCCACAAACATTCCTTGTTTGTGAAACATCCAAACTCCTGGGAGTGGCCACTTGTGAGGCCTTGCTGCTGAGGAGGTCCCTGCCTCTTTCATCTCAGGTGTTTTTCACCAGTTTCACACCACCCAATGTGGAAATGATTCATGTGTGTCCCAGCTTCCTAAGACCACTTGGCTTGGAGGTCCCAGGCTGGTGTATAAGGTGACTTGAAAGGAATTTGTGTAGTGTCTATTGCTTCTGTCACTTGTTCCTTTTGATGGTTAATTTGGCTGCAGCTACAGTTAAATTCAGCCATGAAGGGACACCTCAGATAAGCTCTCAGGAGCTTTCAGTGCAGGCACTCAGGCTAACCCTGAGAGGCATTTCTTCCCTGGTTCATCACAGACATACAGAAGCCTGTGGGTCAGTTGAGGCAGAAAGCCAACACTGCACAACCCCACAGTGGGGAAGAGACCCAACTCTGCAGGGAGGTGGCAAAGCTCAGTGGCCAGGAAAGTCCATGTTCAGCTGGAAGGATGTCCCCTGCAGGCCTGAGTGACAGCCATGGGGAACTTGCTTACAGTGCACAGGCTGTACCACGGCCTGGTTTTGTGATCCAAGAGATGCCACGTCCTTGCCTGAAAGAGACCCACAGCCTCACTGACCTGTTTTGCTCAGCCTGCTCATCCCAGAGGCCAGAGACCTGGATGGTGGCTTTGGGGAAGAGGCTGAGGGCAGGGCGCCCACGGGCCACGGCTCTTTTTTTCTGGGTCAGGGATGGGGTTTCCCATTCCGTGCACTTTACATTTCAAAGGGACACTGGATCAGTGCTCTCCCAGGGCACGTGGGTGTCATCGTGATGTGGAAGAGCTGGGAAAATCCCTGAGCTCCAGGCAAACCTGAGTCACCCAGTATGGACTACACTGGACTAGGTGCTGAAGACTCAGGTGCCTAAGGGATAACAGAGGTCATATCCTCAGTGTTCTGCTGCCATCAAGGGTATTTCCCCACCCTCTCTCCCCATTCATGGATCACCTGGTACTTCCACAAGGTCTGCATGGAGCTCTGCAGGCCTTGTGCTCCTATCAACTGCTCTGGGCAGATCACACAGCCCTGGTTCCTCAGCAGGCTCTGGGCCTTGTCCTGCTGACTTCTAAGCATGGACACAGCTGAAGAACAAGGTCACTCTCTCTTGTGCACCTCTCCCAGGCCTGTCCCTTGTCTTCCCCCAGGGAGCCCAGGGATTTCCTTTCTTTCAATCTGTGATTGCTGCCTCTTGCCCTTTGACAGTGCACTCCACAGGAGAGTCAGGCTTCATTCTCTCCAGAGCCACCAGGAGGTGGTGGAGACAGCAGCTGCAGGCCCCCCTCCACACCTTGCTCATCTCCACCAGGTTGCACAAGTGCAGGCAGCCTCAGTATCATCTCCTGTTGGTCCTCTCCCTTGAGGACCTGGCAGGCTCAGCTGTAGGAGCCCTTTCCATCTCCTGGTAGCCTCGCAGGGGTGCAGGGCATCCTCTGGAAATTCTGCCCAGGAGAGAGGGAGCTGTCTGACAGTGGCTGTATTCAGAGGACAATGGGAAGAGGCCCACAGTTTCTGGAGGCAACTGGGAAGTTTGTCCTTCTCAGAGCAGGAGCAGAAGACTTCCAGTGGTCTCTCCCAGCCTCCATTATCCTGCATTGCCCTCTGACCCATGGGCTCCTGAGCAGCCACCAAAAGGCAGAACCTTCTGGAAAGCTGCAGCAGCAGCACAGGATTGGATGGACGTGCAAGGTGGTTTGGGAGTGGTCCTAAAAGGTCTGGAAATGGCCCCAGACAAAGACAGAAATTTTGGAGGCAAGAGGCTATGTGCTCAGGTATCCCTGGAATGCCTGAGTCCAGGGCACCATGTGCACTCATTTCCACATCAGGATGATTCAGGTTTGCCTGAAGCTCATGGATTTTCCCAACTCTTCCACATCACTATGATTCCCACATGCTCTGGGAGACTGATCCAATATCCCTTTGAACTGTGAAATGAATTGAATGGGCAGAGTGATGCCTGCCCCAGGAAATGGAGCCATGAGCTTTGGCTCCCTGCCCTCAGCTTCTCCCCCAAAGCTGCCATCCAGATCCCAGCCTTGGGGCTGGAAACAGTGAGCAAAGTGGGTCAATTTGTGTGCAAGAAAATGGGTCAATTTGTCTTTCAGGGAGAGACATCGGCATGCCTTTGGTCACCTTCCTACGTGTTGATTTCCTTGTTTTCTAGAGGATGCCAACTTGCCAAGCTGAGGCCAGGGCTCTGGTTGTAAAATGCATGAGGGCCTTGTTTAGTTTTCAAGTGACACACGGCTGTGGAGATTCCCTTAGAGCAGTCTACCAGGTGACATTCAGTAAAGAAAGGGATGGATAATTGGTTGGGGTGTGTAGGGATGGGACAACGGCTACTAGTTCAAAAATGAAAGCACGTATACTTAGATTAGATATTGGGAAGGAATCTTTTCCTCTGAGAGGGGTGAGACACTGAAATTGGTTGTCCAGAGAAGATGTAGAAGCCATTTAAGGGGGCTCAAGCTAGATGATTTTAAGGTCCATTTTCATCCTCAAGTGATTCTAAAATCATTGCACGATTCTGGGTTGTAGGGAGTGGGAGAACAACATTTGAGATGAAAGAGGCAGGGACCTCAGCAGCAGCAAGGCCTCGCAAGTGGCCACTCCCAGGAGTTTGGATGTTTCACAGACAAGGAATGTTTGTGGCCCCACAGGGCTCTGGGACACGGCATAAAAGGCTGCGCTGCTGCAGGCTCTGCATCCTCGTCTCTGGCCTCCCTTTCCTTGAGGAACAAGGTAAGCCTGAGTGCGCTCCATCCCTCCCTGTGGGCTGAACTGCTGTGGTGGAGGCTGCCCAGGCTGATCCTTGGGCTGCCTCAGCCTGGCCCTGACACAGAACTGTTGAAGGGCCCTCAGCCTTTCCATGCTGGTGGCTGGGGACAGCCGGGAAGAGGGGCCTTTGTTCCAGCAGAGGGGGATCAATGGGGCTCAGCCTCAGGGGGATGTGCCCAGCAGAGTTTGCACCTGCCGTGGTGTAACAAAATGTCCCAGTGCATCCCCAGGCATCTCTAGCACAGCCGTGTCTGTTGTGGAGATGGGCTGTGAGCAGTCTTTCCACAGGGGCCTCACAGCCACTGTGCTGGGTGCTGTTGCTGAAGTGGGGAGGCCTTCCCATGCCGTGCCACTCGGGGGTCACGAGGAGGGTGGTGGGAGCTGTGGGCACAGAGTGTGTTTTGAAGAGCAAATGTGTCCCTGGAGAGAGCCGAGGGACAGAGAGACAGACTGATGCTGAGGGGGCTGGTTGGTGCCCCCTGCTCTGTGTTGCAGCTTTGCCTCCTGCCCCGAGAGATGTCTTGCTGCAGACCCTGTCCCCCACGGCCCTGCGGCCCCTGTGGCCCAACCCCCCTTGCCAGCAGCTGCAGTGAGCCCTGCCTCGCCCGCTGCGCCGACTCCACGGTGTACATCGAGCCTTCGCCGGTGGTGGTGACCCTGCCGGGCCCCATCCTCACCTCTTTCCCTCAGAGCACAGCCGTGGGATCCTCTCTGTCAGCTGCTGTGGGCAGCTCCCTCAGCACCTCGGGGGTTCCCATCTCTTCTGGGGGCTCCCTTGGCCTGGGCGGCTCAGGCCTGTGCCTGCCTCTCTCCCGCTGCGGTCAGATCTGCTGAAGCCGCCGCATCGTCCCCTCTGTCCCTGCCTAAGGGGCCCATCTCTTTCCCTCCCTGGCCCCTGCACACCTGTTCCTTGGTCTCTGTTCTGTGCTGCTGCTTTTGCTCCTTCTCATTAAAGCCTTTGTGCAGCATTGCTGGAGAGTCCTGGTCGTTTGTTCTCCTCCTCCCTCAGCTCCCACCTGCTCTGCCAGCGTCAGCACTGGGTGAGCACTCCTGAGCTTACCAGCAGCTCCAGAAAGAACTCCCAGAAATGACACCAGAGCACCAAAGCCTCAGTCACTGAGAGTCTGGAACCTGGAGATCACAGCCCTGCAAGGCCTCGTACCAATTTGTTCCTTGGGAGAGTAATACAGATATTTTGAATAACTTTTCAGTCCTGTCCACGCTTCTTCACAAAGGCATAGCAAAATCAATCTTCTCTCTTCTATTGGTGATGTTGGGATGTGTCAGTGGGATGAGTACAGGATTGTGGGCTGGAAAAGAGAAAAGCACTTCTTTTCCTGGCTGGACAGAGGCAGTGTGGCTTCAACAAAGTTTGACTGCAAAGTTCACTCTGCTAATCACTAAACCGATGAAGCATGAATAGAATATTGAATTGAAATAAAGGTTTAATGTTTTATAGGGAAACTGTGCATTCAGAAGTGTAGGGCGTGCAAAGGATATGGATACAAGATTAAAAGGGTGCAGAAGGGTTTAGCAGCACTTGATCCACAGTCACACCAAAGACTTAATTACAAATTCACAGGGACAACATTTACACCACTGTCAGTTCTCTCCCCCCCGCCCCCTGACACACACACACACACACACACACACACACACACACACACACACAGAGACTCTGTATTTAGGTGTGTAAATGTATCTATTGAAAATGCCCCTCAGGCTCACAGAAACACTCACATCAAATCCCTTTGTGTTTCTCAACCAAGCGTGGGCTGTTACCTAGAGGAGTGTGAGGGGATGTGTGTGTGCATCTGTGCTGGTTTGAAAGCAAAACCCGTGGAAGACTCCAAGTCAGAAACACAATTTAATAGGAGGAAAAAAAGAGAAATAAAAGAAAAGTAACATAAAATAAAAGTAATAGTACAAAAAAAAACAAAAAAACCACTGACAGAGTCAGAATACAACCTGACACCCTGTTAGGGTGGTAGTGGCAGTCCAGATGAGATGGTCTTGTCAAAGCAGTGATCCTGTAGAAGCGTCTGGTAGCTCTTGTCTCCTCTGGGAGTCCAGTGGATAGAAGCTATCTGTGCTGTCCCAAACCCTGGATTTATCCAGGTGGAAATGTTTGCCTCCTCCCCCTGGGCGGAGCATCTCACAATGGGATGATGAGTCATGCAGTGGGTCCTTGATGGCCCATTAAACAGAGATAACTCCCAGAGGGAGTTATCTATGACTCATGTGGCAAGGCATTGTTGGGCTCATTAACAGAAGATAAGGAAAACACTGCCCCACCTTGACTCCAACGGCTCATGGGGATAGAATACATACCTGAGGCACAATTTTACATTGTAACCTAGGACATAATCCACCCCTTATTCTATCACCATCTATATCATACACTCTCACAGATACACAGAATGAAACCCTACACATTAATTCTAGTTCCCACTTAAAATCAGGTCTCCTTGTGGCACACAACGGGTTTCTCCATCTTTTTGCATTACCCACCAAGTGTAACCAGGTCCTTGAGCAAAAACAATCCCACGGATGGGTCTGCCTTTGCCTGAGGTGGGATTAATCCAAACAGTCTTTCCTAAGATCCCTTTCATGTGCACCACGGGGACTTTATCTCCATCCACTGTGTGCAAGGGTTCAGACTGGGCAGGACCAGCTCGATTGATGGAGCCTCGAGTGTTGACCATCCAGGTGGCTTTGGCTAAATTTATGTCCCAATTCTTGAAGGTCCCTCCACCAAGTGCCTTCAGGGTAGTCTTTAATAGTCCATTGCACCGTTCAACTTTCCCGGTGGCTGGTGCATGATAAGGGATGTGGTATATCCATTCAATACCATGTTCTTTAGCCCAGGTGTTTATAAAGCTGTTCTTAAAATGTGTCCCGTTGTCTGACTCGATTCTCTCCGGGGTGCCATGTCTCCACAGGACTTGCTTTTCAAGGCCCAGGATGGTATTTCGGGCGGTAGCATGAGGCACAGGGTAGGTCTCCAGCCATCCTGTGGTTGCTTCTACCATGGTCAGCACATAGTGCTTGCCTTGGCGGGTCTGGGGAAGGGTGATGTAGTCAATTTGCCAGGCTTCCCCATACCTGTACTTCAACCATCGTCCACCGTACCACAGAGGCTTCACCCGCTTGGCCTGTTTGATTGCAGCACAGGTCTCACAGTCATGGATGACTTGTGAGATGCTGTCCATAGTAAGGTCCACCCCTCGGTCACGGGCCCATCGGTATGTTGCATCTCTTCCCTGATGACCAGAGGCATCATGGGCCCAGCGAGCTAGGAATAATTCTCCCTTGTGCTGCCAGTCTAGATCCACCTGTGATACTTTCACCTTGGCAGCTTTGTCTACCTGCTCATTGTTGCGATGCTCCTCATTAGCCCGACTCTTGGGTACGTGTGCATCCACGTGTCGAACCTTCACGGTTAGCTTCTCTACTCGAGTGGCAATGTCCTGCCAAATCTCAGCAGCCCAGATGGGTTTCCCTCTGCGCTGCCAGTTGGCCTTTTTCCAGCGATTCAGCCATCCCCACAGGGCATTAGCTACCATCCATGAGTCGGTGTAGAGATAGAGCCTCGGCCACTTCTCTCGTTCAGCAATACTCAACGCCAGCTGTACTGCTTTAAGCTCTGCCATCTGACTCGATCCACCTTGTCCCTCGGTAGCTTGTGCAACTCGTCGTGTGGGGCTCCATACTGCAGCTTTCCATTTCCGGTCAGCGCCTATAATTCGGCAGGAACCATCAGTGAAGAGAGCATATCGTCTTTCAGTCTCTGGTAGCTCGTTATACGGTGGGGCCTCCTCAGCACGTGTCACTTGCTCTTCTTCTTCTTCAGAGGATAATCCAAAAGTCTCACCTTCAGGCCAGTTTGTTATAACTTCTAGAATCCCAGGGCGATTTGGGTTTCCAATACGGGCGCACTGTGTAATGAGGGCAATCCATTTGCTCCAAGTAGTGTCGGTGGCATGATGCGTGGAAGGAACCTTTCCTTTGAACATCCACCCTAGCACCGGCAGTCGGGGCGCCAGAAGCAGCTGTGCTTCAGTGCCAATTACTTCTGAGGCGGCTTGAACTCCTTCATAGGCGGCCAAGATCTCCTTCTCCGTGGGAGTGTAATTGGCTTCGGACCCTCTGTAGCTTCGACTCCAGAATCCCAGAGGTCGACCCCGAGTCTCACCAGGCACCTTCTGCCAAAGGCTCCAGGACAGGCCATTGTTCCCGGCTGCAGAGTACAGCACATTCTTCACATCTGGTCCTGTCCTCACTGGGCCAAGGGCTACCGCATGAGCGATCTCCTGTTTGATCTGGGCAAAGGCTTGCTGCTGTTCTGGGC
Organism: Phylloscopus whistleri; assembly: GCA_017589585.1. Classification (NCBI taxonomy): domain Eukaryota; kingdom Metazoa; phylum Chordata; class Aves; order Passeriformes; family Phylloscopidae; genus Phylloscopus; species Phylloscopus whistleri. The sequence goes on from JADMLD010000044.1 coordinate 15,003, forward strand.
CCCAGTGGAAATCATTCTTCTTGCGGGTAACCAGGTAGAGAGGACTCACAATCTGGCTATACTCAGGAACGTGCATTCTCCAAAAGCCTATGGCGCCTAGGAAAGCTTGTGTTTCCTTCTTGCTCGTTGGTGGAGACATTGCGGTGATCTTGTTGATTACTTCTGTGGGTATCTGGCGACGTCCATCTTGCCACTTCACTCCCAGGAACTGGATTTCTTGAGCCGGTCCCTTAACCTTACTTCGCTTAATGGCAAAACCAGCTTTCAGCAGAATCTGGATAATTCTCTCTCCTTTCTCGAAAACTTCCCTTGCTGTGTTCCCCCATACGATGATGTCGTCGATGTACTGTAGATGTTCAGGAGCCTCACCCTTTTCCAATGCAGCCTGGATCAATCCATGGCAGATGGTGGGACTGTGCTTCCACCCCTGGGGCAGTCGGTTCCAGGTGTACTGAACGCCCCTCCAGGTGAAAGCAAACTGGGGCCTACACTCTGCTGCCAAAGGAATGGAGAAAAAGGCATTGGCAATGTCGATGGTCGCGTACCACTTTGCTGCCTTGGACTCCAGCTCATACTGAAGCTCCAACATGTCTGGTACAGCAGCACTCAGTGGTGGCGTGACCTCATTCAGACCACGATAATCCACAGTCAGTCTCCATTCTCCATTGGACTTACGCACTGGCCATATAGGGCTGTTGAAAGATGAATGAACCCTGCTGACCACCCCTTGGCTCTCCAGTTTACGAATCATCTCATGGATCGGAGTCACAGAGTCTCTGTCAGTACGGTACTGCCGACGGTGCACTGTTGCCGTGGCGATTGGTACCCGTTGTTTTTCAACTCTTAACAGTCCCACAGCAGAGGGGTCGTCGGAGAGACCAGGCAGGGTATTTAGTTGTCTGATGTCTTCCGTCTCTACAGCAGCTACTCCAAAAGCCCAACGATATCCTTTTGGGTCTTTGAAATATCCATTTTTCAGATAATCTATGCCGAGGATGCATGGAGCTTCTGGGCCAGTCACGATGGGGTGTTTCTGCCACCCATTCCCAGTCAAACTCACTTCGGCCTCCAAGACAGTCAGCTGCTGGGACCCTCCTGTCACTCCAGAAATTGAAATAGATTCTGCTCCTACATACCCCGATGGCATCAGGGTACATTGGGAACCAGTGTCAACCAAAGCCGTATATTTTTGTGGGTCGGATGTGCCAGGCCATCGGATCCACACAGTCCAGTAGATCCTATTATCCCTTTCCTCTACCTGGCTAGAGGCAGGGCCCCCCTATTCCTGCTCATGGTGCGCGTTGCTCTCCTCCTGTAAACATGTTCCTGAGGTCCCTTCAAGAGGATCAGTCACATCACTATTCCTATACTGTCTGGAGTTCTGTGCACGAGAGACTGGAGCAGCCTTGAATCTAGATGAGCTTCTCGTGGTAGGTGTCGCTCTTTTCAGTTCACGTACCCGGGCTGCTAAGGAGGAGGTGGGTTGTCCATCCCACTTCCTCATGTCTTCTCCATGTTCTCGAAGAAAAGACCAGAGGTTACCTCGTGGAGTATATCCTCTCTCTCTGGCTGGATGACGCCTGTTCCTAATGGCAGAGACTCTTATTGGTTCTGGTGAGATGTGGTAAATTTCTTCCCTAAGTTCCTTCTTCAGTTTCTGATGGCCTTCTTCAATCAAGCTCTGGACTTGCTCAGCCAACCTTGTTTCCACGGATGAGACATGGGTACGAAATGGGACGGTGACAGTGTCCTCGTAAATTCTTAGTTTGTTGACCAAGACGCCCACCCTGTCCTCGCCTTCTCTCCATTGGAGCGTTGCCAGGTAACGGGAGTACATCTCTGGTCCAAGTCGTGCAAATCTCAACCACATCTGCGATGTGCACTGGACATCATCTGGGCTTTTAGGAAATCTTTCGTCTTCTGAGAAAATGATCTCCAGCACAGCCAATTCCCTCAGGCATCGGATACCTTGTTCCATTGTGTTCCATTTTCCTTGATGCACCTGGAGGTCTTCTTTACAAAGGTATCTGTCCTTCACACTTGTCAGCAGTCGCCGCCAGAGGCTGAGAGTTCCTTGGGTCCTTCCGATGCCCTGGTCAATGACCACATCCCGGGACAGCGATCCCAGTTGCCTGGCCTCACTTCCATCCAGAATGGTGTCATTGGCTGCAGCGTCCCAGATGCGGAGCAGCCAGGTCAGGATGGACTCGTTTGTCTGGCGGGTGAATTCCCTCCGCAGGTCACGCAGCTCACCCAGAGACAGAGAGCGAGTGATGATCTCTGGCTCTGTCTCCTCTGCTGGGTGCGAAGGTCCTGCTGCATCCTCGTCAGTCACTATGCGAACTGATTTGCTCTTTGATTTCTTCTTCTGAACGGGGGCAACTGCTACCGGTTTAGGCTGTTCCAGTTCAGTGATTGTTTGTGTGGAGATGCTGGCATCTTTGGCTTCTTTCTCCTCTGTGACAACCTGCACAGACACAGATGTTGTGGCTTTGCATGTGGCTTCTTTCTCTTCTGTGGCAGTCTGGGTGGATGTGGGCACTGTTGCCTTGATTTCGGTTCTTTTCTCCTCTGTGACAGTCTGCGTAGATGCAGACACTGTTGCCTTGCTTTTGGCTTCTGTTTCCTCTGTAACAGTCTGCGTAGATTCAGACACTGTTGCCTGGCTTTTGGTTCCTTTCTCTTCTGTGACAATCTGTGTAGACACGAAGGCTGTTGTGCATTTTGTTCTTTTCTCCTCTGCCTCAATAAGACGCTGCACTTTAAGCATGGTGTAGGCTGTGCAGAGAAAACAAAGCAGTACTAACAACAACATTATGCTGTCCTTGGTATCCAGAGAGAACTCAATATTTCCAAAAACTGCTGTATCAGGCCTGAAAGATGGGAAAAAATCATTCTTTACGCCTCCCTACTGTGGCTGGGTGAGATTGTTGATACCCCAAACAAAGCATCCTAGACTGGAACAAGACAACAAAATTGAGTACATATTCCGAATTGTGCTCATTGCCTCGGAGGTTATCATGCAATAGACATAATAGACCAATAAAGCAATTTTAGTGCCATACCCTGGTTTACATAGGAGCATTAAGATCTGTAGATACTGCCCCATGTGCGGAAAGATATAGAGCGCTAGGTACAAGACACATGTAAACATGCTGAGAATCATAGTGAACAAGGGTCTTCTTCCCAAAATTGTAATTCTGACTTTTCTCAGTAGCTCGTGCCCCACGTTGGGCGCCAAAAAATGTGCTGGTTTGAAAGCAAAACCAGTGGAAGACTCCAAGTCAGAAACACAATTTAATAGGAGGAAAAAAAGAGAAATAAAAGAAAAGTAACATAAAATAAAAGTAATAGTACAAAAAAAAAAAAAAAAACACTGACAGAGTCAGAATACAACCTGACACCCTGTTAGGGTGGTAGTGGCAGTCCAGATGAGATGGTCTTGTCAAAGCAGTGATCCTGTAGAAGCGTCTGGTAGCTCTTGTCTCCTCTGGGAGTCCAGTGGATAGAAGCTATCTGTGCTGTCCCAAACCCTGGATTTATCCAGGTGGAAATGTTTGCCTCCTCCCCCTGGGCGGAGCATCTCACAATGGGATGATGAGTCATGCAGTGGGTCCTTGATGGCCCATTAAACAGAGATAACTCCCAGAGGGAGTTATCTATGACTCATGTGGCAAGGCATTGTTGGGCTCATTAACAGAAGATAAGGAAAACACTGCCCCACCTTGACTCCAACGGCTCATGGGGATAGAATACATACCTGAGGCACAATTTTACATTGTAACCTAGGACAGCATCAAACCAGGCCTCATCATCAGTGAGTGGCCCAACTTTACAATTCTCAAGCTGTGAGAGAGGTTTCAGCCAGAGGGAGGTGCTGGCACAGCCTGCTGTGATCCAGGTGTGGCCTCCAGGAGCCTCACTCAGGACAGAGCTGTTTAAAGGCTCACAAGATGAATTGCCTTAGACATCAGAGATGGAACCTTCCGTTTCCAAAATTTTTCTCCAAAGCTGCAGCTACAATGGTGCTCATCCACTTGGGCTGCAATTCATTGGGAGAATGTTCCAAGGCTGTCGTGGGATGACTGCTTTTGTTTGGTTTTGTTGTTGCTTGTTTCGTCCCTTGTTGTGCCTTAACTGTCCTGGAAGCAGTAGAGTGCATGTCGCCAAAGAAGTTTGTTGTGCTTTCCTTTACTATGAAATGTGGCTTTTGCTGATCCCCTTGCCAGAGCATTTTGAAGCAATCTCCAAGAGTTGTTTGTAAGAGGAGGCTTGGCCTGGAGTGCCTGGGCGTGGGTGTGGTGGCCCAGGTTTGTGATGAGCAGGGCAGGGAGGGCTGGAGCAGGTAGTTGTGGCCGAGTGGTGAAGGCGATGGACTAGAAATCCATTGGGGTTTCCCCGCGCAGGTTCGAATCCTGCCAACTACGGGGCACACGCCCCTTTTGGGCTGGGGCTGCAGGGGAGGAGCTGCTGGCAGCCCTGCCTGGCTTCTGAAGGCCTTTCCCAGGGCAAGCAGAAGCCTGGGGGGCACAAGTAAGGGCTGGGGACAAAAGCCACCCCTTCTGCCAGGGCTGTGCCCTGCAGCCAAGCCACTGGGTGTGGGGGAAGCCCTGCAAGGGAAAGGAAACTCAGAGACCTTGTCAGCATCAATGCAGAGGGAAAGGGGAAATGCAGACAGTGCCTGGAGCTGAGCATTTCATCACCTCGCACTAGCCCCAGGTGTGAGAGGCAAGGACCTGCAGCTTGACCACCTGCTCAGCACAGAGTGCTACAACTCTGAGCTTTTACTTCAGAGAAACCGTGAGCAGCATTGAGCTGAGGCAGCAGAATCTGCACAGCTAAAGGATGAGAATCCTTTCTGTTGGCAATTGCAAGCAAAGGCAAGCCGTGTCCCTCCTTGGCCAGCAAAGAACTGACCTGCCGGGCAGGTGCAGTCCCGCAGCGTGCTGGGAGCGGAGCTGGGTTTGTGGGCAGGGCTGCAGGCATCAGGAGGTGGCTGGATTGGAGGTGCCCTCATCAGTAGCAAGGCCCAAGGCTGCAGGCTGCCCCCAGAGGTGCCTTGAGCAGGTGCAGCGGCAGCGTGGGTAGCCAAAGGGCAAGAGTCTGTGCAGGGCTGTGTGCGGGAGGTGTGGGAGAAGGGCAAGGCCAGGCCCTGGAGGTGTGGGGCGCAGGGCCAAGGGAGATGAATTAGTCAGGGAGTCCATCTTGTGGGGTGGGGGAGCCCGAGCAGAGAGGAAGGGAGGGAGTGAGGGCCAGCAGTGCCCGGCAGCAGGAGGCTGCAGTGAGGGCAGTGGCAGCCAGACCCCAGGAGGAGCAGAGTGGCGCAGCGGGAGCGTGCTGGGCCCATAACCCAGAGGTCGATGGATCGAAACCATCCTCTGCTAAGGCACCTTTTTCACCGATGCTGCCTCGCCCCACAGCTTTTACCCTGCTTGGCTCCAGGTCTTTGGGCCACCATGGCCATAACCCTCCTCTTCCCTCTGCCTCTCCTCTCCCTGCTGCCACCACAGCTCTGAAACATCTGTGAAGCTCGTGGCACCCCCAGCACTGTTGCTGGGGCACATGAATGTTCCAGAAGGCACTTCCCAAGGCCTGCCCTCAGTCAGAAAGTGCTGGTTCCCATTTGGAAAAGACAAGACTGTGTGAGATTTGAAGCCTGGTGCTTGTCCAAGAGGCCACACCAGGCTTGCAGAAGGAGCTGTGCTGCTGCCCTGAAGGATGGTTTGGTTAGAGAGTGCCTGGAGGCCCTGCAGGAAGGCTGCACTTGGTGAGAGATGTCCAAGGTGATGCAGAGACAGCCAGCCTCAGCTGGGGGCATAAGGCTGAGCGAGGCTTGGCTGAGCCAGGGGCCAGAGGTGACCTGTGCAGAAGGTCCCATGGTGTAATGGTGAGCACTCTGGACTCTGAATCCAGTGATCTGAGCTCAAATCTCAGTGGGATCTCAGCCCTTTTGTTCCCTCAGGCTTTCCCCCAGCATGCTTACACTATCCCAGCTCTACTCTGCTGCTGCTTCTGGTTCACTTGTGGAGTGTTCTCTGATGAATGCCACAGCAGCTGAGGTGGAGACCACCCACTCAAAATGGGTCAGGCACAGGAGGCTGCTCTGGGACTGTTGGCTCCCAAGTCAGAATCCAAAACAGAGACTGGGAACACGCTCTGGGCAACTCTTTCCAGGTTAGACCATTCCCACAGTGACAGCCAGTGACTCTGTGTGGCGTAACTTGTGTGCCCAACCCTGTCCCCTGCTCATTCTTGCTCCTTTCCTCTGCAGCTTCTTTTCCCGTTTTTCCTGCCAATTTCTTTCCATTGTTCTGCAATCAGTTCAAGGAGCTCTCCCAACCTTGAGCAGTTCCCCATCATTAGGGTTGCATTTGTTACCATGAGAGAGGGAAGGCTCTTCCTTGCAGAGCAGGTGGAAGCTGAAGGTGGAGGAGAACAAACGACCAGGACTCTCCAGCAATGCTGCACAAAGGCTTTAATGAGAAGGAGCAAAAGCAGCAGCACAGAACAGAGACCAAGGAACAGGTGTGCAGGGGCCAGGGAGGGAAAGAGATGGGCCCCTTAGGCAGGGACAGAGGGGACGATGCGGCGGCTTCAGCAGATCTGACCGCAGCGGGAGAGAGGCAGACACAGGCCTGAGCCGCCCAGGCCAAGGGAGCCCCCAGAAGAGATGGGAACCCCCGAGGTGCTGAGGGAGCTGCCCACAGCAGCGGACAGAGAGGATCCCACGGCTGTGCTCTGAGGGAAAGAGGTGAGGATGGGGCCCGGCAGGGTCACCACCACCGGCGAAGGCTCGATGTACACCGTGGAGTCGGCGCAGCGGGCGAGGCAGGGCTCACTGCAGCTGCTGGCAAGGGGGGTTGGGCCACAGGGGCCGCAGGGCCGTGGGGGACAGGGTCTGCAGCAAGACATCTCTCGGGGCAGGAGGCAAAGCTGCAACACAGAGCAGGGGGCACCAACCAGCCCCCTCAGCATCAGTCTGTCTCTCTGTCCCTCAGCTCTCTCCAGGGACATATTTGCTCTTCAAAACACACTCTGTGCCCACAGCTCCCACCACCCTCCTCGTGAACCCCGAGTGGCACGGCATGGGAAAGCCTCCCCACTTCAGCAACAGCACCCAGCACAGTGGCTGTGAGGCCCCTGTGGAAAGACTGCTCACAGCCCATCTCCACAACAGACACGGCTGTGCTAGAGATGCCTGGGGATGCACTGGGACATTTTGTTACACCACGGCAGGTGCAAACTCTGCTGGGCACATCCCCCTGAGGCTGAGCCCCATTGATCCCCCTCTGCTGGAACAAAGGCCCCTCTTCCCGGCTGTCCCCAGCCACCAGCATGGAAAGGCTGAGGGCCCTTCAACAGTTCTGTGTCAGGGCCAGGCTGAGGCAGCCCAAGGATCAGCCTGGGCAGCCTCCACCACAGCAGTTCAGCCCACAGGGAGGGATGGAGCGCACTCAGGCTTACCTCGTTCCTCAAGGAAAGGGAGGCCAGAGACGAGGATGCAGAGCCTGCAGCAGCGCAGCCTTTTATGCCGTGTCCCACAGCCCTGTGGGGCCACAAACATTCCTTGTTTGTGAAACATCCAAACTCCTGGGAGTGGCCACTTGCGATGCCTCGCTGCTGCTGAGGAGGTCCCTGCCTCTTTCATCTCAAATGTTGTTCTCCCACTCCCTACAACGCAGAATTGTGCAATGATTTTAGAATCACTTGAGGATGAAAATGGACCTTAAAATCATCTAGCTTGAGCCCCCTTAAATGGCTTCTACACCTTGTCTGGACAACCAATTTCAGTGTCTCACCCCTCTCAGAGGAAAGGATTCCTTCCCAATATCTAATCTATGTATACTGCGTTCATTTTTGCATCTGTAGCCTTTGTCCCATCCCTACACACCCCCACCAATCATCCATCCCTTTCTTTACTGAATGTCGCCTGGTAGACTGCTCTAAGGGAATCTCCACAGCCGTGTGTCCCTTGAAAACTAAACAAGGCCCTCATGCATTTTACAACCAGAGCCCTGGCCTCAGCTTGGCAAGTTGGCATCCTCTAGAAAACAAGGAAATCAACACGTAGGAAGGTGACCAAAGGCATGCCGATGTCTCTCCCTGAAAGACAAATTGACCCATTTTCTTGCACACAAATTGACCCACTTTGCTCACTGTTTCCAGCCCCAAGGCTGGGATCTGGATGGCAGCTTTGGGGGAGAAGCTGAGGGCAGGGAGCCAAAGCTCATGGCTCCATTTCCTGGGGCAGGCATCACTCTGCCCATTCAATTCATTTCACAGTTCAAAGGGGTATTGGATCAGTCTCCCAGAGTACGTGGGAATCATAGTGATGTGGAAGAGTTGGGAAAATCCATGAGCTTCAGGCAAACCTGAATCATCCTGATGTGGAAATGAGTGCACATGGTGCCCTGGACTCAGGCATTCCAGGGATACCTGAGCACATAGCCTCTTGCCTCCAAAATTTCTGTCTATGTCTGGGGCATTTCCAGACCTTTTAGGACCACTCCCAAACCACCTTGCACGTCCATCCAATCCTGTGCTGCTGCTGCAGCTTTCCAGAAGGCATTGCCTTTTGGTGGCTGCTCAGGAGCCCATGGGACAGAGGGCAATGCAGGATAATGGAGGCTGGGAGAGACCACTGGAAGTCTTCTGCTCCTGCTCTGAGAAGAACAAACTTCCCAGTTGCCTCCAGAAACTGTGGGCCTCTTCCCATTGTCCTCTGAACACAGCCACTGTCAGACAGCTCCCTCTCTCCTGGGCAGCACTTCAAGGATGCACTACACCCCTGCGAGGCTACCAGGAGATGGAAAGGGCTCCTACAGCTGAGCCTGCCAGGTCCTTGAGGGGGAGGTCCACCAGGAGATGACACTGAGGCTGCCTGCACTTGTGCAACCTGGTGGAGATGAGCAAGGTGTGGAGGGGGGCCTGCAGCTGCTGTCTCCACCACCTCCCGGTGGCTCTGGAGAGAATGAAGCCTGACTCTCCTGTGGAGTGCACTGTCAAAGGGCAAGAGGCAGCAATCACACGTTGCAAGAAAGGAAATCCCCGGGCTCCCTGGGGGAAGACAAGGGACAGGCCTGGGAGAGGTGCACAAGAGAGAGTGACCTTGTTCTTCAGCTGTGTCCATGCTTAGAAGTCAGCAGGACAAGGCCCAGAGCCTGCTGAGGAACCAGGGCTGTGTGATCTGCCCAGAGCAGTTGATAGGAGCACAAGGCCTGCAGAGCTCCATGCAGACCTTGTGGAAGCACCAGGTGATCCATGAATGGGGAGAGAGGGTGGGGAAATACCCTTGATGGCAGCAGAACACTGAGGATATGACCTCTGTTATCCCTTAGGCACCTGAGTCTTCAGAACCTAGTCCAGTGTAGTCCATACTGGGTGACTCAGGTTTGCCTGGAGCTCAGGGATTTTCCCAGCTCTTCCACATCACGATGACACCCACGTGCCCTGGGAGAGCACTGATCCAGTGTCCCTTTGAAATGTAAAGTGCACGGAATGGGAAATCCCATCCCTGACCCAGAAAAAAGGAGCCATGGCCTGTGGGCTCCCTGCCCTCAGCCTCTTCCCCAAAGCCACCATCCAGGTCTCTGGCCTCTGGGATGAGCAGGCTGAGCAAAACAGGTCAGTGAGGCTGTGGGTCTCTTTCAGGCAAGGACGTGGCATCTCTTGGATCACAAAACCAGGCCGTGGTACAGCCTGTGCACTGTAAGCAAGTTCCCCATGGCTGTCACTCAGGCCTGCAGGGGACATCCTTCCAGCTGAACATGGACTTCCCTGGCCACTGAGCTTTGCCACCTCCCTGCAGAGTTGGGTCTCTTCCCCACTGTGGGGTTGTGCAGTGTTGGCTTTCTGCCTCAACTGACCCACAGGCTTCTGTATGTCTGTGATGAACCAGGGAAGAAATGCCTCTCAGGGTTAGCCTGAGTGCCTGCACTGAAAGCTCCTGAGAGCTTATCTGAGGTGTCCCTTCATGGCTGAATTTAACTGTAGCTGCAGCCAAATTAACCATCAAGAAGAACAAGTGACAGAAGAAAGAGACACTACACAAATTCCCTTCAAGTCACCTTATACACCGGCCTGGGACCTCCAAGCCAAGTGGTCTTAGGAAGCTGGGACACACATGAATCATTTCCACATTGGGTGGTGTGAAACTGGTGAAAAACGCCTGAGATGAAAGAGGCAGGGACCTCCTCAGCAGCAAGGCCTCACAAGTGGCCACTCCCAGGAGTTTGGATGTTTCACAAACAAGGAATGTTTGTGGCCCCACAGGGCTGTGGGACACGGCATAAAAGGCTGCGCTGCTGCAGGCTCTGCATCCTCGTCTCTGGCCTCCCTTTCCTTGAGGAACGAGGTAAGCCTGAGTGTGCTCCATCCCTCCCTGTGGGCTGAACTGCTGTGGTGGAGGCTGCCCAGGCTGATCCTTGGGCTGCCTCAGCCTGGCCCTGACACAGAACTGTTGAAGGGCCCTCAGCCTTTCCATGCTGGTGGCTGGGGACAGCTGGGAAGAGGGGCCTTTGTTCCAGCAGAGGGGGATCAATGGGGCTCAGCCTCAGGGGGATGTGCCCAGCAGAGTTTGCACCTGCCGTGGTGTAACAAAATGTCCCAGTGCATCCCCGGCCATCTCTAGCACAGCCGTGTCTGTTGTGGAGATGGGCTGTGAGCAGTCTTTCCACAGGGGCCTCACAGCCACTGTGCTGGGTGCTGTTGCTGAAGTGGGGAGGCCTTCCCATGCCGTGCCACTCGGGGGTCACGAGGAGGGTGGTGGGAGCTGTGGGCACAGAGTGTGTTTTGAAGAGCAAATGTGTCCCTGGAGAGAGCTGAGGGACAGAGAGACAGACTGATGCTGAGGAGGCTGGTTAGTGCCCCCTGCTCTGTGTTGCAGCTTTGCCTCCTGCCCCGAGAGATGTCTTGCTGCAGACCCTGTCCCCCACGGCCCTGCGGCCCCTGTGGCCCAACCCCCCTTGCCAGCAGCTGCAGTGAGCCCTGCCTCGCCCGCTGCGCCGACTCCACGGTGTACATCGAGCCTTCGCCGGTGGTGGTGACCCTGCCGGGCCCCATCCTCACCTCTTTCCCTCAGAGCACAGCCGTGGGATCCTCTCTGTCCGCTGCTGTGGGCAGCTCCCTCAGCACCTCGGGGGTTCCCATCTCTTCTGGGGGCTCCCTTGGCCTGGGCGGCTCAGGCCTGTGTCTGCCTCTCTCCCGCTGCGGTCAGATCTGCTGAAGCCGCCGCATCGTCCCCTCTGTCCCTGCCTAAGGGGCCCATCTCTTTCCCTCCCTGGCCCCTGCACACCTGTTCCTTGGTCTCTGTTCTGTGCTGCTGCTTTTGCTCCTTCTCATTAAAGCCTTTGTGCAGCATTGCTGGAGAGTCCTGGTCGTTTGTTCTCCTCCTCCCTCAGCTTCCACCTGCTTTGCAAGGAAGAGCCTTCCCTCTCTCATGGTAACAAATGCAACCCTAATGATGGGGAACTGCTCAAGGTTGGGAGAGCTCCTTGAACTGATTACAGAAGAATGGAAAGAAATTGGCAGGAAAAACAGGAAAAGAAGCTGCAGAGGAAAGGAGCAAGAATGAGCAGGGGTCAGGGTTGGGCACACAAGTTACGCCACACAGAGTCACTGGCTGTCACTGTGGGAATGGTCTAACCTGTTCCCAGTCTCTGTTTTTGATTCTGACTTGGGAGCCAACAGTCCCAGAGCAGCCTCCTGTGCCTGACCCATTTTGAGTGGGTGGTCTCCACCTCAGCTGCTGTGGCATTCATCAGAGAACACTCCACAAGTGAACCAGAAGCAGCAGCAGAGTAGAGCTGGGATAGTGTAAGCATGCTGGGGGAAAGCCTGAGGGAACAAAAGGGCTGAGGTCCCACTGAGATTTGAACTCAGATCACTGGATTCAGAGTCCAGAGTGCTCACCATTACACCATGGGACCTTCTGCACAGGTCACCTCTGGCCCCTGGCTCAGCCAAGCCTCGCTCAGCCTTATGCCCCCAGCTGAGGCTGGCTGTCTCTGCATCACCTTGGACATCTCTCACCAAGTGCAGCCTTCCTGCAGGGCCTCCAGGCACTCTCTAACCAAACCATCCTTCAGGGCAGCAGCACAGCTCCTTCTGCAAGCCTGGCGTGGCCTCTTGGATAAGCACCAGGCTCCAAAACTCGCACAGTCTCGTCTTTTCCAAATGGCAACCAGCTCTGTCTAACTGAGGGCAGGCCTTGGGAAGTCACCTCCACATGGCAGAATCCCCCGTTGCCTTCTCTTCTCCAACCGAAGCCAGTCCAGCTCTTTAAGGATGAAGGAGAGGGAAACATTGCCCCATCTCCACAAGAGATGGGTCATCTCCAAAGACCCTCTGGGGAACCCAGGAAAGGGGCTGCAGAGGCAAGGATAAAGGACTTGCAGAATGAACTCCTTTCTTCTTGCGTCACTCTTCCTCAGGTGAGGAATCAGAGTTCCAAATATTTCCATACCAGATTTCTGAGTCCTAAGCTGGGTTGGCAACGGTTGCACAGACTCGGGGGCCAGCTACCTTTCGTTCTTTTCCCCTCATTTCTTAGTAACCTGAATTACAAACTGTTCTGCTAAAACTGCACATTTTTCCCCAATCGCTCACCCTGCCCAAGATGCAACAATACATGTAACAATGGTTGGTCACAGTGTATCAGGCTATCTCACGAGATGAAAACATCAGTCAGAAGCCTCCTTTGACATTTTGTAGTTCACTTTACACCAGAGAATGCTTGATCACGGGCCAGAAGGGATGACATGTTATCAAAAACGTCGCACTTGGAGAGGCCCTCCTTGGGGAGTGCGGTTCCTCATCCTTCAGCAGCAATGGTAGCCATGACCACTTTCTAGAAGCCTTCCAGACCTGTCTTCTGCACCCGGAGGGTAAACCGCAGGAAAGCCACTTCCCCTTGCCGCGGGGGTGTGCGCAGGGATGAGCAGCCCTCAGAACAGGCTGGAAGCGCGGCCGCTTTGATCTCGGGGACAAAGTCACGTCAGTGCGGTGTCTGTGACTGCGCATCAGGTAGCGGCTCGGCCAGCGCTGCCCCTTTCGCCCCACACTCATAGTGGCTGCCATGTATTTACTACCAGGTGGGCCGAAGCCGCTTCGGCGGCGGGGCAGGGGCAAGCGCCGTGCCTGTGCCTGTGCCGCCTCCTCCTTCCCCCTCCGCCTTCCGCTCCGCCGCCTCGCTATTCCGTATTTCTTTCCCTTTATAGGAAAAGTATGCGCAGGTCCGGGGGGGCTGCCCTGAGTCACCGAGGCCTGCGGTGCCCGCCCACGCCCCAGGGGCCGGGGCCGCCGCCGGGGCGGGGTCAGCGCTGCCCGCCAGGGCCGCAGCTGTGGGGCCGAGCCGCGCATCCCGCCCGGAGCCCCCCGGTCACAGCGCGGGGCTCGCCGCCATGACGGGCAGGTGAGGCCAGGGGTCTGGGCCGTGCCAGCCTTCACCGCCCTGGGCCGGCCGGGGCGGTCGGGAGCAGCTCCTTCTCGCCGCGGGTAACGCCGTGGAGGGCCGGGTGGGAAGGGTCGGGGGAGAACGCTTCGCCGCTGTGAGGCTTGCGCGGAGCGGGGCAGGCTCCGGCCGGGCGTGCGAGCGCAGGGCTGCTCCGCTGTGCCTGAACTCTGCACGGGCACACAGCGGAGGGCAGAGCAGAGTCAGAGCTGAGCCGGAGCAGCTGTGGATGTGAGCTGTGCTTGCGCAGCAGCCGGGCTCTCTGTGGCCGCATGGCGTGACCCAGGCTGGCAGCCTGCGCCCGAGGTGCCCCGCACCGCTGTCCCTGCAGGGCCCTTCGCGCTGATCCACACGCAGCCCCTCTGCCCACAGACTGACTCTCCTCTTCCTCCAGCTGGCTTTGGAGTTAACATGTTCCAGGAGCTGTTTAAATCTGGAGCTTGCTTCTCTCATGCTGTCTGACAGTGGAGAACGCTGTGAAGCAACCTAATTGACAGCTGTAAATGAGGAGTGGGGAAGGCATTTCCTGGCATTTTGAGAGGGTTTGCACAAGCGCTTTAATGACACTTTTTTCTCCCATCAGTAAAATAAAACCCAGACATTATAAGCAGTTCATGAAAATAAGCTTGCTTTTGTGAAATGTCTTGGAGATGAGAAGCAGAAAGAAGTAATACTACAGTTAGTTAAGGTGCCCTTTTCAGGATACTCATCCTCATGAGTCCTACTGTCTTACTGTAGTTCTGAAGCACTGTTCTTCATGATTAGGAATACTGAGATGGATTCAAGGTATTTTGTGTATAAGTATTCACTTTCCTTTTACATCAAGTCCTGATGTTTGTATTATGTGGCTTTTTCTGATTATTCAAAGTGGATCCTGATTAGTGGGTTGTTGGGTGTGAGAACTTGCTGAATAATTGTGTATGCTCGTCTGTGATTTGGGAGTGTGTTATTTTTGGTCTCTTATGACAAAATGATGCTTTTGGATGATAGTACATGCTCAAAACTCTTCTGGGTTTTACCTCATGTCTGTAATGATCCCTTTTTTATTTTTCTGATATGTGAAACAGGTGTGTATTTACAAGTTTACATTCATTTTCTTACAGCTAGAGGAAGACTCAGGAGCCTTAGATGTTCACAGGTCATGCTCTAAAACAGAGAAAGGACGGAGAGTTCTTGGAAAGAAGTGTGTTTGTATGAACCCAGCTGATTTTATTTTTTCAGAACTATGGCATGATACTGTTTAGAATGACAGGCTTACCTCAGGTGAAGTCACTCAGGAGGATAGTGGGAAGTGCTGGGGAACAGTAATCCTTGTCTTCTCTCCATGCTTCCTCTGAAAATTGCCTGTTGAAGTGCAGCACTATTCATTTGGAAGCTCTGGTGTGAAGTGTGAGCCTGGGTGGACAATTCCAAGGTAGCTGAGACACTGCAAAGTGTGCAGTTCAATGTGATGGGGGACTTCTGCTCCCTTTTCCTTGGCTTTACTTCAGAGGGTTGTTAAAATGAGCAGGCCTTGACTTTAGCTTGTGAAAAGTGAATATGGGTGTTATTTAATGTTTTCAGAAATGTTTGTCCTGGGAAGTTTGTTGGCTATGTACATTTTTAAAGTTCTGTCTGCTGTTGTTCCCAGGACAGGACAATCAACTTTTCTATCAAAGTTGTTTGTCACAGCTGTAACTCAGCTGTTTCCTTGTTAATAGTATCATCCATTTAGGGCAGTAGTTTCCCAGCAAAGCTTCACAGTGTCTGTGTAAGGTTGCACTGCTCAGCACCTTTCCTGGTCAATACCATTGACAAGCACCGTGTTCAGTGTTGTTTTTCAGGCTGGGACAGACTCCTATGGCATTGGAAAGAATTCAGCATTGAAAATGTTCTTCCTTAGATCCAGCTACAGGTCACTCTGCTGAGTAGTACCCAGATGTTGTTCCATGTTTGTCATCTGGTAGTTCTTCAAGTCTGCTGACATTTCGTAGTCAGATGTTCTCCAGTTTTTGGGACATGGGATTTTTAGGGTCCTGGGAGGAGATGAACTGCTTCACAGCTGGAGCATCCCCACAATATCCATCAGTGGGAATCTCCCCGAGCCAGGAACAGGACATAAATGTGCTTTTGATCTTGAAACTGTTGACACAGGGAATGATTGTGTTGTTTTACACAATGTTGTGTTGTTCTAAAGTAAAGAAGAGAGGAAAACATGAGGTGCTGAAACAGTATTCTTTTTCATTTCACGTTTCTTATAAAGTACAAATATGAAAGGACTCTCTTCTAGGTACTCTAATTACACATACATTATTAGTATTAAAATACATGAAAAATAACTCCATTTTCACTGTGTTCTGTCTCATTTGGCTGCAGAGGCCATCTCCTGAATTTAAAAAACTGCAGTGATTTAATTTATTGATTTTTAGCATTAGAGAAAAATATAAGTCCAGAAAAAAGAAGTGCACATCTTTCCTTCTGTGTACTCATAGTAAAAAATAAAATTAGGTTACTATCTAGCAAATGAAATGCAAATCTTAAAAGTATCACTAGTTACATTTTTACAGTGTGAGGATTGTGTTTTGGTAGAGAAAACTGATAATTAGATAACTGGATTTTAAAAACAGTATTTGTGACTGTCAGGTCTGGGCTATTGGGGAAATAGAGGACGAGAGCCGCCTCCCTGACCTGCTGGCCACACTCTTCAGTTTTATGAGGTTACATGTTGTTTTAACTGCATTTAAAAACAAATTCTGTACAATAGATAGTGTGTCAGATGTAAAAACAGTGTATTTCTAAGCAGTCTTTCTGTGATTTTTGGTGTTGATAGATACAGTTGGAGCATTTAGAAGTTAACTAATTTTTGATTTTTGGAGCATTTAGAAGTTAACTATGGTACTTCCTTACCAATAAATAAGGGAATACCCCTTCTAGAATTGTATTTGATGCATTTAGTCCATCTGTTAATTTTGAATTTTGCCTTTTTGAGGATTGTTGAGTTTGGGATGGGGCTGATTATTTTTGTTTGGTTAGCTGGATTTTGTTGTTTTGTTTTTGTCTTTGTGATGGGCTTATTCCTAAGAAAGAGAATCTGTGAAAGACCAGCGAGCAAAACATCAAATGTCCAAAGTAGAAACTAAACAAGAATGGAAGAGAGTTTCCTTTAAGACTTTGCTGCTGTGGTGTCGATAAGAAAACCCAAAGGTGAAAAATGCCTGGGCTGTTTTGTGTTGCCTTTAGAAATTAATCTGATACAAAGCCCAAGAAAAGAATATTTCCCAAGTGCATGTTTCAGAGCATAATTATCTTCAGAAGACATTTTTGTTACCACTATATTTGGTCGAATTGGGATCTGGATACGCCTATGTACTTCCTGTAGTCAACAAAAGAAGAGCAGCTGCATTTACAGATATGCTTATTGATTGTTCCTAATCCAGTGAAGGTAAGAAATAACAGTATATTATTTTCAAGTAGGCTAGCTGGTTAGATGCTTTTTTAATTCAGCAGAGAGCTGCTGCTGCTGTACATGAAGCAGTTACAAGTAAAATGGTTTGAAAGGGAGGGATTTATAAAGGACAATATTATGAAAGGTTCTTGGTGCTGAGTAGACAGTACCTGCATTAAATAAGAGATATCTCTCTGAGTTAGAAGCAGCCATTTCTGCTCTTCTGGGTTGAAAACGTTGTTTTAACCTTAATCTTTCTATCTAAATTTACTCTCTGTTTCTCTCTAGATAGGAAGGTTCTTAGTCTGTTCTGGGATCATAGAGTTGATTCTCTGAGGAAGAACCTGAAAATGCCTGAAAAGTTTGGCTGCTTTCTTCTCTGCTTTGGCCCAGAAAGTAACCACCTGTAAGAGTTTTGGATCAACCCTGTCTCTTAAAAGCAATCTATCAAGAGGGAAAGAAAAAACCCATGCATTTTCACTCTTTGTGTGTAAAGTGGCAAGAGAGGAGTGAGTGAGCTTGTGTTGAGGGATGGGAAGACAGGATGTTTGCTGTTGTGATTTGGGGGTTTTTTTCTTTAATCCCCTCATCTTCCCTTTTGAAGAAGACAGTCATAGTTTCCATGGAAGAGTGATTATTTGAAAACCAATAGAATCATGTCATATGAGTCAGGTAAAAGCTTAAGTGTTTGAGAGAGAGTGAGGGGTTTTGTCAGATTGCTTAAGGATAAGGGACGTTAATGTTGTGGTGATTTAATATTTTGCTTTGTGCTAGAAATAAAAAGGTGATTTAATCTTACATTTTAAAAGCGGTTTATTGCTCTAAAATTTCAAAGGTCAGCAAAGACACCCAGTATGGAGAACATCTTTCTTTATTCCATTTGTGTTCTAAAATAGAAATGGATAAACTATACTTAACAGTCTGAAGGAAATGGTAGTTTCCTAGATTACTGTCAGGTCAGGAGCTGAAACTCTCAAGGAAATGAAGGGTGCATTGTAGATTTTAAGGTTGCTGATTTGTGATTTTAAAAGTATGTTGTTCTTTATTCATGCCTGTTCTACTGGGCTCCAGTAAACCCTTCTGTTTGTTTAAGTGTCAGAAGGGATTCCTGCTCATTAATATTTATTTAGAACTCATGAAGTCACCAGTCCTCTCATTTTTTTTTCCTCTGTAGCTTGCCAAGCTGTATTTCATCCTTCCCTTCCCTTCCCTTCCCTTCCCTTCCCTTCCCTTCCCTTCCCTTCCCTTCCCTTCCCTTCCCTTCCCTTCCCTTCCCTTCCCTTCCCTTCCCTTCCCTTCCCTTCCCTTCCCTTCCCTTCCCTTCCCTTCCCTTCCCTTCCCTTCCCTTCCCTTCCCTTCCCTTCCCTTCCCTTCCCTTCCCTTCCCTTCCCTTCCCTTCCCTTCCCTTCTTTACTAAAAAGTAATTTTTTAGTAATGACTCTTAAAATATTTTTCATGGTAATGCTTGAAGGCCAGAGAGCTCTGGAGGCTGGAATGCCAAGTATGTTCTTCCTCCCTTCTTCCTGACCCTCTGCTGTGTGTGACTGCTGCTGGCTGCAATGAGCCTGGAGAGCAGAAGTCTTTGCAAGCTTGTTTCTTGGAACAACTCTGTTGTTTACAGTGTCCTTAGGACATGGTGTGGTACAGCAGCCTGCAGGAAAGCACATGGAGATGCCAGGGTCAGATACTGATCTGCAGTAAATTATAGTGTTTGCTATCAAGAGCTCTAGTAATCTGCTTTGCCTTTCTGCATTTCTCTGTGCTTTGATCAGAAAGTTTTCTTGATTTAAGTGGCTTAATTAAGTGAAGATTGAGGATTTTTTTTTTGCCTCATTTGTGACATTTATACAGATACATTCTGCAAGGCTAGGACATAATGAGGTGCTGATGTAGCCCCTAGTGTGCTGCATTAATTAGATAATTAACTAGTGGGTTACAGGAAAGAAGTTGTCAGATCTTTAAGAGTATGGCAAAATGGCAGACAGGTTGTAAGAAACAGTGCTTGATGGAGTGTCTATGCATCCTGCTTTAGCTCTTCTAAAATGTAAACGCAACTCCCCAAAGGAAGGTGACTCACTGAGTATCGGTGCTGCTGGTGTTGCTCCAGCTGTGTCCCTGCATTCCCCTGCGGAGGGGCCTTGGGTGCCATGGCCGGCCTGAGGCTCCAGGGGCTGGCAGCCTCCAAGCTGTACCAGCGCCGGCAGGATCGGCTGAGCGCCACAGGGTCACTGCTAAGCAACAGGACAGACACTGCAGCTGGGATTCCTGGGTACGTCTCCAAGATGGAGGGAATGGCATTGTTAAAGCATTTTCCAGGATTTGATCGATTTTCGGTTCTGGTGGTGGGGCTGTTTTGTTTAAAGTGAGAGTTGTTTGCACAGAGCCAGGGGGGATGAGGTCAGTTTGTTGTCATTTCCAAGTAGATTAAGAAGGAAAGGACTTTCCTGATGAGAAAGCTTTCAGTTTTTAACAATAACAGGAAAGCAGCAATGGAGAACCTTTCCCATTTCGGGCTCTGTGCTAGGCTGTTCAGAACCAGCATTAGTGCTTGTGTTGGTTTTGCACGGCCTGGTTTGTGGTAGCGGGGGGCCACAGAGGTGGCTTCTGTGAGGAGCTGGTAGCAGCTCCCACCATGTCTGACAGAACCAAGCTCTGATAACTCTGAGGATGGACATGGCCAAGGCTGGGTCAGTTAAGAGCTATTGGTAATGCCTCTGTGAGAACATATTTAAGAAGAAAATCAAAACCAAGTGGGGCAGCTTTTTCTAGCCAGAGAGGAGGAGGAGGTGAGAACACGTGAGGGAAACAACATGGGCGCCAGGGTCAGTGGAGAAGGAGGGGGAGAAGGGGCTCCAGGGTGCTGCAGCTGAGATGCCTCTGCAGGCTGTGGTGAGAACCATGGTGAAGCAGCTGTGCCCCTGCAGCTCATGGAGATCCACGGGGGATGCAGAGATCCACCCTCAGCCCCTGGGGATCCATGGGGGATGCAGAGATCCACCCCCAGCCCCGGGGAGGTGCCCATGCTGGCTGGAGCGGGTGGATGCCTGGAGGAAGCTGTGATCCGGTGGGAGCCTGGTGGAGAGAGGGGTCCCCTGCCAAGCTGGAGGAGGACTGCACCCTCTGGGAGAGTGACCGCTGCCACAACAGTTTTGGGAGGACTGCTGCTTGTGAGATTGGAACCACTTTGGAGAAGTTCAAGGAGACCTGTCTCCTGTGGGAATGCACCCCATAGTGCAGCAGGGGAATGACTCCTCTCCCTGAGCAGTGGGAGAAATCACGGGTGACAAACTGACCCGAACCCCCACACCCTGTCTCCCTGCACTCTTGGTGGGAAGGAGGAAGGGGTTGGGGGGAAAAGGTGTTTGAAGGGCTAATTTTACTTCTCATTATCCTCTCTGACTTTTTTAGTAAGAAATTCACTTTATACCTCTAATTTGAGCCTGTTTTGCTCTTGGAGTGTTTCCTCCCAGTCCTTATGTCAACTCATGAACCCTTTGTTTAAGATTTTGTTTTCCTCTCCTCTGCCCAGCTGTAGCAGGGGAGGGCAAGTGAGCAATTGTTGTGGGTGCCTGGCATTTGGCCAGCGTCAAACCATGACAGTGCTGCTGGTGTTAATGGTGAAGCACTTGGGCACTGTGGGAATAAAAAGTGGTGAAATGCAGTAATTTTTCCAAATGTTGATAAAATTCCATGATTCCTGGGGTTTTAGGGTTCAGTAGTGAATTTTTTACCTATACTGTTAATAGCAAGCTCGTTGATTTTAGTTTTTGTAAATAACTCCAGTCCAGCTTCAGAAACTGAAGCTTTGAAGTGTAGCTGCTTCATGAGAACATGTAAACCAGAGCTTCTTAAATCTGTCCAGACAATTCCATTGCTTGATATGATCATTACTTATTCTGTGCTTCACATTAAAATTTTACTTCTGAATTTTCATTAGTTAATTTTTTGCAGGGGGTAGATTAACAGGAGTTAAATAAAACTTAGTTTCTTTGGGAGAACTGTGAGCTGCAGCAGCAATATGGGATCTGAAGTCACTGGAGAGAGCAGTGAGCATCCAGGAGAAGGGATTTTTTTTTTTTTTCTAGCAGTCAGGAGTTCTGAATTTGAGACTTTTCTTAGCAGGAACTAGGCCTGATGCTTACCTGGGAATGAGGAATTAGTTTGGCCTCTCAATATGAACTGTGCATCCCTCACTAAAACCCTCCTTTTCCTGCTCTTTTCCTTTTAGCCAATAGCTCTTAGTTGGTTGGTAAATTTTTTATTTTTCTTAAATGAAGCTGTGGGTGTGAATGTATGAGAATTTAATGAGGAGGGGGCTAACAAGATAGTGAAGGAAATGGTGATGCCATTGAGTGGAGGTGGTGCTGTTCAGGGAAAGTGAGAAGCATAGAAGAGACCTGTGAGAGGAAAGAAAAGCACTGAAAAAGCAGATGTACAGTTAAATTGAGTACATTTTTCACATCATAGTTCTTGAAGCAAAGTAAGCATAGAGCAAATATATTTTGGTTTTATTGAGCAGGTGACAGTGCTGAAAACTTTAATCCCTTTGAGATATTTCTCTCCTGAATTATTGTATTTTATCCATAGGTTTTGAGCTAGTGGTAATTTTTTCTTCTCCTTCCTGATAGGCCCTGATAGTTTGTGTCCTTTTTTCAGGCAAAGGGGAGCAATCCAACAGCAGTGCTGCTGTTGGTTGGTGATAATTGATGAATATGTGGGGAATGATTTGTGTTGTCAGTGCTGGTAAACAAACATCACATTTAAGCTCCTTTGAGATAATAGAAGTCAAGGAGAGAAAGATTTAATATGCATAAGGAGTTATTGATCAAATAGACATTCTGGATGAAGTGGTACATGCTTGATAATGAAAGAGTGGTTTTCCTGTGTAAGAGGAATAATCTATTTAAAATCTGTACATTTCTTTATGTTGTTGATATTTGCCTGGGCTGAGTGAACACTGCTGACTGTATGTCATTTTAAGTAATTGGTGATGATTTACTGGCAATAAGTATGTCTTGGTGTTGAGAGGGATTCCCAAGTATCCCATGACATAGGATTTTTTTCTGTGTGAACACCAAGAGACTTTCACTGCTGCTGCTGGTCTCAAAGGTTTGTCTGTTTGCAGCTTCCTGCAGGTCAGCCATATGGACATTGTACTCTGGCCTCAGCTGCAATATGTGCAATTTTTTATTTTTTTTAACCCCTCCAGTTTCTATTAATCACAAATTGCTTTTGCTCATAGGCCGAAGGAGAGACTGTTTTTTCCATATTGTGACCATAAGTTGCATTTGTAGGTTTTCCTTAATTTTGGTTATCCCTGTGTTCTAAATAAGAAAGAAAAATGTTTATTTCACTGAGAGTTTGGGGGTTACATGATCAAGGAAGATATACTGAGAGAAATGCTATTCATTTCTTATTTGGCCAGTGAAAAAATATTTAGCATGAACTGAAAATTCAATGCAAGCAGAAGGAGAAATGCTGAAAATGTTAAGCTATGTGCATAGTTTAACAAATGCACAACAAATCATGCATTAAACAAATGGGAATTACTTTTTTCCAACATTTTATGAGAAGTTTAATAATAACAACACTAAAGAAGTTAATTCAGCTTGGGAAGATTGTTCAGATAAGTCGAGAGAGATTTTGGAATGATAAGGGTAGTTGTGGGCTGTTTTTCAGCACTGGTTCATGCACTGACACCCTTCCTCTTTCTTTTGTCTTTGCATGAGTCATTATCTGTGAAATTAATCATGAAGTCTGGTATTGTCCCAGCAGATTTCATTTGTTTCTTTGTCAACATTGAGGACTTCAAGCCCCTCGTTCTCAGCCGTGCTGTGGGGGTGGGAACCAGCCCCTCTCCTGAAGTATTCTCATTTTTATCTTGGCTGCTGCTGTCTGTGACACACACAAGTGGTGATAGCTCTTCCAGTTTTGATGTTTCACTGTCATATCTGTCTGTGCATACATACTAGAAATGTAATTATATTGTGGTATTTTCTGGATACACTTGCTCCTACTGGTAGACCAGAATGAGCAGAAAATACATTTTTAGTGTTCCCCAGCATAGGTTTTGCTCTCTGCTGAGGTTTGAATAATGTCCTGGGTTCTTGTATCTCAAAGTATTGTCTTGCTTTCTTTGATAATAAGATAATTTGTTAAAGATACAGCAGATAATGATGAAAGATTGGGAAAAGCATTGTTTGAATGCTGATGTTTTTTGGGTTTGTGCAGGACAGGATAACTTCAGGATGCTGATCTCATCGTGTTTTAACAGCCTTTCCTGTCTTTGTGTCACCAGCTTATTGTTAAAACAGAGGAAGATTCTTTATTTTACTGAATAGCAAAAAATCAATGAGCAAACAGAATAGAAGAATCACTTTATATTGGGGACTGTCCTTTGTGGGAAAGACTTAGGTGTAAATATCTGATGAGTGGCAAGTCAGACTTCTGTGGTTACTCCTGGTACTATCAAAAGAATGGTTGTGTTACCTTTCCTTTCCCCATGCTGCCAGCAGAAGTGCTTTTGCAGCAGTGTAGTAAACTGAATCATAAAATTGTTCTGAATTAGCACGGTGCTCCCTCTTCCTTCCAGCTTTGGTTAATTTTAACCTTGAGCTTGTTGAAAAAAAATGCTTGGTTTTGTATAAGCAAGAGGGCTCACAGGGGTGTGTACTGGGGGAAACTAAGAAATTGCTAAATGTTAAAGTAAAACCTTTGAATAAATGCAAAGTCTTATCTTTAGGGGAATGCTGAAGTGGCAAATTGTAGCTTGAGTGCAAAACAATACAATGTCTTAAGTGAAAACGGATGCAGAGTTACAAATGGAAAAAGGGCAAGGATGCAAAACTCTTGCTGTGGATTGTCAAAGAGCCACAGGTGCTTTACAGGAGATGCATTGGTCAGGAGCTGATGTGGTTCAGCTGACTCCTGGTAGTCTGACTCTTCCCACAAGTTTCAGTTGAGTTTTAGCTGAGCAGAGAACTGAGTTATTTTTTGTACTGGTTCTTTCATTTATATTTTCCTGGACTAATAGTTTCTCACATCTACATAATGAATCACACTCATTAGCTCATTTGCATGGACAGCTCAGGCTGTATCATAATCATCTTTCTTTGCCTTTGAGGAAATCTTGTCACCAGCAGCATCACAGGGCCTGTGTCATCATTATCTCTCTTGCCAGGACAGCCATGGGACTTGTGTGGGAATCCCTCCTGGAGTGTGTGGTCTGAAGTGTCACAGCTGCTCTGTGTTCCATGCAGGAACGTGGGTGTGCAGGTTGCAGGCTTGAGTTGTTGTGAAATGTCATTGTGGAGGTGGCTGCTCTGGTCAAGCAGAGGTCGCCCTGCATGTTGATATTGGCACTGGTAGGTCCCTTTGGAGAAAGAGAAAAGAAAGAAAATTAGGATTTTTTTTTTTTTAATGTTGATTTCATGTTTATAAAGAAAAAACTCAACAAACATAACATAAGATGGTGCTTTGCTGTTAGTGTCTAGCATGTAATACTTGATGGTTTGTCTGGTTTTTTTCCCAGAGGAGATTTTTAACTATGATGACATCAGTCTCTATTAATATTGGCTGTTGGCTAGCTCAAGTTTTGGAATTTAGCAACTGAATTTTTCAACAGGGAAAAATTGAAGGGAAGATTATATTTTGAAGTTCCGGTACAGATTTGTGTGGTGTAGCTGGAAGAGTGGTGACGGCAAACCAAGCCGATTAGGTGTTGGCTTTGCTGCTAACACTGATGTTTTTGTGCTTGGAACTGTGTCAGGATAAAAAATATTTCTTTAACCTATGATCTCTAGTTTATGAAATTACAGGATTTCCTCTTGTCCATAATTCCAGTGCATGTCTGTCTTTTTACATATCCTTTGTACTGCAAGAAAGAAACAAGTTATAACAAATTTCTGCTAAATCGGTACTCCATTCTTGAAACTATTGTGGTTTCTCTTGCGTTTTGCCTCCCTTGGAATTGCAGCAGTAGAAAGAAAGTCTGTTTTTACCAAGGGGTCACCCTAGGTCACCCTAGGATGTTAGTGCAGTCTGCAGAGGGGAGACACTTGGCTCATCTCAGCCAGCTGGAAGGCAGGGCTGGTTGTGCTACCTCAGGAGTGTGCAGCTGCTCCCTGCTCAGTCCAGTCTGCTCGGGGCAGGAAGCCCTGGAATACAGACAGTGGCCTGTTTCTGAGGGGGATGTCTCTGAGCAGAGGAAAGAGAACCTTCTGCTCCTGGGAAGGCTGCTTGAATTACTGTTCTCCATGAAGAGGTGGGGAAAGTAGCATGTTGGGTTGTTGAGTAACACTAAAAATGGAAAATCGATTCAGAGTAACTTTGAATCTAAAAAGAAAGAAGCCTTGCAAAGGCTTTATGCATACATTACCTGCCTCAGGAAAAGTACTATACAAGTAGTTTGGAGATCCTTTTTTAACATGGTGGCAGTTTTTATACTTCCACCTATAAAACTCTTTTCAATCATAGGATTCAGAAGGCATAAAACAGATTTTCTATATCTAAAAGTGTAATAATATTGAGGCTTTATAGTATTGGATAGTCTTGTGGTTAAAAGAAAGATCACAGTGCAACAAGAAACTGAGATATACCTGATAATTTTTCCCTCCTGGTTTGCACATGTGTTACACTTTGTAAAATTGCGTTAACTTAGATTAGCATGATGGCAGGCATGAAAGTATTGTGAAAGAGGTTAGGGTGATTCCTTATTTTAGAGTAGATAGAGGAAGTGTTCTTTATGTGATTTGTAAGTGTGGCTTGGGTTATTTTGGCCTCACGTTCTGAGAAAATGAAGCTGAGGCATTGGCTAGAGGGACTAGCCAATAGAGGCTAGAGGGACTTCTCCCTGCCCATAGCTTTGTAACACTTTGACTGTTTGAACTAATTTGTCAGGAGGACAGGGGCCTGTCGAGGGGGAAATGCTTTGTTACCACTGACAGTGGAGGGGAGAGTGCAGTGAGATATCACAGTGTTTATTACACATCAGAAAATCCACATCCTGAGGTGCACATCCTGAGACCAGAAGGCCCAAGAAGTCAGGATCATTGGGGTTGCTGCTCTCCAAACCGCTGGTTTGTGAAAAATTGTGGCTACTTACTATGAGCTATTAGCAGCATGATGTAATGGGGTGAAATATTGGTGAAGTACCAAAAGTGTGCCATAGGTACATCTGCTATGTGACCTTATCTGCCGCATAAGAGTTGTCAGAACCTTAATTCTAACTGATGTCAGTGACTCATTGACTCATTGATTTTTTTATTCTTTTTCTTTGTATCAAAGGGAGTTTAAAGCAGCTGGAATGTTGTGTTTACAAACATTCTTTCTCTTGTCTTTATGGCAGTAATATGTCTGATGCTCTGGCAAACGCGGTGTGTGAGCGCTGCCAGACGCGGTTCGATCCTGCGGAGAGGATTGTGAACAGCAATGGGGAGCTCTACCACGAGAACTGCTTTGTCTGTGCTCAGTGCTTCCGGCAGTTCCCAGAGGGACTCTTCTATGAGGTGAGTTCTCAGACTGCTTGGAAGAGAAGAGAAATAGCTGTGGTAAAATGCAAGCAAGTCTCATCTTTCTTGCATGCTTAATTTCTTAGCCCTCAACATTTGTTGCCATTTTTTTGAGGAGTTTCCAACTTCATTTCCCTTTTCTTTTTCTCACATACTCCTTCAGTAGCAGCAAAAGCTGCTCTTTGGGTAAGATGCATTTCAAAAAGAAAATAAAAAGTGTTTTGGTAATCATCACAGAATCACAAAGTGGTTTGGGTTGGAAGGGACCTTATAGATCATCACATTCCAAACCCTGCCATGGACAGGGTCTCTTTCCACTGGGCCAGGTTGCTCAAAGCACTGTCCAACCTGGTCTTAATATTTCATTAGACATAAGTGTATTTTTGTCTTTATTTTTAGACATACTGTACCAAACTGTTCCAGGTGGGCAACTGAAATAAGTGAACCCATTTAAAAGCTAGGTTGAATTTTTTTTACAGAATATGCACAAGCACATATTTGAATAGCACATTATTTTAAACTTGCTGTATTTTATTTTGATGTGTTTTAGCCTTGTGTAGGAGGAGGAGTAGTTCTGAACTAAACTAAAGCAAAAATGAAATTAAAGGCAACTATAGGAAAAGGATTGGGGTATTCTTCAGGATTTTTACTGTCTTGTAGCAGCATTGCTATTAGTTTAGCTGTGCAAATTCACCATGAAGATGAAGCCATATGTGGATATTTCTTTAAGGAGACCCTGTAGGAGTTGAAAAACAGGTGTGTAGGGGGCTAGAAGTGGAAAACTTGACTGGCCTTGACTAAATGGTCATGTTAATGGAAAATCATGCTGAACTGTCAAGATATAAAAGTAGTTGAGTTATTCATGAGGGCTCCTTCTCTCTTGTTTTGTTTGCAGTTTGAAGGTAGAAAGTACTGTGAGCATGACTTCCAGATGCTGTTTGCTCCTTGCTGCGGGGAATGTGGTAAGAAGTGGCAAATATCAACACCAGGTCTTAACAGCTGCAGGGCTGTGCAAGCCTCACAGCATTGCTGTGACATCCAGCCTTGAGCTGGGATTGTTGGGGTCACTTTAAGGAGTCAGGAGCTCTGGGTGGGAGGAAAGAGTGACACCGGCAGTGATTTTGGGTTATCCTGGTTGTGGGAATAATTGGGGTTTTTTTCAAAGTTTAACTGTAATAGTAATTATGGAATTAAAGTGGAAGGACTGTGAAGAACAGTAGATTTTGATAAGACTATTTTCTGCATGAATCTCATGCTTTCCTTTTGCAGGTGAGTTCATTACTGGGCGTGTTATCAAGGCAATGAACAACAACTGGCACCCAGAATGTTTCCGCTGTGAGCTCTGCGATGTAACCCTTGCTGACCTGGGTTTTGTGAAGAATGCTGGCAGGTAAATTGGAGCAGGAGGTCACAAAAGTTTCATCAGTGTGGTATTGATACAGCTGTGAGATGCTGAGGATGGTCAGTTAGTTTTACGCTGAGAAGGAAAGCTTGAAAAGGTGGAGAAGAAACTTTAGGAATAACCTGTTAGGTGGTAAGTTCTTCATCCAGTGAAACATGTGGAAACTCAAATTTTAGTGGCTAGTGAATAAGTTCTGGAAAAGAAAGGGATTTCAGGCAGAAGACAGATTTCAGGGAATTCAGGCAGAACGCTGCATAATAAGTGAGGAAAAAAGATTACATAATCTCAGGCAGGCTGTTTATCAAGTAAGCTGCTGTGCAGGAAGTGAAGATGTAGCAAAAGGCCAAAATAATAACACAATGATTACAGCAAAGTCTTTTCAGCCTCTGATTCCACTGGTCTTCAGAAATGATTCATTTTAAATGCAGAATTATAAAAATGAATCCTAGAGATCGATTAATGCATTTAATTCGGAACAAAGAAATAAACACACAAAAGGGAGTTTATACAAAAGCACACCATTATAAGAATATAAAACAATCCAGCAGTTAGCAGACAGTGTTGCACAATTCAGAGTTAATTTTAGGCTTTCATATGTTATGAGCAAAGCCTTGTAGTTTACTAGAGTTTATATTTTCACTAACTAAATGGTGAGGGAAGGAAGAAAAGATCATATACTTGTACCTGTCCAGCAGGGAGTCCTCTCAACTCCCTCTTCTTTTTCATACTGCATGCAATCTGTGTGCCTTAGTTTTTTGAGGTGGGCATAACTGATTTTCTTTTGGCACCTCATCTTGCTAGAATGGGCTGTTGGAATAGCACTTGGGGTATTTTGGGGAAGCAGTCAAGATACAAACAGTTCAAGCAAGATAAAGTATGTTTGATTTTGTAATTTGTGGACCAATTCTAAGAGAGTAAGGAACTCGTTCCCAAAAGCATAGCAGAGAGATAGGTGTGTGTAGTTATGTAATAGTATATTTCACCTGTCACATGATTTCCTATAATATTTATCTCCGTAGCATTGAAGCAGTCTTCTAGTAAACATTAAACTCTTGCATGGAAACTCTTGCATTCTTTTTTTCCCTTTTTATTGTACCTGGTCTACCCTAGTCTGCCTGTCACTTCCAGGCATATTCTGCTGGATGCAGTTTGTATCAATGAGAATAGAGATAATCCCTACTCTATCCATTGTGAAGGTATAGGCTTGCCAGATAAGTCACAAAAAAGAACTGTAAACCATCTTAAAGATAGCAATCTTTTCTGTCTTAATTCCTGTCCACGCTGGGTTCATTGTTTCATTCTGGTCTTCTTTTTCTTCTTGTCACCATTTAGTACCAATTTTCTCTCTATTACATATAAACATTTTGAATTCAGAGACTTGAACAAGATGTGCAAATGTGGGGTTTTTTTCATCAGTTAGGTTTATCTCAGGAGTGGATCTCTACTGCTGGCACAATGTGAAATTTTAAATAAGGCTGTATGCATTGGGCAGAGAAAGCACTGAGTGC
The DNA here is from genome assembly GCA_017589585.1 of Phylloscopus whistleri. Classification (NCBI taxonomy): domain Eukaryota; kingdom Metazoa; phylum Chordata; class Aves; order Passeriformes; family Phylloscopidae; genus Phylloscopus; species Phylloscopus whistleri. The sequence goes on from JADMLD010000044.1 coordinate 44,296, forward strand.
TTTGAGAATTAAGTTCTTTGAAAAAAAATAAGTTCATGGGTCCATTTCCCTTATTGTCCCCTTCCCTGTTGCTAAGTGCTCAACCCTCTGTTTCATTTCTTGGAAATCAGTAGAACTGTCCTTCTGTTTGCAGTTTCAGCAATACAAACACGTGTTCTCTATGGTCTTGTTAATGGCAACCCCATAAAAACAGGCTGAGTTTGACTCTGGCTGGTGTCTTGCTGCATATTTGTGCTCTCAGCTGATTTTGGTGGAGGAGAGCGTTCTTATGACGAATCACTGACACTGACAAGATTCATTTTCACAGTTCAGATTTAGCACTTAGTGAGCTTTCATTTGTTTTACCCTCATATGTTTGAGGCAGCATTACAGTCTTTTTAATACAGAACAGATTGCACAAAGCCTCTCGGAATTTCTCAGCTACAAAAAAATACATGACGGGGTCTAAGGCCCCGTTGAGGCTGGTGAGGCAGGAGGTGATGCGGTTGCTGAGGGCCAGGAGACGCTGTGTTTCACAGGAGGCTTTGGTCCTGTTGTAGTGGAGAATATAAATGTAGCGATTGACGTGATAAGGTACAAAGCAAATTAGAAAGATCATCAGCACCATGATGATCATTTTGACAGCTTTTTCCTTCAGGTGTTTCTCAACTCTGTTGCCACTCTTCAGGCTCTGGATGATGAGTAAGTAGCAAGTCACGGTAGTAACAAAGGGGAAGGTGAATGCCACTGCTAAGGACACGAGGGCGTGACGTGAGGCCTTTTCCCTGTAGAGCTGCAGGCAGACAGTTGTGTTTTCCACGTGCACCGTCTGCACGTTGAGCAGCAGAGGTGCCATAGCCACGCCGACGATGACCCACAGGAAGGCGCAGGCCGCGTGCGCGTACCTGGGCCTGCGGAGCTTGAGGGACTTCACGGGGTGCACGATGGCCAGGAAACGGTCCACGCTGATGCACATCAGGAAGTAGATGCTGGCATACATGTTGAGGTAAAAAAGGAAGCCGGTGAGTCTGCAGGGGATCTCACCAAATGGCCAGTGGTTACCGGAAAAATGGTACACCAGCCGGGTGGGAAGTACCAGCACAAAGGACAGGTCAGCCACTGCAAGATGCATCAGGAAAATGTTGGCAGGTGTGCCTGACTTTTGGTCTCGGATGAAAAGCCAAAGAGCCAGGGCGTTGCCAGCAAAAGCCAGGATGAAGTCCAGAAAGTAGAAAGTGGCAAAAATCATGTTCTCAAGGTGTGTCTCTTTGCCACATTGCTCTGATGTTTCCAAAGCGAAATTTGATTGATTTGAGCAATTGAAGAGCAGGCTTGAAGCTGCTGGCCCATTCATTTTTCCCAGAAAAAAATGCCCTGAATGTGAAAGAATTAACACAGTATATTACAGAAGAGCCCAAGTTTGTGGAAAACAAATAAACAAAAAAACCTAACAAAAGACCCAAAAACCCACACATGAAAGTCAGTAATCAGTGTTTAGTATGGCAGGTCAGTCTGAATTTAAACTTATATTAGAATTCTGAATACCCTCTGCTCAGCTGAGTTTACCAGAGCAGTAATTCCTGTGGAAGGAACCCCAATGAAGAGCTGGCTAGCTGGTGATGAGCTTGTCTCCAGCCTGTGCTGAGGTCAGTTGTATAACCAGGTAGTGAGATGCTTGTGTGTCTGGTTAAGAGGAGTAGGAGTGAGTTCTGTATATCTAACTAGCAAGTATTTGCCGTGTTTCAATTTGAAAGCCTGATTCAGGACTGAAGATTTCATGAGGAGGTCAGCTTTTCTGAGCACAAGTATCTGTTGTAAGATGATCTATCTTAGAATATCTGTCTTGTTCTTAAAAGAGATAAAAGGTCGAATATTGCTGTTATTAAAAAAATCCACAGGGCTCCTGAAAACCTTTGAGCATTATTTTAGTCTAAAGTCCTGTGTTAAAGGCAAATGCACCTATTTCCAATATAGGAGGAAACTTTTCAATCTCTTTTGACACCGAATTGACTTGGGGAAGATTTTAAATGCCCATGCTGTCAGTCACCTCTCAAAGTGTCATCTTTTCCTGCAGCTTTTGTCTTCCACCACAGCTCTCTCTTTTCGTCCCTCAAAAGTCTGAGCTCCACTGTAGCTTATCTAGGGCCTTTTCCAAGTAGAAGCTTAGTAAAACTGATCTTAGCTTTGCCAGTCTCTTTTTGCAATGTCCTGAACAGCATCAACAAGAAGTGTGATGGGATTTTCTGGGCACCTGCCTATGGCTTTTTATACATTGCTTGTCTGTGGGTATAAGTGGTAGGGAAATGCAGGTGGTCTGCAATTCCAGCATTGTCTCTACTACTTGGAATCCTCAGAAGTGTTACAGTATGTGCAGCTGTACCTCCATTTTGCTCACCATTGCATTTTGTACTGACTGAGCATTTCTCCATAATGTCCAATACATCTTTGAATACATCCATTATGCACTGCATCCAGCTCCCCAACAGAGCTCATTGTTCAGATGTCTAAAAATATTGGGATCATGGAGAACGTGAAATGGGATTAAGGATAAACAAATATATTGGAAAATGTTCGTAAATTCCAAGGTAATTAATATCTTCAGTTTGGCTGCTGTTACTTTCAGGTGAACAGAAAACTGGAGATTAATGTGCTGGATCACTTCTGTTTGGTTCACAGTTGAAGGAACAAAATCAACAGCAGGGAGGCTGGATGAAATTCAGAAATTGGAAGTTCTTCCTATGGCCACAGAGGGCCCTTCTTACTTCATGCATTGCCTGGATACCCTTCTGCATTTGAGTATTTATAAAAAGTTGCTGTCTTGCCATTACTTGGAATTGCATGTGCAAGGAAGACTGTACAGCCCTTTTGTCCTTATCTGTAAAAATACTTGTGAAATTCTGCTTTCACATATAAAAGGAAAATGCCCTACTGTGGGATGTTTTTTTATGTGAGGGTCAGAAGTTTACAGAGGAGGCCACAATTTTTTGTTTATATTTGTCCCTTACAAACTAAAACCTGCAAGTACTTTTGAACCCAAGAGTTTAATGTTTGTATGGGATAGTAACATTGGTTCACATACTTATCCTCCCTGGATGGAATTAGTTTAAATATGTATTTTTCTGTTGCATACCAAAAGAGAAACACATGACACTATGCCTTTTTACTGGCTGTTAATTTATGATGGTGCTTATCACCTCATGTTCTAGCTTTAAGCCTTTTTTTGTGTCAGGCCCATAGTTTAATTATGCTTTGTGGCTGCAAAAAGTGTAAATCAGGTCATCTTTATGTACACACCTGTCAGGGATAGGGTGGTCTTATGGTTAAATGTTGCTCTATCCCTGGTTGTGACACCTGAGCAAGCAGTACACACTGGCTTGGAGCAGCTGAAAAAGCAGAAACTAGGGTTGTCTGATGGAACAGACTGGGATGGCTCTTGTCTTATTGATAATGCTTTAAATCAGTTCCCAAAATGAAGGAGTAAGCCGACTTTTCCCTGTTCACAAGCTAATTATTAGAGGTTTAACAGTATGATACACTGAACCACTTCTATTTGAGTTGACTTCCTAAGGCAGATCTTGGAAATTCAGATTCAGCTGCGTGTCAGTGCCAGACTTAGAATAGGCAAGAGTTCAAAGTTGAGAGTTTTATCCTCACTGATGACAGCATTGAGTCTGCTATGGATTTCTATACAAATGAGCTTTCAGGTGCAAAATGCTGTGGGTTGGAGTAGAAAGAATGTCAGAGCTGTCTGGATGCCCAATGTCAGGAAGAGAGAGGCTTAGAACTAAAGATAAAATTGAAATAGTTTCAGTCTTTGCAGATGATGGCCTTCATAGGAGAGCTGCTGTTGTCTAATTTACTTTTTAGAACAAAGTGAAGGGAGTTGTTTTTTCATTGTCTGGTTAGAAGTTACAGAAAAGGGAAGTGCCCCTCTTTCTAATTTTGCTTATGTTTTAAGTTAAAAGGAAATTTTAATTACAGCTTTAATTTTTTTTGTAATTCTGCTTATTGGGTGAAAATAGTGGTATAGCACTTGAGTAGGTTCAGAAAAAAGCCTACATGTCACTAGAATTAATTGTTGGCCTTATTTTTAGACTTCACGTGTTTTCATCAAAATTCTACAGCTTTAGAAAAGTAATAATTCTCTGACAGTTTGTTCTCTAGAATGTGTTGAAAGACCTTTGCAGTTATTTGCAATTCCACTCCTATTCTCCTTGGGCTTATCCTATAATTTTAAAATAAATGTGTTTAGGTTTTTTTTATGCTTACAGACAAAGCACTGGGATTCCTATAGTCTGTGTAAATGCTAAGAGCAAACTAGAAACCTTCAGAAATTAACTACAATGTGTAGTCTGTGTTAAGCAGTATGGTGCAAGAGGCTTTCATTCTTCAGACAGAAAACTCCTTTAGGAGTCTGGCTCATTATCCAATAATTTCTGCTTGGACTGCACTCTTGATGTTGTGTGAATATTTAGTGATTTATGTATTGCTAAACAGAGCACTGTTCTGGAATGAGCCATTATCCCAGGCCTCCCAGGGCTAATGGGGATGCCACTGCTCATTTGAAATACATGCATGCACACTGACCATATTTCATGCCCTGTTTCTCTTCTGCTTAGAAACAAGCAAGAGAACAATCCACAAGGCTGGACATAAGACAGTCTCTCTTTCAGCAGATGCTCTGTCTGTCATTAATGAAAGAACTAGCAGGAGAAATCTTTAGCTCGTTGTACACAGTTACCTGGCTAGTTTGGAGCTTTTGTTTGCCCACTGCAGATAAACTGACCTATACGTTAGGGTTTGTGGTAGTATCAGAAATTCCTGTTCTTGCTCTCAGCTAGGGCAGTTTCTGGTATGATTATACTGGTTTGTACATTTTTATGATTATGAGTTTATGTCAAATGATTGTCTCCTATCTTTCACTTAAAGTACCCTTCCTTAGAAATAGTTTCTGACTGAAGTTATTCTGCTGAAAATCACTCTCTGCTGAGCCTGTATTTTAGCTGAAATACTTGGTTTTTATGAGCATCAAAGCAGTGTCAGAGAGCACTAGACATACCATACAACTGGCACAAATGGGTATACATTAGGTACAAAAATTTGAAAACCTTTTTTGTTTTGAAGGAGTGACGTAAAGAAAGGTGAGGAAGTTATTCTTTGAAGTTCAGAAAATGCTGCCTATTCTTAGATTCAGACATTTCCATTCTGTTCACCCGCCTTGGTATGTGTTCTGCTCCTCATTGGCACCAGCTAAAACTAATGCCATTAGGAAAGCTCCAAAAAAAAAAAAAAGCTCCTAAAGCCCCTACTAACAAAAGTTGGTCTCTTACCTTTTTACAGTGCAGTCCTGTGGGTGGAGTATAAGGTCCTTTTGGGGAATATCTCAACAAACTCCTTCTGATGACAGCAAACTTGGTAGAAGCAGAGCAGAGCAAACACGATTCCAAGAGAGTGCAGAGTTGCTGAGAGCAGAGAGGGGAGCCCCTCTATATAGTGTCTTCCTTGCTCTGATAGCACTTTATCAGCTCAGTCACACAACAGAGCAGGGGAGAGGACACCCCAGCACTGAGGAGCAGTCTTCATCCCAGCTGAGCTCCTGGCACTGGGGCTGCTGCTGCTGGTATAGATATGAGTATCCTGCATAAATATTCCAGTGTTCATGGTGCTTACTGAAGGCTGCTACTGAACCCCAGCCCTAAACACAGAATCCTTGGAATCCCCTGATTATTTTAGGAGGGTGGAGAGTTGCATTGTTTGGGGGAAATCTAGTATTAACAGACACAACAGGACATTTCAGAATGGGATAATTCCATAATGGTGTGGAGGGGGAGAGGGGAGGCTGCTATGGTAACAGCTTAGCCTGTCCAACACTTCCCTTTGCTCCCAATCAAGAGGGTCTGTGGGAGGGCAGAGGGTTTGTGAGTGGGGAGGGGGTTGATAATGGTTTATCAGTGCAAATGGCTGAAGGCATCTCATTCAGCTGAGTGAGAGGGGTCTCTTTCAGGACTCTTGCTTCGGGGTCCCCATGTCCAGCCCTGTATAATTACTCTGCATTTGACAGTGCTGAATAAACTGATGCCTTTATGCTGAGATGAGCACAGCTGCATTTTTCCCTATAATGGGGTGCTGTCTGCTTTTTCTGGACTCCGTCTGGGCTGACAGTGCTTCCAGCCCTGGACAGAGACACTTGCTGACAGAAAGGCTCAGATTTGGGGAGAATAATAATGATACTTAGCACTTAGACAGGCACCTGCCAGCTGAGAGTCACAAATGTTTGCGGTCTCACAACAACATGTGTTGTATTCTTATCCCCATTTCACAGATCTAAGGGTAAGTAATTCATCAGGGCAGAATTTTGGAAGGGGCCCTGTGAAGAACCCACTACTTAATCCATAAATCTGCCCTTTCCATTTGAACTTTTTCTTTTGCCTGAAGTGTTTTGAGAATGACCTGTAAAATCTTAGTGAGTGTTTGACATAGTGATACAGTGAAAGGAATTAAGCAAACTTGTTGGTTTGGGGACAGAGCAATCCCCAGAAGTCATTCTATGTTGTTTTTGTTTTATCATGAGTTCTTCCCAGCCCACAGCGTTGCAGCTAGAGGGATAGGGAATAGGCAAGTAAACTGAACAGCTTCTCCTCAGAGCTCCTAAATATTAGGATAAAACTGGTGGCTTCCATCAGCCTTCACAAGTTTTTTTTATGCCTTTGCCTGAGCTTTTCTACCAGAAATTTGGGTTACTGCCTGTTTAGAAGTGTACTTGTAATGTGTTCAAGAACATGTGCTAGGAGTCCAGCTGCTTTTACCACATAAAATTGCATAGTTGTTAATTTCCTTTAACTTGGGAGTAAAAGGAATTTGTGGGCAAGAAGAGATCTCTTGTTTGTCCTAGATATTGAAGACTACGGAATCCATCCGTGGTAAAAGGCATTCAAGCAATACACTTTGGTTTGATCCATTGTGTTCCCTCTCCTTGGCTCCCTCCCAGTGCTGTAATGCCTCTGTTATGGTTGGATCCATTAGTTACAGATGGAGGCTGTTGCCACCTTTCCTTGCCCAGCTATCAGAAAAGATCTAGAGGGTTGGAAAGGATCCCTAGAAGAATGACTGGGTGATACTGCTGATGACATATAAATCAGTGAATGCTGGAGTAGTATTCTAAGGAAATACAACTCTTTGACTGCTTTATGCTCATTTTCTTCTCTGTGCAACTGGTGTGAAACACTAAATACCAAACTGAATTACGTTTAGTCTGACCTCAGAAGACAGTTCTGTTACGTAAAATACTTCCTACAGTATGTAGTATATGTTGTTTTAGGAGAAAGAGTTTTTTTATGTTTTCTTTCCTTTACTTTGTTCAACCAGGCACCTGTGCAGGCCATGCCACAACCGTGAAAAAGCTAAGGGACTGGGCAAGTACATCTGTCAGAAGTGCCACTTGATAATTGATGAGCAGCCTCTGATGTTTAGGAATGATTCCTACCATCCAGATCACTTCAACTGCACCCACTGTGGGTATGTTGTCATACTGTAAACTCTGACAAAAAAAAAGAGAGAGACAAACAGTTGAGTCAGCAGTGCAGTCCTTCCCAAGGTCTCAACTTTGCTGCCTTCATATTGTTGAGTGAATAGAAATTGTGTGAGGAGAAACTGAAATAAGTTTGGAAAACCAGGAATTTTAGTTTTATTTTGCCATTCAATATTCTCTTATTCTCACGTTGGATAATGCTAGTTTATAACAAAAGTGAAAATAGTTCCTTGGCATGAATTTATCTGAAAGGCTGTGTGCAGATTACCATAGTAGAGTTTTCCAAATGTAGGAGTTACCAGGCTGTCCAAAATAGTTTCACTTTGAATCCCTGGATAGAAAAAAAAAAGATGGCTTGATGAGCTGTGTCAGTCTTGTGGCACTGTCCATTGCCATGCTGATACCTGTCTGACCTGAATTACTTACCATGAAGGCATTTTAACAGGGCACAGTACTGCCCCAGAATGGGTAACAGTGCAAGTAAATGTCTCAGTGTTGAGCACTGCTGGGATGGTTCTTGCACCTGAGCTCTCCCATTCAAAGATACCTCGAGTCTTAGCATGACACTGTAAGTGTCCATGTAAGTGCATCTCATGTGTCTCTGAGAGTATCCAGCTGCAGACATGATGTTCCACATCTGTTCTTGTCTGGCAAACAGAGAAAGCAATTTTATGAAGATGAGTAGACAATAACTGATTCCATAGCTAAACTTCATGACTGCATTTGTGGTGTGAATATTGCCAAAGTTAAATTTCTAGTTTAGTCTTCCAAAACTTCCTCCTGGGCACTGAAGAGTTTCCCTCAGCGCTCTTACCCGTGGGTGCCGTTTGTGTTGGCAGGAAGGAGCTGACGGCCGAGGCGCGGGAGCTGAAGGGGGAGCTGTACTGCCTGCCGTGCCACGACAAGATGGGCATCCCCATCTGCGGGGCCTGCCGCCGGCCCATCGAGGGCCGCGTGGTCAACGCGCTGGGCAAGCAGTGGCACGTGGAGGTGAGGCCTCTCTGCACCTGGAACTTCCTTCAGGACATGGTTTGGAAGGGGACTGGTGCTGTTTGCAAGTGGTCTGTAATACATGAATTCAGATAAAAGCCAGTTGCTTATGTTTGGGATTGTCTTCACCTTATGTGAGTGAATGAGTTACAGCAGGGCCATCAGGGTTCCTAAGAAAGCTGCTTTCATGACTATAATAACCTTAATTTTAAAATTTGTAAAGATCCTAGCAGAATGAGGTTCTGAGGTTCAGAAAAAAACATTTACTTACTAATAAATTCACGTATTTTGTATGATGTGCTTAGATATATCCTCTCTAATTCGAGTTACCAGGCACATAACAGTGTTGGAATTCTTACTGAAAGCTGAGCAATTGTTGCTTTTTTTCAGCTCATTGTTTCTATAACTTTCAGCTGAGTCATCCCAACTTGCTCTGAAGATTTTTAGTGATCTTTGTTTCAGTCATTTATGCCTCTTAAGGCTTGACCTGAGAGAAGTGCTGCCTCTCATTTGAGGTGTATTCACACCAGCTGTGTTTATGTTCCTGCTTCTCTTCCCTGAAACAAGCAAGATAATAGTCCACAAGTCTGTCAGGATAGACAGGAGATGATTGCCCTTCCAGCAGGTCTTCCACCTATCTTTAATACAACTCCTAATTACTATAAATAGACTAAACAGCTCCTTTTTTTTTTTTTTCTTCCATAAAGATCTTTCCTGTGTGTGCTTCATTAAAGCATTAAGAGGCTGACAGCTTTAAATGGAAAGAGGTAGATTTAGATTAGATATTGGGAAGAAATTCTTCCCTGTGAGGGTACTAAGGACCTGGCACAGGCTGCCCAGAGAAGCTGTGGCTGCCCCATCCCTGAAAGTGTCCAAGGCCAGGTTGGAATGAGATGAGCCTTAAGGTCCCTTCCAGCCCAAACTGTTCTGTGATCAAGGGTTGATTGAGCTATGATTTATTGCCTTGTTTTTCCCTGGTGATGGGAAAGTTGTTTTGCTTTCCATGGAAATTTTGTTTTTTCTTTTACAGCATTTTGTTTGTGCCAAATGTGAGAAGCCATTCTTGGGGCACCGACACTATGAAAAAAAAGGGCTGGCCTATTGTGAGACTCACTATAATCAGGTAAATTCAGCCATCTCTGTTGTATGTTTTTGTGTTTGGCAAATGCTTTTTCATGTTTTATATATGCAAAGCTATGCAGATTTTACATAATCTGAATTTGTAGAGGCAACAAAATTAGTCAGATTTAACAGAAAAATAATAGTTTTTCTTGGCAGAAAAGTGATGCTGAAAACAAAATAGAAATGTCTTGGGGACACTGATTTTAATTTGTGCCATTGACAGAAAATCACTGACCGTGGGTTGAGATTAAAGTGCCTGTAATTCTACTTCTAATGTATTTGTGTGGGCTTCTTTGATAATTACTTCTTTCTATGGGCCTGAGGCAACTGTTGTTTTGTCTAAAACAGAAAAATAGATGAATTTAAAAAAATAGAAAAGCCAATCAAACCCTGTTTTTTTTGGTGTGACTCGACTGAAAAAGTTTTTGGTTTGGTATTTTCTTCTGTCAGACAAATAACTCTCATAAGAAGTAAGTATTGCTGTTCTGATAGTAGCTGTGTTTCAGCAGTAGTTCTGTTTTGGTGTTTGTAGTTGAGCATCAGGAGATGTTTGTCTACACTAAGCATAATACTCTACCCATCCTTTCTTCTCCTGTTGCCACATACACGGGACTTTAAGATCCCATAACAGTACTAGAGTGTGAGGCATCAACAAAAAAGGTTTTGTAGTATTTACTGGTGTGAGATCCAAAGGAACATAGACTATTTGGCAAGTGTATGAGAAGTTATTCAGAAGGTTTAAATTGGTATCTTTGGGGGCCACTGCTGTATCTGGGAATTCTTTGATTATTAGTATTTAATGTTCACACCAGCTGTGTGATTTGGGGACCGTGAGTAGTCAGCAACATGAGTTCCTATTCTTATTTCTTTTTCTGTGCAGCTCTTTGGAGATGTCTGCTACAACTGCAGCCACGTGATAGAGGGAGATGGTAAGATTTGTTCTCTCCTTGTTTTTTTGCTGTCCTTGTTTCATTTGTTAGTGCAGCTGTTGCAGTCCCACAGTTGCAAGACAACAGTGTTTGTTTTCACATCTGGCCTCATTTGAATTTGGGTATAAATCTGGATTCAAATAATCCCTCAGTTTCCTCTTACTTGGTGCTTTTACTTTTGCAGTGGTGTCAGCACTTAACAAGGCCTGGTGTGTGAATTGCTTCTCTTGCTCCACCTGCAATGTCAAGCTCACACTGAAGTAAGTCAGTGTTTATATTTTGGACCATGTGGGACATTTGCCTCTAAGGCAGGGGATCAGCCTGGAGGAGCCATGAGCCACTGCCTTTCTGGAGGCCAGTATACCTTTTCTCTGTGGGAGCAGGTGCTTATAATTCCACTGATTTTCAGCACTGAAAGGGAGCTGACACTCAGCATCCTCTGATTTATTTTCCTTCATTCATCTATTCTGTAAGGAGGTTGGGTAGGAGGGGGACTCATTCAGCAGTATAGAGGGAAGGCTCTAAACTTTGAGGAATTGCTTGTCCTGAGCAACCTGCAACCTCCTTAACTGTGGATGCTCCCCTCAATGACAGTATTTGCTATTGCATAGATTATTTTGAGATAAAATACAGTATATGATACCTCAAATATCTAGAAGAGGGACAGGAAAAAAAAAGCAGTCCTACATTTTTCCTTTCTCAGGTTCAAACCCTTATCCTACTCTGCTGGGTTGGCTTCACTGGCTATATGAAGGAGCTCTAATTCATCCCAAAGGGGACCTCTGAAGTGACACTTGTATTCTACAGTAACAAAATCATTATTCTAGACTGTTACATGCAAATATATAGTAAAATCTTGCTCCTTACTTACCTAGGGATACCAAAGACCTCACTTCACTGATAAGAACCCAGTTTCTGTACTTGCATCACCAGATGAGGAAATGAGTTATTTTATAAATTGAGTAGAACACTTGCAACAACACTGATGTAGATGTGTGGAGATTTGAATTAGTGAAGCATATAGTTTGCAAATACTATTTTTATAACTGTTCTTTGTGTTAAAGGAATAAATTTGTGGAGTTTGACATGAAGCCTGTGTGCAAGAAGTGCTATGAGAAATTCCCTCTGGAGCTGAAGAAACGTCTGAAGAAGTTGTCAGAGCTGGCATCCAAGAAAATCCATCCTAAAGCTTTAGATCTAAACTCTGCTTAAACAGGTTCTGTCAGTCTCCTGACTGCACTCTTAACATAAGCTGCTGCTCACTGCAGCTGTTGGTTACAGAAGCAATTACTAAGAGGTGGAACCAAAGATAAGTAGTATCTACCCCTGCTTCTGGTCATGTCTCTTGCATCTAGACTGTCTCTTTTCTCAAGCAATTGTCTATTAACACTGGCAGGAAGAGGAGTATGATTTCTGCTTGAGCAGCACACAGGCTGGTTATTAATTTGCTACTAACATTGCATTTTGCCTTTGAGGAGTTATACACAGTCTTTTCCTTCCTCAATTGAACTGTACTACTCTTTCCACACCTCTAGTGTAAGGAATTTGGGAAAAATGGTTAAATGTAGGGCTGGAAGAAATGTCGGATTTGCTCTTTTTCAATCAGAGTATCAGAATTTTTCTTCTTACTCTGGGTGAAGCAATTTTTACGTTTTTTAAATATATAGGCAAGTAGTCTGAAAGTTGTTGTTCTTTACTACATACAAAAAGTTCTGGTCTTTCTCCAGATTCCTACAGAGAATATATGGGTGCCCTATCCCATATCCCAGCCCTTCTGGTTTGTAGGTTAACTGGACAAGCCCAGGAACCAATAGCTATGGCATCTGCACTGCCCACTTAGGCCCAGTGTTAAGGCAGCTAAGAGGTTTCATTTGCTGCTTCCATGCTCAGTACTAAGGAGGTTTCAGCTGTCAGGGCCATTGTGAGCCTCTTCAGAACAGTTGGGCTCTCCTTAAGAAGAAGGTGGCTATGGGAAACTAAACATTTTATTAGAATTGACACTAATTTTCTCTGTTCTCTACTCCTGCATGGCCAACACAAAGCATGTCCTGGCCCTTGGCATGGCTGATATTTATTGAGGCAGTGTGGCTGCAGCATTGCTTAGTCTTCTGCATAAGGAAATCAAGTAAATAATATGGTGCCAATTTAAACACTTCAGTTTTCCCATTCTCACTTTATTTGCCAGCCAAGTATATGCTTGTTGGTCATGCTCCAGAAAGCCCAATTACATGAAGGAGTTTCTGATGTTTACCATTTGTAGCAAATGTGGTGTTACACAGAAAAAAACCTCATTTTTCTTAAAATTTTTACCCAAATAAGAGTCCCATTCATCTTTCTTTTTGAGACTTGAGTGTACTTGAGGAGAGGATCTCAGACATGATGCTAACATCTCAAGCATATAGTCCTCCTCTGTAATTTTGCCTGTCACCAGTGAGGTTTCTCTGGTCCTACTGTCTCTGCTACCACAACCCAAGGTGCTGAGAAATTTATTGGTTTTGTATATTCTCAATACTTCTTTAAAGGTGAGCCATCAGCAGTGCTGTTCCTGAGCCCACCCACACAATGTGTGATCCCAGTGAGCTTCTGAGTCCCTCAGAGATGACCCCCATACTTCCTTTTGCTGAACAAAGCTGAGCAGCCTGAAAACCCCTTTCCATGAACAGTTGTGAGGCTGTACCTGTCCTTTTGCAAGGCTGACAAGCACTGGAGGGCTACTGTCCTTTGCATGATTTACATCTTCCAAAAAGTGGCTGGGTTAGTCAGTCAAATGAACACAGCAGTTGGGCCTAAACAACACTCTGCAGCCACAGGTGAATTAGGTACCAAGTTAAAGCTTCCCCACTTCTTGTCTGTGTGAGCAGCAACTGGACTGGGGCAATAGTCTGCCTTAGAACTGTTCCCATGCTTGCTGGATCAATACCCATGGAACTGCACCAGTGATACCAAAGCAGTGGTGGGAAATCCTGGATGACTGATCAGAATCCCACATGTGAGACCATCTCTTAGATCTTCACTGCCTTTGCTAACTCCGTTTCCCTCAGCTGCTTTGCTTTTTGTTGCTGTAAGTTACTGTAATCTTTTCACTGGGTTATAGTGAATCCACTCCAACAATGATGAGGGGATAGGCCTAATTTTAGCAGTAAGCTCTTTCATCTTCTCTTGACCAATTTGCACTGTAGATTCCAGTAATAGTAGCTGCTTGTGTCACTGCTTTAGGAGAGCATGTGGCTATTCACTGTTCTCTCACCAGCCTTAAAATGGTCTTTTAGTTACGGGCACGAAGAACAGCATGTCTTTTGGTGCAGTAGTGTGACCCTGCAAAGACCCCCATTTACAAGCAAACCTGTTGTTTGGCATTTTGTCACAGCATAAAACACTTGAAGTTCTGACCTGGGTGCAGCTCAGTATGTTATGCAGATTCTTCTCAGCATAAAACATTCTGGTCTGTTCCTGTAATCTCAGTCACAGGCCATGTTTAATGCTCAATCTGAGCAGCTGTGTGTCCCCAGCCTCCTGGGAAGTAGTGGAGAACGCACAGCCACACATTCCTGGTAAATATGGAAGGACTAAGTAACTAGCAGCCAATAGGTAATATTCTTTCAGCAGCCACTCGCACATTCAGCGATGGAAAATGCATGTATGTGAAGGTGAATGGCATTAGTTCTTTGCTGCCAGTAAAGATTTCATCTGTACTTTCACCTTGTCTCATGTTAGAAATTTGGCAGACCTAGAAAGCTTCAGAGTCCAAAGGAGAGTTGACATCATTCTCTTTGATAAGCTGTCAGTTGTCTAGGATTTGGAAAATGTCCTTATCGTCAGGACATTTCACAAAATAAATTGGTGAAAAAAAGAATTGCAATCCCTGATCTCTCTCTCTCTCTGGCTTAAAAAATGCATCTTCCCCTACTTCTGTCAGTCTACTTTTTAAAAACGAAGTAGAATATAGTCCAAACTCACAAGTTCTCCTTAGTGCCTTGGTAGGCTGACAGGTTGGGTTTTGTTTTCTTTTTAATAAATATAGTCAAGGTGTCAGTAAGAAATAAGCTGCATGCTTTTTCCCATTGCCATAAACAGATCTGCTGGCCAAGTTCTTCCTAAGCATCACACCACTGGAGAATAGAGATTTATATGAAGGTTGAACTTGGCTCAGAAATCTACACTTAATAAAAGATACTGTCTCATACTATACATTTAGAGTTTACAGTTATATTTATACCTAATTAAAATGACTAACACTCACTGAGTTCACTTGAAAATGGTTTGACTTTTAGAAAGCATGGGATGTGGAGCTTGTATGCTAATCACTTGCAGTCTTTCTTTATGGCACTAATCCACTCTAGGATTTGCATCCTGGTGTTTTTACAGCAGTCTGTGCAATGCTGGCAAACACTGGTCAGCCTTTTGTACAGAGAATTCCTGATGTGGCATGGTTGGTATTGGATGATACGACTGACACTCTTTCAGAAGTGATTGGATGGGGAAGGAATAGATTGCAGGCAAGCATGTAATAAATGTGGTTATACTAGCCTGTAAAGCACTGTTAAGTGCTGAGGGTATTAGACTGAGAAAAGAATTAGCAGCTCCTGCCTTGGTTCAGGCCTTGATGGGTTCTGCACTGTGTAGATCTCTCACTTTATCACACATTGTTTGAGCTGTCTAACCAAAACACATGATTGTAGATTGAAATGCTGTAATACTGTGCCTTTGTATATTCTTGTAATAAAGTTAACTGTAATACATTTTAAATCTTTACACACACAAAAAAAGAAAAAATAATTATATAGTGTACTGTTAATACCATATTTTCAATGCTTAGCCAGAGACTATTACCCACTCCAAGGAACTCTGGGATTGCTGAAACCTGAGGCACTGTTGTGGTGAATTCATGTTTTGGACCTATGCTGCTTCTGTGGTGATGTGTTGGTTGATGAGGATGTGCAGAAAGGGGTATCATACTTTTAGTGGCTATGTTTTACAAATTGTGTTGTGTAATGAGCAGATGGGATGCTATGATCATTTACAGGATATAGTGGATATTGGTAGATTAAGGTTACATAGATCTGGAGCAAACATTCACTTTTCTTGGTTAAAAAAAGACACTGTGGTTAATTTTCTGCAGTCTTTATTTAAAAACCAGAAACAATACAGTTTGGCTGCAAAATTTCTTTTTGTACAGGTGATGTGTTGAACATTTCTCACTTACAGCTAGTTAGTTAGATCAGACGCTGGGTGACAAAACCACTCTGGGTAATACTGGACTCCAGCATTTCCATTGCCAGCAATGGACATTACAGCAGGAGCATCTAACTGCTTGCAAAAAGATCAGCTATTCTAACAGGTGTGGCACTTGTTTAGATGCACAGAGAGTGGGGCTCTTCCCTGCCACCTATATACAAAAATCCCACCAGCACTCAAATTTTGCACACACATGTCAGAGGGAACAAGAGAACCATTGTGCATCTGTTGGCATCCAAAGGTGAGAGATCAGGTAGAGCTGCTTTTCCAGCACTGCCAGATTGTGTCTCAAGGAACTTGGTGTAAATGCTTTAAGACATGTTTGTGTTTCACTGGGAGTGAGGGAGGAGTACTTGTTCTGAGGGGAAAGCAGCTAAGCTTACTCCAACCATAGTCTATATCTGCTTTACACACTTGAAGCACACTCTGGTTCCCTGTGGCACCAAAGCTGTGTTTCTACAAAGCTCTTAGAGATGAACAAGTGCTGAATCAAATTTTACCACTCAAATTGTCTGCTAAACAGGAAGCAGAACAGATCAGGACAAATTAAAGCTATTATTCTTGTCTCATGAAGGAATGTCTGCATAACTCCAAACAGAACATTTTTGTAGAGCAGAAAAGTCTCTTCTCAACAGACCTCTGTTAGAGTGAGTTCTTCAGTTCTGATTTGCACTGAATAGCTCATCTATATCTTGAAATAGGAGCAACTAAAAGTGATGGGCCCAAACCCCAAACTCATTTCAGAGCTTACTAGAAACTGCACAATAGAAAGTGGTTGTTAAGTTTCCAAGAGCATTATAACGTGGAAGAAAGAAAGCTATTTAATTTAAGCAAGGCTGTGGTAAGTCAGGGGACAGCCTGCAAGTTTAGCAGCATGCAGGAAGGACAGTTACATTCTGACAGTAATTGGCTGTCAGTCTACTGTAATGTGCAGCATGTAACCTAGGGACCAGAGGATGAAATCCAGCATCTTACCTTTCAACTACTTTTAGTAGTAGTTATCTACTACTAAAGGGCATCTCTCCACTCTTAGAATTGCCAGTAGGAGGAAAAAAATAACCTTTGTTTCCAAAGACTCTAGGAGTTTGTGCATTTGGTAAGAGCATACACAATAAAGGGGCATTTTCTTTCCAAAAGGAAGACAGCTCTTAATGTGTCTGTCTGAACGGAGGAGATGCAGGCTATTAGAAGGGGCCCTCACAGGGTTTTCCCACTCCCACAGAACATAAAAGTCCATCTAAACTTTCTCTAAACTCTATATCTGAATGGAATTCTCATGCTACATCTAAGAAGTGTTACAGATACTTGAAAGCACATGCTCACTTGAGCTTCTCTTGTAGTAGTATTTCAGCAGCTCAGTTCAGTGTGTGATCAGAAGATCGATCATCAAGATTAATATTTTATAAATGGCATTTCTTCTGGGATATGAAATTACAGTTTGGCACAAGTATAGGTCATGGGCTGTATTTCCACTCTCAGGCTGGGATGTTCTTTTGCTTGTTTACAGCATTCATGAGCAGACGTACGTAGGATGTTAATAGGTCATCCATTTTGTAACCCTATCAGGAAAGAAAAAAGTCTTAAATCTTTCAGGGAGCTCCAGAAGCAAAAATAATTTATCATTTCCTCTCTTGTTTATCACCATCTCAGGTTCTTCCTTGCATGAATATCTTTTCTTTCAATATCTGCCACTGTTTTAGTTATAATTTATCCATTCCTCCCTCTGCTTTTCATGGATTTCCAAAGCTTTACAGAGCATAGCTCTACTGTCTCTTTGGTATTCACTCTGTAGCTTGATGTGTACTTAAGATTCTTGTTTTTAAGAGTCCAAGTTTTTCTGTCAGAGTAGTTAGCCTTTAAATGTTTTTGTTATCTTTACAAACCTACTTTTAAATATTCAATGATTATTCTCTGAGACCGTGAATAGTCTGAAACCAATTATTAGAAAGGTGGTACCACTCCCTGGAAAATACGAAGTCTTACAAGGGCAGCATTACTACATAACTGGAGGCAGACATGCAGGACAAAAAGCCTCTTATGTAGCTTTGCAGTCTTCTCAGATGGATAGAATTTTGATGTATGGGAGGAATTTGGGAAATTTCTATTTTTTCTTGTGCCCTGTGTCATGCATCTTTGCAACAGATAACATTATATATTAACTGAACCAGTTCTAAATGGCAATTTTACTGACACAGCAGTGAATGCTTTTTGTATCTGCACTGGTATTTATCTGTTTTCACACCATCTTTTGTAGCAATCCTGGCTGGAAAGGAAAAATCAGGATTTTGTTGTGTCTAAGTTGACAAAACTCTTCTTACCAGAGATGTCTCACATAAGAGCCGGTTTCCTCGTACCAGGTTCCCTATTGTCATGTGAAAATATGTGCTCCCACTGCTCCAGTTGGAGATTTTATTGAAGGGGTAGACTACTAAAATATCCTGTAAGGGGAAACAAACTGATCCATAGAACATTTCTCAAATGAAAACAAGCTGTTACATAAGAAAACCTGTACAGCCAGAGAATTCTTATTCTTTCCCACTTCGTTTATAAAAATGGTGGATCAAGATAGTTCTTGCATCCAGATTAGTGGTATATTGTATTTTCACCAAGCAGGTAATCTTTAATCACATTAATGACACTTCCTTTCATTATATACTGATCTTTGCCTTAGTACACTGCCATTAGATTTACAATAATCTAAAATTAATTTTTAATTTGTTTCACTATTGAAAGCAAATAGTGATTCTCCCTTTTCCTGAGAACTTGGTAAAACCAGACTGCTAGGGTTAGACTGCAGCTAAACATGGCCATTCAGCCTGATCTTTTAGACAGCTGGGGCTTCCTGCAAAGCATTTTTCTGAAGCAGGTTCCTGGATGCACTGCCCATACATCTTCCTGATCTTACCACCTTGCCAGGTCTATCATGATTCCCATGTCTTTTCTCAGAGATGCTCTATCCTATTCCTTTCCAGTATAGAAACTGCAAAGAAGGGATTTGAGGCAGTAACATTTTCTTCAGTTTCACACAGAAAATGAATAGAGCCCTCTCCTCTCCTACCATTCCTGGGCAAGGTCCAATCACTGTCCCTAAACTAGCAGGGTCTGTTCAATCCTTCCTTAGATGGACTTGTGAGAAGCAGCTGTTACCTTTGTCTTCGGATGTATCAGTGAGACTCCTTGCTTGTTGATTGCAATCAGTACAATCTCTGGGAAACTGGGCTCCGAGGCTTGCTGTAAATGAGTAACACAGCAAGATAAGCAGAAAATTGAGAAATTATCTGTATCAGGGGCCTAGTGACCTTTAACAGTGTTCTCTTTCCCAAGTGAACACTGAAACATTTTGGCCATATATTGATGACTTGAGCAAATGCTACATGACAGGAGAATCAGGTCCATTATTTACTATGCTGTCTGATAACAGGCTTAATGATTGATTGGAAACCATTTAAGAGCCTAGTGAGGAGAAATTAAAGGTAACACGAATTTTTTCTTGTGTGATATCCACTCCAGAATGAGAGGATTAGTACAGTTTTGTTCTGAGGGAAGAGTCACCAAAGAGATAAGATTTTGGCAGCATTTTCTTGTGGAGAGCAATGACAGGACAATTTAGCCCCTACAGCTACTACACAACTGTAGTAGAGATATTATAACTAGAGCAACAACATTGCCAGTAAACAACAAGCATAGCTCAAAAAGCATAAAGAATCTGTCTCCCAACTTGGAAGGAACTGAGTTTTCCTCAATAGATTACAGGAATTCAGCTTTATAATGTATTTTTACTTTCAGATATGGAATTATAGTCAGTCTGTATCCCTTGGTACTGATATACTACCAAATCCACTCACACAGGCCTTCAAACCTACCTTCACCTCAAAAAAGGCTGATCCAAACGTTGGCCACCGGTGTATCATTTTCAAGAAAGCAATCTTGGCCTCATCCACAGTTTTTCCTTCATGTTTATTATATGCTGCAATAATGCTCTGTTTAGGAAAAGAGGATACAAAGCCAGTTGGGTTGGACACAGGCAGGTTTCCCATGCCTAGCCTTAGCACTAAAGATAGAACCAGTTCATCACCATGAATCAGGCTTTTTGCCCTAGCAGCAGAAAACTGAAAATGAAAACAGCTGCTGTGCCATGGGGGAAGGTGAAGCCAGAACTCTCCAGTGTTCCTTATTCCTCTGCTGGGTGAAGGAAGCCCAGCAGCCTGAGGAAATGGACTTCAGGGCAGGGGGGCAGTGTGAGATAAAACTCTGCCAAGTGTTCAAAACCCACAGACTTGTATTACATCTTCGGCTGAAAAATGGAGGGTGAATTTTTCCTTTGTATTTGTAACTAATGTCCTGTGTTTTCCTCAGCAGACTAAGAAGTAAGTACCTGCTGAAACTTCTTTGCCCTTTTTGTGGATAAAAGAGCCTTTTGCTGTAAGTAGCATGGACATGGTGCAAGGAGATTGATTTGCTGCCAAGAAATACTCCTGAGACACCTTAATTTTCTATTTCTATCCAATATCCTCAACTTCAGAGTCCCTTCACTGACTCTCCTATCTCTAACTCTTTTTCTGGGCACTGGAAATAGATTAGTATCTCCAAGAAAGATGCACACTTCAGATAAGCCATCCAGGCCTGCAGATATCTTTCAGAACTTTGGTAGAGTGTGTAAAATCTGGATTGTAAGAGGCAAATCCTCATGCTGTCCTGCTGGCAAATCCAGCAATATCCACTGCCATTCCTCCACAGTACTTTCAAAGACCATCATATCAAAAACATAGTGTGGCTCAATGTGTTTTCTCTACTAAAGCTCTGTCTGTGTAGTATGACTAATGAAAGCTGATGTTCTTACCTTCTTCCATTCATCTGGTGACACTGCTCGGAGCAGATTGTCTGGCACCAGCTCCTTCAGGATTTTGGGGATGGCTGCCAGCTGTGTGCGGTCATTGTTGAAGTGTGCTTTATAAATCAGCCCTGCCAGCTGCACAGCTTCATCCTTGGAACACTTGTGGTAGCCTCTGAGGTACTTAGGCAGCTCCTGGAAGAGACCAGCTCTGAATCCAGGCAGAATGGGCTAAAGCAAACACTGACTTACACGTTCTAAATTTGTGAGGTCAGGACGCAGGTCTTGCCAAACACAGTCCAAGCATATTCCAAGAACTTTTGGCTCCTGAAAATTCTCTGAATGATCCTTAAAGATCCTTTCCAACGCAAAACTTTCTGTGATTCTCTGATTTACAGAGTAAGATGAGCATTTCCACAGTACAGTGAGGTAAAAGAGCTGTACTCTTAACATGTTCAGTATAGCTAAGGGGTGAACACTGTGAGAAATAAATCTGAGGCTGAGCTGTGCCCCCCTCTGGAGGAGGCATTCTTCTGGAGGCTCTGTAATGCAGGCTTTCAAGAGGGAGACAGTACTACTCCTATAGACTTAATTTCTCAGGAGTGTTTCATGGATCATAAGATACCTCTGCTTTAGGGAGCTGCTTACCTGGTGGTAATGGAAAATGGTATCAGCTTTCAGATCCTTGCCAGGAGTGACATTCAGCCACAGCTTTCTCATGAAGTACACCTCATATGCCACAGACAGAGCAGCCCCTAAGGAGATCAGATCTTGTTAGTGTTTGTGTCACTGACAGTTCTACAGTTTTTAAATGGCTTGCAAATTTCTTAGAAAAGTAATTATGGTTTTAATAGTAACAAAACAAAATTACTAACAGAACAACATAAAAAGCCATTTTAGATGACAAAAATTACTAGTTTTCAGTTCCTGGACACTGCTCATGCAATGATCAGATGGAGGAGAAGTTGAGGGACTACCACTGAGTGTTTGTTACTGGTGCTCAAGACAGCTGCCTGCTGATGTGCAGTACACACATTCTAACAAGTGGTTCCTTGGTAACATGACTTGTGTTTGGGTATCACCAGGTAATAACCTGGTTAGAAATTTTCTAACAACCCAAGAAATGTGAGTGACACTCTGTAAAGAACCTGTTTGCATGTGTTGGCTGATTCTTAGTATTTGAGGATCAACCTATCTAACTTGTATGTATCCAGCTGTGTGTTTTGGATACAACAGGTCAAAAATTTTTTTTTTTACCAATTTAAAATTTCTGGAGAGATCCCCCCCTCCCTGAAATGTTCTGGTGGTTTTGATAGCCAGTGCTTGGCTGCATCAGGTCACTGGATCTTGCTGCTGGTGCAGGCAGTAACCATGTATATACAAACAAAAATGATACAAGACTCTGCTAAATACTTCCCAAGATGGAGTGAATCCTACTGGATGGATCAGCTGCTTTCCAATTCAACACAGCCTCTCATGCAGCTTCTTGTCATGCTGGCATTCTCCTTACCATCTTTTCCTGGTTTATTCCTTCTGTTCCAGTCTGTCACCTGCCTTAGTGAGTCAAAGAAGTAGTCTGCTTCATTCTGACTGATCACCTGCAGAAGCCAAGGAATGAAGGAGAGAAAGGAGGGGTTACTCCATCTTATAAAATACTGCCTGTGCCACATACCCAAGTATCATGCAGAACTTTCTTTCCCTGTCTACAGTGAGAGGGCAGAATTATAGCAGGAAAGAAGTAGGAAAATAGGAGGATGAAGAATGATAGGAACTCTGCATCTCCATCCAGCCCCTTCCAGAGACTGGAAACAATTGTCAGGTGCTAGAAGTTCAAGTTTGGGTTGTATCCCCTCAGTAAGACAGAAACAGTAATTACCTGCTCTGATCCTTGGCTTCATAGGGTTGTTTAGGTGGTCTGGTAAAAAAATAAGAGAGGGGAAGTCTGGCTACCTTGCCAGAGTCAAGAAGTGTTACCTTGTCTGCAATCTTCACAAAGAGGCTGAAACCTTCCCAGGAGTGCAGCTGCAATTTGGAAGCAATGTTCTGACACAGAGTCTGGATTTTGGTGTTTGTTCCCACATCAAATGTCTATGAGATAACAAGACTCTTGTTACACAGAGGAGAGGAAGAAATAAGAATATTGAATGTCTTCACACATGCTCCTGGATAAGCACATCATGGTTGGGAAAACAAGTAAGTGCTCACCTGTTCTGTTTCATTGGGGAAGTAAATCTTGTGTGAGATCTTAGTGTTGTTCTGTAAGATGGCCTCAACCTCCACAGGATGAGGTGCCCACTTCCTGCAGCCACTCCTGGAAAATGCCACCACCATCATAAGAGAGTCAGTTTTATCACTGAGGAAATGAACAACAGTATTCCAGCCAAACAGCAGACACCCTCCAAAGTGCCAGTTCTGTGTGATGGGGCAGGCTCCAGTGGACCTCCATCCCAGTGAAAATTCAGTGTATTAATAGCAAGAAACTGAGGGTCTTATTAGTGTGTAAAGTAAGTCTGTTCTCCTCTGCAAGTAGGTTGCATGAATAAGTCACCCTCCTAGCCAGCACCATTGCCTCTTCTACTGATTTAGCAGCATTTTTCCTTACTGAAATGTGAGTACAATGGCTACAAGTAGAAATACTTTTTATTTCATTCCTGCATCAGCAAAAAGATATGTATTGAGATACAAAATTACTTGGAGCCCAAGTACCAAAAGGTCTGGAGGGCTGCTGAAAGCATTACATTTTATATAAGAGCTGGAGTGCAATCACTGACTTAGGAGATGCTTAAGCTGTACAAACCCAGTTTTTTGAAATTAAACCTCAGAGCAGAGCTGCCTTTTAAAGCAAAGGAACTGGCCCTGAAGTCTCAGTCCTGCCAAAACCTTGACATAGTTAAAGTGAGAACAAATCTAGCAGATTACCTCCTGGGGCTGGTAAGTTCCTGTCCTTGGTGGCACAGAGCAGGCTGTTCAGATATTTTGAACACCATACCTTATGGGCCTCTCACTGGGTCAGTCTCTCAGGAGGAGGTTAGTCTGGATTCAAGCTTCAATTGTGTGGATTTGAAAACTAATTTTTCCCATTGAATATAGGAGCATTTCCATTTGGAGAAGGAAAACTTGACTCTATCCAAGCTGAACAGCACATGCTTTGTACTGTGAAGACACTGCACCAAGTGTGGACCTGCCCTACTCAGTCACCTGTTCCTGAGCTGGCATCAGAGGGACCCCCTGGCAGCTCAAGGAATTGCAGCAATTTGGCTGCAGAGGCATAGGGCTACCCACCTCTCCTTGCAGCCTGAGCTAAGAATTCACTGCCAAGGTGAGATCTGTTTAACACCCATCAGGGAGGTTCCCTGGCCAGGATTCTGGGGATGAAACTGTAAAGTGGTTTATGGAGGAAAAGGTGTGTACCCAAGGGCTTGGTTGGCTTCCCCTGTATGTACTGTAGGTCGATCCTTTGAGCTGCCCTCTCCAAAGAGACCAGGTTACTTACAGGGAGAAGTTGGACTAGATGATTGCTGAGGATCCCTTCCAATTGAAATAGTTTATTCTATTCTATTCTATTCTATTCTATTCTATTCTATTCTATTCTATTCTATTCTATTCAGATGCAAGTTTAATTTAGGAAAAGAACTGTTTTTAGAAGAAAGGATTTGTCTTTGTTCCACTTCCCATCCCCCAAGCTCCAGATCTGGGGCAGTTTGGCAGATAAAATTTGCCTTCCAAACAGCCCATTCTGCTTTCCCCTCCCTATTTGCTCTCTCTAAAGAAGCTCTGTACAGCTCAACAGGGCTTAAAGCATGAATAGCACATGATATAGGGAGGCAGGAATTTTTAAGTCTTCTCCATAGAAATACACAATGAATAGCATTCCTTGTCATGCATTTTCAGACACTTCAAAAGCGAGTTCAATGTGTGATGACATTTCCTCAGCAGGGCCAAATCCCATCCACTGCAAGGGGGATATCCACTGTGTTAGTGTTCCCCTAGAGCCTGACCCATGGGGCTCACAGACCAAACGTGGCCCAGCTTGAGAGAAAGAGGAAGATGGAGAAGCTGGAAGGAGAAATCATTGGGCAGATTCTTTACTGATGTGGTCTGTGGCACGCAGGTGGCAGATCATAGCACCATCAAAAGGGAGTCAACCTTGATGCCAAAGTTTGTTCTCAGAGGGGCAAGCTGGGTTATAGCAGCACTTGGAGGAATCTAGGGAAATCTTTTCCCTACAGTTCAGTTGATCCTTCCTGAAATCCTCTTAGGCCTTCTCCTCTCTCTGGTTGTGTCATGTCCCTTAGAATGACAACTCATTTGGAAGCTTAGGAAGCACTGTGGTTTGGGGGTCTTATTGCTTCAGCCTGGGGTAAGGCCAAGTGGATGGAGAAGTGCCTTGCTGTGAGCAGCCAGGTAGGAATCAGGGCTTTGTTCATTTGGGTTTTTTCAAAGAATAGGAATTGTTTGTACTGATCCTTTCAACAAGGGCATGCTGCCTCACCAGAGAAAAGTAAGGTCAGGATCTCATCAGTGACATTATTCCAAGCTGCATTCCCTTTAGGATGTTTAAAATACCCAGCTCTGAGAGTCAAGTGATTATGTGTGGTGATGAACTTTTTAAAATGCTGCTAACTCTGTGAAAAGAGAAGTGCAACTATGATATAGACCTCTCTTTAATGGTTCAAAGTCCATAAAGTTAAAAATAATGATCACTTTAAAAAAAAACAAGATGTAAAGGGGAAAAGGAAAGTGAGAGTCACACTATTTTAGCCTGTGTGGTTTTTGGGACCTGAATATTGATATTTGAACACTTTGAGCTGGGTTTATGCTGGATTATTTATTTACCTCATTACTGTCTGAATCCTCCGACGGCATGCCAGGGCCAGTGCTTCTTTCTGACGTGTCTCTATGAACTTCTGGGCATGTTTGAGCAGTGACTTGCTGGGTGGGAAGAGGCCAGTGCAGAGCCAGAGGAGCTGCCAGCCCTTGGCCTCGCTGTACCTGTGAGCACAAAGCAAACAGTTCTGCTACAGCCACATATAATTCTCTGTTTGACCACACACCAGCTACAGGGAAGAGAAACACACTCCCATCATGGTCCCATTCTGCAGAGAGCTGCAAATCAACAGAGCCTTCACCCAGGCTCTGGCATTCATTTGCTGTGCAACAACCACAGCCTGCATTGTGAAGACAGTGCCAAGTCCTGCATGAGAAATACTCATGACAGATGCAAACCTCATGAATAAATATGAATTCCAGTTTAGCAGACATCTTAACAGCAGTGACCCTGGTGCCATCATCTTAGAAAGCCACTGTTGATGTGATGTTCAAGCTCACATGTATTCATATTGTGGTTTCTCCATGGATATATTCATCTGCCCTCTGCACTGGCCAGCTTTGCTCAGGGCATGAGCACTTTGCATGCACAGGCTTCCCTTTACATGTACTCCTGTTCTGAAAAATGAACATGTTGATAGCATAATGTAGTGAGGTAGATGCAGTTCTTAAATGCTCCAGATCAAGCTGGTAATGTTTTTTAAGGCAGAAATCCAGTTCTTCCAGCCTCTGCATCTGTGAAATCTGCCAGCTGAAGCTCTTCCAGCACCTTGCCCTCACCATTAAGAAGGGCTCTGCAGCCTTGAGGTGGTCAGTCATTCTGCCTCAAAGCCAGGAGCAGAACACACTTCAGGGGTGTCCAAGGATTGCTCTGAAATGCTCACTGGTGTGAAGTAGTTTTGGTTGGGAAAGTCAGCATGTCTGGGTCTGAAAGGCCATCAGACTTCACTGAATAAAGAGGTTCTGGCTTCTTTATTCCCACTTGCTGTTCCAATTTTGCAGATGAAGACAGAATATTTTAATCCCATTTATACTCCATTAGTGGTGTTTGTGTCTGTGTGAGAGCAGGACATGGTCCACAACACAGCAGCCTGGGAAGGATGAAGGATTTGTTGCTCTGGTTGTTCCAATGAAAGTATATGGAAATAGCCACCTTTCAAGCATTGTTTTTTCCACATCAGTGATCCACTCACAACAGCTACTAAATTGGTGGAATACATCAGGCATGGCACTGGCACCATGGTTACAGACTATGCATGAAATAGCCTGTAAGATTCACTGCTTGCAGGGAAGTTACCATTCAACATTGACACACATGATGAAAGTTCCACTACACGTAATACTTGTGGATCAGTAAGACAGAAAATAAATGAATCAATAAATAAGCACAATGCATCTAGAGACAGACAAACAATTTTGTTAATAAATAATATTAAGCTGCAATTCAGTTTCCCTCAAAGTAGATCAAATTATCATTTTGTGAGTGGGGAAGAAAACACCAGCCTATTTCAGAGACTTTTATGTGGGCAGGTGCCTCTGTACCAATCTGTTCTGCAAGGCAGTTATGTAACCTAATTAATATAAGTACTCAAAAGTACTTATTCATTGGTGGTGAAAATCCAGCATGAAGTTTGTTTTTGTGAGAGGGGAGTGCTGCCATTGGGAAATTTAAATGGAGAGTTGTCAGGGCAGTCACTGAAGGGATGCATGGACTATGCAGTGTCGTGTTTCCCCTATAGACTGCTTTGGGAGCAGAAGAGCCTCAGTTGACACCGTGCCTGCCTCACACCACCAGGAGATGACCACAAATACTGATGGGAGCAAAGCAGCAGCTCAAGGGAGATGATTGATGGTGCTCTATGGCCTCTCCCTGCCAGGCAGTGGTCTGAGTGCTCCACAAAGGTGAGCCCCACAGCACTGCCTGGCAAAAGGGGAAGGGAAGCTGTTACTCCAACATTTGTTTATCCTTCCCCCTGCCCCCACTGCATCACAAATGCAGCAGGGGTTCCTGATTCCCCCTGCACTTGAGGTCTGGCTCTGCAGGAGCAGGGTTTGCACCCAGCTAAATACCTGTTTCTGTTCTCAGTCAGTTGTTTCATAATCTGACAGTAAATCTCATCCCGCAGGACTTCCTCCTGGATAGCTGGCACAAATATCTGGTCAGTGACTTCCACAGAGGAGTGTGCCTGCTTCGAGGGGTAGTCTCCCATGAATTTCATGATGGGTGAATGTGCTGTTAAGGAGAAAAGCAGGACAATTTTGGAAGATAAATGGGAAGTTTCATCTGGATCTTGATCTGTTAGTGACTTTGTTGATGTTCTAAGTGGCAAATACTGGGAGGAAGGTCTGGAGCATGTTCCCTGTCTGTCCCCTACCCCCTTTCTCTTTGCAGCAGTTGCTGCTTGGCTGTGATTTGTACTGTATTAGTAGCTGCTTTCTCTGGGCATGTGCAACAAATCTCTCTCACTCCTAAAGCCACATTACTAGTTAAGTGAGCCATCAGTAGCTGTGGTGTTCTGGGAGGAAATAGGAACACTTCCTCTGCAGGCAAGGGAAACAGATTTGATCTGCTCCATCTTTATGAAAATGTATCCCCTGTAAGGTGGCTGAGGTGTCTCAGCAGAGGTAGTTTAGTGGACCTAGCTAACCCTTCCTTCCCTTAGTGTTCTCAGATCCCAAAGAAAGGAGAGAAAGGATATCAATGAAGGCCTGACAGGCCAAATCCCGAAGATCAGGGTCTGTGCATGCTCTCTTCAGCAATGGCTGTTTCAGAGGCTCCTTAGAATGTGCCCACAGTTGACTGTGCCCACGGGATTTCTGCAGAACAGCTTTGCTGATGGATTCCTTCTCAGGAGTCCTGAATGAAGACAAGTGCAAGCAATACAAAATTACTGGATCAGTATTGCTATGAACAAAGGAGTTCATTATCACAAAATCATATCTCCAGACCTGTTCTTTCACAAGAGAGTGATCTCAGACCTCCTTTGATTCTGTAGGTCAACAAGAGCAGGGAAATGTAGTTTCCTGTATATCCAGAAAGTAAGAGGCTTGCAAAAAGAAGAGGGGTTTTTGGAAAACTAATTTTCCCCTTAGTTTTTGAAGCCTGAGATGTTGTATATCCTCATTAGCTTGTAAGTGCTAAAGAAGGGGTGTGAAGTAAGAATAGGGCCTGCTGAAAGAAGTCAGTCCAGCTGGGGCTCTTCTACCCTCCCCTTTGCATTTTTGCAGACTTAAGATAGAATAGGCCATATGTCAGAATCTCTGCATATCCAAAGTTACAGTTACAGGGAACAAAAAGAAGAAACCAAATCAGAAGTGGGAGATGCCATTACATAATAGGCTTTAAGGATCACTGATCAACAAGGACTTTTCTAGTGTGTACTCTACACAGAGAGCTTCACCTGAAGTGTTCGTAGGAGAACTCCTCCAGGGTGTAAGGCTTCACCTTGATATCCTCTTCATCAGGTTCCTCCATGAAGGAGTTCTGTGAAGCTGTCCTCCTCTGGTCTGGAGACATCATCAGCAAACTCTGGAATAACACAGCCACATAGAGATGTCACATGGAGCTAGGTCTCTGCATGCACTGTCAGGTATTACTCAGCATGTATGTGCAGGTAGTCCTCTGTGCTGCCTGAGACCTTCTGTCTCAAAAGCAGCATCTCCAGAGACTCAAGAAAGACCTGGGAGTAGTTCACTCAAAGAAGCAATTTACACAGCTGTAACAGTATTGGACATTAAAATGTATGTGATTATGCAAAGCACAACAGGTGTTTTACAATGCACCTGCTTCTCTCTAGTGTGTTTTGCCACCAGTTTTTCTGCTTTTTATCTGTTAGCACAGGATCCAATATACTCAATCCTCAAAATTGAAGACAAAATTATTAGCAGAGGCATTAATGAGAAACCTTGGCTCCCTCAAAGACCATCTTCTCTTTAAGTAACCTGCTGCCTTCAGAGGTGTTCTTGAGGCATAATGTGATCACCACTCAAGCTCAGAGTGAATGCAGGAAAATTCAACTGCACACCCATACCCATTAATTGCTATCAGTTCCAAGCACTGAAATCTCCCATGGTGAATAGACTGGATTTTGGGGGTGGGGTTTAAGTCTTTGCTTTTGTGCAGCTCCAGTCTTCTCCTTAAGGGTCTGGGCTAGGTTTAGTTTTGTTTTCAGACAGGACAGAATTAAATGCTTTGTTGCAATGGGAGGTATAGAACTTGTCTGGCTTTGGAGGGACAATTGTCTTCCAGTAATAAATTTAACCATATTAACATTTTTATCTTCTTCCAGTCTTTTCACAGGGATTGCTTAGCTTTCCTTACCAGCACTTGACTAGAGGGTTTTGTGAGGGAAGGAATGATGTAGATGTCTTCCAAAAATACATTCCCTGTTTTGCCTGTCCTTTCATTTTGGGCACAGATCCAGCCAGAGTCTGCATCCAGCCTTTTGTCTTCGGTGAAGATTAGCAAGTCTCCCTTCTTGAAGGACAGGATGCCAGGATCTTCTGGAAAACAGAATAAGAGGGTACTGTTCAGGCTTGACAGTCCAAGAAAATGCAAAGGGATTCCAATGTGAAAGACAAGGGAATTGTATTTTGAAGGCCTGCATTCAGTTGGCAGTAGAAAGTGATTTGTGTAAATACGGCTAATTTCCCAGTAACACTTCAGAGAAATCGCTTCTGTTTCCTTTGACACCCTGACTTTGATCCACAGAGGGCAATGGCAGAATTCAATTTCATTCACATAAACTAGACTTTGTGTCTAGACTGGCAGCAAAGCATGGAAAGAACTCAGCAGTTGTAAGTAGCTGAAGTTAATGTTTACATTTTAAACATGTATATCTGTTTGAGCCACCTGTATTCCACAGGAAATTCCCGTTTACTGCCTCTGTGAAATTCTTCTGCAAAGTATTTCCAGAGAGCCCAGATCCAACTTCCTACTATAACAAAACCCAAGTTCCTGGACAATATACTATCTAAATAAAATACATTAAGAAGGAGAAGGAGGAAGGAAAAGTTATTTGTGTGCAAAGGGTACTGAATCCCACTGCCTTATGCTTGACATTGCTGTGCTGATGCATCCCCCTGGGAGCAAAGGGATTCTTGACGAAGTTCTCCCTCTCCTCTTTGAGCACCTTCAAACAAGTGCTGTGGATTCCCTCATGTTTTCTTCCCCACCCTGTACAAAAGTTATGAGACTTACCCTGGGATTTTTTCTCATGCATTGCCACAGCAAATCGTGATCTTTTCTTCAGTTCTTCCAGGAACATCACCACCAGTTCAGCAATGACAACACTGTTTACAGATGTCAGAACAAACTCCTCGGCACGAAGCGTGATCAGAGTGCAGCTCTGTCCGAATGACTTCACTGCCCTGTGTATTATTGAACAATTTGTTACCAGAGCATCTGAAAGACTTACAGACCCATCTGTAAACACAGCCAAGGCACCCACACCTCCTTGCAGATAACTCCCTTACAGTGAATATTGGTAGTTCTTAATTTGCCTTCCCATGATCTGGTATGTGTGAAGGACTGAAGTGGTTCAGCTTTACCCTGGACTTCACCATGTTTTGTACAGAAGTGCTTCCATATAGACAAAAGAACACCCTTCTTTTGGAGTAACTTGACAACTAATTAAATCATTGGCAGTCCTCACAGGGGGCTTTTTTGTGTATGTAAGACTTTTTTCTCCGAGTGACCTGATGCAAGGATGTGTGCCATGGGCAAGCAGTGGTTAACTGCTTTTCTCAGTGATCTTGTTCTGGTCCATGACACCCAAGAAGTGTGTGAACTCCCAGCATGCACAACAGACAGTGGTTTAACTGTGTCAGTTATTTGGTCATTCTTGTCTCAATGCCTGTCTGTGCTTCCTTACACCTTTCTGACTGAACTGGATCACTTTACACCATCAAATCACCCAAGGAGGTGGCAGAGAAGGTACACCCTTTCTAAGTATGGAAGAGATGCCATCTTCAGATCTTGTCTTTCTGGTACCCTCACCTGTTGGTGTGGATGCCAGTTATCTCAGGGAAGGTCAGCTCAAGGAGCCGCTTTTCTGACTCATCCAAGAAGCAGATGCCTTTCCAATTTATAGCAATGATGAAGTGGTTCTTAGGCAAGCTGGGTCCTGAAAATAAAGAAAAAAATCCTTATCAATGCTATACAAGTCTTTTCCTATTGATCTTACATCTGTCCTCTACCCTCAGGTATTACCTGAAAACTTAGTGACTTCAAAGAATCTGGAAAAAAGCAAAGGCCACTGAAAGCGAGCAAAATCTACAAGTTGTTCCTTCACAGTCTGAGAGGAGAGATGGTCCTGTGTGTATGGGGCCTGCAGGAAAAAAACACACCCAAGGTTTTCTCAGTGAAATCTAGTTTGTGGGATCTGCAGACCATAAACAACAAGCCCGTTCCCAGAGATCCCAACAATCCTCTGCTGTTACTGGTGTCAAGGGAACTTGGAGAAAATATGTCAGGAGTGGTGTCCAGGGATCCACATGCAGCTAAGAGTGCCCACAGGCATCTGGATTCCAAATTTCCTTCAAATCCCCGCTGACCTGTTCAGAGTCTAACACACCTTGGATGCCACAGAAATAATTCAGGTAATCCATTTCCAGATCAAAATCAATATTCCATCCCATGCACATTCTGACTTGGTTGTCAGATGGAAAATAGAGCCTTAAAAGCTACTCTATTCAGAGTTTTAAATGTACTTTTTCATTCTTCCCCCTTGCTCTTCATATGGAAGTATGTGTGGAAAGGTTTTCTGCTCCCCCAGACCTAATGGGCTATTTGGGATCTACAAACTGAGCTGGTTTTCCCTTCTTCCCCTACAGACTATTCATAAATGAAAATGGTGAAAGAAGCAGAAGCTGGTGCTCAAGAGTGGTTACCCAGCAGTGCCTGACAAACCTCTTACCTTAGCATGTGCATAGGTTATAAGGCTCACCCACTTTTCCAGGGGCTTGGACTTCAGCTGTTTTACTGGGATACAGTCATGGAGCACTTTCTGCACAAGTTCATTGTGGATGGTATCTCCAAATTGGATATAACAATATTTTGCACCTATCTCCACCAAATCTTCCTCCTGAAACAATCCATTAAAAAGAGGCCCAGAAGGATGTCACAAAGGCTAGATAGCTACTTCCGACCTTTGAACAATTTAGGAATGGGATTTTCTCAATTTTTGTCTGGATAACTCTTAACAGTCACCCAGCATAAGGAGGGATGAACTTCACACAGTCACAACAGCAGAGAGATAATTAGCAAGGAAATTTTAAAGTATGCCCCAATTTGCCCCTTTGGGCATGCCTCCAAGCTTCCACGTGAACTGAAAGTTGCAGGGAAGGGAAAAGTATTAATTAGAACTGCCAGTGTGACAGCTGGCACAATCACCTGGACAGGGATTGTTCATTAAGGAGGGATGGGTTGTTCACATCCACTACAAACTCAGTTCATATCCCTGCTTTTTAATGTGGGGAAGCATTAATATGAGTCTGTCTGTTTAGAAGGATGAATCAGGAGACCCACCTTCTCGCAGCGGTACTCTCCAAATCGAATGCCACGGATGACTTGGTGGTAAATGAGGTCAGTGCTGACAGGATCCTCCCAGGAGCTGTGCCAGGGGGTGAAGATCTCCTTGCGGAAGTAGAGGCGCCAGGGCGCATGGCGCTCGTGCGTGCCCCGCTCCTTCACCAGCTGCTCGCACTGAGAGATGGCGTCCAGCACGTGGTCCCGGCCCCCGCCCAGCGACCACACCTGCCCAGGGGGACACTGCATTTACAGCCATGCCTGCTCTGGCTCTGCCTCAAGGACAATACACACAAAGCTCCTGGTCTCCTGACAGCAAGAAAAGCTCCAAAAAGGGTAAGCAGGTGAATATGCAAGTTGTATGTGGTGAGTGGATGTATTTTTACTAGTCAGCTGTGTGGCAAAGGAAACCTTGCAGGGCTGCAGCACAAATTGCTGAGTGATGAGCCAACAGAAAGGCAGAATAGGATTATCAAGTCTTGAGATTTTGCTGGGATTCAGAACCGATTTGGTTTTAGTGCAGGACTGGGTTGAGGATGTTCCAGAATTCAGGAGTCCTCAGTGAGGCTGGGTGGGCAGCAGCAACTCCACAGAAAGAGAAGGGAGCTTTCATTCTATTTTTTTATACTTTACCTTATCAAACACAGCAATGTAGAGTGAAAACCCAAAGATATCCTTCAGTTTGATTTTATCTGCTATGAACTGACAGATCTCTTTGGCAGTGGAAGCAGAGTCTGCAGGGACAGTGATGCTTTGGCCATTCATGAGGGTGACATTAAACATAATGGGTTTCTTCTGCTTTGTTGCCTGTAAGTCAGAGTTAAATGAGAGAAAAAAAATTATGGGCAAACCTTACTTTCTTCTGAAGAATGAAGAAGGCATTTAGATTTAAGAGCTCCACACCCTGTACAACCTGGTCAACAATCTTTAAGTGAATCTCCAACACCCACACAGTTTCTTCAAAGCGTGGTGAGTCGAAAATATAAATTACATCCCTGGAGCAGCACTGGACTCAGATTTTCTCCTCCTCACAGCTCAGGAGAGCTGATAATCACATAACAGTGCCAACTGATAGACTTTTCATGAGCCACATTTGTCCTGGTGACTTTTAGGAACAGCCTTACATGCATCAGTGGAGAGATGGCCTACAGAAAGTACATTGCCCAGGAAGAAGTGTGTTAAGCAATAGGGTCCCTGAGATTTAAGGAATTGAACTGAGGTCTTTACTTGAAAGGGGGGGGATGTGATTTTTAATTACTAGGGTGACAGTTAATTATTAGGGTGACATTTTAAAGAAGTGGAGGACAATACAACACCATCACATTCCCTTCTTCATTTCATTTTAAAAGCATAAGCTTTGCGCAGTTCTTTCCAAAAGTGATAGTAAGAGCTTTCCTCAGGAGGTTGTTTCTGGCCTGTGGTTCCTGAGTGGATGGAGGTATCTCCCTGCAAATCATCTGCTGCTGCTTACATACTCTTCTGCATTTAGAGTAACTGAAGAGCCAGAAGAGGTGTATCCAAGAAACTGCTCAGACAGAGGTGGCTGGTCTTCAGTCCCCTTGTGCAATTGATTTCCATTATTTGATTTAGGAGCATCTGCTGTTACCGATTAGTGAATGTAGTATAACTACAAAGTAGTGTACTTAAAAAAAACAGTATAAAATGTCCCACATCAGTATAACTAAGGCAAAAGGGAGTTGCTACCTGAAGTTCCAGCCAGCTGGGAGGTTCAGTCCGGGCCCCGTTGCTGTAGGTGCGTCTCAGACGCTCAGCACAGTATGGAGCGTAGCCCGTGGGCCCATGGTGGATGAAATTCAACAGGTACTACATGCACAGAGCAGGAGAAGGAGTTAGGAAACATTAATCCACAGAAAATATTAAAAACCTTCTGCAGCTGATACTCTAGAGTGATCCATTAGCTTTCAGTTCAGCAGAAAATATTAAAGATTAGGGCTGGAATTAATGTCTTCAAGAAGGAGGCTTAAGACATTTAGTTTTCACTCATTCTTCAGAACTTTCAGTCTAAAGGGAGAGAAGACCTGTGTCAGTCTATCCACCATGTTTAAATACATGAGTAGTGGAGACTATTATAGTTAGGTTAGAGCAAGAGTTAGTGTTTTCAACCCAGGAGCCTGAAGTCTTATGACAATGTGTACGAATTGAAGGGCTGGGAAGAGGGCTCATGGCAGATTAGGTCTAGTGATAATTGATACTTTTAGTTTTACCAAGTTCTCTGGCAATATCAACTGAAGACCATGATTAAGACTGGACATTTGAAGAGATGAATGGGATAAACTAAGCTTTTGGAGTCTGTATGGCTCTTGGATGACACAGACTTGTATTTACATGTCTGTATGTAGTGCAAGCACGGGTCATTCACCTGGTTATTTTAATGATTAAGAATATTCCTAGAGGTAGGGTATGGTCATGTCTTTCATTAATTCTGCATGGTTCCATGTCTTTGGATGAAGATTGGTGTTAAAATATGCCTATGGCTTGTGACTGGCTTGTTCCAAGTAGTATCTATTTAGCAGCATTTATGATTAGATTGATCATTTGAACTGGGGTGTTTAGTAAAGCAAGGCTGAAATTTCATGCACATCCATGGATCCTGTTTGCTTCTCAGATCTCAGAGGAAGCCTGATGTCAAGTTGGAGCCACAGGCTGAGTTTTTATCCTGTGGTGAAATGGATTTATCATCCATTTAAACTTGGAAATCAATAAATAATGAAAAAGTCCAGATATTATTGGACTTTGTAGGGTTTAGAAATATAGGGTAAGGACTGATAAAACTTGTGGGTGTGATTTTATACTGGCCTCCTGAACATATTTAATCGCTAGGGTTGTAACTGGAGACACCTTTTGGTTGTCTTTGGCTGGAAAAGCAGAATTGGAGAGGTTAAAATTTGCCAGATCCCTTGCAAGATTATAGATCTAAAATGACAGCTGTGATGAACAACAGAATCCAGACTGTATGATGTGTAATGAAAAGAAAATAAATGTGAATGTAGCAATAATTTCTTTAAATTCCCAGATATGCATATGAGAAAATTTCTGCTGAAACCACTGCTCTGGAAGCCAAACATTTTATGTGGCTGTCAGCATCAAAACATTAAAATACACAAGACACCAGCTCAGCTGAGGCATGTGAGCTGCTGTAGGAAAGGTTAGCAGTGTACCTTCACAAACGTGTCTGAAGGAGGAAAGCAGCCAAGACAAAGTGACAGAAGGATCCAGCCACGAGCATAGCTGTTCCTGTTGTTGTTTTCAGTGAGTTGTTTGCAAATCTGGCAGTAAATCTCATCTCTGTAACGAAACATGTGAGAGAAACAGATAATTCACTGTCTGAACTGCCTTTGGCTACACTTCAGCTGCAAGCTTGGCAGGATTGCAGCATGATGAAGTAGATCTGAGTTAGGTTCAACCACAATAGCTAGGATGGCACCTGTAATGCACCAGAGCAAGTAGCTTTGTTATGGAAAAGGCTCCAGGCATGCTTAGGGCCTTTTGCCACCCCTTCTTATGAGCAGCTCAAGTGCAATTCCCATGCTGAATTAGCTTCTGTGAGAAGCAGGGGGCTGTGCAGGAAAAACAACTGCTGAGTCATCCAGCTGTGAAATGGCATTGCTGCCCAAGGGTCTAGATGTGTAACTTGCTCTGAGCTCTCTATAGCATGTGGGTTGTAGCTCATGGCTCTTGTCTTTCTGCCTTTAGGTGGATTTGGAGATATGAATGGGGAGCACCCTGCTTAATTTTATATCTATATATTTGTATGTTTATATATTTATATATATTATTTATATTTATGTACAAACTTGGAGTGAATCTTGTACAGAAATGGAGAAAGGAGCGCTTCAGAGTAAGCTTCTGAAAATGCAAGTTACCTGCAGCAAGGACCTAAGAGAAAGAAATGCAAAAATCTGCATACAAATAAAACTGTCATTTAAAAATCATTTTAATTTTTTCTAGACTCTTGGAACACACATTTGTCAAATCTGATGTGAGAGGACCTAAGCTGGTCTTTTTTGTTCCCTGATAAGACATTTGATGAAACACAAACTGAAGATACAGGTACTTAGCCTGTGGCTATTATGGTATATGGATTGAGTGCAATTTTTGCCAGCTGAGAATCTGCTTTAAGGAGTGTCTTGACTGAAACAAAGTGACTGTGGAGAGAGAAATGCAGCCCATGACTGAGGTCAAGGCACAGCCTGTGTCTGTGGACTTGTTACAGAAAAGTTCTTAGGATAAAACAAAGGAGAGGATTCATGGGGTCAGGTCAGAATCAACAAGCTTCTGCCTTATCCTCACACCATGCTTGGCCTAAGGTCCAGCCTCACACTGCTTGTGGTCAGGATTTCTCCTTAGTGTCACAGACACTCAGCAATCCAGACCTTTGACCATCTCCAATGTGAGGACATTGCTTGAGTGCTCAGAAAGTAGCTGTTGGGAAACCAAAACCTTTCATCCACCTAGTATACATTAACATCATATTTCTTACTCCTCTGAGTCACTTTTCTCCCTCATTCTAGGGCAGTGCTTCACCTTCAAGTATTATTGAGTCACATCCCTGAGCTCTGCCCCTTTCCATACCTGTGGGTTATTCAGAAAGCCAAACATGGAGGCAGCTAGCCTAAACTGCAACATGAAAATACCAGAAAAGGCAGTAAGGGAGTCATTCTCCAGGACTGTGGAGAAAGGATGCTGGATTTCCTTGATGTAATAGGCACCTGGCCCTAGGAAGGAGGTACAAATTTCCTACCTGATGGCAGGACGCAGAATTGCATTGCCAATAATGAAGTGTACTTTCTCTAGGTTGGACATAGGTCTCTGAGAGATTGAGATGTCTTCTTGGAAAGCCTCTTCTCCACTTCGTAGCTGATCCGTCACCTGAAAGAAACAGAGTAGAACCCCAGAGTGCTCTAGAAATCTCTCCTCTTAGCAGGCAGCTCTCCTATGAATGAGGGACATTCCTTGTCTATCTTTCTGGCCGGAACTCTCCCTGCTCAGTGCAGATTAACCAGGCCATATCACCCCCTTCCCTCTCAAGGTATCTCATTAAATGTGCTGTTACAGCACTACCTCTGGCCAGGAGAACTTTCTTGTACTGTCCTGTACAGCCCTAAGCACATGGTTCTCAGTCTGCTCAGGCCTCTGGGCAAGCTGTTCCATAATGCCAACCATTCTCAGTAATAAATCTCTCCCTGTGTTGTCTGCCAGAGAACAGATGACATCAGTGCACATGGGGGTCGTTTCCAAAGAGCACTGCACCAGATATCCCACAAAGGGCTGCCCTGGCTTGGCAGGGGAACAAGTTCTCAGCTGGGAGCTCACATAACATCTGTCAGAAGGTGAAGACAGGGTTCCAGGCAAGAAGAAAGGGAAGCAATTTATTTCCACCTCTTACCTTCCCTGTCAGCTTGGATGACCGTTTCAGCTTCAGGGATGAAATCCCCTTAGAAATCTTGTTATCCCTTCTGCCTTCTCTCTGCAATACACATTACCATTATAGGAAAGCAGTTTAATGCACAGCAGTAATAATCCATTAAGGACAGAAGGATGCTCAAGTGAAAGTGTTTTTGTTTTTTCCTCTCCTGCCAGAAGGAGCTGACTGGTGTCCTTTTGCACTTCCAGCATTTCAAATACAGTAGCATGAAATACTTCCTTTGCTTTTCTCCCTCTTGGTAGAACAGCAGAGAAACCAAGGAAAGCAAATGAAAACACAAACATAGCCTGCTTGTCTCACCATATTTGGGCTGTCGTTCCTCAACTGGACCTGGGTTTTCCTGCCAAGTGTGTCATATATCTGGGTCATCACGGAGCTGTTCTTGCTGGTGGAACTCTTGGCAAACATTAGTGGCTCTGGCAGGTCCCCCATGAACCTCAGGATGATCACCCACACAGCTAGAGAAGCCTATAGTAGCAGAAAGCACAGTCAGACAGTGCCAACAACACCAATGGCTCCACGCCATTTCTGCCTGTTTAGATTAAAAGCATTTTCTTCCTTTACCCAGTCCAAATTGTTAAAATTCCCATTTCCTCTGGCTACCTACACAAAGAGTTTAGTTTCATACCAAACAACAAGACAGCAACACACAACACTTTCCTGCTAAAGGAAGAGGGTACAGCTCTGATGGGAAGGTCAGATTTCCTCTGTGATTGCTGAGCCCTCACCATTCCCTTTACAGGTGTGCTGTGGCTGGAGGGAGGTGGAGAAGCCTTGGCTGAACTGCACTCTGTATTTGCTGACTTAGACAGATAAGCAGTGGAGTGGAGTCTGCCAGGACCCTTCATGCCCAGAACTAGAAAGCCAAGTAATAGCAAAAAATAGCAAAGTTCTTGATGGGGTCCTCCATTCTGCCAGGCTGCTTAGAATCAAGGAAAACACCCTCCTCAATGCCCCTTAGGTTCAACAGGATATTGGAGGCCTGGCCCTCCCCCTTCTGTCCTATCTCACAGACCAGCAACCCTAACAAGAGCAGAGAAATGGACAAGGTTTCATGCTGCTTCTCTCCAGTCCATTTTTGTCCCCAAAGGGTGTCTGGAGAAGTCAAAACACACCTCTGAGTTCCTTCTTTGGGCAAGAACAAAGGTGACCAGAGATCCTGCGTTGGGCAAGTGTTTGTGTGAAGTTGCCTGCCAGCAAAATGCCAAAAAATGCTGATGGGAGCTACTGCTTTCAATACAAGGGCTCAGGACTATCTCCTTGGCTCTGGAGCCTCTGTTTCCCAGGGCTGTGCCAGAACCAGGACCCAGGGATGAGAGGACCCATAAAGCCAGGCCTGTGGAAAAAGCAGGTTCAACATGAACAACAAGGAGCAAGATACCAGGACGTTGTCCTTGTCCTCGTGGTAGAGCAGTGGGTGCCGCAGCTGTCTCCGGATATGTGTATGTGTAGAAGACCCCTGGAAATAAGTAGCTGCAAATTTGGGGAAGGTGTACTCTTCCAAACCATCTGCTTCCTCTTCTAGCTCCAAACTCATGGGAACCATGTCCAGGTCCACTTCCTCCAGCTTGTTAGGCTTTGTTTCCAAGTCCTATGCAGAAAATGAGAAAGAAGCATATTTTCTTTTGCTGAACTCTGATATTCTTATGTTTAGTTTTGCTTTTTTTTCCCCTCTTGGCCATAGGTCATCCAGAATTTGCCTTTCCATCTAACCCCAAAGCCATTTACAGCTGTTACCAACAGATCATTTGGATTCAGAGCTTGTCCTTCTGAGATGCATCTATTCCATATGGTCTTCCTGTCTTGGTCCTCAGCAAGAATATTGCTGATGGAAAATCCAGGTGTAACTGTCACATCCTGTACTTATCCATACCATTCTATTCTGCCCACGTCTTCCTACAAAATTACAACCTCCATAGCTATCAGGACAAGTATATCCCAAATTTTGCTTTCAAGAATATGGTATAACTTGGGTCATGAACTTTTAGCTTGTTTCAGGCAGAAAATCACTGAGAACACTGTCAGCAGAGCATGAGGTTGCTGCCAAAATGCAGAGGGTGGCACTGTTTGCCTGGGCCAAAGAAATAAATGTGCAGTTTGAAGCTGTATAGTCCCTAAATTGCATGTGACCAAAACCTCATCTTTGCAAGAGATGCGTTAGTGACTGGATGACTAATTTGGAGGATTTTTTCACTGTACAGAGGTTCATTAAACAGAACTGACCACTGATGGAATTCCAGCAGTCAATGGGCTTACACAAGGGACGAGTATGACCTATTACCAGTCTGTGGCTCTGTACCTCAAAACCCAGAGGAGCCTGTCCTTCTTGGCCTCCAATCATAGAAGGTAAAAACCCAAAAATTTTGTCCACCATTTCCTGGTCGCTGATAACATCATGATTTGTTGGTTTATTGGCAAGCACGTTCCTGCTTTGTCTTGCTTCTGCCTCCTCTCTCTCCTGAGTTGGCAGGTGTTCCTTTAAACACAGAAATAAGCATGATTTGAAAATGAGTATCATGAATGAGCAGCATTCTGCTAGAGTAAAGGGGTATGAAGATGAAATTTCATTTTTACAAAGATGTGTGAGTGTGAAGTCCAGCTCTGCCAGTGCAGTGTTGAAATAGGAAGTCAAATGTTGCACGTGTCAAGCAGTCAAAAAGACCTGGCACATCAGCAGCAGAGCCCTGCTCTTACAACTGTCTTTATGGACTGCTGGCCTATTGATAATGATGTGCAATTATTCAACAATTTAATGAACAAGAGATAATACAGGGAAAGCACCGAATTTCTAACAGCAGAATACCCCACAATATTTAAAATTTTAAAATGTTTTGTGT
This sequence comes from Phylloscopus whistleri, assembly GCA_017589585.1. Taxonomy (NCBI): domain Eukaryota; kingdom Metazoa; phylum Chordata; class Aves; order Passeriformes; family Phylloscopidae; genus Phylloscopus; species Phylloscopus whistleri. The sequence goes on from JADMLD010000044.1 coordinate 85,548, forward strand.
CAGGAGACTTGTAATAGCATTGGGCATATTTGGCTAAAGTGCCATCTTACACTGCAATCAGAAATGTGTATGTGTTTGCCTTGTTGTATTTTTCAAAGTATCATTACAAATAGGGTTACAACTATGTCTTCTCTTTCTTTAAATATAGCAGTGCTCAGAGGTTTGAGCAAATCCACTGGGTAATGCTGGCCAGTGTTCCTCCACCAGCATACCTACCTTTTGTAATCTCACAGCTTCTTCCCTTGCTTTCAGTGGTCCCAAGGCTTGGATGAGATGTTTCTCTTCTTTGAAGTGGATATTCCTGGCTTCCAGCTTATTCTGTGGAGAACAGGACTATTCTGTGATGGTTTGTACAGCTGCTGAGCCAGCTCCCTTCTGCCTTTAACAAACGGTCCACACCAGGACTTTGTCCCAATACAGGCTTAGTTCAAGATTTGGCATTTTAGGGAAAAGCCACAGGCAGAAATCTGCCAACTGGCTTTGTCCTGTTTGTACAGCATTAGTAGAAAGGAAATCAGGGAGAGACCTCTCATGTGTAATGGACTGACAAGGGCTGGTAGCACCTACCAAGACACCCTGCATTGGGATTCCCTTCTGAGTGGATCCCTGAGTGCCGTTATCAGACCCTGCTGTAGAAATTGATCTCCCCTTGCAGGACTGGCTGATACACACAGAGCTTTCCTCCCTTCTGTCAAAGCCACTGCAGCTGTGTCAGTGAAGTTTTGATCCATGATAACAATCACATAAAGCAAATGTGAACAAGATCAGTCTGCTTAACACTCTGCTTTTGTACTTGACAAGAGTTCAAAATAAAACACCCCAAAATGAATATCCACACCCAAAGCTGTGTTAAGGCAACTCTTGCTGGTGATAAAATCTCTATTGGGATTTCATAGAAACGATGCGTTCACAAGGTATCTGTCAGCCTCACCTCCTGCTTTATCCTCCGGTAGGTCTGGCGAGCCAGCATGCCCCTCGCATACGCCTGAATGACACGCGCAGCTTTCTTCTGCTCTGCCACCCTCTGGCGCACCAGGTAACCGCGGCACACGGCCTGAAACCTGATGATCCCAGCCCGGGTGGCCTCGTACTGCTGAGCCAGCTGCCGGCTGCGGTACAGGGCCTGCAGGCGCCCGAAGCCCAGCAGCACCTGGGGGTGGTGCAGAAGGAAGAAGTGATTATGGTTCCAAACTAGCGAGACAGGCTGGGATGTAAGCTGGGATGAGTAGAAGACAACAGAATTCGGTAACTGGATAAAGACACTTAAGTGGCTAATGTAATATTACCCTTTATGCTTTGTTTTCTACTAGTAATAAGCCCTTAAAACTAGTATATAGAGTTATTTGGGAGATCTGTTCTAGGGAGTGGCTCCAGAAAGTGACAATGGTAGCCTGGGATTACGAGAAGAGAAGGAACAGAGCAGAAATAAAGCCAAGTGAATTGAAACAAATCAACAAACAATCAGACAGGAATTGCATCACTGATGCAGAATAAAGAATGTTTCTGACTGAAACTGGCAGTTTCTCCTCCTGCCCATCTCAAATGGGTTGTATGGGAAATAATTATCATCATCATCATCATCATCATCATCCGTGCCACACAAATACATAATCTGTGAGTGCCCCAGTTTTCCTCACCCAGAAAATGCACCATCTATAGAAGATCAGCCAATATTTTTCACACAGAATCATTAAGGTTGGGAGAGACCTTCAAAATTACCTAGTCCAATTGTCAACCCAGCACCACCATAACTACCCCTAAACCATAGACACAGGTGCCACATTCAGACGCCTCTTCAACATGTCCTGAGATGGTGATTCCACCCCCACCCTGGGCAATTTATTCCGGTGCCTGACCACTCTTTCAGTGAAATTTTTTCCTAATATTGAATCTGAATCTGAACTTCCCCTGGCAAAATTTTTAATAATATGAGATTGATATAATGACTTTTCTGGTAATTTTTTACAAATTCTCTGTTTTCCTGCAGTGGTTGCGGAAGACACTTTGCTCATAGCATGGTGATAATGCTCAAAGGCTAGGCTTGTGTTTCCGACTATAAGAAGTGTGGTATCACTTATATGTCAGGTCTCTGGAGCCAGGCCTGCCAAAGGTGAGTTGGGTTGCACCAAAAAGCAGTAATGTCACAGGTTCAGCAAGCCCTGAGAGGTCCCAGAGCCCTCCTTGGACTTTACACCCTACTTTACACCCTGTCATCTTGTCTATTCTCCCTTCAGTTGAGACTATCTTAATTCCTAATACTCCACTCAGTCTGGCAGGGCACACTATATAAACACACACACAAATATATATTCCTTGCTACACCTTCATCTTACCGTTCTGAACTCCTTCCGGCAGCAGTAGCCTCTCCACGCTGACTGAATGGCTACAGCAGACTTCCTCTGCTTCAGGAACTGCTTCCTAAGCAGACAGACATGTCAGGTGACAAACAGTAGGTTATCTCTACTCCTTGTGATAGTAGTAAAGAATACGGTGGCTTTTTTCCCTTTTATGGGATGGCCACAGTCTGATGCCAGCCTTCTTTGCTGCAAAAATACTCATAGCAACTACAGAGCAAATTAATTGCTGTGGTCAGAGTGCTCTGTAAGAGGTGAAAACCCCTCACATCAAGACTGGACAAGTTCACTTCCCCATCTAGCAACCTCTTTCTCCCCAGTGTTTAGCTGCCAGGATGAGGAGCCCATCTGAGCAAGATGAACCTCCCATGGTACAAACTGTCACACTGCAGCTGGAAAAGCAGCAAATAGCTCTGATGGTTAAAAGTAAAAAAAAAAGGTGAGGCTTTTGGTTTGGATACTCTGTTGGACAACAGGCAGAGTCTGAAATAAAAGAGGGAAGTTTTGGGGCATTTGTATCATATTTTTTAGTTCTTCCTTCACTTCCTTCACAGAGTATTTCTAAACCAAACCAAGATTCAGTCCTATATCATGGTTCTGATTGAGGGGATGCAAGAATCGTGAGTACAAGTCATGATGTAAAGCATTTAATGAGGATAAATATTTATTTGACAGTGACTAAATTTCACTTCTGAAGGTATTTCGAACTAAACCAGACACAATGCAAGAATTAGGCATCTTTGGCTAAGAGAAGGACTAGTTAGTTTCTATCAGAATCTATGGGGATTCCCTGCTTTCCAGATGTCTACTGTTTACTAAAAATATTAAGAGCAAGTCCTCCTTTCAAACCTTCCTCTTCACACATGCCACAGCCCTGCATTTTGAAAAACATCACAAAAATAGCAAAACTGAGCCAAACCGAATCTTTGTCCAACATCTGCATAGATACACTGTACATTGTTACATGATGAGCATCAAATTTAGGGCTGGTGGAAGGTATAGACTGATACATGTCATACTCAGAAATGCTGCACAGAGTGTGTTAAGCTGCACCACAAAGATTAACTGCTTCAAAATAAAGCAGATTCCCTTCTGTAAGATCACTGACCTGTCCTTCAATCCTCTCATCACTTTCTGGATAAGAAGAACCTTATCTGTGAGTACATGTTGGCGTTGCAGCTCCAATATAGTGTCATGATGATCCTGTTAAAAGAAAGTGTGGATATGCCAGCTTAGCAGACACACCTACAACCTCTGGAAATGGGACACATGATCTGAAAGAGACCCAAAATCAGCATGATGTTGCACAATATGACTAAGATGCATTTATGGGACTGCAGTAGGAAGAGAGCACACCACCTGAGCAGACTTGGTCTAGCTATAGCCATAAACAAGCAAGAATCTGCCTGCAGCAAGACTGTTTTCAGCTGGGGGTGTGCTCCTCTGCAACAGTGCACTGGTATCTGTTCTTTTTTATGCTCCAATACTTTGCACTGTGCTGTTTCAGCTGCAACACTGAAGCACAGAAACAGGATCAGCCTCTCCTACACCAAACCCTCTCCACTGAATTATTTGGCTTTCAAGAAAAAAGATTCACCCTCAGATTCAAGAGAGAGTTTGTAAGACAACCCAGTTCTCCTTGGTTGCCACTCTTGCACAAACAGGCCAAGCTATACTGTGAAGCATCCAGTTTTTCATGAGAAAAGACAATAAACTATCTTTTTTACTTACTTTAAGGAAAATCTTGGTCTTTCCAACTTGCCAGCTTTCACCCTTGCCCAGCACTGCTTCGGAGATGCTGATGCAGCTCTGTCGAGTGTCATTCTTCAGCTGATGTGCAAAAGCATCAGGATATTAGGGCTTGGCTGTGAAACACAGCAGCTGTACTATGCAAGGATCTACTGCCCTGCATTCCAAAGGGTGAAGAACAGAAACAGATGAGGTCTTGCAGACCTCTGGGCTGACAGTACATGAATGAAAGTGGTTCAGCTCAAGTGGTCAGGAAGAGGAGGAACGTGATTGCATGACCAAACATTGCAGAGTCAAGGTGTGATGAGGAGGATATCAGAGACCTGAGAAATGTGTGGTCACAGATAAAAACCATCTGAGAGCAATGGGAATGGGGATGTTACCCTGCCTGGGATGTCTGTGTGGAGCAGGCCATGGACAGCTGGACCTCAAAGCAACTCTGCATTTTCAGCTGAGGTTGAAGGGAGTATTTAACTATTTAGCTATAATTACTGTGATAACAGTTCCTATGATGACATCTCCTGTGCTGGCAACTCTCTCAACTCTGCCAGCAGTAATTCAAGAACTTTCTACTGTGGGAAAGACTAAAGCCTTATAAGGAAAGGCTAGATTAGCCTTAAACCATGTTTTTGCTTACATACCTGTTGTCGAAGAGACCATGGCAGAAGAAATCTGTATCTCTCAAAGAACTCCTCAAAGCTGTAGCGAATTGGGTACCCAGCTTTCCTGATCTGAATGGTCTCCATCATCCCTGAATATCGCAGCTGTTTGATGCATAGTTCCCGATCAAACAACTGAAAGGGAAAGCAGACAAGGACAAGACTCAGCACTGAAAAAAGGTACATGTGCAGTATCCCTCAGAACATGTCTATTAACCTCCAGCCTCAGATGACCTGAAAAATGGCCTACTGTGCTTTTTTAAATTGTATTCTTCTTCAGCACACTAAATTAATTCATTACAAGGATAAACAAGTCACCCCAAAGGGTCTGCAATTTTGTGCACGTCAGCAATAGAAACAGACTGTAAACTTCAGTCTGGTTACTGTTTTTCATTCTGGAACTGCAGTTTCAGATGAACAGTCAATTGATCACACAGTTTTGCAGGTGTGAATAGCTGCATGAGCAACTTAGGCCTTTGGGCATATTATGCAAGCACAGCAGGCATGCTGCTCTTTTCTTATTATTATTGTTTAATCTTATCTGAGATTAAAAACTGGCTTACTAAACCACATGCAGTGCTTAAAATTTTTTTAAATCACTTGACCAATACCATACAAGGTTTTGGAGTAGAACCGGGTTGAAATCTTCCGAATTCCAGCCATGTGTCCTAGTGACAAACCGACTCCTCCTGGTATGTCAGATTAAGCCAAATCACCCCTCTTACACACTCCAACAGCTCTCCTGTTCCCTCTCAGGCTGTTTCATAGTATCATCATTGTTGATCCTAATGTTTTTTGTTTGTTCCTGTGTTGAGGGGCTGCAGGCTTTTCAGTTTTGTCTTTACCAAAAAGGCGTCTATAACTCTACTCAGGAATATACCTGTGTGCTTTTTTGCTATCCATTATTCTGTGGTGCTTTTCTGAGATGCTTTTGTAAATTAACAATGCTGTATCCTCCTACTACATTTATTGCAGGAATACCCTGTACTCCAGCTCTTCTTGGATGCAGCCAAGTACAGCTATAAGATGTCACACAGCAACTGAGAGCCTTTTCTCATTACAAACTTTACCAAAGGCAAGACTTTGTGTTGTTAGAACGTTACCAGTGGTTTCTTGTAGTCATTTGGCTTGATGCAGCGGATGAAGTATGGCTGGCACTGCTCAAGGATTTTCATTAGTTTTTCCAGGGATTGCTTGAACTGTCCTCCCAGTGTTGAGAGCCGCTTGGTGGTATCCATGCCCTGGGAAGAGAAAGCACATGCTGACTGCATCATTCACTCTCAGAGACCAGTTAATAAACCTTTGTATTTTTGTACAATGTAACAGTATCAAACAACTACCAGAAAAAAAATTATTTACCTACATGGGAGCTACATTGGCCATCTGCACCTTATTAATTTGGGTTTATTCTTGTAAAGAAATCCCCCACTAAGTGCTTTCACCTACTTGGGCACTAACTTCTAGCAGTAGGGGTGGCTGTGGTACAAGTAATTCCACCCACAGGAGCCCACATGCACCTGTCTCTTCCAGCCAAGGCTGTGTTTAGTGCCAGGCCTGGGTGCCAAGCTGTGGTTTCTGGGAGTGCTCCTGAAAGCTTGGTGAGAAACAGCCACTCCCAAAGCAGGAAGAAACTCCAGGCCAGATATTTTGCTGCCATCATAGCTAGGAATGCTAATGATCCAGAACAGCCCATTCCTTAGGGATTAGGATGACTGATCACCTTGCTCATGAATACTACAGTAAGCACTGAAAAGGTACACTTTTACTGGAGTATAAGGTTTGAGGTACTCCAGACTTCCCCAGCATCTCTGACAGCACAGTTCCACCTGTCTTTTTCACACAAATCATCACGTTAGGCCTAAGTTTCTACATCTCAGTATGGGCACATTAAATTACAGTTACAACAGTACAGATTCCTAGTAACAAAAGGACTCCACTGGCCTTTTACATACAGGCAATGAGCTGATCATTGCAGCACAACACAGCTTGTTTGTTTGTTTGTTTGTTTGTTTGTTTGGGGTGTTGGTCCATTGTGGGGTTGTTGGAATTTATTCAAAGTAAATACTTTAAAGTCCAGTGGCTCCCCTCACTTCCGTGTTCTTTAGGGTACCTCATCCTGCTGTTCTTATGTCTAAAGTGCCCTTTTGAATGCCCAGATTTCCACCCTCTGCTTTAGCTACAGGGCAAGGCTGCCCTCCAGTGATCAATCATTCCTGTCTTTGGAAAAAAAGCTCCTGGGAGTGTCTCACTGCAGCTCCAATGCATCTTAGGGCTAGCAAGCACCCAAAGTGGGTATAATAACAACTTATACATATTTTATCCATAAGTGATTTTCACTCTCAGACCTTAAAGGCTTTTCTGAGGTACCATCAGTGGGATGGCCACTTCAGGCTGAAGCCCCTGCCCTCATGATCTCACACATGCAACATTGTTAAAGCTGAATTTGTTGTTGAGTTAATGGTGACTTTTCTGTTGTAGTGTGTCAGGAAAGGAACTCTGAGACCTCAAGACAAAAAAGTGTTTTCTGGCACATCATTCATTATTCTTTCCTGTAGCCTGCTTCTTAGGCTTCCCAATGATGATCCCATTTATTTGAATATCAACTGCTAATTTCTGTGCATTTTGACAGAAATAGGGTAGCCCACATTTGGTATTTCCTTTCTTGACACACTGCTGTAATTTTTTTTTCAATAAAACAGCCTTATTTATAGGGACAAGACCTGTTAGAGCATTAGAGCAATGTAAATACACCTGATATATAATCTGGAGGTATTCATAGCATTTAAGAGATGCTAAGCCAGTTATTCTGTTCCTGCTTATACCACTTCTGATATTCTTTGCCCCCAGGATGTTTACCTGTCCATGGCCAGAGGTTCTGGACAGCAGAAAGCCACACTGGGACAGAGGAAGAAAGGACAAGATCAGAAAACAATGCCAGGAGAATAGACAGATAACAGGTAAGATAACAAGCTGATTGTATCCTGACAGGAAAACTCAAAGATGTAAAGCAAAAGCAAAAGTACCTTCACATACTGGTGACACTACATAGCTAAATGTTCAGAAATCAAGGTATGTGGAAGTTGGAGCAGGACAGAGAACCTGAACTGTGCCCCACACTGTTTTCTAGTCCACTGCACTTCACACCCTTATTTTTACTAGGCACAGACACAACAGGCACAGTGGAGGCTGTGATAATGACCCATTGTGAACTTCATCACATAGTGACAGTCCAGTTGATGACAACAGGTGGGGAGGCATCACAACTCGTGGTTCTGAGACTGCCTGCAGGCATGGCTACACAGATGTCCAGGGATGCAGACCTGGGAGACAGAGCTGACATTGCACTTGTTTACAGCATGAACACCAGACCCTGACTTTTCCTGCAGCCTCCCTGGCAGAAACAATTTGAATGAAAGAGATAGGCACTTGCAAAGACAGTGCAAAACAAAGAGGAGATCAAGAACAGCCAGAGCTTTATGGAAGGCAGGAGAAATGAGTTGTTTCTGCAAGACAGTGCCAGTAAGCCAACCTTGTAGACGTGGTCAGATCCAAGATGCCGAATGGTCCCACGTCCCAGACTAGGTGGGGTTGTTTCCACCTGGAAAATCTCTCTCAGGAATCTGTTTTTGGAGGAATGGACCACTTGCATTACATTAGCACTCAGTGTGTCACGATTTTTCTCCAGGAAATCTATAGGATGGAAACAAAATTAGCCTGTCACCTCTGCAGCCTCCTGGCTCTAGCACCACACTGTCTACCTAAAATCCACTTAATTTACAGTAACTTGCAGATTGGTTTAGAGTAATCCTACTGACCTCCTGATCAACTTCAGATCAACACTACCCTGGAGAGCCACATATCCAGGGCAGGTCATGCCCTTCCCTTCACCCTCTGTATCCAGCAGAGATAGGCTCACCTTTTGATTCGTAAAAGACAACCCCAGCAAAGTGGTTGATGCCAAACTTGGTATCATGAACATTCTTAGGTGGGATGTAGACTTTACTTTTACCATGGAGGGAATTGATTTTGATAAGCATGGTGGCATCTGTGCCCTAGAAATAAATATAGGTAAAAAAAAATGGTTAAGCAGATTGTCTCCAGCACTGGGCTGTGCTCAGTAAACAAACAGAAATGGTGCTTAGAGATGACAAAAGTTCAAATTCTGCCCTTATGTGTGTAGTAGATCTGGAGAAAGGTAGTACCAAAGTATCTTCTCTTTTACGCAGACCCCTGTCTCAAGCATCATCACAAACACACCATCAAGAACAGGGCCTAGTGTTCTAGGGCTGTACACAAGCCTCCATAACATTACTAACATCCCCAGGCTGAGAATTTACCAGATGTTTGGACCTCAAAAGCAAAGCCCCCCACCAACCTTCTCATGCCCTCCTATCCAGGAAGCTGTAAGGGATGCCTTCTCCTTCTCCTGAGCAGGCACAGCTCTTCTTGCACTCCCTGGTCAGTATGCCCAGACCACAAGTTCCAGAGGCTAGGCAGTCAGCTGGGTGCTTCTCTTCAAGGGGTGCCATCATGATGCCATCCCCTCATGGGCCATGTGAGCTCTGTGCACTGGCCTGCACCCAGAGCAGTGGGGGCTGTGCTCTCAGAAGTCAAATGCTCTGGGAACCATGGAAAAGGTGTTTTCTTGATCTGTGGGACCATCCTCTTCTTAGGGACAAAAGGGGAAAGTTGTCTGCCTGTACATGATCCTTTCAAGTACCATCCTTACTCAGTACCTGGAGTACTACAAATGAGCTGAGGCAGAGGCTTGCTTTTCTGGACACCCTCCATTGTCATCTGATTCCTGCACCAACACTCCAGTTTAGCCTCATCCTGCTCTGCAGACTATGAAAATGCTCTACAGGGATGTCTGAGATGAGATGCTGCTTTCCTCTCTGCTCTTCTGTTTGAGACGACTGGCCTTTGCAGAATAACATTTCACAGAATCACAGAATCATGGCAGACAACAGCCACAGCCTCATGCACTAAGCAGGTCACCTTGTCATGGAAGGAGATCAGGTTAGTCAAGCAGGGCCCTTGCTGACTGGGCCTGATCGACTTATTGTTCTGTACCTGCTCTGTGATGGTGCTCAAAATTATCTGTTTATGACCTTCCCTGGCACCAAGGCTCGCTGACAGGCCTGTAGGTCTCCTTCAGTTCCTCACAATGGTGACACTGCTCAATTATGTCTGTCAGCAAGTGCACACTTCTGCACTTTTGTGTGTCTAAGCCCAAGTGTTACCTGTAAGCTGTGTGCAAAGCCAAGCATTACAAGTGAAACCAGAAATTTACCTTTGGGAACCTGCTCTCTTCATCAATGAGGGAGATGATATTCATGGGCTTGAGTGCAATGACTTCCAGAGCCTGGTGATTATCAGTGAAGTCAATGTTGTTCCAGGCAATGTGCTCTGCAAGGTATTCCTCTTGCTCCAGCTTGAAGACATGGTGCACGAAGAACTGCTGAAGGTGCTCATTTGCAATGTTAATGCAGAGCTGCTCAAAGCTGGGGAAGAACAAGATGAAAGCCCATGGTCATCCTTGGGCAGTGCTGCACTGCTCTCTGCTATTTGTTTAGCCTCTGCATTAAATGCAAATCCAGATGCACCACTGCCATATTCCACAGTGCTGGTGACTGCCATCACTGCACGTTGCCAATCTTAGCAATACAAGGGAGGCATTTTCTGCTGTGGCAAAGATCAGCAGCAATGAGCCAGCTGATGACTGAACGTTGCTGAGTAGGCAAGAAAAGGTCTTTTATGTGTTTCAAGAAACTCCAGAGACAGAGGGGAACATGTAACTGTGAAAATCTCTTGACTTATGAGCTTGTGACATGTTTCTGCTTGCACTGGCACTACCACTTCTTTTGTTATTTACTCCTTTATGCTGCACCTGAGTATCATTCCCTTGTACTTGCTGTGGCACACTGTGGGTGCCTCTGGGGTGCTCACCACAGTGAGGACCCATGGGGACTGCAGATCTTGGGAACAGCACAAAATGACAGGAGGTACAAAAGGTAGAAGACAGACTGTAGAGATCCTATATTCTGTTCCAAAAGTCACTGAGGGATATTATCTGGCTGAAGGCAAGAGGCATCACTTGAAATGAATTGCAAAAGATTGCAGAGTATGTGTTGATGGTACGTGACGACTGAAAGAGCTGCTGCCCCCCCCAGAGAGAAGGACAAACAGAAATGCTGCTTTGGGAATGGAAACACCAGTGGAAGAGACAGCAGTGACATGCAGTGACACAATGGTGTGCTGACCAGGGACTTTGCTGACTTGCCCTTAGAAGTAGAGAAATGAAACAGTCAAACCCCACATCGCGCCCACACCTCTCCCCGTAAAAAAAACCCCAAATCCCCCCAAAAAGTCCACAGAGACACACAAAAACACAGTGAAGTCAATGTTGTTCCAGGGAACGTGCTCTGCAAGGTATTCCTCTTGCGGAAAAACAAACAAACAAAACCCAAAAAACCCCAAAAACCCAAAACCCAACACAAAATGATGGAAGAACACTGAGGAACATCTAAGCATGAGCTGAAATGGGAAACACAACACAGTCTCCTTTGTACTACATGCCAAATGTATGCCAAGAGATACTGTAAAATGCTATGGAACAGGAAAGTTTGGTACAGAGACACAGGGATATACTACATCCTCACATAGTGGCTGCCTGCCACAGTAGCTCCATAGCCATCTCCCCATAGAAAATTCCTTGGGTTTTGGAATAGACATGTGCAATGGCTGCACTAAAATGAAGACGGGGGAAGGAGGCAGAAATATGATCAAGACTGAAGAAAAATGGAATCTGCATGATCATAACTGGGAAAATCCAGTAATGGAATTTTTACCATTTTTATGAGAATCAAGATGATGATGAAAGAGCATGTGTCTCTTTGTTTTTTCATTCTTTCCCTTTACATTAGCTGCTTTTCAGCTCACAGTTGCACAGCATCTGGAGTTTCCTACCTGTTGTTGCTGAAGTTTTCAAACCCAAAAATGTCCAGCAGTCCAATGGATTGATGTCTGTCTTTAGGCTTCTGAGAAGCTGGGTTGAAAATGGCTGAGTTGATTTTGTTCACAATCCACAAGAAAATCCGCCCATATATACCCTGAGAAAAAACATAAAAGAGGAGTTAGAGCCCATCATTAGAGACTTTGGATGTAACTCACTGCTTGCTATTGTGCTGTCAAAGCTGTGCCTGAGAACTGCAAGGGCCTGGAGCCCTCTGGGTCAATGTTTATCACATCAGGCTCCTCAGCCAGGAAGAAAGACAGCTCTGAAAGCATCCCCAGTCTTTAAACAGGGAATCTGTGAGCACAGTACCTTCACAAAGGCATCCCTCCCATTGGCAGCTTGAACCACATTCAGAGGCCTGGACACACTTTCTCCTCGGACAATGATGGAGAGGTTTGTGAGGCTGTTCTGGAGTTCAGTAGAGTCCACCTGGAGAAACAGCCATGGCAACGTGATCATTGCAGGTGGATAAAGGAGTTCTAGGAAGAGGGCTATGATAAACTGCTTGTCTAGCAGCATCCACTGGCAACTTGCTATCCCATTTAAAGGTCTCCCAGCTTGGAGAGACATCTGCAACAGCATGACTGGAGTGTCAGCAGGACAGAGGGGACATGCCTGCTGAATGTTCATTCCTACATAAACTCCAGAGACGTGCTCTGCCAGTGTGCTCATGGAACAAGGGAGAAGGAAGAACCAGCAGGAGAAGATGAGTCCACTACCTCGAGCAGTTTGGTGGCAATGGAGAAGTGTGGTGAGTCTATCACATCAGAGCAGTCCAGGTTGTCGTACACGGCCGCTGCAAGGAAGAAACAGCCAGTCTCAGGGGGAACCATCACTAGTAATGCAGCTGTATTTCTGTGACCCCACAGCGCTGGGAATGTGGCAAGGTACTCAGTTCTCATTTGAAACTGACAGGTTTGGTGATTTTACCAAGGAGGGTCCTGATTTCACCCGGATCCTGGGATCTACAGGGCTCTTTCATGTCTAGAATGTCAGGCTAAAAACAGCAGCCAAACTGACAAGGTTATTAATTTAAAATAGTAACTATTGGGGATCTGGGGAAGTGATATCTGACTCCAGAAAATGTGTTTCTGGAAATATTTTTTTCTGTGTATCTGGCTTGTGGGAAATTCAGACAACAAAGAGGAATAAAAGAAATCCTAGTTTTAGTAGTCAGCATTAATCCAAAGAATCCAGCTGGCATCTCTGTATCAGGCCTGCTGTATCACAAAGCGAGGAGTTCTTTCCTAAAATGTGAAAGCTTCTGGCATGTGCTGGTGGGGCACACTGTCCCTCTGTGCCTGTCCATACCAGAACTGCACCTATGCACGTGAGCAAAGTTCAGCAGAGTTAAGTAGGAGCTGATGACTGGTATTATCTCCAAGGCAAAGATCACTCCTATGTCTTCTGGCCTGTGTAGAACAACAATCAGCAAATGTAACATGGCATTATACTCTGTTGTTTCAGTTTGTGTGATAAGGGCCTATTTACAACCATGGAGACCTGACAGTGTGAGAAATAATAATAAGACACTGTTTTTCAAAACACATGGCAGTGGAGTCACAAATCGGAATTTCACAGTGCTTATCTGCCCTCCCAGCTCTGTTCACCTGTTAATATAGGTCAGAGCAGCACAACCTAATCTGTGCAGGTGGAAGCAGGAAGCACCCAAGGGAAGTACCTTTACCATTGAGTCTGAGGAAAGGTAAGCATGAGCAATGCTGCATTTACCTTGGAACCCTACATTCCCTAGGTGCAGGATTGCAGCCAGCAGCTTGCTGATGTCCCAGTGCTCAGAGTCTGAGAACATGAGGATCTTCATAGCCGAGCGGATGTGGGCGTAATCCTTGGCGTCATTCCGGCTGTCGCAGGACATGCAGTTACCCTGCAAGCAAGCACCACACCAACAGGTAAGGAAAACCCTCCTGCTACCCAGACAAGGAAGAAAGCACGTGCAGACAAGCCTTGGTACATAGGGTGGCTATCCTGTGGGTGCACAAGGATGCAAGGTAAAAACCTATTTAAACATTCTATATCCTCGGCCCGTGATTGTATCTTCCTTCATCTTTTCTCTCAAAAAGAGCTCATTAACAGAGGGCTCATTAATGCGTTTCTCCAGGGTTTGACTGAATACTGGGGAAGCCAAAAGGAAAAGCTGATGGGAAGGCTGCTGTGGAGCATAGAAGGACAGGAAGCTTTGACAAGGTTACCTACATTTACAAGGCCATGCCTGTTTCTTTGGTTTTCTCTCTCTGCCTTGTCAATGGAAAATTAAGAGCCCTCATCCCAAACCGAAGCAAGTTGGATCTCTAGAAGGCAGATCTCAAAATAAAAATATTAAGTCTTAGTGGGAAGCAAATGGAAGCATCCAAGGTAGCATCAGAAGAACCTTCATCAAAGCCTGTGCAGCAGGTCCTAGGATGCTGCTCCTGATAGAAACTATTTTCAGCCATAATGGAGATGGGAAAATGCCTTTTTTACCCTTGCCATTTCTGACAATATAGTGTGATGATTACAAAAACGAAATATTCCTAGACATTTCAGTTTACTGCATGTAAACATGCCAGCTTGTACCAACAACTGACCTTAACAAAACCATGGATATGTTCTCCTTTAATCCAGTCCTCCTATTTCAGTATCACGCTGCCCTACCTGCTGAGCCAGGGGCCTTTTTATGGAATGGCCAATGGGTTAATTGCACTAATTGCACTCATCAGCTTTGCCGCAAGACCACTGCTATTTTGAAAACATTGCATTTGAAAAAATCTCCACAACTTTAATGGTTTTGCTTTTGAGACTCCAGGAACAGACTTGTTTTCATTTCATTCATTCCTAGAAATTAGATGTCCAGCTCCAGCTAATTTCAGTAGAGGCAGGACTTAAACACAATCTTTCCAAACCACTCAATTAGCTGTTTTCAGAAACCTCACCTATGAAGATCCCACTTCTGCCACAATGGCATCATAACCCAGACATGGTCATTAGCATTAATCATGGGAGGTTATGCAGAATGCCAGCTGACTGCATTATGTATATGAGATTTATTAGATACGAGGACTAGGATTCCTATTAATTTTCCTTTAAGGTACACATATGTGATTACCATTCTCCCTGGCATGAGATCCCTTGCATTCCTTTGAAATCTGAGTGTCTGGGAAGGTGGGGGATGTTGTCCACATTCTGTTTTAAGATGTCCTTTATGTTTTTTAAGTCAGACTTTGACAGAAAGCTTTGACCTGCCACAAGCTGCTTCCCACTGATGGACAATACAGTAAGTGTCTGAAAGTGATGCTCACAGCACTTTTGGTGTAACTGCTTCTGGTACTCTAAGGGAAGGACTTTTCATATTTGGTAACTATCATCTGCAGCTTCTAGTGATTGTAATTTCTCTCTGGAAGAAGCAAATGGCAGAGGGATAATGGATAAGAATAAAGCAGAGATTATTACCATAGTGAGATAAGTGTACTCTGAAGCAGTGCTCAGATTCAGCATCTTTTTCTGCTCTGTATTCATCCCCATTAGCATGCAGTAGAAGATGTGATAGTTCCTCTCCTCTGGAGCCTAAAAATAAAAGAATAGGCCAATGGACAGCCTTGTCAGGATAAGCTTCTAACACAAGAACAGGCAGAATGTTCACCTGCCAGTGCTCTCACCTGCCGGCAAACCCGGGACTTCTCCAGGAGAAACTGTTCTATGCGGGCTCCTTCTATCACACCACTTTGGTTGAAGTGAATATCAATGTATTTCCCAAAGCGGCTTGAATTGTCATTTCGAATTGTCTTGGCATTTCCAAAAGCTGATGGGCAAGGGACAGAGACAGTATCTGTATTATTGCAGTTCATGAACATCAAGCCTATTTTTCCCCTTCTGCTTTGCTGCTAGTATTTTACATGTGTTCCAAATGACAGTGCTGGGAAGCACTGGAGAATGTCTTGTCTCAGTCTGCCTCCTGAGGAGAGGGGCAGGCATACTGTGCACCCAGATAATTGGGTCCTAAAGGACATATTCAAATGATCCAAATGTGGTCTTTATCTGGCCAGCCAAGAGATCTGGGCAAGTCTGAAGACCTCCAGAAGGATTTCCTGGGAACATGTTGATCCCTGTACAGAGAAAGATGAGTGTTTCAGGGAGCTTCCCTACAGATACATCTATGCGTATCCAGTCACTTTGTCACTGTCTAGAGCAAACGCAAAACATGGGGACTTTGCCTTGGGCTCTGCAGTCCCAAGGACTCTTGTGCTCCTGGCAGTTCCAGGGTATATATTACAGTGGTACCTCCTCCTACAGTGTGAGAGCAAAGCTGCTGTGGCCTGCATGGCAGAAAAGTATAGAGAACATCTACGGTGCATCACCGGTGTTTCAGGGGGGTTACCAGTGAAGCAGATACAATGGTTCAAGGATCTGTTTCTGGGTTTTGGTTTGGGTTTTTTTTATCCTGAGATAAATGTGGTAAATCAGCCATGTTTGCTTAGTAACCCACCTTCCAGAATGGGGTTGGCCTCTAGGATTTGCTGCTCTATCCAGGAATGCTGGCCACTGACAGCTGCCAAAAACTGTAGTATTAGCTTTGTACTTTCAGTTTTACCAGCTCCAGATTCTCCACTGCAGTAAGAAAAAAAGATCATTACAAGCTTCCTTTCTTTTTTTTTGTAACATGGCAGACCAAGTTAAAAAAAAACCAACCCCACCTAAGTTTACCCTGTGAATGGCAGGGTATTGGCAAGGTATGAAATGTCTTTCATAGAGGGCTGGAAAATTTAAGTCTTTCATCATCTTATCTGCTTAAATTTAGGTTGTTTTTCAGACTTAGGCTGAGAATTAAATTCTCCCACCAATTAAAAACAAGCAAATCCATGGAAGACATTCTGTACCTGTGCAAATTAAATGACCACTTGTCTTGTCTTTATTGCATTACCAGATTGACAATATGGTGTTAGCACATCAACTGAGTTGACTCAGATATATTACAATGAGACTATCTGGTTCTTCACATTGATGACAAACAGAAAACTGATTCTTTATAGGATGAAGAAAGCTTCCATCCAATTTTGGGTTAGCAGAGGTTATTTCTCTTGAGGAAATGTCAGAAACTAGTCTCAGAAACTACATGTAACATAAATATCTTGTCTCCAAGGTAAAAGCCCTGTATTACACATGCTCAGGTGTTATGTTTCTGTATGTAGTGATCACACATGCAGAATGTACAAGCACATTCAAAGATTCTGGGGGAAAACAATGGACTTCAGAAATCCTTTGCTTATGTTTTACCCTTTGCAGCCCTAACTGAAAATAAAGGAGCAGGGAAGAAAATATTTCCTTCCTGTTGTCTCTAGTTTTATCTGTGCTCTTCCATTTGGAAGATTTCCTGTATCCACAAGGTGCCCCAAACTATGCCAGACTTGGTTTCTGCTACTTGTCCTCTCCGAGTCCATTCACCTGATCACACAGCACTGGTCTCTCTTATTCCTCTTCATATTGAAGTAACAGTTGTCTGCAATGGCAAAGACATGAGGTGGAAGCTCTCCAATCCTCTTGTTATAGTACAGTCTGATCTGATCCCCCGTGTAGAGGGGCAGCAGCTGGTATGGATTCACTGCTACAAGGATTGATCCTGTGTAAGTCTGGAAAACAGTTGTGAGCATTATCACTACAATAAATCTGCAAACAAGAATACAACCAAAGCCACTTGCAGTATAAATCTAAACAGAGGCAGAAGAAAAGCTTGGGAGATCATAGCAGTACTTGGGTGAGGCTGAGAGCCCAGCTCCTCACTATCAGTTGCTGTTAAACATCCCAGGATAAGGAGGGTTTTGTCCAAGGAAGAATGCTAGGTGTAATCTCCTTGCCAAATGACAGCTCAGTTCTCTGTCTCAAGCTGAAGTACACAGAAGTCCAATTTGACCTGGCATTTTGGTGTTATCATAAGGTGTTCTGCAGTGTTTTGTTAAGCTGCTTTTGTATTCTAGTGCAGATGTAGCTGAATTTTGCTAATGGGCCAGGTTACAGCTGTGCTATTCATACAGTGATTTAGAAACATTTGTATACAGCACCACTAGTGAAATGAAGGAGGCTGTTGAAGGCTGTGAAGATGCAAGGCAATAATATTGGTTTGAAAACTACATGAAACAACTGCAAGCTGTTAAGAGTTTAATATAACAGGTCTATACACACACCTTGGTAGTTATAACTGTAGGATCTATAAAATCAGTCCCTTTTTACACTAAATATCATCACACCTATGTTGTAAGAGGCAGCTTCTTCCTAGTACTGTATATAATATGGGAGGCAAAACATGGAAAAGCCTGGATATTAATTATAATATTACAAACTGGAAACTATGGAAAAAGGAAAATTAAAATGACAAATTTCCCAGTTACAGATGAAACCCGTAATGGACAAAATATCCAGATTAATTCATTAGCCATCTTGTTACATCAAAATCAACTAAATGTTGCTTGGACTGGGGGACAGTTGAAATCATGTCACTGCATACTAATTAGGCTGATCCTCCAGGTAACAGCAGCACTAAGCTGTAATGGGCTGGATTTAGTTAATTGTCAGTGGCTGGTGGCAATGATCACTCTGGGAGAAAGTAAGTGGGGTCACTACCTGTGCCAGCACTGTGACTGAGGGGCTGCTGCTAGCTCTTCTTCACAGACAAAGTACTCAAGTGAAAGAAGAGAAACACTGTGTTGTGACTCCTTGGCACCCTCAGTCATTAAAGAAGTCAGAGCGTCCCGTGTGTGAAAGGCTCACAGGCTGCTCAAGTCACTTGCTAAAGGCCATTCCTGGAAGTGACCTGGCATTGACCTGGCTATTCCTGGAAGTGACTGTGGCACTCACATAGATTTTGTGCTCCTGATGTCGGATGAGGAGGTTGTGCACCATGCCAGCTTCATGGAGATCCCCGAGGCAGATCATGTCCTCTACCCCCTGTACAGAGGAAGGGTGCATCAGGCGCACCATGTGCATGTTCCGAGCCGTGATCCAGTGCTCCTGACAAAGGCAAAGCACAGACTTCAGCGTGTGATGCTGTGGCTCAGAGGCAAACAAGGGGGTGCTGGGTTAGACTAGAGCGGGCTTCAGCACAGTACATGCTCAAGCAAGCATGTTCTAACACACAGGTGACTGGCCTACAAGAATGAATTGGTTTGCTGCTCCCCAGGACAAGATGGTTTAAGACACTGAATGAAGCCATTCAGGTGGGTTCTGAACAGCACCAATTTAACAGAGTTAAACAGAGTTCATAGTGAACTCTATCATCACAGGCAGAACATTGTATGAAGTAGGGGTGAACTGATTTCAAACATGGGATTATGTTTCTACCTAAAACTTCACCAAATGTAGGGATTAGAGCCCATCCATTTTCTTTTCCTAACCATGTAGATATAACCTCTATCTTATGAAGCTCTGAATCTTCCTAGTGCTTGGACCTGGACATGCTGGTTGACCATCCTACACTTGCCTTATTTCTATAGTCTTTCTTTCAGTATATCCTACAAATATCCAAGTCAGACCACCTGGATAGATGGAGCTTTGGTCTGACCCAATAGGGCCTTCTTTTGTACTTTGTACTTTTACATTTTATGTTCATCTTTTACAGAAGGTTATAGCACAGCCCACCTTGCCTTCATCATCCTCCAGCAAGATCCGTCCTGAGTCAGATTCCTTCACAACTGCCCCAATAGGGACATTAAATTCACTGTTTGGTAGAGTGTCCAGCCACACATGATCACCCTGGGGAGAAAAAAGCTACTGTCAAGTACAATGACATACTTGATGCCATGTAGCTCACAGGCAAACACCTCTTAGTCTTCCTTTTTTAGTGATTTGATTTCTTCAGCAGTGTTTAACTGGGTAAGTTCTTAGGGCTTCCAGGAAGTACATTTACAGACCTCTGAATTCTGGTCCCAGCTCCACAGCTGATCTGGAACATGACTTTGGACAAGTCATCAAACCCAGCTGTCTGACAAGAGGAAATGAAGCAACCCTTTTTCCAAGGACAGCAATAATGCAGCTCTACTACCTCTCAGAGGCTGGCTGGGGGCACAGTGAGTGCTGGGGAACTGGCTTGGCAGCCTCACATGAGCTATGATATTCTCTCAGAAGAGATTCTTGAGGACATAGACTTTACCAGGAAAGAGAAAAACAAACAAACAGATGTACATACTGGATGCCTGGAAATGTAGAGGCCTTTGTTGTGAGAAATTTTAGATATATATTTTTCCTGCTATAGCTGAAATGTGAATGCATCCATGATTTCCCTTAGGGAAAAAAAACCCACCAACATTCTTTATCCAGCCCAGTTCCTCTCTTCACATTTGTAGAGGTTTGTCAACATCTGGCACACTGCAGAGCAAGCAAGAACCTGTTCTGCTATCCCTTGAGGAAGGGGTGAGCCACAGCTGCCCTTTCCTAGGAATGAGCAACATCTTGATGTTGCCTGCACCAGTGTCCTGGTTATACTTCCCTACTCCAGGCCCTCAGGAACACCTTCTCTTCCTCCAGTCCCTAATACAAATTCAAACAGAAAGATGGAATAAAAACTGAACAGAGCTGTAGATCAGTGGACTTTCTAGCTGTGTCTTGTCATATACAACTTTTGTTACACACCACAACATTGATTGTCATAGTTTCAATGCTTTTACTGAAAAAAAAACTTTTTCCTCTCAAAATACTTTGTGGCCTACATTTTAAACCAAACAACCAATGCAAATCATCAATAAACATTGCACAAGATTATGAAGAATGTTACAGACTAACAACTCTTATTTGTGTTGAATAAAACTCCAAAGGTAACTTGCGTAGTTTCAGTGCCACACCTTGGGACAGAGGTCACCTTCTCAACCAAGAGAATGGGCTGGGGAGGTAAGACACGTCTTCTTCCCTAGTCTAGGCTGAAATTTTTTTATACCTTGTTGATTACTGGGTTATTGCTACTTTCTTTTGATTGAACCATGATGGTAAGGTAATTTTCTCCTCTTTGGGCCTCAGGCTAATCACTCGATCAGCACAAATAGTAGGACTTACCTTTCTGAAAACCACCATTATGTTTCAGATCACTGTATGCAACCTGCATGCCAAGAACATAATGTTAGGTCAGAAAAGGGCTTTGATGACAACAGATAGCGGAGTTTCCTTGGAAAAAAATAACATCAAAATGTCTTAAAATACTTTTGTTAAAGCAGAAGAGATCATAGTAAGATATACCCAATGTAGAAACAATGACACCATCTACACAAAGCAACCTGCAGCACTGGGGTGGTGCTCTGAGTTCTACCACATAGCCCTGGACATGCTCTCAGCCCTAAAGATTTCACTGTGCACATTTTCAGACCAAAGAGTTCTCTCAGTCAAGTGCTAGGCACAATTACTGTGAAGTCTGAACTTCAAGGTTGGCTCACTAATAAAAAGACCCACCAGTGCAATGTGATTTGATGCACAATAGAGTCACCTTTAGCTGGTCCATTGACCCAGCTGTTCAGGAGGCCTGGAGTTCACCTTCCTTGGCTGGAATGATAGGGATTACAGTCAAGGCATGAACAGCAAAATAAGAGATTGGAGGGAACCACAATAAAATTAGGAACTCACTATCAAGAACATAACAGCCAAAATATCAGTGGCCAGAAATCTACAGCAGTGCTTTAATTAAGGGATGATGACAGTTTAGGCTGTCATCTAACTAAAGTTCTTCAAAGCAACGTTCTGTCCCACAGAGCTGGATTTTGGGAGTGATTCCATGACTAGGATGATTTGCCAGATGGTCTCTCATATTCTGTTACTCTTACAGCAAAGGCATCATGTTCTGAGTCAGGACTCAGAGTCAGGACCTACGTATCAACTTCAACATTGAGATCGCCTGTTGCGGTGAGTGGTGCAGGGTGGCACAGAAGCACAATCCTTGGCACACATAGGCTAAAGATGGGCCACAGTCAGGGATTCACAACTGACAAGCACTTTTTCACCTGCACCAGAAACCAGAATATGGCAAAAGAGTAGAAATGTCGACCCAAAGAAGGAGGGAGTGGCAGATGCAAGCACAGAGACAGCCACACAGTGTCACGTCACAGGGACAGCTGGCTCCGGATCTGGTCTGACAGCAGCCAAGAGCAGACGTGTAGGGAGGAGATCCCATATAATCCCAGGATATGCAGTTTCAACATTTAAAATTGTTATTCCCAGAGAAGCTCTAAGTGGCCACCCCCTGCATCTGGTTGCATGGCCACTTCCTGGCCAAGTCTGACTCTCTCTGCTGCTTCTCTTGACAAAGTAATGCTGCACCATAAACCAAATCACACCCCACAGGATGGAAATTTACCTCTCCAGAAGAAATCTTCACTGTGTGGCTTTTGCAGCTCAGGTCCTTCTTTTTCATAAGCATTGGAGTAAGAAGGGAAGGGAAGGTGAAACTGGCCCTGGTGCCATTAAGTGCTAGTTCTCCACTGCACAATGGAGGAAATGACTGAAGCATGGTTATTTATTACAGGACTTTGCTCCCAATTCAGTGTATATGTCACTTCCAGGTCAGGTGTTCCAGTGAGCATGAAGGCTAATTCTTGCCTGAGTGAACCTTAAACTTCAATCTCTCCACTGGGCCTGTATCCTTTCAGATTTCCGGAAAGCATTCCCAGAAGAAAACCCTTTAGCATCTGGTCTTATCCTGCTCCAACATGACTGACTTCCCTAGGACTGTCTCTCACCCTGTTAGGTATGAAGAAAATCAGACTTTCATCTCTTCATCAAAACCTCCCCTTGGTTTTCCATAGCTCTTTCCTGCAAGAAAATGCCCTGTCTGTGTCCTGTCTGGTCCGTGTTCCACAGTACCTAGAGCTCAGACCAAAATTAACTCATCACATTTAACTGAAATTCACACACACACCCATATACTGAGACAAAACATCCTGGTTTCACTATCATTAATTTATCTCTCAACAAACACGCTGCCCCTGTGTTCAGAATCTAGGTGCATGTTAACTCCCTAGTTGTCCACTTCTCTCTTCCCAAAATAGGACAGGATGGCCAAGAGCTTTCCTCTTTCTGTTGCTCCATAAGTACTCTCTGTGTCCTCCTTGCAAATCTAGTTAAATTCCAGTATGGAAAAGAAACAGAAGTGTAGGACATCTGTAGAGAGGCAGATACAGGGTTTCTCCAGCCAAAGCCAGAACTCAGGAGTCAGGCACATTCCAACCTTTATGACGAGCCCAAACAGTGAAGACGAGATTTTTTTTCCATGTACCTTAACCCAGCTGTGTCACCTTCCTCCAGTGAAGAGGAACACTGTGCACTACTCTGTGTAGTCATTATTAAACATGCAAATGTAAATGTGCAATAATTGTGAGCAGGTGCTAGTATACCTAATACCCTCATTCTTCTTTTCTTGTTTCCCAGGTTCAGTGTGGCTGCACTGTATAACGGGGCCCCTGCTGTAGCTCCATGTCCAAATCACAGGTAAGTATTCAGCACAGCAATAAATAGTTGGGAGTAGCACGTGTTTATCAACATCACATGTTTGTGTTTTAATGTCAGCCTCCTTACCTGAGTTTCTGTTTAACTCTTACAGCAGCAGATACAGGTGCAGAAATAAAATGTAGGCCTTCAGGGCTCAGAGATTTTGGAGAGAAGCAGAAAGTCACACAGAGCTTTCTTCAAGTTTCTAACTGTGCAAATCATTCCTACTCAAACATTTTGCCTTAAAATAGTTCTTCAGCAGATTTATTTTTGATACAGTTTTTAGACATCTATATGCTGTATGTGAGTAACAAAATTCCAAATACTGATTTTATTAGGTAAAGGTCAAACAGTGACAAAGAAATCAAAGTACATACCTTTATACTACCAAGGCAGATATCAAAACCCAAAGCTTTTTGTATAATTGGACAAAAAAATGCCATGCATATTCCTTCAGCAAACAAAACATACCTGCTGAAATTCCAAATGGGGCCTGTTTGGGGGCAAAGAATCTTATTCTAAAATTAACTGCGTTGTTAACACTTGTGCCCAAGACACAGTGCCTGTGCTACTTCAGAGAGAAATACAGGATTTATGTCCTAGAGACACTGTACTAGATGGAATCATAGGGAAATCGAGGCCATCTGAAAGAAAAGTACTACTCATAGTACAGCTGAAACATGTACTAGAAGGGAGATTGATTTCCACAGCTGACATACTGCAGAGGTAGAAAACAGAAGCTGAGGGAGCAGGGACTTGATATACGAAGGGGAAGCAGCCAAGGTGTTCTCTGCAGCACATGCAGCTAACGAGAGATGAGCAGACTAAAGGTGCCTCCAGAGAAGGGCCTGTGAGTGCACAGGGGCAGCTCAGGTTTGGGCAGGCACTGAGCTGTGCAGATGGGCAAAGACAGGAGAGGGACTTCCTAGGAATGAGCAACGCAATGTACTGCTGAACAGAGTTTGGTGAGGGACTGTGCAGGGCACAGGAACATTTGCAGTGGTAATTAGGGGTAATCTGTAGCATGATCTATGCTGATTAATTGTTGTAACCTTTCCTTTAAGCAAATTGCTGATGGTGAAGACTGTGACATCACATCTTAAGTAATAAAGCTCATAAAATTATTAAGCATGTAGCAAGACACTGGCACAGGCTGCCCAGAGAAAGCTGTGGCTGCCCCATCCCTGGAAGTGTCCAAGGCCAGGGCTTGGAGCAACCTGGGATAGTGGAAGGTGCTCCTGCTATGGTGGAACTGGATGAGACTGAAGGCCCCTTCCAATCCAAACCATTCTGTGATTCTATAATGAATGCACCGAGAAAAGCAACAAAATAAAATGGGATGAACCCTGGTGAATTTAATCCTGCTGTTGTTCAAAGCAATAGGTCTGTCCAGATAGACATGTGTTAACAAAACTGCCTCTTCCTGACACCTTCCCAATTAAGAGATTGATGTCAGGATCAAAGGGTTTAATTTGCACATGGCACAACCTTTCATATTTTCTCTCCAGCTAAATCAAAGTGGCCTTGTCATTTCTGCATCACCAAGTCCTGGATACCAAACATCATTTTATGTTAAACTAGTTATTTCTCTCAGGTTTCTGAAGCGAGGTGAATTGGGTGTAACAATTTGCAATTTAAACTGTTCATTCAGCAGTCCTCTTGCCTACACTAACCTCCTTCCCTTCCTCTAAGCAGATTTGTAGCTCTAAGTCACTGATGTCTGTTAACTCTGAAAGGGGCAGTGCAGGGAACAAAGTGAACTAAATAAGAAGTACATACCATCAAATGATTTCCAAGTGCATCGCATGGTTTTCTTGAGCATTCTGATCCTCAGGGAAAGGCTTTTTTCATTCCAGCCTGTTCATGGAGTTGCCCAGGGAGGCAGACTGGCGGGGCTCTGGGATCTGTGTCATTACACATCTTCACACACGCCAAGTGGGCGCTGCTTACGCTGCTTGGTAGAAGACAGGTCATTCTCCCCCGCTGTGCAATCCCATTATGGTCTGACTGTCACTCCATCCTTCCTTTTGGGAAGCAGCCAGGATGGCATTACAGGAGTCTATTACAGACTGGTATCTGCCAAGCCCTGGCTCATGAGGAACAAAGGCATGTGCATGTTAGTGTGCACACGCACATTACCTGCAGAACGAGGGCTGCAATGGATGCCCAGTTATTCAGCATTGATGGGGTGAGGTTGTTTCAGACACGCTGCTCCCTCCCCTGTGTGATGCACATGGCATGGCAAAGGTAGGTTAAGAGGTTTCATTTCAGAAAGATGGGAATTCATAACTATTAGGAAGAAACCTCTGTGCCTCCTTCCACTCTCAGTAAATGCACAAAATCTCTATTCTTTCTATTCTTGCATCAGTGCTGCCTCAGTGTATCTGGAATTTGAGACAGTGACTCACCATCACTGCAGAACATGACACATATCTATAAAGGACTAATTTCCAAGGTGGACTATCATCATACTCTCATCCTCTTGGAACTTTAATATGGGATAGATTTCTGTGTTTTCTAGGCACCTTGGTACAATTTCCAGGTACTTTGGTACACATTATTCAACAGGGATTTTCTGGGTTTTTTTTCTTTTTTTAGTTTATGTTTTCCCTTGTCCATTATTTTCTCTTACACTACTCCAAAGTTATTTCCTTATTCCTTTATTTCTTGTGTTGTAAAATTGTCATCCTGCCTTCTATTTAGTCAGTTGTGTAAAGTAATTCAATTTTTTTATGGAAGTCAGAGAAATGCAATGACAGGAGCCTCCCATCACATACTGCCACATGCGCCTGCTCCTTCCAGAAAGGATCTCAGTGAAAAGACCTAAAAGAAGTAAAAGTCATACAGAAGCAGGAAAAAAGGACATGATACTATTAAGAGTGTGGTCCTGAGACTCATATAAGGGTCTTTGTGGCTATCTGGAAAAGACCAGCAGAGCTGTAAACAAAGAGACATAACCTGTGTTTTATGTAAGCTGCTTTCAGGAGAAAAAAAAAGGTTTTCTGCATTTTTACTAAGAATTTAGGATTGTATCCAAGAAACATCTGACTCCACTGCTAATTTCTCCTTCTCAGTGTTTCGCTGTAGAAGATGTTGAGTAATGACTCAGTCCTGAGAGTTCAGCTGTTTAGCCTGGTACACTGAACTCCCTGCATGAAACTGTGCTTGCTGCTGGACAGAAAGTGTTGGTTAATAACGGCTTAACCTCTCTGCCATCCACTCCAAGGTGCCTCTAGCACAGAAGAAATAGACTCATTTTGCCCCAGATATCCAACTTACTAAATTCTGATGCCTCTGAACAAGGGTGCAGCACGCAGAATTATAAAAGTCACTGTTGTTCAGAAATACACCAAATGACACGTGCAGCAGTTTTCTATCTGTCTCATATTGACCTGTATTTCCCTAGAAAATTAAGGCGGTGTCATGATAGACTGAGGGGCAGAACACCAGCACCGTACAAATTTATGAGATGCATCATTTTGAAATGTATGAATGACAGCAGCCATCCCTAATAATCCTCATCTAGCATATCATGGGCATGCCAAATACTTGAGTAATGCTACTACTCAGAGGATAGGGGCTATTGAAACAGAACACAACAATCCCTGAAAAATCTGAGCATTGTTTTGCCCTGCCCACGGTTACTCCGCAAGTCACCATCCCCGGGAAGCTCAGGGTGAACTTTCAGTCAATCCTGAAAGGCTAAATCTGGAACAACCACCCACACATGAACTGGATTGAACTGGAGCTTCAGCCAGGACAGCCAGGCCTAAATTTGCTGAGAGAACCTGTCCTTCCTCTCCATGGCCATGGCGGGTCCCCTTCCAGCCAGCTGCAAACATGAACGTTGCCGACCCCAGTGCAGCGTCAGAGCCCACTTGTGTGCGTGTGCCTGAGCTCTGGCTCTGCTTTGCCACCTTCTTGTGGCGATGCACGTTAATCTTGCTGACTTGGCTTGTTGAGAGCAGATAAATTTACCTGTTATTTAACTGGCAAAATCTTTTCTGCTCTAGATCACACTCCAGATCTCCCACCCTTAATCACTGTGGGAAGCACCGCGCCAGATGACCCTTCGTCTGGCAGAAGGGAGATGTTGGGAACTCTGGTGTAGCTCAGGGCTGTGGTTCCAAGCAGCCATTAACAGCATCAGGGGTTGCTTTGGTCTCCTGGAAATTCCCGCCGGGCTCAGACAAGGCAACACCTTTTCCAGGGTCATAGCCGCGTCACTGCAGCTGAGCAGAGCACTGCCGTGGTCACCCAAGGGCTACAAACAACCTTTTATTCCCTAAGGCTCCTTCAGATTCCCCAGCTCTTCAGCTATCAAGCTGAAATCAAGCTCCATTCTAAGGAGGTGGAAGCGAAAAGGAGAGGAGGAATCGTTACTCGGTTTGTTGTGGTTGAGGCCGAGCCCACAGGGCGGGGCGGCTGTCAGCCTGCAGCGCCCCCTGGCGGCCGTTGCCTCGGGAGTCTCGCGAGATCCGGAGCGCCGTGCGCGCGGGGCGGGGGTGCTGCTGGGCGGGGAGGCGCCATCTTGTTCCTGTGCGGAGCGGCGGCGCCGGGCCGGGCCCGCGCTGAGGGAGCGCCCAGGGCAGCGCCCGCCGCCACCGCGGGCCGCGGCATGGACACCCACTATTACGGCGGGGAGCAGTCAGGTAGCGGCGCGGGGCGCAGGACCCTCCGGGGAGGGCGTCGGGCACGGCAGGGCCCGCGGGTTCGGGGGGACAGCGGCGGGGCCTTGGCCTGAGGGCAGCACAGCTTTAATTGCTTCAATAGTCCGGTGTCTGGGCAGTGCGTCAGGCGCTGCCGGCATGGTACGGGAGGTTTTGTGCGTTCCCGAGGGTGTCTGGGGTGGTTTGTTCGGACAGCCCCGGTTCCCTGCCCCGTTAGAGTGGGAGCTCCCCCGGTTCCTGTGCGGTTCCTTTAAAACCTGAGTTTAACTTTCTTTTTTTAATGTCGGAATAGATGATGGAGGAGCTACTCCAGTGCAAGACGAGCGAGACTCGGGATCTGATGTGGAAGATGAAGGAAACGAACAACATTCTGGATCGGAGAATGGAAGTGTAGGGCACCATTCAGAGGTACTAAGGGAGCTTTATCTAGACAAAGTTCACTCTTTGAATTCTTTTTTGTTGTTGTGTAATGTGGCATTCTCTCTTAACGGAGACATACGTGTTTATTCAGTTCCTCTTAAGGGATCAATCGGGTAAAACTTTATTTCCATAAAAAAGCATTGGATAGTCTCGACAAGTATGTTGGCTAGGGTTTTGGTTTGGGGGGGTTGTGGTGTTTGTTTGTTTGTTTGTTTTCTTCTTAATTGTTAAGATAGCACACACTGTTCTGAACTTGAATGAGTTGTACTCGATTAACCTTGATTTCACGAAGACAAAATTTTGGGGTTTGAAATTAAGAGATGGATTATGAGGAATTTGAAGTTGTACCTGAAATTCTGCACAGTGATGTAAAACCACACACTTTGGAGGTGTGGATTTCCTTGACAGAGAATAAATGCTCTCCCAGCTTCCGTGTCAGATGGGGACACTGACTCTTGAGTCTGCCTCGTGCTGGTTTTGACCTTGTCATTCCCAGAGGAGCAGGTGTGCATGTGGAACAGGTTAAGGTTCCTGAATGGGACCTGGTTTTCCTCTGAATTGGTTCCTGCTTGGAGAAGCCTTCAGCATGGGAAGGCTTTGGTTCAGGGTTGTTTCTGGGGCAGAGTCACTTCATTTGTGGAGTGACTGGGCTGAGAAGAGATTCTGGTAAAAGAGAAGGCTCCCTTTAGACTTCTAGGACCGTTTGGGAGTTAAGATTTAATTTTTAAGAGTTGTTTGTGACTCACAATAAAGTTATACCAGGTTTTCGTCAGAATCAATAATTTTGGCCTGTGGACTCAGGTCTTCTGCCAGCAAAGTTACAGAGAACTTTTTGATACTTATAAAAACTGGAATCAAAGCCATTTCATAGTGTTCTGCATATGTAAAGATCAGGATTTACTCTGACTGGGTTTTCGTGTTACACATTCTAGAAATTGCTTAAGGTGTGATAAAGGCCGATGAGAGAGAAGGCCTGACTCCACTGTGGCATAACTTGCAATCCTTTTTTTTTTAATTCTTTTTTCCCCCCCGCCATTACTGAATTCACACTTCGCTCAGAGTTAGAAAGTGGATGAAGATTTTGTGTTTTTATAACATGAAAGTTCTTCCCATGCATTTAAACTTAATTGTAAAGCACATTTAGAATTTACTTTTTTTGAAAGGAGTTGGTATTTCCAAGGGAAGAAGTAGATTCGTTGTGAGGCTGCATCTCTCACTGTGACAATGACAATTTCAGTGTGGCAGGAAACACATTTCTCAGCCTGGGAAAAATAACTGTCTGTCCAGAGGGATTTAGTACTTCTGTTTTAATGAAAGAAAAGTGTCATGATGCTGCTGCAGTAATACTTTTTCTGCTGTCTTTGGTTTATGCTTGATCACTGGTTCTTACTTTCCTCTACTTCTCTGAGATTTTAATTTTACTTACTGTGGCAAGGAAGTTGACTGTTGTTTACATCTGCAGCATATCTTCTTCAGATTTAGGTGAGCAGAAAGTACCAGTTATGGTTGTTAACTGGTCCTCTTCATGTGCTGCATTATTTTAAAGACTTTATTCTGTGGTGGAGGTTGAATATTCCTCTACAGACAAAATACTTCAGAAAGTCAATGAAAAGAGCCAAGCTAAGGCACTTTTCTGACCAATACTAAATGTGAACTATCAAGCCTTAGTGCTTTATTTGATTCAGCTCAAATCAAAATTTGAATATTTTGTTTTGCTATGAAGTCTTAATTTTTTCCCTCCACTGAGTTCCCTTTGCACTCAAAAGGCAATAATGTGGAGCAGCCCTCTCTGAAAGGAGCAGCTTTTAGTCATTTGTCATATTATTTACTCTAAATATTTTCTCATCCTCTTATTTTCTTCATCTTTAGGAGTATGTGGGAGAAATGACACTCAAAGGTAATAAAACCTTTGAGACAGCCTAATCAGTTAAGTCTATTTAATTACTATTTTGTCTCTAATTTAGAACTCAGATGTAAAGAACTGAAGTTTTAAAATTTCAAACTTTTCTTTCAGGTTCTTAACTTTAAAGAAAAGGGGAATCCTGAGGAATTACTTATGTAGGTCTCAGGTATGTAGGTTTTTCTTTTCCACAATTCTTTTCTGGCTTTCCTTCCCCCAGTCCCACTTTATCTATAAATGTTCTCTTTGATGTCCTTACTGATTCTGCTTTAGACAATTAGAATTAGTTTTAGTACAGTAATGAATCTGAAATCATGTTTACAGTGTTTGTCCAAGTCAGGCTCATACAGAAATCTGTAATAACTTAGTTCTTACATTTCCACCAAGTTGCTGCTGTTTCATGGATTACGTTGTGATTAGACTGTGACTGTTAACAAACACAAATATGTGACACTTCTGAAAAAAGGAGGAACTTGCTGATCTGCCCATGATGGTTGTGTAGGTCTTAGTTTAACACTCATCTTGCATGAGATTGTAGTGGATGGGTTCAATTCTGTTGAAGTTACTAAATTATTGAAGAAGTAGCTCTTAAAAGTGGCTGCATGTTGATCCAATAAACTGCTTGGTAGCTGTAATTTGTATGTAGAAGTGTAACACTGTAAATTTGATTTTGATATATTCTTTATTTTATACTGTACTAAAGCCTCATGTTATAGAACTTCTTCATTAAAAAAAATTAAGGACA
This sequence comes from Phylloscopus whistleri, assembly GCA_017589585.1. Lineage (NCBI taxonomy): Eukaryota > Metazoa > Chordata > Aves > Passeriformes > Phylloscopidae > Phylloscopus > Phylloscopus whistleri. The sequence continues at coordinate 116,511 of JADMLD010000044.1, forward strand.
TCTCAATTAAAATGTTTATAGATAAAGAGGAGGAAGAAAAGAAAGCAAAGGAATTAGAGAAAAATGCAGTAGCAATTACCTGAGACCTACTCTGTTTTGAGGATGTCTGATCTTTCAGTCAAGCATTTGGAAAAGGGAAACTAGAAAACTCAAAAATAAAATACTTCTTTTCTTCGAAAACAGTTTTTTTTAGAGATGAACTAATAAAAAGGGAGGGTGAAGACTATTAAACATATCCAGCAGCATTCATCATTTTCCTGGGAAGTTGGTCACTTTTTGTATCAGTTACATTCCCAAACATGCAGATTCATTAATTGTATGCAGAAGCCTCTTGCTGCGGGCTGTGGGCAGGTCCTTCCCTCCCCTGTGCAGGGTCCCAGCTCTGCTGCAGGAGGTGCTTTGTGGTGCTGGCTGGGGGCTCTGGGCAGTGCTGCACTCCCTGACACAGCAGTGCTGCCTGCCTGGCTGTGCAGGGACACCTCTGCTCCCTGGGCTGCTGCTCCGGGCGCTCACACCGCAGCAGTTGGCTGAGTCTGCCAGCTGTGCTCTGCTCTCCCTCACCAAACATCTTCACTCGGAGTGATTGTCAGCTTGCAGTAACAGATTAAAGGTTCAGGATCTTGTAATAATCTGCAGTAGTAACACTCTAGAATTAGAGTGTCTTCTCACCAAGCTTTTGCATAACAAGTTCTTTGTAATTTAATTCTGAACAGGTGCAGATATAACCTGCAGCCACACTTCTGACCTTAGAAATACTAGGAGTCATTACTGATTGTAGTTGATTCTTAATTTTGTTTATTTGTTCACCAAAGAAATTTCTAAACTGGAAGCTGGGAAGATGATGGTCCTAATATCTTAAAGAGGAGTATTTTTATCAATTTCCTTGTGTTTAGCAAAATCCTGTATGACTGCTAACATAATTATTAGTATTATTCAGCATTCACCATCTGACATTGAGAGAAGACAGTCAAACCCACAAAAAATAAAGTGGTAGAAAAACAAGGATTTTTGTTACTGTAGATACCAATTTGATTTCAGTGTTTCTCAGTGACCTTACCTGTAACTGCTGTGGAATCTGCTTTCTGTTCTGTTTCCAACTGCAGTTTTCTTGAGTCTAAAGTAATATGGTCAGGGAAGATCAGTCTCATACACCTGTGATTGGTTTATGTGGGACATACTAGGCAGGAGAAGGGCAATCAAAGTGATTTTTTCATAAGGGAAAGAAATAGTAACAAGCTGAGAGCAGTTGAGTGGACATCCTCAATTCTGTCACTTCCTAATATTAATAGTTAATCCTTTAAAATTCCAGATTCAGGTTTTGACAAAACAATGTTTCCTTTCTGTGAGGAGAAATGAGAATTACTGGATACGAAAGATTCAAAAGATGCATTGCTGTAGAGACAGGAACAAGCAGCAGAGAGAAAACAACTCTGTCACCACAGCTGTTTGTAGTTAGCATTAAGTGACATGGCAATAGTGAAGTAGTATTCAAAGTGCATGTTTTAAAATTGCATGGTCCTGGGGTTTTTTTCATTGTTCAGTAACTTTGTTAGTCATTCTGCAGTAATTTAGAAGATCTTTATTGTGCTAGCCAAAGGAATAAGTATGTAAAGTCCAAAGTCTTAAAAAGCAATGATCTTTGCCACTTAGAATAATTGGTGAGGAAGTAGTTCCTAAGAGCAATTGAAATTAATTTTATTTAAAATTCTTCCTGCATCATGCATTTTAAAGATGAATAGTATTCTTTGTTGTAGGTGTAGGATAGCTACACCTACATTTTTTAATGGCTCTGAATGTGGGAGTAGAATGACTACAGAAAATAGAAATAGATAGAAAGTCTGTTTCCAAGGAAATTAGATGGCAGAAAAAAGAGATTCGGAAGCTTCAGGACATAGAGGTCTTAAAGCATCTCCTAGGACAATAAATACTCAGTTTGCAAGTAGAAAAAGTTTATAGCTGAGACAGAATGACTGAGGGTGCCTGACCGAGGCTTTGAGTTGAGCGTGCAAAAGAGAAGTTCCTTGTACAGTGTTGTTGTTTTCAGCTGAAAACAGGATTATGGTAAGAACTGAATTAATGGAGTGAGTGTTTAATAATCTAATTTCATATTTTCAGGTAAATGCAATTTAGATTTTTTTTTTTCCAAGTAGAAATTAGATGTTGGAAAGATAAAAGATGATGCTGTAAGTAATTATACTTAGAAAGGTGGCTAAGTATAGGATATTGTGAGAGGTTCTCTTAAAAATGGAGCAAGTGGCTCAGTATTTTTTGCTGTGTAGAAAAGTCAAAGGATTGTTTCAGTTCTGTAAGTCAGATGGGTGTGTTTGTGCATGAGTTATCTTGGGTGCCTGGATGAGCATGGGAGCTGTCAGCATAGGGGAGAGAATTGTTGAGTCTGTTCTTGCACACAGAAACACAAAACTTGTTAACACTAATACTCTAAAAGGTCTGACTAAAACTTTATTCTTGTTTTTAGCTAGGCTTTTGTTCTTTAGTTGTTCTTAATTAGGTTTCCTTTCGGACAAAGAAAGAACAGGCACTAGCTTCATTTGGAGGGTAATGCATGTGCTGTTTCACTAAGATGTGTTTCACTCAGAAAACATCTGTTTGAGATCTTCAGGAAAATAAAATAACAAATGCAAGATACTCTTTCTTGCTTTGTTACTGGGAATTTCAATTAAACCACTTTGAAGGGCTGACCTATTAAAATAAAACTCCTAAGCCTTTACTCTTGACCAACTGGACCCTTCATAGACATGCTTACTTAAGTGTTCTGTGAACTCTGTTACTGTTTTCAAAATACCATGGAGCTGCAGGATGGACATACTTCCACTGATCTCTTAATACTTTCCTTGATGTGAAGTGTTTAATAGGCTTTTGATGCAAATTGTCTAATTATGTCTACATAGAAATTATTTCAGTTTGCAGCACCTTGGGTAACGAAATTGGAGGAAGGACAAGCAAAAATGCAGAACATTTTTTCTTTACTTTTTAAGGTGTTTTTGCTTAGTTGCCTGAGATTATTTTTCTGTTTCAGAATGAACACAGTGATGGCGAAGATGATGGGCAAGTGGGAGAGCCTCATATGACAGACTCTGAAAATGAAGATAACCCAAGGCAAAAAGAAAGTGACTCAGATAATGAGGAGCCCCCAAACCACAATGTAAGTGATTCAGAAAATGAAGCAACTCATGGAGGGAAAGACAGTGATTCTGATACTGAGGACCGTCCAAACCGGCATTTGAGTGACTCTGAAAATGAAGAGGCCTTAAACCATCGAGCAAGTGACTCTGACAATGGAGACCCTCCAAGGGATCACAGCAGTGATTTTGAAAATGAGGAATCACACAAGCAGCCAGCCAGTGACTCAGAGAGTGAGGAGCTCCAGAAGCAGCCAGCCAGCGACTCAGAGAGCGAGGAGCTCCAGAAGCAGCCAGCCAGCGACTCTGAGAGTGAAGAGCTCCAGAAGCAGCCAGCCAGTGACTCCGAGAGTGAAGAGCTTCAGAAGCAGCCAGCCAGTGACTCAGAGAGCGAGGATGTGTCCAGACACAAGCAGATAGAGTCTGAAGACAGCGATGGGGAGGACGGGAAGGAAAAGGTGCAGAATGACTCCCATCATTCAGATAATGAACATGTAAGGAAAGGATTTCAGGGCTCGGACAGTGAAGACGAAGCTCCTAAGAGATGTAAAATATCAGACAGTGATGACGATGAAAAAGAGGAAGAAAAGACGGTGAAGAGGAAAACAGCCATCCTTTCCGATAGTGAGGATGACAGTGAGAAAACACGTAAGAAACTATACTGTGAAAGTGTGCTGTGACAGGCAGTGGTGTGAAAGTTAAATCATTGCTTTTATGTGAATAAAGCGTCTAAGTGAGAAACCGTAAATCAGATTTGCTTTTGGAGCAGAGCTGCATTTGTAGAGGCTGTTGTTCTGCTGCTTTACTGTGTGAGTGTGGATCTAATATTTCTGAGTAATAAGTAAGTCTAACAGACTACAGACAGTAGGGATCTAACTGGCATCTGTTGACATGTTTGTTATTTATCTGCTTCATTGCTGTTTCTCTAGCAGTTTTTTCCTGTGCATTTTTTTAATATACTGGGGGTGAGAGGTTTGAAATTACTGGTTTTTTTATGATTAGATGTGGTGTATGGAAGCTCCAGTTGCTGATTTAATAAAAAAACTTAAGAATGGGTATGCTTTTTAAGAAATGGCAATGGTCTGGTGCAGGAAGACTAGTCAGAGAATAATTTGAGAGTAACAGTTGTCCCCTCTGTTACTGGGACATGTAGTAATGCTCCTTTCTGCTGGCAGCTGCAAAAAAGGTACGAATCCTTTCCGATGGTGAAGAATCAGATAGTGACGCTGCTTCAGAGAAATCTGACAAAAGGAAGAAAAATGTTGTATCCGATAGCGAGGAGGAGGAGGAGGAAGAAGGAAAAGAGAATGCCGAGAAGAAAAAAGGGAAAGATCTGTTTGGCAGTGACAGTGAATCTGGAAATGAACAAGAGTAAGTGCGAAAGAATATGAATTCTTTCGGGGTTGCAGACAATGGGAGTGATGGGGAATGGAAAACAGATAAATCCCACCCAGAGAATGACTGTTTACCTTTATTGGTGGCATGAAGAGAAGGGTCAGTAGAAGGAAAAAGAACAAAAGGGACATCTTCACACAGTCATGAGATATTTTGCAGAAAAGGTACATCTCTTTGTAGTCCAAATAGATAAATATTGCTGTTAATTTCACAGGAACCTGATTGCAGATATATTTGGAGAATCTGGTGATGAGGAAGAGGAGGAATTTACGGTAAGTGTTACTGTGAATGTCTCCTGTTGATTTGCTGGATCTGAAGAGAATGTATATGCTGCATCAGGTCAGTTTTGTATCTGCCAGACTCACTGGGGTAATCTTTGGGTTAAGTAACATTTACAGCTCATCTTTTGGGAGAGTTGTTGGTGTGACAGTGGTCGCGGGGAAGTAAAAAGACTTTGTTCATCTTTCTAGATCCTTTGCAGACTTACCTGAAGCTTTTTTAGTGTCAATGTCAGGTACCTGAGTAGATGCTCAATCCTGGTCCATACACTGATTTGCACTAATCTGTACTCATCAGGGTTTTAACCAGGAGGATTTGGAGGAAGAAAAAGGTGATGGAGACATGAAGGAGACAGCAGATGAATCGGACTCTGATGATAACATCAAAAGAGGGAAGCAGTAAGTCATTGTGTTACCTATTCCTTAATGCCAGATTCTGGTAAAGGGGCATTACCAAACCTGGATGTTACACGTGTTCACATGTTGGGTGTTACAAATGCAATGTCTGAGGGTGTCTGGGAGCCATTAGAGCCCTTTGCTAGTTTTGCATTTTGCATACTGAAGCTAATTAATGATCTCACAGGGACCTTGAGACACAGTGTTTGTACACTATGGAAACACAAAGTTGTTTCCTACCAAGGACCATCAGCTAACACTGTTGTGTTTCAGCATGGACTTCATGTCCGATTTTGACATGATGCTGCAGCGGAAGAAGAGCATGAGCGGCAAGCGCAGGCGGAACCGCGACGGGGGAACTTTCATCAGTGACGCAGATGATGTGGTCAGTGCCATGATTGTGAAGATGAATGAAGCTGCTGAGGTGAGTTTTCCAGGCTTCAAAGACACCTTAAAATTCAGTTCCCTTCTATGGGAAAATCATGTGATTAGTAAGATACAAAAACGTGGCTTGTATTCAGTAGGAGTAATCGGTACACTGGAAAGCTTCTGATGTCCATATAACCGTTTAAATGTTATTTTGCTGTTCTAGGTGAAAATACTCATTCTGTTGAAATTTTGATAAAATACTAATTTTAAAAATTAAAATTAGTTGAGTTGCTGAACATCTGTAAAAAGGGATATATAGGTGTTCTATAAACTACCTGGAAGTATGTTAAATACTGAGAAAGGGACTATGCTTTAATTTCATTATAGTGTCACTGACACGTGTCATACTTTGGTATGAGACTGGACAGAAGTCTGTTGATTGCAATGGATGTTTTTGGTATGGGAGACAAGTACTGAACAGATAGTGACAGTCAGGCCTTGGATGAAAGTAATTTTGAAATGACAGAGCTGAAAATACATGTTCTCCCTTCCCCTTGTTCTGCTTAGCTATTTTTCTGTTTTTCAGATGAGGCTTTACTAACAAAGTGTTGTTATCTGCACAGTATAGAGGACCTCCAGTTATTGTGGTCAATCTAAGTCATAATGTGGAAAAAAATGTAAATTTAGGAACAGTCTCCTAATGTGACGCTTTTGTGGGAACTACTGACTAAAGTGATGACCCTTTTATCAGAGAACTTGTTGCATAATTGTTTGTGAGCTGTGGAGCAGGGGACAAAGTTAGTGTAATCCCTCCAAAGTTGCACTTCTGGTTTAGTAAACTAGTCTTTTTCTTATAAGTGTTGCAAAGAATGGGAGTAGCTGATTTCTTTCTTTGATTAACTTTTGCTGATTCTTCAACTCTCTACAGGAGGATCGTCAGCTGAATACACAAAAGAAACCAGCACTGAAGAAATTAACTTTGCTACCAACTGTAGTTATGCATCTTAAAAAGTGAGTTGTCATTCTTTGAGCTAACTGTAGCCTTGGGCAATAGTCAGCATTTGTAAGATTTCACTGAGTTACACTACAGCTGTACTGAATATGCAGTAAAACACTTCTGAAGCTAGGTGACCTCAAAAACCTAAAATTATGTATAATTTTCCCTCTTAATTTGACATGAAACAAACTCAAATGTGCTATTTTCCTGAGGGAACATCACATCTTAAGATTTTGCTATATTACATGACTTTTGGGCTTCTCTTTAAACCTTTTAGGCAGGATCTAAAAGAAACTTTCATCGATAGTGGTGTTATGTCTGCAATCAAAGAGTGGCTTTCTCCTCTTCCAGACCGAAGTCTACCAGCACTAAAGATAAGAGAGGAGCTTCTGAAGATCCTGCAAGAGGTTTGGAACTGACTTTCAACCACATTTGGTTTGGGGCTTTTCCAGAGTTTTACAGCCATATGCTTTAGGGAAATGTGAGGTGATAAATGAACTGCAGCTGCTATTGATGGGCTGTGCAGTGAAACGCACAAGGAAGCAACCTGCACAACAGATGTGCTTGTGTAAAAGCATTTACATGATTTGGCCCTGCCTGCCTGTTTCAGATTTATATCCAAATCTAAGTGAAGAGTTACTTGCTGTGCATCCCTGAATTTTCTTCCCTTGTAGTCCCTCCTCTTTTCTGTTCTGTTAAAGTGTGCAGTGCATGGGAAGGCCCCTCAAACTCAGTGTAGGCTTTCAGTGTCCGTGGCTAAGCTGATTGCTTGAGTGTCTTTGCCATGTAAGTTTTTATCTTTATAGAATTAATGATTTGAAGGCAGTAGCATGGTTTTGGAGTAATATAAGCTGAAGAGTATTTGGAGCAAAAAGTTCTGGAAAGCTATCTAATTTTGCATATAAACCCAAGAATGCTATGGCAGATTTCTAGATTTAGGTGTTCGATACCTTAAACAATTCCTAGTGATAAAATGAAAACATTAATTTTTCCAAGCTGACCTTAAGTGAAAGGTGAATTTTGGTCTTTTTGCAAAGTCCAGTGACACCATTAATGTTCAGACATAATTTTGCTGTTTTCTGACTTCCCCTGTTCTCTACAGCTACCCAGTGTGAGCCAAGAGACCCTGAAGCACAGCGGCATTGGACGGGCTGTGATGTACCTGTACAAGCACCCCAAGGAGTCGAGACCCAACAAGGACATGGCTGGGAAGCTGATCAGTACGTAAACCTGCCTGTGCCTTGTCTGAGAGTCCACTGATGGTGAACTTGTGAATCAGTTTCTGATGCATTACAGTTGTCTGTAGAATAGATTCTGCGATGTAGGAACTTCACTGATCTGTTTCATAACTTTGTAGAGCTCTTAACAAACACTGCTACGTTAACTTGTGCACCTGTTTCCTTGTCTTAAACCAGAGGACGGCGTTTGTTTTGCCCTGGTTCTCTCTTGGCTCATTGTCCAGAACTTGAGTATATGCTGCAAAGGGAGGAAGGTGCTGCCAGAGGACTTCAGAGGGAACTTGGCTGACTGAATGTTTACTACTCAGTCAGCTGTACTCCATGTGGAGCACATTCCATCCAGAATGGCTGCAGACTGATGATAAATTTACACTCTTTAGGAACTTTCCTGCATATTTCTAAAATAGCATTCCTGGTTTGTGCAGGAGCTCCTCACACTGAGTATTTTGAGAGATTGGAGATGTTCTAAAAGAGCAGGCAACAAAGTGACTTTAAGGATGAAAGCTCTTGCTTTCTGTTCGCAAGGCTGGTTTTCCATTAAATCCTAAAGGCTCAAAAATCATTCGGTTGAAAGGAAGCGTTAATACTGGCCACAAACTTTCAAAGCTGTACTTGATGACCAGAGTGGTCTGAGAGAAACAAAGGCCTGGTCTTCGTTAACTTTATCATTTTTTAATAGATGAATGGTCTCGACCCATCTTCGGCCTTACCTCAAACTACAAAGGCATGACCAGAGAAGAGAGGGAACAGAGAGATTTGGAACAGATGCCTCATCGAAGGAAAATGAGCAGGTAGGAGTAGCAGGCAGAATCATGAAATCCTTCTAAGACTCCATCAAGTGGTGTGCAAATACTAAAGGAAATAAAAGGGCAATAAGTTATGGTCTCTTTTTCTTTTAACATACTTGATTGTCTTTTTAAATTTCTTCCTCTGCGTATATATGCCTATAAATGTTTATTTTTCTTGCAGCTCTGGTGGTCAGACTCCCCGCAGGGACCTGGAGAAAGTGTTAACAGGAGAAGAAAAGTAGGTTGGATTTATTTATTTTTTTTTTAATTTAGTGAAGTAGTTTGGTGGCACTACCACTATGGAACCTGTGTAGAGGTTTTAGAGGCAGTGGTATGCATTGTGTTTCAGAGGAGAGCGCGCTGGGTGGCTTTACTTCTCTCTGGATAAGATTTGTCCATAACAGTCACGTCCTTTTTTCCTGTAGGGCTCTCAGGCCCGGGGACCCTGGGTTCTGTGCCCGTGCGAGGGTGCCAATGCCCTCCAACAAAGACTACGTGGTCAGGCCCAAGTGGAACGTGGAGATGGAGTCCTCCAGGGTAAGCACTGGCAGTGTCCTGGTGACTGTTCCTAAGCCTGGGATTCTGTCACCATATTGCTGTGGTTACTGTACAGGAGGGTAGGTCTTCTAAGGGCCTCTTGTAGTGAGTGTGGACAGTAAGTTACATTCTGTAATAAGTAGGCTGCTCTAAGCTCATCACATGTTTTCACAGGAAAACATCTCTGACCAAAAAGAGATTTTTGAGTTAACTTTTCTAGAATTTCTCTCTCAGGTGAGAATCTGATTACAGGCCTCTTGCTTTAAAGCATTTTGAGCTAAACCTTCAGTTCAGTACCAGTGTCACTGCACTGATGTTTTTGTACCTGTCCCAGCTTTTGTATCATGTTCTGATAATATTCCAGTTTGGGAAACCTTTGAGATTTTTGTAAACATGAACAGCTTCACTGGAGGCCTTTGTGTTGCTTTGTCTTCATCCATCTCCTCATACAGTTCCATTTAAAAGGGGTGTGTGTGGTAGAATATGTGTAAGTGGAAGAGGTAACAATTGCTGTGCTGTCTGCTGTTCTTTCTCCTTCTGTCCATTAATTGAGATGTTGTTTCTAGCCCGGGACTATTAAGAGAGGTATTAGTCGCTTGGAAAAGCACAAGAGACGGTTTGCTGAACAGAAACGACTCAGCAAAGTGCATCGGGCCATCAAGTTCAGCATTGAAGGCAACAGGATGCCCCTGTAGCCATACCACTGCCTTCCCAAGTTGGAGAGGTATCCCTTGAGGGAGGTGTGAACAGTTGCATGTGCTCCGGCTGTTGGCAGTTTGCACATGCAGGACAGGAGTGTGTACACCCTAACTTAAACCTGGAAAACTCTCCTTCAATTCTCTCGTGTCTGTACTGTGACCTACAAGGGAACTTGTACAGGAGAAAACAGGCTCTGGCACATAACATCTGCCATGGCTCCTGCCTGCACAGCTTCAGGGTACCCGAATGACAGGAGTTCAGTGCAAATACCTGTGCTCAAAACCAGCTTTGCACCACCTGTGGTTTTGAATGCTGTTCTGAAACAATTAGGTTTTCCAGATTCACCTGAAGCGACACATGGGACTTCTTAGCCCTTGGTACAGGACCTCGTGTCACTGCACGCTGGCGTCTGTGGCTGACCTCTGGCTGGGGCACAGGGAGGTGTTTTTCACACCTGCTCGTTCAAGGAAGTAGAATGATGTGAGACAATAGGGGTGGTTGATGGGAGCTGCAGAATGAGACCGGGGGAGAAGAATCCTCTGCTGTGAGTGTGGGTTGGGACAACGTGCATCAGTATGGGAATTGTTTTGACAATTCCTGGTCTGCATTTCAGTGCTGTGAGCAGGGTTACCACAAGCTAACAGTGATAGGAAGAGGTGAGCACAAGTCATAGATAACTGTTGAGTTCATATTAAGCTTCGTATTTATTTGTTTTTAAAAAGATATTTTCTTAAACATCACTGTGAAATTTTAGCTGTAATTTCAATGAATAGTGAACAGATTTATGAATAAAGCTTATTTAAAATCAGCATGTCAGGAGCACCTTCCTTAGCCATGGGAACAAGTTTCTAATGGATGTGTTTCTCAGATACTAAGTAGCATGTGTCAGATACCACTGTTTCTCCCAAACTTAAAGGTGTCACGTTTCCATCACTTACTGTTTCTGTTGTCTAGTTAAGGAAAATTGCCTTTTAGGAAGCACTGGCTATGGCTTGGAAGGTCCTTGCTGTTTGTCTTCAGTGGTGTTTCAGCACACCATCACTGTATTAACCTGTGTGGAGTAACTGTTGCGCCACCTGCTTTTCATTTGCAGTTCAAATGCAGAGATGAAATGCAATAACTGATAGTAGCTTGTATGGTCAGCTTAGGCATTTCTTTTTGCTACCCCCTACACTGCCTTTGTTCAGTAATCCCTTGCTTTCTAAATACTAATCCCTGGCCTTTAAAATAAATGGCAATGTGGAATTGATGTGTCAGCCTTAGTCACAGTGTAGCTGTGTCCAACTCTCCTGCAGGAAGTTGAGTCGTGACACTGGTGCACTGTGGTTCTGACACAGCTCCAGCCAGTAGATAGAAACCTCCAAACGACATCCAGCTACACAGTGATTGACCCAGCACTGTGGTGGCTGTGAGTGCCACTGCCTTCCACCTGGGCCCTGCAGATACTGGGGAAAGCATCTTCCCCTTGTGGGAAGAGAACAGACAGACCAGCTGGGCCCCGTGGCTCCCCCAGCTCCTTGCCCAGGTGCAGCCTCGCATGTGCCGCTTGCCTTGGACCTCTGGGGCGTCTGCTTTTTTTCAGTGGTAATTATTAGTTTTATTTTTTAAGTTCCAGGGGACCTCTAAGAAAGGGGTGAGTCGACTGGACAAACAGATGCGGAAATTCACAGATATCAGGAAAAAAAGCAGATCGGCCCATGCAGTGAAAATCAGCATTGAGGGCAATAAGATGCCATTGTGACCCTTCACAGAATGCCCCATGAGCTCTGCTGTAAGACAATAGACCCACAGACTCTTTGGAGACCTTTAAATTTTTTAACTTGTTTGGGGTGGGTTTGGTTTTTTAGTTTGTTTTTTAAGTGAATTCTTAAATTGTTGGTTCAGGTTCTGGTAGAAGATGTTGTCTGAGGACTGTGAATATGGGGACTCCTTTCTCCTGATTGTATTTAAACTGACCCTGTTGTGTCCTTTGTACAGATCATGTATTTGTTGTATTGCAACACTTTAAAAAATAAAACATCTTCTGGGGTTTTTTTGGGAGGGGACTGCCTGTTCATTGCTCAGATGAAGGTATGCATAGACCATCTGGGATGTGGAAAAACTGAGGGGTTAATTTTTTGTTCAGCTTTGTTCATTTTTTCTTTATTCATTGCTTTATTAATCAGTTGTTATGTCTTTGGAGATCTGCATCTATTGTTTTTGATTTAGAAGTATTGATCATCTCCCATGCAGAGGATTTTCTTTTCATGAAGACTGAAGTTCAGCAGAAAGCTAGCAGATTGACCACTAAAAATTCCAGCAGCTTCCAGTTAAAATGTCACTGTAGCTTCCCAGTGACTTTGCAAAGGTCTGTTTTACCAGTGGGAAGGAGAACGTTCTTGTGTTAGGGGGGATAATGCTGTTTCTTTGTTCCTGCTGCTACAGACTGACAACAGAATAACATCCGGTACTCTTTGGCTTCTTTGCCTCTACCTCTGAAAATGGCTGTCTGTGCTGAGCATGCTTCCAAGAAGAGGACTCTTGTTACACAGGTAATTGGCAGCTGGCATTGTTTCATTAAGAAAAGTCACCTTGTGCTGGGGGAGCAGAGCGTCTGTAATTCTGGGGATCCTGGTGTTGGCTGAGTTACTGCTGGCAGCAGTCATGGAGACATTGCAGGTGTGGGTAGGGGTCACATGTTAAATTGCCCCTGTGAGAGTGGAGGGAATGACAGTAACAGAGCTGTGTGCTGGGACACCTGTGCTGGCTGGGGCACTGAAGAGCTCTGCTCCTGCTTTCTCCAGGTATGTATATAATGCAGCAACCACCTCAGGTGGTGTGTGTTTTTAGCATGCTAAACCCTTCAGGGGTTTGGGAGACTTTATAAATTAATTTCTTGAAAGCCAGGGCCTTCGTTACTGCCATAGTGGCACATGAGACTGAAAAATACGTGAACTGTGTAGAGCTGTTCAGAGCCAGAGTCTGTTTGGCCTGGAAGGTTCAGGGGTTAGAATGGATTTTTTTTTCATCCCCCAACTTTTTTTGTAGTTCTGGTGCTACACTCTGGTCCTACTGTTTGTGGGGTTTGCTGGGGGTTACTTCTGCATCCTAAGATGTGCTGCCCGCAGGGAAAAAGGAGAGCGGGGTGGGGGGAGGGGGGGGCGTGGAAGAGAAAGAAAACTCCGGCCGCTGCCACCTTGCAGCTGCTGCGCGGGGAAGGGAAAAACAAACGCCGCCGTGTTGTGCTCACAGCCGTAGAGATGAGGTCCTTAACTCTGGAGTGCCCGGGCAGCGGTGGCGGTGGCGGTGGAAGCCCGCTCGGCCCGGCCCGCCATAGTCCTGGGGCTGCTGCATCCCCGCACACACCCGCGGGAGAAAAGCAACACAAAAAAACCTCTAAAGACCGCACGTAGCGAAAGGGGGGAAACACCGAAAACAAATCCAGCGAAGGTTAAAAAGACACAAAGTGCCTGTGGCTCCCACCACCCGCCCCAGAGCCCGCGGAGCGAGGCCGCCGATGCGGGGGCCGCCGATGCGGGGGCCGCCGATGCGGGGGCCGCCGATGCGGGGGCCGCCGATGCGGGGGCCGCCGATGCGGGGGCCGCCGATGCGGGGGCCGCCGATGCGGGGGCCGCCGGGGCTGTTGAAAAGCCCGCGCAGAGCCCGGGGGGGAATGAATGGCATTGGAACATCAGCTCTGGGGAGGAGCTGGGAGCAGGAAATGGTGTCCGCTTCCTGCGCGAGTTCCGTGTGGAGCTGCGAACAGACCGGGGCTCGGGGGTTTCGGAGGATAGAACTCACAGGCGCGGAGCCGCCGCGGCTTCCCGGGGAGCGGGAGCGGCCACCCCACGCCGCCCGGGGACACCGCGTCCCGCCGGAACCATCGTGCAGACGCGCATGCGCACAGAGTCCGTCCTGGCTGTTCTGTACCCCGGGCTGCCGGCGTCTTCACATGGCTTAGATTGAAAGCAGTTTCAAAGTGGATATAACATTTTTAATAGTCTTTTCAACATGAAAAATGGAATTAAAGGTAACTTTTCCACCGTTCGTGGGTAGAGTCAACAGAAACGGACCTGCAGACACAGGAGGTACTGACCGAGAGGTCTCTGGAGCCCGTGAGGGGGGCGGCTGCCGAAGCAGCTGCGGTCTCTTCGGCAGATTGTAATTTTTTAAACTAATTTCTAATAAAATACCATGTAGGTAACGATTTTGTGGCTACCATATCTTCCCCTAAGGCCGCTGCCCACAAAAACTGCCCCAACTCTTCCCACCTTTCCATAGAAAAGGCATTTTGTACATCCACTCCCACGTTGTTTTCTACGCCGTGGCAATAAAGTTCGCAATTTCCTTTTATCCTGTTTTATCCCGTTTGCGCAATATAAGTCCCCACACAAAGTATTATCGCTGTTTCGTCAGCTGAAATTCGTGACCTAAGATTTCCCGTATTTTACCCCCTTTTTAAACTCTCAGTCTGGAGAAACCCCGCGGCCTATGTACGGAGTTTCGCGCATGTTATACTCCGCGGCGCGGATCTTCCACAGCGTAGTTTTTCACGACTTTTTGCGTCTGTTTCCCCGGCTCAAGGCCGTAGCTCTTCCACAATTCTCGAATTCCCACAGCTCTGGTTCTTGACTCTGGTTCCGTGCACTCACCACGGGTTTTGAGACCGCTGTCTCCCCACGGCCCATGCTCACTTCTCCCCCGGGCGGAGCCTTCCCGGGAGCTGTGTGCGTTTCTGTGTTTGTTTCTCTGTGTGTTTCTGTGTTTGTTTCTGTGTTCAGAGACAATAAAGTCAAAATTAGTAACAAATAAGTACAAATTAGTAACAAATTAGGACATGCACAAAAAATGCCCCAAACCATGATTTAAAATCCAAAACAAGAGAGTGGAAACAAACACTTCCGTTGTCCCTGTTTGCCACATGCACTTGCCTTCACCTTTGAGTCCTCAGTTTTACCTCCCTTACCATGCTCAGCATTCTCAGGAACCTCACCTGGCCATGGAACTTGCCTTGTGAAAATTACCAGCCTTCCAAAAGGAGGCAAAGCCTGGCTTTTCCCCAAGGACATGCAGACACAACCTGAATGACAGCACAGACATCTGACTGACTTAATAGAGGGGTATTAACATTCCAATCCAAAAGCAAGATAAGGGAAGAATGATAAAGGTATTTAAGGTCCCTATTATCAAAAAGCCCTGCAGAAGACTGAGAAATACTTGTGGTTCCATTGCTCTTGACCTGAAAAAACAACTTTATAATGGCTTGATGAACTCTGCTCCTCCTGATGGACCCAGTGATGATAAAATAAAAAAGCATTTAGGTGTGGTGTTTATGGTGAGACTGGAAGTAAAGTATTACCTGCCAGGGGCAATGTCCATGATGACACAGTGTTTCTCCTGTTATCTGGAGTCATACTGCTCCAAAGCAGAGCTGATGTTTGTCTGGGTGGGCTGAGGTGTGTCCAAAACATCTCCTGAGTCACTGCCCTGATGCAGCCCCTCATTCCCACCTTGAACAGCCCCTGTTCCATTCTGGCCAGAGCCCTCCCATCGTTGGTTTTGCCCCTTTGCATTTCTCACTGCTCCTGCCTGGCTGCATGTGCTGTGGTCTCATCCTGCCCTGCAGGACCCTGGGTTAGTTCACCCCTGGGCCTGCCAGGTCTGGCTGTCTCCTCCACTGTCTCATGGTGCTCAGGGACATCAAGCCCCACAGCACTGTCCCACAGTGGCTTCTGGGTCACAGAGCCCACCAGTGTCTGGTTCCAGCTGGAAACATCTCCTGCCATTCCCATTTGTCCAGTGTCACCCTTTGTGCACACATTCTGTCCTTTAAAGCCTCCTTTTCCCCAGCATCACCAAGTTCCAGCTCTGACTGTGCCCTCTGTGCTCCCATTCCACCTGGACACAACATCCCAGTGCTCCCACTGGCCCCTGCAGAGCCATTCTGGCCCCAGCTGCTGTTCCTCCAGAGCCCACCTGGCTTTGATCAGGCTATGGGGAAACGGTGCTGGAGGGAGGAATGACAGAAACAAAGACTTGAGCTTAGGATATGTGGTGTCATGTTGAACTCAAAGCAGTGCCTTTCCTGTCCAAGGATGGAACTCAACCTTCCAGTAGGAGCAAAGGAACAACTCTGACATGGTGGTATTCAACAGCCTGTTGGCCTCCACCCAACTGAGGTGTGCAGAGCTCCTTGCCCAGAAACAGGCTCATGGCTGTGCCTTCTCTGAGTCACTGGCATCAGCCAGGAGCAGCCTGCCCAGGTCTCTCTTCAGGACAGAATACAAGCCCAGTGCTCCCTTTCTGCCTGCCTTAACAACACTTTTAAAGTCCCTGTCCTGTCCCCTTGCCTCCCACTGGCACTTCAGCATCAGGACTCCTTTCAGCCTGCTTGGATGCAGAAGGAACAGATCCAGAACTGACTGTCCTGCTGCTCCTTGACCCAGTATGAGCTCACAGGGGCATTGGATTACAGACACCTCAAAGAGAGGAACCTTACCATTTAAAGGAGATAAACATTATAAATCAGACAGATCTTTTCACACACTAAGTGCCAAGCTGCAGTAACTGCCAGCGCCTGCAGCTCTTCTGCTATTAGTGAAGGAGAAGTCGCTGCTGCCAGCCTGCCCTTTGGGGTAACTGAGCCGCCTGTGCTTTACCCGCCTGTGCGCATCCCTTCCCACCCTCCTGCAGGGCGTGGTCCCTGCCGCAGGGACACAGCAGTGGAAGGCGCTGTCGCTGTCGCCGTCCCTGCAGGACCTGCCAGCAGCCGCCCTTCTTGTACCAGCACTCCAACCTTCCTGCCAGGAAAACACCGGCACTGAGCCCGGGCAGCTCCCAGAGCTACCACTGCATCAAGGAAAGGAGGAAAACATCTGCCGGAATCTCCCAGCGAAACAGAAGGAACCACCTCTTACAGTTCCAGAAACTCACGCTGAGTTGAAGCAAACCAGACTTAATGTTTCTTGTTTTGTTTCGACTATTCTCCTCCTCTTTGCCGACTTTGTCCTGAGAGCACAGCTGGGCTCAGGGCCCTTCTGCCTGTGGAGCAGGGGCAAGTAAAAGCCTAGAAGAGCAAACATTTCTAAATAAATCTGGTTTTGATTCATCTGCACCCCTTGTCTTTTACATCAAGGCAGGTTTAAAGCACAGGGCATTTTAGAGTCAATTCTCTGAGAATTTGACTGAGTTTTTTATTAGTTGTTACATTTAAAATAATCATGTTTAATTGCTTCACTGTAAAGAGAAAAAGTTGACACTTGGAGGAAAAAAATTACTTAAGATTCATAGTTTCCACATTAGTTTGGCTTCTGCTATTATTTCATGCCTCAGTTTGCAAACTGGATACAGCCTTTCAGAGGATCAAAAATCCAACAAGACAAGGCAGTTTTTCTCCTTTCTTTCCCATTATTCATGTATTACAACATAAATATAATATTTTTTTTGCTTACAGTAAGCTCTGTCACATTTGTTTGACTGACTCAAAAAAAGAGAAGAGCCTCACCATGACTGATCTCCAGTGCAGACATCTACAGAAGGAGTTATGAGAGTTGCTATCCCTCTAAAGTGATAAAAGCCCTGTCATTTCTTGAAAGCAGATGGGAGATGACCACAAGCTATGAATGTCATTGTGTCTGCTCCTGTACTCACAATTGTGTCCTCCAAATTCAGGGGATAGATGCAAAAGCAACTGTAGTGTCTTATTTTGCACATTCCACCACTGTTACAGGGATTTGTACTACATGGATTTAAACCTATGGAGAAGAAACAAGGTATAGTATTTCTCCTAAAATCAGGTTTCTCACCGTTTTCTCCTGTGAATGGAAGATCTCCTTAGCCTCTTCAAACAAACACTTTTCCTCACTGAATTCTCTCTCCAGGCTCCCTGGACAAATCTCTTCTAGGAAGTAGTTGGCACATTTATGGACTCGCAGCACTTCATGGGCTTTGTCTTTTCTCATAAACACTAAAAGAGCAAAATTGAACAGTTGGTACAGGAAGACAAAGGAGCAGAGTTGTTACAGTCACAGTCAGACAGGTATTCAGTGCAGTGGTATAAACAGGGGGAGTGGAAATCTACACAAACAGCCCAAAGGACAACAGAATTAGCCTGTGTTCCAGCAAAAGATACCAGTAGTTTAAGCTTTCTTTCAGTGAATCAAAAGAGCCACTACTGAGACTTGTAGGTAAGTGCAGAAATCATTTTTTATTCCACAAGACTCTTGAGTATTGCAGCTTCTTCTTGTGGAGGATGGTTATATTTTCCTGCTTAACCATCTTGATTAATAATCTTGAGCAATTATTAGTTTCATGTTTGGTAATGGAGACCCAGAGTTTTCCAGGTGCTACCATAGCCACAACAGGACAGACACCAATCCTCCATTAAGAGAAATATTGAAGTGTCAGTTTTACATTTAGTTCATCTCAGCTTCACTTCACTAAATGACCTGCCCTCCTCCTGTGATGCCTGAAGCTACTGCTGTCAGTAAATTAAGGGAGGAATGGCCAAAAGAGGCAATATGGCAGAAGTACTACCTGAATATGAAAACAGGCATCTGCTGTTGATGTAGCACATCAGCAGGAGAAATATCCCAAGTAAGGAGCTGCTCTCTATGTCAGTGAGCATTGAGAACACTCTGATGTCCTTCAGAGGGAAAAGAAGAATCAAATTAGTATGTTGTCACAAAACCAGCTGGCAACAAAGATGAAGTAGAAGCAAGAGAAGAGCAGGGACAAAGAAATCAGAATCGCCCCAGTTCATTCTGACCTTGTTTCTGTCCCTTGTTTCTCCAAGCCACCCCAGCAGAAATCCCCACAGGCAGAGGCTGAGCCAGCCCAGGCTGTGGTGCAGCCAGAGCCCCTTTGGAGAAGCCATGGGGAGGCAGGGGAGTGCAGGGGCCAGACTCCAGAGGAGCAGGTGCCACTCCCAGCCACAGCCCAGTCCCCATTGTGCTGCCAAGGACAGATGCACAACCAGCCATGAGCTCCAGCAGTCCCAGCAGCCACTGTGCAATTCCTGATGGTTTGGGCAATTGGGATCATCTGCACCAACCCCAGCCAAGGCACCAACCCCCACGTACCTGGGAGTCACAGACAGGTACAAGACAGAAGTTTGGATTTCTTGGCATTACCTTCCCATGCTGAATGATTTCCCAGCATTTGAGAGCATGTACCCCTCTGCTGCCTGCAGCATGTTTTCAAAACCACAGGATCCAGAGTGAGTTCATCTTACACAGAACCATGCAATTATACTCACTTTTTTCTTTATTTTTTTACAGGAAGACAGGAAAGAGACTTGGATGTACGCCAGGAACAGCCATGAGATCAAGAGGTTGATCATTAAGCCATTACAAATATTGACAGAGGAGAGACAACCTGGATTCTATGACACACATTAGAAACCCAAAATCTGAAGAAAATTGCATGTGTGTGTCCACACATATACACAGGTGCATTAAAAAGAGAACCAAAAAATCTTTAAAAATATCCTTCAGTAATAAAAGCCACCTTTTGCAACAAATTCAATCAGGAAAATACGGAAATTTTGAGAGCAGATTTCTCACACTCCATCACCTTCCAGCAGGCAAGACCAACCAGTCTGGAAAACACACAAGCTGCTCTGTAAACATCTGCTGAAATATGCAGAGCTGGGAATGTGCAGGAAGATTCACAGCAGTCACCTGCAGGCAGGCAAATATTGCCCTGTCACAGTCACAGCCACTCTGACATTACAATTTCTGCTGTTACTCAGACCTGTGTTTTACTGGCTTTGAACACAATAGTGCTTTTCCCTGCAAGTCAGTGTTACAGGTTCCCTCTTCCCAGTCAGGCCTGGTGGGAAGGCTGCTGTTCAAAGCATTATCCTTTAACATTCACCCATCCCTAAATCCTGTCCCAAGGCAAAAAGAGGAGGAGAGGGACAGAGCCAGCAAGTGACACAGAAGCCCTTGGCTTGACTGCTACTTCAAAATCCTCTCTTGGGTAATAAGCACAAAGGCAGCTTCTGAGGGAATGAATTTAAGAGGAATTAAGCCTCCTTGCTGATATCATATAAAATTTCTTACAAACTCTAATAAAATTTCATTGTACCTGGGGTTTTTTTGTTTAACAGACTCATCACAAGAGCAGACTGAAGTTATTCACTGATCCAAAAACGCATCCAAGCCCATTAAGATGTTGGAAACAGATCACTAAGCAGAGATAGTTTTCCTTTTTCTTTCTACAAGGTTAATTAGGTTTTACAAGTCTCAAGTACTAAGATTAAAAACAAGTATAAATTGTGATAATAAACTTCACTTGGACTATTGCTACCTCCTATGGAATTATTAGTGCTGTATGTCTTTATTTTATTTAATGATATGAGATGCAAACAAACATGTATTTATCAGTTAAAGCATTGGCAATGCTACCACAGCCTACAGCTCATTGCATCCACCACAACAGGAATGAACAGAAGTGTTTGCTTGCTTGTTAATTAGAAGAGAATTACAGAGAAATGATAAATAGAGCCTGCAAAATCTTGGAATTAAAGTTGGTTGGCTTTTTTTTCTGGTTTTGGTTTTATTTTTGGTTTTGGGGTGGTTTGGTTTTGTTTTGTGAATAACATGAAAGAGAGTTCCCATTCCCTTTTAAGGAGGTTTGGGAGGGTAAAATCAGACATCAAGGGTGCAAAGAATGGAAAATACAGCTAAGTTCCAGTTACCTGCTGAATCAACTTTTGAACACTGGGGTAGGGTGTGAAGAACTGGAGGCAGTAATGATATAATAAAAATTTCACTGGGTTCAAAGAAAAATTATACAAATACTGAGCAAACCAAAACAGTTACTGTGGGTAATACCTTGCAGTACAGCTGAAATGACAGAACTACCTCTCTAGGTTATTTGCAAAACACTTTTCTCTGTCCCCTCCTGCCTCCACCCCAACCAGTTCAGACATTTTACACAACTGACAGTTTTATTTCAAAGATGGGGTTGTCTGACCATGGACAACTTTATTTCTAAAATGCTGCATGTACAGCATCTCAGCTAACAGGATATTTTCTTGCCTGTAAGGCTGAAGTAGGACCATGCTACAAATAAACATATCCTGCAACAAAGCAATGTAAACAAGAAAAAAAAAGGAGGAAAAAATAGATACAAAGGAAAACAGCACACAAGGTTAACACATACTCAATATTTAATACTGAAGATCTGATAGTACATTACACCACATCCTGTCACTAGCACAGAGCCACAACATTCCAGACTCTGGATCAGAATCAACCCTTCAAAGGAGCTGACATATCTATGTGGTGCTGGATCCACTCAAGGTACTGACTAACCTTGGTGTAGACTCCAAATTTCTCCCTTCTGCCACAGCCTTCTCCCCAGCTCACCAGCCCTACCAAGAACCAAGTATCCTTATATCTAGTGAACATAGGGCCCCCGCTGTCCCCGCTGCAGGAATCCTTCCTGTCTCCCAGGCTCCCAGCACAGAGCATGTTGTCAGAGATGGGGAAGCTCATGGCCTGGGCGCACTCGTTGCGGGGCACCAGGGGGATCTCGATGTACCTGAGGGAAGCGGCGTAGCTGCTGTTACGCTCGCTGGTGCTGCCCCAGCCCGTCACCACCATCTGCTTCCCGCTGCCCATCAGCTCCCGCTCCGCCAGGCCGCGGGTGGGGAGGCAGATGGGGAGCGCGTATTTGTAATACATCACGTGCTCGGCCAAGTGCAGCATGGCTATGTCGTTGTCTGAGGTCTTCTTGGTGTAATTTTCGTGCATCACCCATTTATCAACCCAAATGGTTTGCTCATCTGCCTCGGGACGGAAACGGAATTTACCTGGAAGAGCAAACAAGGTGACAGATGCTGTCAAAACCTCCTTTACTTTGGATTACACTGGGTGTTAGCACTGCACTCCGTGTTTTTACTTCTCTTGTAATATAACTGTTTATGTCATAAGTTAACAGTGTTCTTAACAGGTGGACAAAGCTCTAAACTTCATATTTATGGAAATCATGAATAGCTAAAGAGCTTTGGAGCTCTGGTCATCAGCTGAGAAACCAAACTGCCCTGTGATGTTCATATTTCAGTACACTTGTGTAATGTGAGTCACCTTCAAGAGGAAAAGAACCTTCTTGGAGCCAGCATTAAAAGCTGGGAGAGCAAGCACACCACAAAAGAGGACATTTACAACAGGACATGAGCTTTATGCTGCATAGCCAGGGCTGAATGGCTGAATGTCAGGATTTGTAAGATAAAGTTGACTGACAGGTAAATTATTCCTTTCTGAAATCCTACATCTGTATTTTAAGGAATTTTTCACTGCTTAAGACTTCTCAGTTGCTCTCTGTGCTACATGATCAGGGCTACTTTGTGGGCCAAGCAGCTACAGAACAGCAAGCAAGAAACTATGTTGAAAAGGGCCAGAAATGCAGGAAGTCATTTGTGATACACTGCAGTAGGAAAGGCACAGCTAGGTTTTCTGGTGGGCTATCAATGAGGTCTTGCAAGTTTTTTTCTGTAAGGAGTGTCTCCAAGCATAGAGACTTACAAGCCACAGTAGTTACAGAAATATATTCTAGAAAGATCCCTTAAACCCAGCTTTGGATCTTGGTCTTCCAGACCATTTATTTCTGAATTTCTCTTCTTACAGACAGACAATGGACAGTTCACACACAGCCAGAGCAGACAGCTGAAACTGCTCTGATGTCTTGTATTAAGTGGCACCAGCCCCTGATGGACTTGCTAGTATCAAGCCAACCATCACAAATCAGTTTTTCTCTCCTATCACAATCTCTTTTCTTTGTGGTGACAGTGTCCACAGCACCCACTGTGGCTGAGCCCTGGCTGGCAGGGCTTTATTCCTGCCTTCACAGATACAAACTCTGCTTTAGGCCTCAGAAATAACTCTGGACTCAAGCACTGTCAGACCATCTCCTCTGAGGAAGGCAGAGTGGCTGAGCACACACTTGCTGTAGGGTCACACTCTCTGTACACCAGCACAGCCACCAGCTGTCCCCATACTGAGGCACCCATCAACCAGTGGGTGACACCTTTCACACTGCAGTGACAAGTTCCCTCACCCCCAAGGGGACTCCCTTTGATTTCTGGTGGGTTATCCAGCCCCAGAGTTTTAAATTCCAGAAATCCTGGAAGTACACCTGATGTACTGAACCCAGAGGCTGTGGAAATGCATTGAGTTCCTTCTACACAATAAGGACTATCATAATCTTGCTGCTGGCACAAAAATATTAACTGTGGAGGTAGAAACAGTATTTTGAATTGAATCATTACATCCACCTATCTGCTCTATCTTCTTGGAGTTCTGAATACACAGAGTTCTGGATGCTTTTAGGCTGATGATGCAGGAACAAGAGCCACAAACAGGAATATTGTATTACTCTCAAATCCACCTTCCAAAACTTCAGCTACTCTGAGAACTAACTTTCTATTTCAGACACTAAAAAGCCACATGAGCACTGCTACAAGACTTCTCCCAAAGCTGAGTGTAAACTCAGATGCAAGTTCCCCCTCCAGTTTTGCTCCTGTGGATGGCAGGCTGCAGTGGGACAAGTCCTGAAGGGTGTGGGATATCCCAGCCTGACAGACACAGGCTGAGTACCACCTGTGCAGGCTCAGTACAAAGGAACCCTTTCCTGGCTGTCCCCATGGACATGGCAATGTCTCCATCCAAAACTCTGCTCCTTGACCCTCACAGGTGTCTCCTGTGAATATTCTGGCACTAAGAGGACCCAAGGCTACATCACACACTTTTCAATTCATTCTTTATGTTGGATGTATATAAACTTATTGTCTCTGCTCTCAAGCACCTGCACATCCACAGTGTGTATGGATCACACACACTAGCCATCTATTTTTAAGTCTATATACACAGACAATATATTGGCAGGACTCTCCACAAATACTGGGAATAATCTATCTTTTCACTAATGGAAAGCAAGCAGAGAAGCTGTTATGCCTCAGCACCAATGGTGGATAGAAAACACTGTTAAAAATAATCTATATATGTGTGAATGAAACTAATTATTTTTGTCTGTTAATTCAGGAGAAGCACTTACTTGACATAGTGACATATTCTCATGCTCCAGAGCAGCACAGCAAATAAAGGCACTGTTGCCATTCTGCAGCACCTCTCCAGTGAAACACTCTTAATTAATAGTGTTTAAATACATGAAAAGGCAGGAAGAGACCCTGTAACATTCTCCTTCTGGGATCAAGACTTTTTTCAATATTGGGATGGCCTTAAATATTTTCATCACCAGAAAAACAGAGGCAGAAGAGACCAAGTCTTTCTACTTTTATAGACCACAAGCAGTGCTCAGAAGACATCAGCTCACTTCCAGAGTAAGGCTGATAATGAAATGCTCAAATGAAATCAGATTTTTACTAAACTTTGTTTTAAGCTAAGGTGCATATTAAATACTGCCTTGACAGACCATTCCTACAGCCAAAGACTTTTGTCTTCAGAACCTGCTAGTCTTTTCCCTGAGATGATAAATGTTAGGAATCAAACAGTTATATTTAAAAAACACAGGGATGGGTGATTTTCCATACCAAGTTTAACTCTGAACCCCTTGTGTTCCTCAAGGCAGTGTGCTGCTGTTAGGACCCAAGCTGGATGGACGAGAACACCCCCACACAAAAACTTCCCGTTGGTATTTTGCAGCATAATCTGAAACAAGACAAGGGAGGTGTGACACTGCATGGAGCACAGCTCACAGAATACTTTACTCATTCTTCTTGGATGCTGCCAAATACCCAAAGCACCAAAGCATGTCACATTCACTGAAGCCAAAGCTCTACAGGGGGAACAAAAGCTCTATGAATAGGGTCTCTGTGAAATACCTACAAAAAAGTTCTGAATGTTTTTTCCTGAATGAGGGCTGGCTTCATCCAATCAGCATGGGGTGATGCTGGTCACTGCAAAGAAGCACTTTGTACTCAAAGCTTTGAAAGAGCACAAATGAGAGGTGTGTCCACACCAGAGATAGCACACCATCTCAGGCTTCAGCTCTCACGCTATGGTGGAAAAAGCCTTTAGTATCAAAGGGAATCTGGTCCTAATTATTTGCATTCATTAGTTCCATGGTAAGCTCTGTGAGGTCTCCCTTTTCTCTGTGATAACCCAACCTGCCATGGCATATTTTGCTGATTAAATCTGCTAACTTGAATTTATGACAGACAAGGCTTATAAGAAAGGGCAGGAAGATCACCTCCCACTGGAAGGCTGCTGCAGGAGCTGAAGCACACATCACATACCATGAGTTCCACAGGATGGAGCAACAGAGCAGGTAAGTGCCATCAGCATCCACTCTCTTGGCAGTGTTGGCACACTAAGGTCAAAAACTTCTCAACAGCAACAAGGTCAAGAATCCTCACAGATACTACATTATTCTTCCTGCTACTCCAATCTTTGGGATGCTTTTGAAAAAGCTAAGGGAATCTTAGCTTCATACAACACCACCAGAAACAATGCAAGAGCCTTTCTGGAGCAGAGAAGCAGGCAGAGCAGTTCTGGAAGAGTCTGAACTATTTGTGGCAAAGAATCTCTTTCTCCTCACCTGCCAAGGGCTGCCTCCTCTTCTTCCAGGTGTTCCATCAATGAGCCGAATATTGAAGTCTGCTTTGGCTCCAATGTAGTCCAACTTCACTCTTCCACAGGGGTACTCCACTGCAGATGATGCAGAGAAGTTCACTAGCAAAGCCCAGAGCATCCAGTCTACTTTCTAGAGGATTTCTGTCTAACCTAGGCAATATTATTCAGAGGCTTCATGGAAGTCCCTCAATGCTTGGCAGAGGAGGCAGTCTCCTGATTCCCCTCTATGTCTCCATGAGGCAAACATGGGTTAAGGGCCATAAAGTGGGTATGGAGCTAGGAAATGCAGGCAGAGTTAGTCTTCATGGAATAGATGTTTTGAAAATGAGTACGAAGTGCACTGCAGACAAATCTCTTCTAAAACTCTTTTCCATCAATCTGAATAATCCTCTGTCAAAGCTGGACTACAAACATCCTGCTCTTACCTACAGGCTCACACGTGGTGTGGTCATCCTTGAGCCGATACCCCGATGCGCAGCTGCACAAGCGATGCTGCTCGGCAGGGTCCTCCCTGCAGAAATGTTCACAGCCCCCGTTATCCATGGAACAGTTGCTGTACTTGACCTCTGGGGGAAAAACAAACAGCAAGAGAGACGTGGAGCTGGCAAGTCAGAGTCACAGAAAGGTAAGGTGGCAAAGTGACATCATGCTTCAAGTGGGTAACAGCTGTCAATGGATTTGGAATGTCAGATGTGGGCTTCAATGACACTCAGGCCACTAGGCAGTAAAGAGACCTGGGTCCAGAATCAGGCAGTGGGGAGATGGAGGAAACAGATCACTGTCAGGCCAGATGGAGAACAGAAAATTCCCTGTCACTATGTGCCAAGTCACACAGTGAAAACTGTTGATGATACATGACATACAATGCTCATTCCTAAATATGCTATCCAGCTTTTATCCAAGGAAGGAACCATCACAGTAATAAAATATTTGTAGTGGATTGGGTTTTCCCCTGTATTTAACCCCCTCCCCATAATCCCTGTGTTCACAACTCTAAAGTAAAGCCTTACTTCACAGAGTTATTTCCAGTATTGTCCAAAATTCAGATATATCTCTAAAATTCTCCTATGGCAACACAAAGTTAATCTTGCTTTAGATAAGCACAGAAAATCCCCTTACCACATCAAGAAGCGAGAGAGAAATCACATTAGTAAAGAAAGTAGTAAAGAAAGAGTTTGCTGCACAATGACTGAAGTCCATCCCTATCACACAGAGATCCCTATCACAAAGGATATTTATAGTGGATTAAATGCAGTGTTACCATAATTGCACAAAACCCCCTCCCAGCCTTTGTTACAGATGCAGGAAAATGTTCCAATATTGTCCTTGCAGGTCCCATTGGAACAAGGCTGTTGCTGACACTGATCTCCATCTGAAACAGAGGTAGGAAAACTCAGTCACTGAACAATACAGAGCTGACACATCAAACATCAACACAAACACACCCTCCCCAGATTCCCAAGCATCAGCCATGTTTCTGGCACTTAACGGTGACACCTGTGTGGCACCTGGCCACAGACAGAGCCATCAGTTTGGGTTCTCAATTACATCTGCAGAATGAGTGGAGTGGGCAGAAGGGGAGGAAACAGTAAAGCCTGAGGCAGGCAGGGCAGCAGCAGGTTACTGCTGGACCACGTCAGTCATGGTTAGAGCATCAGAGCATTTTTCACCAATTCCTTAACTCTGGGAAGATGACTGATGATAGGTATGGGTACACCTCAAGTGTTTTAGGAAGGTTGCTTGTATGATAGAACAGGAAAACATCCTCTGCACACCCCTTATGAGAGAGAATGAGGACTTGAATCAGTATATGACATATGGCAAGGAAGAAGGCTGAGGACTAGTAACTCCTGAGGAAGCACAGAGAAGTGATTAGGAAAGTCTTTACTTACCTACATACTTGTACCAAAAATCTAGCTGTGGAGAAACAAAACTTGTATTACAGTGAGAAAACCATTTTTAACAAGTGAGGGATTTAAAGTGCTTTGTGGTCTTGGTCAATAGGACACAGCACTGGGGTCAGTAACATCAGTCTCATTCTTTTTGGCAGTGCAGTGACTGGCACTACAAACCAAGACAACCAGCCAGTGATCCTCCTGTACTGTCTGTGCTAAGCACAGACTCCCCTGCTCTGCTTGCAGGCTATTTTCTTGGCACTTACTACCAGGTAAGTCACCTGAGTTCACTTGAGACCAGTTAGACAAAGCATGGACACTCCAAGGACAGCCCCGCTCTCCTCTGGGGTCTGAGGGATAGCAACGACTGGGTCATCCTATGCTTTGAGCCTACTCTGCTCAAAACAGCAACAGTGAGTCCAACCTAACACAACTGAGTGTGGAAAGGGGCAGGAATCAACAGACAGACAATAAACATAGTGCCCAATTCAAAATAGGAGTTTGGAGATGTAGAGAGAGAACATATTCATAAGAGAAATGTTTGTCAGGCATAACTGGGAGACTTGGGAGATACGCTGAAAAGCAGCCAGGAATGGTGAATGGACAACAAAGGGGAAAGACTAGAAAAACTTAGTAGCAGCAAGAATAGCCAGTGAGGTCAAGCAAGGATTGGAATTAACTGTCTGGGACCTAAACCTCACCAGGTGGGTCAGGTGGGACATGCTTGAGTAGTCAAGCTTTTCAGCTCATAGAGGGATAACTTGGCAACACTGTAACACACTGACACTCAAAACCACACCTACACTCGATGAGTGTAGGAGAGATCCGTGTTCAGTACTGACAGCGTGATCTCCTGTGCCCTGGATTGCAACGTTTTCAGGAAATAATTGATTGCCTAAATTCCCCACTCGTCCTTAAAAAAGACAACTTACTGTTGCTTCCTTGGTTTCAAATATCTCACTGGCCTCCTCAAAGTCACACAGCTCTTCAACACATTCACGCTCCACAGAGCCTGGCTTGAGCTCCTCCAGAAAAGTGTTTGCCCGCTTCTGGATTCTCAGGACTTGGTTTGCGTCTTTACCGCTGTAAAATACTGCGAGCAAAAAGATGAAAGCACAAGCAGAGAAAAGAGCTGGCTGAAAACTGGCAGTGGTGCTTCCCAAAGGACACTTATGAGAGCAACAGTCGCTCTCCAGTACGGCAAGAGAGGCTGCCCTGTACGCCATGTGCTGTCTCTGTGCTGTGCTGCAGAAGCAAGCTCACAGAGCACCCTGTGGTACTCTGACAGCTCATGGGGCTCAGCATGGCTCTGACCAGGCTGCTGCCCTGGCCCCAGCACTGTCTGTCAACCTCTGCTTAAGGAAGTCAACCCCCCCAACGGGAACGATTCCAGCCACTCCTTCTGACCAACAGAGGAGCAGGAAAGATTGAAGGCCATCTCTCGAACACTTACTTGAGGTGCAGCAGCCCCATGAAGACCAGGCAGCCAGTAGCAAGGTGAGGAGCTTCCACATCCTGCAGCAGGAGTCACCTGAGGAGGAGAAGGCAAGTGTCAAGAAGAGCACACTGCAGGGTGACACAAGACCCAGCTGCAGACAGTTCCCACCCATCCAGCTCAGCCAGCTTGCTCATTCGCTGTTCAGAGAGCAGCTTCCCTGCTGTATGCTCTGCCGTGCCCTGTCTCTGACTCCAGCTCTGGTGTGGCCATTCACTAGAGTCCCTCCAGGCTGGTTTGCTAGTTCCCTTTAATACATCAACAGCTCTCCCAGAACACTTCTGGCCTATCCTGACACCCTCTCGTTGTTACTGGACATTTTTTACAAGCTTCATGCTCCATTAAAGCAAGCTGTACTTGGAAATCTCAAAGGATACAATACTTTTGAAGCACTTACTGCTTTATTCAGTGGGAATCAGCGTGATCTCCTCCATGAGCTCTGCTGGAACTTAGTTAATCCATAACTTCAGATATTTACTCTTTGGAGTGACATGAAGTGCTTTCTTTTTAGTTGTTAAACAAACAGTGCTCCGGGAGAGCTTGACCATTTACCTGCATACAGGGAAAAGTGAAACAGCTGAGGCACCCACTCTGCCTTTCTCAAACCCTTTTTTTTTCCTTTTGATTCTCTGGTAAGCAGAAATGGTTATATATAGTTTGCAAGTGTACATACCTAGTGCTGAGGTCTCTTGAGATCCTGCCCTCTTCTCACAGCACACAATCACCCAAAAGAGACGCATATTGCAAATTTTTAAGAGTCCTCCCACTTCACTTTCTCATCAAAGCTTCCACCACAAAATAGCCAACTAAACCCCTGAGAGCCATGAGCAGGTACCAGACGCTTATAGCAGCACATTGCATCTTCTGGTGTCCTGGGTTAGCTCTCATCAGGACAAAGTATTCTGTTGAATTTTGAACACAAGGCATTTAGAGAAACCCCCAATCCTTTTCAGAAGTTTTCTTGCATTAGAAGTGGTAGGAACCAGCATGTCCCAGTTCTCTGAGAACAGTGTCAGCAGTGGCAACTATGAGCTGTGCAGCAGAATTCCAGAATCACTCAGGTTGGAAAAGACCTCCAAGACCACTGAGTGTAACCCATGACCCATCCCCACCTTGTCACCCAGCTCAGAGCACTGAGTGCCACATCCAGTCATTCCTTGAACACCTCCAGGGTTGGGAACTCCAAACCACCCTGGCAACCCTTCCAATGCCTGACCACTCTTTGCAGGAAGAAATTCTTTCTGATATTGAAGATATGGTATCTTCATGCAAAGTGTCACCAGAGGGTAGGGAAAGATGGGCACCCCCCAGAATCTCAGCTCACATCCCATGACACTGGTTAGGAGAGCTCTGACTGCTTATAAAACTTTTATTTCCTTCTTCCCTCACAAATTTGGCCATGAACTTTCTTGAAAACAAGTTCTCTTTAAATGAAGTTCATCCATTTGGGACTTCAGCTAAAAAGATTGCTGCATCCATATCCCAGCTGGGGAAGATACGTGCACTGCAAAGCTCTACTAGTATGTTCTTTATCCTCCCTTCAGCCATTCGACAAGAAAACTTCAGCTGAGATTAATGGCAACAGATTTTTGCTGCAAATTAAGTTTAGGAAACGAACCTGAAGCCAGGAAACATGAAATAGGAAGCCTAAATATAAACACACATAGTACCTTGTATTAAATGTATTACTCATATTTGTAGCTGACCTGGCTATTTGCTACCATGTAGGTTATGTGGTTTTGAATACATGTTTGTTTCTAAGATTTGGTAGTCTTAGAAATAAGACTAGAAATTCAGGACACACACACCAACTGCCAACCTCACATGCAAACCAATATGTCAGCCACTTAAAAACATCCTTTTTTTTTTCAGCCCTGTACTGATGTACTGATGCTCAGTAAGAATTAACTTACTTCTTCATCATCTCTTTTGTTTTGCAGGCTTTGTTTTTCTGCTTTCTCCTGCCACTGCAGTGAAGAAATAAGTATTTTAAAAGCCAGCACTTGGGCTCTCAGGTGATTACCTTCCTCCCAAACCATTCCACCCTCGTGAGATACATTAGATAGTTAAATCAAACCAAGAGGATGGCAGCCCTGAGAAGGAGGTCTGACATTCAGTAATGACACACTGAGTGGGGCTGTAAGGTTTTTGCTATTAGCTTCTGCCACATTATTAAAAAAAAGAGCAAAATTAATTAACCTGTATCAGAGGAGTAAAAATACCTCTGTCTCTGCTGTTGACTTCTTTGCATGTTTTCTGTAGTGCCACTTAAAACAGAGCCTAACACTCAGGGTCTGATGCATGTGTGAGTAAACACAGCAGTTTTTCTTTTCTCCTTATTCTGGTTCCAGGTAACCAACACTGTAACGCTCAATTTTACCACTTTCATCATGCAAGAGTATGTAACATTAGAATGATGTTCCTGTTCCATACACTATTCTCTCCATACTTCTGTTTAATTACCACATACAAAGATGTTTTTCACACAGAAAATATTCATGGCCATTGTAACTTATTTTCCACCCACTTTGTGACAGTACTGTGGAACTCTACAACCATCCTCTCAATTTAAATAAATCTGCTGGAAGTTTCCTTATGAACACACCAATCTGTACAGATGGAAGAGAAAGCTTGTCACAATCCACTCTATGGACTGCTCACCCAAATACCTCCAAATTTTTTTTTTTCAAGTTTACAGGTGTCATTTATGTCACTCAGTTTCTACATTTCATGAGAAAATTCACTTCTGCCACATCTTTGTAAATGCATTTTCACTTACTCCAGTCTGTACATATAGCCTGCAATAAACGGAATACGCAGAAGAGGAAAGGAGAGGAAACTGCTCCCGTCTCATCCTGGCACCACAGCACTGTGGCCAGGAACAGCCACCTGAGGAGGGGTAACCAACACAGCCCTGGTGAGTCTGACAGAGTGTTCCCATCGAGCTGTGGGTTTGCTGCCAGCAGAGCTTGGATTAGGATGAGCACCAGTAGAAGCACCACATTTAGAACATCTTCTGTTCACTGCAAGACATAGCTGAAAAAGTTAAACTACCTGATATCTTCTACTCCATGCCAATTAAACCAACACAAAAAATGCTACAAAATTAGTCTACAACACTTACATTTACCATTTCACTCCTCTCTAAGGAATAGCTCTGAACTTCTGATGCAAGCCAGGATAAAACCATTTAATCACAGCACAGGTTTTTATTAGCTGGTTCCCACCCGATGGGCACTGCAGCCCTCTCACAACGAAATCAGTAACAGAGAATCCTTACTGGAAGCTCGGAAACATGTTTACTTTATATACAAGAAAAAACATATGTACAACAAGTAAACTATGTACAAAAAAACCCCAAGAGACATTTCCATGGTAATCACTGTATAAATTAACAAAATAAATAGGAGGGAAGCAGGTCCCATTCTTAAGGCACAAAACCTTCTTCCCAAGACTGTACAGGGATTCACTTGCCTCCCGATGCTTTTGACAGGATCACAGGAATGGTGGGGAGACCCCTGAGGAACAACGGTCGGTGGACAATGATACAGACATACAGTCACTGCTGACAGTTGTAGAAAAACATCATTTTTCATCCTTTCCTTTTTTTTTTTTACAGTACACACATCTTAAGATACAAAATATGTCTTGTAAACAGTCTGCTTTATAAATCACATCGTTATTATGCACAATTTTAAATAACACTAAAACAATGAAAAAGCTTTCCACACGATTTGGGTGCAGAAGCAGTCGTAGCACTGGCACTGAGGGCCTCAGCAGAGCTGGAGGCTCCCAGGTGCCAGGCCAGCACCTCCAGGCACCCAGTGGCACAGCTCCCCTTGGCCACACCGTGCCAGCCCCTGCCAACATCCCGCAAGCTACAACAGAGAGGCTGTACCAGCCCTCCCAAGGGCAGGGCACTGCCAACAGCCAAAGCTCCCTCCAGTCTCCACGGCATGCAATCTCACTTAGCCTCAACCATCATTCCCCAGAATCTGCCATTAAATATCCAGGATGGTGCCAGAATGTGAGAGAACAGACTGA
Organism: Phylloscopus whistleri; assembly: GCA_017589585.1. Lineage (NCBI taxonomy): Eukaryota > Metazoa > Chordata > Aves > Passeriformes > Phylloscopidae > Phylloscopus > Phylloscopus whistleri. The sequence continues at coordinate 149,360 of JADMLD010000044.1, forward strand.
AGCCTCTTCCAAGCAGAAGAAACCCCGTGCCCAGCTCACAGCAGCCACTGCCAGGAGTGAGGGATGCAAACAGAAGGTGCCGCACGGCTTTCACAGAAGTTGCATTTCTTCAGGGACTAAACACCTGTGTGATTTGTGACAGTTCTAGCTTCTCTCAGGCTGGTGTTCCTGAGACTGCTGGACAGTCTCTTTTTGGCAAAGCAGCATATTTTTTACTAATTGTCTTTCCTGAGTTTCTCTCCCACAAAAAATTATCAGATGTCAGAAGAGAAACTCAGAATAATGTAGCCAGGAGTTCTGCCTGGCTCCCTACTTTGCAGATAGTGCTCACTGATGTTTAAGACAAATTGTCCTCATCTATTCACAAAAATCTTGCCAAGAGAAATCTGCTCTATTCCCAGTGAGACACACAGAACTACAACCCTTCAGGGTTTTTTAGATCTATACCTTAAATAAATATTCAAAGGCACTCAGGTTAAATGCAGATCCCATTTTCTAGCTCTTAAAAGGAGGCAGAACTCCTTCCCTGCCTCTGATAAGTAACAGACAGGAATATAGTGGTTGTCAAGCCTTTGATAAATGTGCACGTGCACAAAAAGGATCTGAAGGCATTGACACACAGATCATAAAAGTGAAAGAAATGAAGATGGGTCTGTGCAGGCCTCATCACTCATGCAGATGGCTAATGGCCATCAGGTCTTGATAGATATAGCATGAATTAAGGAACACACCTGAATGTAAAAACTCTTTGGATTCCTCTGTTGCTCTGGGCAGGAAGAGTAGAGAGGAGCTGTTTCTATGGAAGCAAGAATTTAATCCCTAAAGGATTATGCAAGGCAAGCGCTTATGGTTTATGCATCTTTAACCATGAGGCTGCCTGGGGAAAGTTCACAGAGCAGCTCCTTCACTACATACAGGAACAAACACAGATCTCACCTCTTCTCCAGAGTTCTCACCTGCCTCTCTCTCCCACTGCACTCTCCTAGGAAGGCACATGGATGTCCCAGCCATGCAGAGTTCTGGGATAGACAGTGGGGTGCACACCCTGCGAGGTCATACACGCCACCACTGAGGATGTCTGCATCCTGGGGCTCTCCTAAGGAGGTTTCTCCTCATTTTCATCCAGACACTGCTCTGTGCCTCAACAAGCAAGTGGGACAATACAGCATGTCTGCAATTCTTACTTACCTGATACCTCAAGAATTCAATATAGTTGGAGGGAGTCTGTACTGAGAAATAAAAAATACATCTATGGAAGCCATTGCCAACATATACATAGGAGAAATACATTGAGGGCAAGGCTAGACATATCTCCTGCTTAGGCCCCAAAGTATTTATACAATAAGTGTTTCTGGTTGGAACAAGCATATTTAGTCTTCTTTTACCTTCTCATGAGCAAACCCTGTCACTCAGCAGGCTGAGAGGAGACACATGGGTGAATGTGTCTGGTTAGAACAGATAGGCAGCCAGAATAGCCCTTGGTGAAATACTAGGGAATTCAATGCAGTTTGCCCAGCTGGAATGAAATCAGCACAGAGCCTTTATAAGCTGACAAATCTATACATAAACTAACTTGAGTGCTTGTTATTAGACTAGAGAAGAGATATCAATTTGATAAAAATCCTTATAAGTAAAAAAAGAAGAATGATGTCCTCAGCAAATTATCTTTTATGCCACTGTATATGTGGGCTTTTCTGTCTGCAGCCATAGTCACATAGGTGCCACTCCATAACAATAATAAAAAAAATTACACAGAAAATGACAGGGTAATTAAAAATTTCTGCTGTCTCTCAAGTTTTACAGCACTGACTCTTGCCAAATTCCCTTTGCAGTGATAAAGATGCATGCTTGTCTTGGGCTTTAACAGCCATCTAGAAACTCTAATTCAGAGGCACTAATTTTTCCATGCTCCTCTGTTGCTGGTATCAAAGGCAATTTATCAACATATTCCATTTTTCCTTATGATGCTCACTTGCTCAGTGACAATCCTCCATCTCTCAGTTCTCTTATAGAAGCCCCAATGTTTGACTGCTTAAGGAATCTCTCTCTTAGAAGTATAGCCCAGGAGAACTGAGCTACTCTAATCTTTTGTGTGTCCCTGGAATGAAGAAGCAAGGCAGCAAGAAAGAGAAGCAAAGTGGAAAAGCTACTAAAACCAAGACAGGTGAAAAGATACTTAAATCACATTATTTTGTGACAGAAATAGTTTTCTACACTGCAAGCTGAAGTAAAGAAACAGCTCTCGTGTTTGTGGCCACAGAAGTGGCACTAAACAGGCAGGAAGCTACACCTGGCCATTGCCAGTCATGCTGCTCCCTCCCCCAGGATGAAGCAAGTTGTCCTATATCTCCCTTCTTGTGCAGCCCAAACAGCTCATTAGCTCATTAGCTTTCCTCTCCCTTTTGTCTGGTTCCCAAAGACGAATTCAGAAGAAGGAATGTCAGAGCTGATCTCCTGTAACCATTTGGCTCTCCAGAATTTCCTTTTCTTACTGCCAGGAATTTTTGAACAATTGTCTGTGATGACTTGGCACCACATTTTTTGTGAAAACCTAAAGGTTGTACCATTGCCCCTGGCTGGAAGAGGAGAGCAGGCCCAGCAGAAGGCCCCACCAGCTAGTGCAAACTCTGTCTGAAGCACATGCACTGTTTGTTGCAAAAACACAAGGGAATGAGAATCACTGGATATTCATTGGAAGAGGTCTGAACTGGCTTTGAATTTCAGATGCAAATTGCACACAACTACAGATGCATTAAAAAGGGATTAGTAAGATGCAAGGAGAGGCTTTGTCCCACTTAAATATGCTAAATACACATGTGACATACAGATGAGCAGGAAACACTTGGGTCTGAAAAGACTGTCATATGCTCCTGAACTAAGACTGGCCAATACATCTTTTGCCCTGAATGATTCTACTGTGATGAAGTTATCCAGTAAAGGTATCTGTGTTGCAGTTCTCAGGAGTCCTGCACTGTCCCTGGAACCAGAGCTTCCCACGACACTGGACATGGCTCTTCAAACAGCGAGTGAGTTCTCTCCAGGAGGCTCTGCCAACCGCAGAGGAAGCGCCTCTTCACTGGATGCAGTCATACCCCACAGGAAAAAAGTAGCACCATGCTTGGTTGATATGAGCTCTGAACAGCTAAAATTTGGCTGTTCAGCAGAGATAGTTGTGAGCACATCTGCTTTGTGAGGTGACTGCTGTGCAGTTAGGGAGAATGGTAGACACAGGCTGTGAAAACAGAGGCTAAGCCTCGCTGGCAGGAGTACTCCGGCTCAGCTCCTTGATCCCGTGCAATATCCTCTTCATGTGACCCACTTTGGTCACACCCAGGTCCTGAAGAAAAAAGAAAACCTTACATTAAGAGAAAGGCAGAGGGAAACTCCAGGTGGCCACGCAACAATTACAAACTAGTCAGCCAGTTACAAAGAGAGGAAGAAACCAACCAGAAAAATTCCAAACCTGGGGGTTATATACAGAGTCTCAAACCAGATGTCAGAAAGCTACTAAGGAATGCAGAGCGGGCACAGAGCAATGCAGAGAAACAACTGTGGACTGTTAGCCAGAAACACAAATTGCTTTGGCTGTCAAAGGCTGTGAGAACAGAAACAGCACACAGACATCAAGGACCTAAGCTAGTAGCTAAAACATGCAGGAAGAACTAACCAGTCACATCTGATGGCTGGGTACCATGCAACAAACACAGGCTGTGGGTGGATGACATGCATAGGGGTCAGCTACACAGGTTACAGCAAACCCCACCCCGGGAAGATGGTCAAAATGATAAATAAAGATTCAAGGGGCATTGAATAAATGTCACACATTACTTCAAAAAAAACAGTGTTTTCCTGCTCTATGCAAGTCACCAGAACGATGACACAAGTCTCTTGCACATGCAAAGAACCACCACTTTCAATTTCTCTCAGTAGAAACAATGGCTCCTGGTGAGGAGATGAAAAGTTGTGCAACGTGGCTAACCCCACTTAAAAAAGATTCTCTCCATCCATAAGCCTCGCTAAAGTGGACAATCACTTTTTCTTGTAACAAAGTGTGATGATCTCTTTGTCCAGTCACTGTACGGTAAGAATCCAATCTTCCCAATTACAGCACCTTCTGCAAAGATGGTACAGTAGCTGAGAAAAACTTCCATCATTAAAATCAGGGACTCTCAAGAACACTGTTGCCAATTTGTGTGCTGGACTGTATCACATCTCCAGGAAGCTGTGGCAGAACCGGACAGCTAGTCCCTCAATCACCTCCTCTACCTCCCTGCTATTAAAAACCAGCAAAACGGTGAGAAAGTAAAACGAGGCTGTAGTGAACCTGTTCATCTTGCCAAGGCACCTGGAATGAACAGCAGGCAGACCACTTCCAAGCACATTCAGCACAGAAGGTCATGCAGATGCAGCTGGCTATTTCTCATGAGCCGACCGTGAAAGTACCTTGAGGTCCCTCCGTTCAAGGTGCAGGAGCTCAGAGCCCCGGACGTCATGCCGGATGAAGATATCCTTATACTCACAAAGACTGAGGTGCTCAAGCCACGCCGCAACCTCCTCCGTTCCCCAGAGGTGAACTGTTAGAGATGGAAAAGCAAGAGTGCATTGAGTACCCAGAATCCCAGGAGACAGAGAGAGATGAGGACACCACAGCACTCAGTGCCAGAGGAGGAGGGCAAGCAGGACCACAGCCTTTAAGGGGAAGGCAGCACAACCTTCAATCTTGAATGAAGGAGGTAGAGCAAAACAAGGTAAGAGATGTTCTCTTAAGAAGAGGCCTGCTGCAGTACAGCCAGGAGGAAGTGCATATTTGTTTTGATGGGATGGGATATCTTTTAATAGGGACAACTTTTCTCAAGTTTACCCCCATGTTTAAGAAGAGTAAATTCATTGTGTAAATTCTGTGTACAAAACAACAGATTCATATAATATATGATTGAGTATCACAGAACAGATTAGTTTGCATGTTATTATGTACAATCACTTGTGCTCAGTAAACAAAATGGCAATCTCTCTCCCCCTTGTCTGAGGGAGAGAGGAAGAGTTTAGACTTCCACCTTCTTGCAGTCTCTAAATAAGAGAATAATAAAATTTCCCAATTTTGGGAGGCAGTGAATGACCACCAGCCTGTCAGACAGGAGACTGTACCCACAACTCCACAGCAGAGGACAGGACCCAAGAGCCAAACAGAACAGGTCATACTTCTGAATTTTGGAAGAAAGCCTTCAAAAGGAGAGCATTAACGAAAAATCAACTAAAACAATTTAGAGAGAAAGTGTATTGAATGGCAATTTGTTGATTCATGGCCAGTTTTTATCTACTGACCAATAGGATTAAAGGTCAGGGAGCACCTGTGGTGATGCTGATCCCCAGCCAATTAGACATGAAACTTGATTAAAGGCTGAAGGCGAATCTATGAGAAAAATATAATTTACTGTATCATAGAGAACAAGCAGTGAAAAGACTGGAGTTACGCGGACTTGGGCTCCACAGTCATTTTTATACTTGAAATGCCAAAATCCTCAAATTCATTTCCCTAAGCACCCTCTGAAATATCCCTGAAAATCTGTAGTGTAGGGGAGAATTCTTCAGAGGGTACCTCCTGTTCCTGCTCAGGAATGTTTGCATGGTACAGGGGGACCATGACTCAGAAGGGAGCAATAAGCTATTCTGCCACATGAAAAAGACTGACGACCTGCAAGAAGAGGCAGATGCAGGTGAAACAGAAGGAGAGGATGTGTGAGGAAACAGACCAAGAACAGGTGGTGTGACCACATTGATGTGACAAAAAGACACAATGAATGAGCGGACTTGGTACCCGGCAATCCCATGCTACTATGAGTCTCCTTATTTTTGTTGTTCTTCTCCTTTTTAAACTTGGTCACCAGGCGGAATTTGCCGCTGCGGCTGCGTTTAGAATAATCCAGCATCTGGTTCTGCAAGAACAAAAAGGGAAAATCAAGTACACAGTCATAAACTGATTGGAATGGACTAAGAGCAACAAGTACTGTCAAGCTCATCTCCATGATCTTGTAAGAAAGGAAGAAAAAAAACCAAAAAACCTAAACTCATTCTGATCAAGACAGAAAAGGAAACAGAGAAAGTTGATCCCATGTTAGGCAAGGGGTCTTAGCAGGAAATTACTTTTTTTAGCCCTAGGGAGTCAAGTTTCTTTCTTAGTAATTTTTTCTCACATCAGTCATAGAGTAACAGGAAGTCAAACACACAGAGCCAACTAGGGAAAAAGAGAACATCTAGGGAAAAACAGCCTTGCTCCTCCTCACCTCCTCATCACAGGGCTCCATAAGCTGCCACAGCCAAGGGATGTCTGCCAGTTTCCTCAGCTGGAGGTCCATGTCTGCCAGGGCTGCCTGGAGCTGCTCCTTCTGTGGCGGATCTAATTGCTGGGTCAGGAATAGAAGGTAGGCAAAGTTAAAAGCCTCATGGTAGAACACACAGCCAGGCCCTTGCCTTGAAATTCCTAGCTCACAAAGCAGTTCCTCCTTTTGAAAGGAAGTGCAGAGCAGATACTCTGCCCAGACCAAGTTAACAATTCTTTTATTTTCTGAGCTCCAAGCTCCACAGCACACCCAAGTAGCAAAATTTTCTATAGTAAATGATTCCTGGATGATAACATCTAAACTGACTTACAGAGTCCAAGGCCAGCAAAATGCAAGCCAAGGGAATAGGAGGAGAGGGGAGGAAGTGAGAGGCTGCTTTTTCCTCCTGCTTTGTGCTCCTTACCAGTGCCATCTTGCCTGCCAGCAGCAGCTCTGTCTCATTGTGCAGGGCTTTGACATTATTCACCATCTCTACAACAAGGCTGCAGTTCAGACCCTGCAGGGAAGCAATTCACGCACAAGTTAAGCTTGGAAGGGCAGAGGTCTGAGCAATCAAAAGGAAGAAGTCTTAAACTAGCAAGGCCTACTTTTGATCAGTCAGAATGGAAAATGAAGAGCTCTGGAGCAAGGACAAAATGGGAGATGCCAAGTGAGTGCAGTACCTCTGTAGACTTGGATTTAGCGTAGACTTTGTCCATTGACTTGGAGCTGGCATTGACAGCATGGGCAAGCTCCTGTTCCATGTCCTGATAGGATTGAGCTATTTCCCGAATGCTAAAGAGAGAATTACAGATTGCATTAGCATATGCCCAAAGCAGGAGATCTCTCCTGACTGGGTGTCCCATTTGAACACCCATCCATGTGATGAGCTGGGATCATGGCAGAGGCACAGCCTCTGGCAAAGCAGGGCAGCTCTCCTGCCACACTGAGCATGCACAGGCAAGGAAATGCAGCTCTCACAGGCACAACATACTCAATTCTGCACACAAACTGGGATCAGTTTGAAATGCAACCCAGGCATTTTAATATGACCAGAGTGATGTGATAGGCAGCTGCACTTATAGCAACCTTCTCTAATGACTCTGGGAGTTTTCTCTCAAAGTCCAAAGGAATCCCTGACTAAAGGATGAGCAGGTAAGCATACATTCTGAGCGTTATACAAAAATTTCTGCTGGGTATCAGGGTTACAAGAACCCAGGCTGTCATCTGAGCTCCTTCAGAGGCTTTTGTTTCTTTTCTGAAAAAACTATTTATATTAAAGGTAACAGGTTCTTTCAGGATTAAAGGATCCATGTTTGCTCATGCAAGTAACATTTTTTGTTAAAAATGGCCTAAGAAAGCTTATTCAGCTTTGGTCCCTGTTTAGCTGGGACACTGAACAATGAATGATGCTACTCCCAGTGACATGGACCAGCAATGCAGCAGGTAAGACTGAACAGGAACATCTCCAGAAACAGGACACAGGACAAGAACTTCAGGCCCTAAAGGAGGCTCTATTCATTAAAAGCAAGTTGAGTCATACCTGTGGATCAGAGCACCTGCAGCTTGACCAAACTGGATGATCTGGGTGGATTCTTCTTCGGACATGATCTCTGGTTGCAGAGAGAAAGAGGAGGGTCGTGACAACTCACACTTCTGTTTGTCCTCCCAAGACTTCAGGGTGCTCTCAAATGCCTAAAAACACAGCAAACAAACTATAAGGTACCTTGTAAAGCTCCATGAAAACCCAATGACCGTGGCTATGCCTGTAAAACATGTAGATCTGTTACAGGCACTTTCCACTGCAGGGCCCAGTAGTTAAGTTGCTTATAACTTTGCTAACCAGCTGGATAGGATGAAGTTTTCCATGCCAAGTGCTTGCCTTGGCTGAATTTCAGCTTAAGCATAGTCTTAGTCAAAATTACTGGGCCAGTTCTGAGGGCCAGACTAACAAAATCCAACAATTCCCTAGTGGTGGCAGCCTTTTCTTTGAGCAGCTGTATTACCTTTACACTTCAGTATTAGTCTGCCACTTCAGAGCTTGAAATTAAAAATCTTCAAGGCTCCTCCTTATCTGGAAGTAAACTGGGCTTCCCTAGCAATTGGGCCAAGCAGTTGAACTCAGAGCTAAGACCTGTCCCATTTGCAACCTAACTGATATTCCTGTGGGCAGCAGCTAGTGGTGTGGGAAGAAGCAAAACAGATCTAATGTAGAAGGATCAATATTGAATATGGTGAGAATGAAAACTATGGAGCCCTGCAGTAAAGCACTCCCTTCCCCTACTGCCTCTGATACTGGAAAACCAGGCTCCGTCAGCTCAGTGCAAGCTACCTGCTAATCTCACTCTTGCTGATGAATTCAGTGTCCAGACAAGGCCAAATAAAGGAATTCAAGTTTTTCCATCTTCAGTTTAGGAAACTACATATCCCAAATGACACTTGAAAAATGCGACCAAAGGTACAGGGTCACATGCATGAAGGGATGACCCCACCCCAACTGAATAGGACTGGTTTGCTCTGTGAAAGAAGCGGCCTGCAATGACCTTTAAAAGGACAGCAGGAAAAACAAGGGTAAGTTGAGTCTGCAAAACTGGAACGTCTTCCTCAGCGGCAATTCCATGACTGCAAAACCAAGTTGGTAGGCAATCAGGAATGGGCTGGCACAATCATAGCTACGGCTTCTGATGGTCCAACACACAACACACTCACAAGGGACTACTTTGTCCTCTTACCTCTTGTGCTTCATGCCACCTTTCCCACCATGCCCACACACAGGTTGCCTCTCCTTTTTTCCCTCCCTTTACCTTTACAGCAGCAATCCTGTTCTCTCTTGCTCTCTGTGCTATCTCCTTCAGTCACTCTCCCTCCAAGTGTCAGTGTGATGCTGCAGAAGCTCTCTTACCCTTCACAAAAGATTGTGTGCACTATTCCTGTCTCCTCTCCAAAACATTCACATCAGAACTGACAGGACAACTCTTTGAACTCAAAAGAGGATAGATTCAGCTAGATAAAAGGAAGGATTTAATACAATGAGGGGGATGAAACACAGGCATAGGTTGCCCAGAAGTGGTGGATGCCCCATCTCTGGCAACATTTAGACCACAGGCTGGATGGACCTTTAAGCAACCTGGTACAGTGGAAGGTGTCCCTCCCCCAAGGCAGGGGCTTGGACTAGATGACCTTTAAAGTCCCTTCCAACCCAATCATTCTGTGGTTCTATGACCAAAACCCACTTCTCTTCCAGTTGAGAGGTCTCCAGTGCCCCTTCCTACCATGACAGAGGCTTTGTATGCCCACCTTTGCTTTCTTTTTATACTGTCATCTTTGTAACTCTCTGCCAGGCAATGTGCCTCAATCCTGCATCAGGCTGTTTTCCCTTTTTCCCTTTGTTGTACTCCTTCTTCTTGTGATTCAGCAGGTGAGTCCTTTATAGAGGACTTTGATTTGCTCTGGAAGCTGGGTAAAGGGGTGTTATGCTGGAAAGTATGAAGAGCTGCTACCAACAGAACTGTTTACGCATGGACAGTCACAGGGCTGGGAGGACTCATAAAGTCTGTCTGTGCCACAGCAGGGTCTTTATCTTTTCCTTTGTCTGACCACTGCTCAATCATACAGCAAAAGAGCAAGGAGGCTTCCTTATCTGCTGGTACTCATCAGATATATTTGAAAATTATGAGATGAGACTGACACATACTTCTGAACAAGGCAAAAGACACTGTTTTACATGGTCAATGAGGTATAAGCCACAACAATGAACAATAATGAGAAACTAAAACATTGACCGTCTGAATCTAGACAATCCACAGCACTTGACGATGCAGGCATCCTGTGGAAAAAACAGCATGCAAGTGTGTTAAGAAACACTGTCACAAGGCACCTAGAAGAGGAAGTAAAATAAGCTTGCATAAACAACCTTATTTATGCCATTTCCCAAGTGGGGAATGCAAGTTTAATCACATTCTTTCCCAAAAGATTTATGGTGTGTAATGAAATATGCTTCTTGTATTCACAGAGATAACGTTCACGTGTGGCCCTTGCCACCTCTCCAGAAAAATGTGACATCGAAACACATATGTACTGCACAGGGAATTCAGGATGCTCTTACCCTGTCTCGGGTGAGGGTCTGTGCCCTGTTCTTATGAACAATCCAAATGTAACCTGGAGGCTGGATCCAGGCTTCTCCATCCACTTGCACGGGAACTCCCTCTTCTCCAAGGATTGCTATCTTTACTGTCCGGCACTGCAAGGAGTGACTTGGTCAGAAAAGCTCTAAATGTTGATTTTCCAAAAGCATAAGCCATTCTCTGTCTTTCCAAAGCCCCTCCCCAGTGCCGTAGCTTTGGTGCTACTTGAGGCCCACAGGTCTGGGCAGCAGGACACACCTCACCCTTAAGCAGCAGGGAACACCTGCTTTGTCTTTGGACTAACCTGACTATTTGAGTTGTTAGTCTAACACTTACTACAACGAAAGCTGGCAAACAATTTCATACTCAAATTGCCCCTGAGCATGTCCATTTACAGCCCTGGTGGATGCTCCTTCCATGGACCAGAGAGAGCAGAAAGGGCTTTACAAAGTCACCAGCTGGAGAGGGGGCAGGCAGGAAGAGCTCACAAAAGCAGCTGATACCTGTGCAATGCGGTGATGTTGTAGGTTTATCACACGTGACACTGCCATCTGCATGCTACCAAACACGGCTACCACCTCCAAGATCTTGTCATCGAAGGAAGGGGCTGTAAATGTCTGCACACACAAGGGAGAGAGAATTTGGCTGAGGCACAGATCTGTTGGAGAGGTTTCCTTTACCCCTAGTTGGTGCTGACCTCGGGGTTGGCTTTCAATTGTGCTCTTTAATCTGTTTAAAATTAACAACAAGGCTAGAAGGTGAAGATCTGGAATGAGCTAGGAGGGAGAAATAGGAGGCTTCCAATGGCTAAAGCATAATGCAGACATGAAGGCTGTAGGCCACAAGGCAGTAACTATTCTTTTGAGAGTAGGCACTCCACTTCCAAAAAACACAATGTTTCTGAGTTAATCTAGCTGCCTTTGCCTTCAAGGGGCTTTATTTCTCTTTACTCCTCTGTGGAGACAAGGTCAACCTAAAGAATCTCCTGCAGGTCCAAATGCTCTGGTGATGTTTTTTTCTGAATCATTACAGACTGCCTGGGTATGAAAGCTGCTCAAGGTTGGATTTCAGTATCTCAGCCACTTCCAACAGAAAGTGCATGCAGACAAGCCCCCTGCCCTCTTCTTCCAAGCACTATTTTCAGAGGCTGTGACCTCAAAAGCAACAGTAAGTAAAAACATTACTTCTATGGTCTTCGAGAATACTCACATCATCTTCCTTGGTTCCCCCCCAGAAGTTGGTGCCTCCTGCATAGCTGGGAATGTTGAGTACAGCAATCCCCTGGAGACTGGGCAGAGGGATTGGCCTCCCATCACACTGCACAGAAATGAAGACAACACTACTCTCAGCCCAGCAGGAGAGAGACCCTTCTGTCAGAGCACATGCTCTGAACAGGAAACAGCCAGCACCATCTTAGTAATACATTAATTCAGGTTTCCTCCTGCTCATTCTTGGCCTAGAAGAGTAGAAGGTATCCACTCAAGCCTCATGAGCCACACGTCTGCTCGCAGACACAGATTTTAGAGAAAGACTCTTGCTTCTTTTCCTCTAACAGGAACAGGGCACACCTGAGAGGCTTGGCAAAACCTCTTGATTTATTTCTCAAGAAAGCAGAATAAAACTGCTGAAACATCCATGTGATGAGTGTCTTCTGCAAGTTACCTGTTTATACAGTACCTGACCTATACAAAAATAGTTCTTTTCCAGCTGGATGCACATTATAGCACAGTTAAATTCAGAGCTTTCCACTGCACCCACCATCTAAAATGATGTGTTCACGTGAGATGCCACATGGATCTTATCCATGCTGAACACTGCATTGGGAACAGCAAATACCTTCCAACAGGATGATACTTCTTCCCTTATGGGCTGATAATACAACTTATGCTCCAGAACCAGGAAAAGTCACTTTTAGTTAGCTCAGGGTGGTACATAGCCAAGTATATTGTTTCAGGCAGGCAAATGTCACCAAGTCAAATCACTATGCCAAAAATCACAATGCCTGAAGGAGATGGAATTAGGCATCCCAGTCTTAGGAACAGAAGAACATGCTAATTCCTCACCTCCAGCAAGACCTTCTGCTCTAGGTTTTTATATGTTCTGTGCAGCAGCTCCTTGGTCCCCAATACTCCATACCACATCATGTTCTTAGTACGACTTCTAAGGGGGCAAACAAAAACAGAAGGTAAGCACAGACATTCACCCTTTCACTAAGAAGGAATAAAAACTTCACACTGAAATGGTAGCTGCTACATCCTAAACCACAAAGGTGCTTTGCTTCCAAAAGGGTCAATTGCTCCAAGTGGTCACTGCGCTAAGAAACTACTTCCCTTTAAATAAACGTCAGGTAGGAATCAAACATTAGTAACAGACACTACCAGAAACATACACAGACTGCCCTGGCACAGAACTTGTCCATCTCATACAACAGGACATCAACAGTGCTTGGCTGTATTAGCTCATATACTCCAAAAGTAGCCAATCTCAGGCTACACAAAGCATCCTGTAGTTGCTCAGGTATTCAAAAGGCCAAACCTGTGGTTTGTATTGAGTCAGGATCAATGCCAAAACCAGCCTCTGCCACACTTAGAATTGAGATGTGCTTCTCTCAAGGCTAAATAGCAAGCCCAGGAGAAAAACCTGTCAGTGAGATGACATAAATAGAACCAATGTGCCAAATCTGCACCAATGTAACAACTTAAATACCTTATAGGATAACGAATCAGTAATAAATCAGTAACTTATCTCTTCCATCATGATTTCAAGCCTTGAAGCAGCATTATATAGACAACAGACCTATTCAGCACATTGTACACAATCAGCTTCAAAACCACATAGAAGCATGAAGTGGTTTGGTCACTTTTGGCATCAATCCAAAGGTCACTTAAAACCAAACCCACCTGCATTTCTCTGGGTGCTCATCACGCTTGTTGTTGAAGTCCAAAGAAATCTTTGCATCCAGTCCAATTCCAAAGTAATTATTCATGACACACTTCTCTGTGTAACATTCACTGCCAAACAGAAGAACAAAACTTCCACTCCTAAGTCTTGGTACCATTTGCTGCTTATCTCACACAGAACTATTTAGATTGGAAAAGACCACCAAGCCCAAATGTGTCAGATGTGTCACTGCATGTGTAACTCCATAAGCTGATCCTTATGCCCTAGAATCCAGCATATGGATCCATTTATGTAACTCCAGGCTGCTGCAGTCCATTACTTTGGTCTATAAACTAATCCCCCTCTCTGCTGAGGTCCATTTGCAAACACCCACTCCCTCCCTTCAAGCTCCTGAGCATACTCACAGATTTTCAGGCTCAGAGTTAAAGGGATCAGCATGGATCAACAATCGGCTGATGACAGAGCTCCCAGGCAAAGAACCTGACATGCCAGCACGGATATCTGCAGAAAATTGATCATGGAGAAGAGCATGACTAATAATAAGCAGAAAGCAAGTAACTGCAATCTCAAAGATAAGATAACAAGAGTTGATACATTCTTCCTTGTCATTCATTAAGAAAGACATAGCATTATTGCTTTCTTTCACTCCAGAGGTTAGTTCTTTTGACAAGGAGAAAGGGTTCTGGGGCTGACTGCAGGGTTTCTGACTGACAGTGTACTGCCTAAGGCTAGCAGCACAGTTGTATAGAAACATGGAAAAGGGAAATAGGAGTACACTCCTATTACTCTGCAGCAGCTTTTTTTTTCCCCAAGGTGAGACATGCAATATCCCTGATACAGTAAATAGAGAGAAAGGAGCAGGACTGAAGCTATGATCCAAGTTGTTCAAGAATTACTGTCTCCTGCTTCTTAAATTATTAACTGGTGACCCACAAATAGCAGGTTTGTCAGAGAGAAAGGAAATTACCTGCTTCCAAAAGGAGCAATTTGAACAATTTGGGTGAAGAGATGGAAAGGTACTGCCACAGTGATGGGAAGAAGTTGCTGCACATCATGTGGGAGGTGAGAATTCTGCTGAGTCTGTGCACTTCCAGTCACTTTAGCCTTCACATAAAGGAACTGCTGCTCCCAACCTATGGCTGCCATTTTTCAGAAACCTTTCTCAACTGCATAATCTCTCTCTTCTCACAGTTACTTTGAGATAAATATCCTTGCAATCTGCATCTAAATTCTGCCACTTCATGGCATTAATTAAAATCTGTGTCTAAGTCTTAGCTACAAACTGGAAACTACTACAGCTCATTCCAAGGCTCTGCTTGCAGTTATCCACAAAGGGATTTCTCTCACAGCTGACCCTGCACCAAAGGGCATCTGGCAGGACAATCTCATGTTTTCACACGGGGACTGCAGCCTGTGCTGCAGTCACCCATGCTCCAATTGGCTGCCTCAGTGGGAAGTGGTGGGTGTAACACTTACTTGGGTAGAGGATTTTTGTGTTCAGCATTGGCAAGTTGTCCCGGCTTCCTGTCTGGGGAGGAAGGGATGCAGAGCTGCCCAGTGACAAACCTCCTTTGTTTATTAATCTTTCGCAAGGAGACTTGGAGGCTGTAAAACACAACACAAACTTGGCTATTGACAAACATAGTGCTATGATTCAGACCAGCACACGCCAAGCAGTAAGACTGGGTTAGTAATCACTCAACAGCAAAACATTTGAGCCTCCAGAAAACAAAGAATTGACAGAACCAGTCATTAAGAGACAAAGATGTCACATATGTGCTGCTGGAAAACCCCACAGACTGGAAGTACCAAAATGCCACAGGAAAAATATTAGAAATGGAGATGAGAAAAAGCTGGTGCCAGCAGCACAACAGACTGGTACTTGTCTCCAAATCAATACTCAGGGAAGTGCCAAATGTATCTGCAGTGATCAGGGATCTTTAGCAAATTACTCACATAACACAGTTATTAAAGCAAACTGGTTGCTGTTCTCTGTCATCTGCAAAGGATGACATGAGAAGTGCTCAAGATTGTCCTTGTCCAAGCACTGAAAGTCAAGATAACACAGATTACCAGCTAAGGTGCAAGAAAATTTCTGAATCCTAGGCTTCATATGCTAAGATCATAGATCAGCCATGAGAGATGCAGCAAAAAATGGGGTGTATAATGCACAGGCTAGAACACAGAAATGTGCAAGGCCTGAAGAGCAATCATGCAAAAAATGAAAAGAACAGAACACAGAAGCTAATACACATAGCACCTCCTTCCCTTTTTACAACTAACAGAATTGTAATCCACAGGCAAGACCTGCATGGTGGCAGGCCCAGAGCAGTACCTTTCCTCTGGCTCCTCCCCTTGGACACTCCATAGCTGCTGCTGTGTGATGACTGCACAGAAATCTTATCCTCATTCCTCAGCTCCTTGCCCTCCTCAGAGGCTGAGAGACTAAGGAGGAAGCCCTCTTGCTCCTGGGTCTGGGCATTCTGCTCATCTACAGCTGCATGAAGAGATAAAGTAGGTGAGTGCCTCACAGCTCTTCTGGCAAGGAATACCTCCCACTCATGTAAATAACAACAGGATGGGACTCTGAATGTCCCAATTCCTTAAAGGAAAGAACAGGAATAACACAAAGCTTTCCTTTATCATTTTTCTCAGCTTGGCTCTGGAGAGCTTTTGGAAGCAGGTTGGCTTAGCCTCCTTGCTTACTTTGCTGAGCTCTTCAGCAGTGAGGCTCTAAATAGAAGTGTCTATTTTTAATGCCACAGGTACTCAGGCATCCTGAGATGTAAACTGTGCTAGAGGTGATGGGCTTCCATTTATTTGCACTTAGATGTTGCCAGGAATTCTAACCAGACAGACATGAAATGATTAGTGAATTTCCTGTTTGTTTAATCTGTAGTGGTACAATAACATAAGGCACTTGAAAAGGGAACTAAGATAGATATAATCAAAAAGGAAGAAAACAGCAGTCGGTAAAAACCAATACAACCAGAGGAAAGAATCAGATTGCATACTTTGGAAGAAAAAAAACAGTTTGGAAAAGTTGAACAAACATATCTGAAATGTAACTGGAGTTTGCTTGAGAGCTGGTAAGATTTAAACACTAGCCTAAAGAAATCAAAACTGCCTTTGCATGCAATAAACAGGTCTTTTCCTCCCCAGCAGCCCCTACCAAGGCACAGCTCTGAATGCCCTCAGCTGCTCTATCAGCTCACCACCTGCACAGCTCACCCCCTTCTTTCAGTCTCTTCCTCTCCCTTGTGCTGACCCTGTTGTTCATCAGAACTGCCCATGAAGCAATCCAACCCACTCATGCAGCAGAAACAGGACCATTTCTGGCTGGATTAAGCAAATTGCGTGGGCTCCAAAAGAACTTCACAAACATCAAACTGGCCTTAGGTAAGCAGCAGCAGAGTGAGGGAGCAGTGAGGTCAAGGCCTCCTGCTCTGGTCTCAGTTAACCCCCAACTTTATGACTAACACTTAAAGACTGAAGCCTTTCTAAGGAAAAGGAACTTGGAGCATTGGGGGTGTGTGCCTGGAGAGAGACAAGGGTCAAGATGTGGAGAGGAGGGTCACCTGCCTAAGAAGTAAACATCAGAATAGAACTGACTTGCACCAAAGTGCAGTACTATAAATTTTTCCCAGGGACAAAGCTCACTTAAGAAGTTCCTGCCCTCTCCTGCAGCTGTACCACAGCAATGTTTTGCTGGGCTCCGCTATAAAGAGATTGAAACAATTAAAGTTAAAATACTTAAAATCCCTTCTTCCCAAGTATTTTCAGATCTGTTTTACAGCAAGGCCACACAAAGCTGCACTGACACAATTGCAGTATGGGTGGGGAGAGACAGGAAATGCAATTTAACAGCGTGGGAGGGTAGGAACTTTCTAAACCAGCCCGCTGGAAGAGAACACACCTTGAACTTCGGACTCATTTACCAAGCAATGTTTCCAAAAGGTGGGCCTGGCAGAGATAACACTGAAACTAAATGGCCAGGCTTACTGAATAGTTTCTCTAGCTCAGGAAAGCTGCTTTCAATAAAGAAGCCTACTGCCCCCCAGAATAACAGAAACTGATACTTCTTAAGAGGCTGTAGGAAGTGATGAGCAGGACTCCTGGCAGGTTACCTTTCTCTGCATGCTCTATTATCTGACGAATGGCTTTTTTCAAGCTGTTGGCTCTCAGCATGAGCTGCTCTCGGGGACGAAATATCTGGGGCCGTGCAGTGCATGCCGAGCCCACCGAGAGCTCACTGGAAGAGTCACCAGCACTGCCCGAGCCATCCCCGTCCTCCGTCTCCTCTGCAATGGTGGGAGGAGGGTTGGGCAGAGAGGAAGACGCTTGAGATTCGTCATTCAGTGTCTTCAGCAATGAGTCCAGCTTCTCCTTCAGGACAGAGCACTACATGAAGAACAATGACATTTGAGTAGAACTAACAGTTGCCTGGGTAGCTCATTCTTCTAGTGCTAACTGAACTGCTGCTATCCCAGTTGTCTGAAAACAGAGCAGTTTTACACTTCAGAAGTAGAAACTCAAACATCTTTTCAAATTTTACCTTCCTGGCCATGACCTCTGACTCCTCTGAGCTTTCTGTTGCCTTCTCATAGGCTTTCCCTACTCGAGCCACAAAATCTTTCACTGTCTCACAAAGCACCCTAGAGAAAGGAGGAAAACAAAATCATGCAAGGGTTGGCGCAGGATTTTCACAGTGCAATTTAGAGCAGTTGACCTTTAAGTACTCACTTGGCTGAGGAGATCACCACTGAGTGTTGGTCAGAAGTCAAAATTTTGGACAAATGAGCAGCCACAGAATCTTCATAGCAGAGAATCTTCTGCACCTGTTAACAGTCAGAAAGAAGCCACTGAGGTGCTGCTTCTCAGCATTACAATATATGTTGTGAAATCCTGGCTCCTCTGAGAGTATCTATCACTCCACAGATTCTTTTTGCCCTGAAAAGGTTCCACAGTGCAGGGCTCTATTACTCACTGAAGACCTGAATCTGATGAAGAAAATAATTCTGAATCTATAAATCGTCAGCAATGTAGTTGTTAGAGTCTCTGATCAACTACAAATCTAAAAGCACTGGGGTTTTTTGTGACTGCTATGCAGCTTGCCACTATTTCAACAACTTGACATCATGAAGCAAATAAAAGGCAGTAATTTCCTATCTGTTCTGTTCCAAAGTATGTCCTCCTCATCCCTCATTATAGTTGTTGACTCTGATAACCCAACCTCCATCTTTCTCCATAATACTTCACTAACTCAAAGCCCTGGATCTTTGCGGGTCTGACTCAGCTCTGCTCCCCTGGAGCTCAGTCACTGCCTCCTATCTTGTGTGCTCCAAGGCTGGTGCTCCAGTCCTCTGCCCCTCCTGAGACACACCTCTGAATTCTCACTGCAGTCTTCAGTGACTGTAGAAGTGGAGGCCTGGCGAGGGAGTTTGGTTTCATACACCATGATGCTCCACCTGTTGGAAATCATACTTGTCACTACAATGCAGATGGTTTACCTCTCTTATCCAAACGCAACAGGTTAGAACCACAAAGCAGAACAAACTGCACCTTGGGGAGCGGAGCAATCAATGATACAAAGAAGCCATGGAGTGGCAATGGAAATACAGAAGGGCTGAACTGGGGAAGAAGGAAGGATGACACTATGAACAAGTATTCTACAGCACAGGGAACATCTCTATACTTCTTCCTTCTCCACAAAAATTCCATTGGCATTACTTGATTCAACATAAAAGATGACAAGATGCAACTCTAAAGACACGAGACAGTTTGAAATGTACAAAGATATATACAGGAGGTATCAATACCAAGGGTGGATATCCACTTCTGCATTTGGTTTTAATTTCTAAGCCAAGCTCAAGATAAACTGGTTTAGATTTAACAAGAAGAAATTGCTTTAAGAAAAAAAGTCATGACTTTAAGGCTGTCTTAGGTTACAACGTAAGTTTGTTTTCAAACTAGTACAAAGGCTGACAAATTCAATTGATGAGGACTCTGGGACAGAAGAGAGGACACTGGAACTCAGATAATTTCACTTGTTGCTGTTCTGCGGGAGAAACATGGAAAGCCAGACCACTTTCTCTTGCTGGAGGATGACAGTGGATTATCAATGACAAAATGTTATCTGGCATTAGTAAGCAGTCCAGAAACTTGACAGAGTCAGGACTGCCCTGCTCTCCTGGAAGGATATCTTCACACAACTCTTGAAGAGCAGATGATGTTAGTGATGGTTACTCACCTGTCCAGCATTTTGGTACTGGCCCTCTCCAGCTTCTCCAGGATCTGCGGGAGCTGGGTGTCATCATCACAAGCAGAACCCCAGCCTAAAACACGGGCAAGGTCATTCCCTGTTCCCAAGGGCAGCACTCCCAGCTGGCACTGCATTAAAGAAAAGGAAAATGAAAGTGATATTCAAATGGGGAAACACAAGCCAGGAACAGTGATGAGTAACATGACTGATTCCTTCACACACCAGTCACTGGGAAACAGCTAATCCCAGGGTGGTAGAAAGTAATTGGATGGGGAAAACAGCCAGAAGAGCAAACAATCAAGGAAAAATTTCCTCTACTTTTGGTTGTGAATTGAGAGAGGAGCATTTTACAGCTACCATCTCAAGGAGCACCTTACTATAGTAAACCTCCTAGAGGTTTGTATTTAGCCATCAGGTGGTGCCACTGTGTTTCTGTACAATTAGCACAGACAGCTCCCAGACAAAACACTGTATGATATCTCTACCCAGTGAAGTTTCTGCCTATCCCTAAGACTCAGAATTAAAGGGAACAGAGCATAATCCACGGTGGAACTCCCAAGTTTTCTATCCACAGCCCTTTCAGAGCATGTCTCTGCTGGTGCTAGAGCAGGAGTACTCAGAGCTCCTCCAAAAGTTGGATCTTGTAGAGGAACACTGAGACAGCCATAAAGAATTAATCTATTACTGGATTCATTTCTTGCAGAAAACTAGTGCAAGAGCACTGCTATGGTAAGCTTTCAGCAGCTTCAGTCCTGGGGCAAATGACATCTGCATGACCAAGGAAAGTCCTCTTCAGCCCATGCTGTTACTCCATTCCTTCATCCAACCAAGCTCTCGGGGCAGGTACCTGCTTGTGAAGGTTGAGGCTATCAATTTCAGAGAGAACCCAGCCAACACTTCCGTCCCCACCACAAACTAGAATCCGGAAAGTGTCAAATTTCTGGAATAAGCGTAAACTACAGAGAAGAGAAAGAAAAAAGCAAGAGGGAAAAACAATCAGCTGTTACAGAAAGAAATGATAATTCCAATCTAGGTAATAAACATGGCAGTGTTGCTTAAATTAGGCACTGACTTTGCAATGAATACAGGTCACTGCCAGATTATAGATGAATTAAAATGGTTATAATTAAGGGATTATAAATACAGCTAAGCAACTTACAATAGCTATTCACTACAGAAATACCTCCTAAGACATACTCATCTACTAAAGCAGGGCACTTTTGTCTCTACAGAAGAGGAGATGAGCACGTGATAGCTGATTATCCATTGAATTAACTCCTTGCAGCCTTGCTGCATCCAGCCTAACAGTTATTTGACATGGTTCCAAGTGCTCTGATGTCACTGCCTTCGCACTCACAGCCACACCAATTAAAGCAAAGCTTCAAGAGGGGGATCTTCATGCAGTCAACCAGCCATGAGAGAACTACATGAGGAAGTAAAGCTTTAGTCCTTCTGGGAAAGCAACATAAATCACTGCTCTGGTGCCTCCTCTGTCCCTCAGGCAGCTTATCAGTGTGAATTTCTCCATTCACCCTTTCCATAATAATAAAAATGACTTCTGTTTGAAATTATGCTTCCTACTGAACATTTTTGGTATCTGTTCCTGCTTTTATTTGGCTTTGTATGTATGTCTTTTTAATATTATTACCTAAACAGGATTTCCTGTAGTACATGAAAATCCCTACTTTATTAAGCATTGCTGACACACAAAAGATGCCTACCAGAAACAACAACATCTTATGGTGCAAGGCTGACTAGCATCAGCTGAAAATACTCAAATTCTCACGAAGCAGCCTTTACCCTGTACCACCACTTCCTTTTTAAGCAAATATATAAGAGCAGCTGTTTTAAAAGTGTGCACCACAGCTGGAGAAGGTATTTAATTCCTTCCTTTCCATGCGTACTTAAAAGCAAAATATCTCATGACAGTCAGTCCAGCTAGGGAGGGGAATAAGAAAAGTATTTAATTTTATAAGTCTTTTATAAATTATTTTTCAGCCAAACACATTCCCTCGACAGAACACTGCAGTTTTAAATGCCAGTGTTTTGCAATACACTATGACAAAGAACCACAACAGTTCTCAGGAGAGCAGAACCCAATGATCATTCACCCAGAACGGACACTCCCAGATTTAGCCCCCTGCCCCCAGATCTAGTCAAAGACTTGGAGTCACTGTGAGGAAAAGATGAGGGAAATTCATCTTGTGTTGGTTCTTAGTATAAGGAGCACCAATTAATGACAAAAGTTACTTGAATATGATGCAACAGAAAAACATTTGGAAGGGGGCAAACTAAAGACCAAACTTTTTTTTTGAACTGAGAACTGCAGAAACACACAAAAGAAATTTATTTCACAGCACTCACTTCTTTTTTTTTTATATCCGCAGATATTCTAGCATAATTAGGCAAAAAGTCTGAAATGTAACTTAGATCCTAAGGCAGAACCAACTTTACCAAACATACTCATAGGAGATCTCTTTACAATATCACCACAAAGTCCTTGAGGGATGAAGTTTCACAGACTTCTCAGGTAAGTTATTTCTCAATAAATCTCATCTTGACAAGATTAATTTGCTACCTATGACCTCTTTCTGTTCACTTGAGTTAACTGAAATTAACTCTTCTTAGCAGTACATCAGGATGCCCCTAACAAGACTGTTTGCTGACAAGTTTTCTTATGGATTCAAGTTTTCCATGTTTGGTCTTCTTCCAGGGGAGTGTTTCTGGAATTCCCCCAAAACACCTCAAGCTGTCCTGCTGTTACTGATGAATGGATATAATAACCTTTTTGATAACATTTTTGGTTTTAGCTAATCAATAACACTTAACACAGAAAGAGGAAAACACCTCCAAACCTCATGTGTGTGATTTTCTCTGAGGTATAGGTTCCCTGTCACTTTTGAGGATGAGCTTAATCAAATAAATCCCTCGTACTTTCTGGGTATATAGAAGGAATTTTTGTTTCCATAGAATATCTGCCTACCCAAGGTGAGGTCCTCCATTCATAAGGTCAAAGACCTGGGCTGGATTCAGCAGTTGTTTGAATCTTCGTAGAAATTTTACGCCTTGGTTGTCTCCACTTTTTGAGTTGACAAAGACCAACAAAGGGCTTGTGCAAGAAGGAGGACAAGTAGCTTTCCAGAAACCTGTTGGGGCAAACAGAAGAAAGAGGGAGGAAAAGCCAAGAGATGTGAAGCTGCCCATGGGGATGGATGGAGAGAAAAACCAACAGCCCACACCCCAGCCCAGCTGTGAAGCAGCTAATATTTTCCTTGTGCTTATGGCACTCACTGGGTGAATGCCAAATGTGCACAGCCCTGAATCCAGCATGAACCACACCTCATGCTGCCAAATGTCACACTTATGTCTTAGCAGTATGCCAAAATTTTCAGCCTCCCCAACCCTCCCAAATTGCTTCTGCAATATAGTTATTTTCAATAAATTTAATCAGCTGCAGCTCAGCAAACACTGATATTACAGGGAGATAAAACTGAATGCAAAAGCAAACCAACCAGTTCATTGCCATATTCAGCAACGGCTTCCAGTGGTGAATTTCAACAACAGCAAAAGCAGAATGTTCAGCTGACAGAACCTGGCATTAATAGTGCCAGCTGAAGTGACTGCAACTGAGAGGAAGAGAAGGAAGTTCTACTTACTAGGAATACTTACCATCTGAATCAATGCTGTTAAGAGCAGTAGGAGGAATGACAGACACTTTGCAGAGCCCAAGAGGGCACTTGTTTGGCAACAACTCTTTACATGCTGTGTGTACCTGGAACACCATCAGAAAAGAATAATTCAGACTCTTTTGGACACTAAGGTATAACTCCTAAACCCACCCAAAAGAAGTTGTAAGAGGAAGAAAGGCAGAGGGGGTGAAATCACCAAAAAATGTCAATCGATGAATTTATTGATAAAGTTATTTTAAGAATGATCTAATTAGAGCCTTCTACAAATTCCCTTCTTTCCATTAGTATGTACTTTCCTGCCATTTGAATTTATGAGACCAGCACTTTGAGTGCTGAGAGAACCAGATACCAGAGTCTGTGGCTTTAGCAGCCTTCAGGCATTCTGCTCTCAAAATCCCAGCCCCAGCTGAGAGATCTGAAGTAGCAACAAAAGAAAAGCTGGGAACTCAAGAGAACAAGAAAACAAAAAACAAAGCAGGAAGACACGAGGAACATAAGAGGTAAGAGAAGGAGAGATTATTGAAGCCACCCAAAAAAGGAAAAACAAAGTAGAGCAGGGCTTTTCTGGTACATAAAGACTGCAAGATAAGAGTGCTTGGCATTTGAGTCCCCCATTCTAAAAACATATTTTTTGATACTTCTCTTACTGGTATTATAGACAACTTGAAACATAGCAAGATCTGCATCACTTCAGTGGTTAGGCAAGAGCAATCTATTGCAATGGAAGGGAAATTGCTATAATTAAAATAGCTGAGTATTCTCTAGTTTGTTGCACCTTTTCAACTTTAGAAATAACAAATAATGGCTCCTTAAAATCCAGTGTAGTTCATGACTGAAGCTTTGATTCATGTCTACTGTAATTAGATTCTTCTATGAAAGCTCACTCTCAAAATAAAATGAGCTTGGCTAGAAGCTGGATACTTTTTTCAAGTCTTGCTTTTATGTATCACAGCAACACTTTTGAGCACAAATTAAATTTCTATTTCTTGCAGAACAATAAAGTCCTTCATGACAAACACTGACAGTAGTATGGTTACAGGTTTTATTCTAAGCAAGTGTCATTAAAAGAACATACCACAGAGCTGATCAAAAGCTGTCCTTCTACTGAAATGATCACACTTAGTCAACTCACCATGGCTTTGCACCACAGGCAGCGCCAGTCCTGCAAACGCAGGACACTGCCACAGGTTTTATCACACACAGTGCATTTGGCACTCACGGGCAGGTTTCCTTCCAGCCACTGATGTGGCATTGAGATCTGCAAAAGGTACAGAGGGACAGAAGCTTAAAGGTACAGGAGGCATCATGACTCTGAGATACATAGAGAAGCAACTCTTTATATGCACTGTTTAAGGACAGCAAAGGCAATTCCTAGAAAACACCTGAGGACCAATTCTGGCATTTACATCATGCTCAAGCACAAAGAGTCCAGGTGACTCACCCCAGGCTACCCAGGAAACACTGACTTGCATCAGACCTCCCAATATGCTAAGGTGCTCTTCCAAACACTCATTTATTTTCCTTTTGCCAAAACTTAGATCAAGTTCCCCAGGCCTCCAGTTATTTAATCTCAACTCCCCCAGTCCATAGCAGTTTATTCCCACAAAGGAATCCCTTGCTATCCTGGTTGGACTTTTCACACAGAATCTCATACTCTGACAGCAGAAATCTTTTCCATGTAAAGGCAGAATCTGCTATTTATGAAGTGAAAGAAAGCTATAGAGCACAAGACAGTGCTTCCATATCAAGGTAAGGCTGGAAAAGTTCAGACTAACACCTACCCCATCCTCATCCTCAATGATATCCTTCCCAATAGAGGCCAGAGTTGTCCACTTGCAATTGTTGGTTGCCCGCACAGCACAGCGCTTGTGAGCTTTAAACTTGCACACTAGGGAGGAAGAGAAGAATGTGTTAATCCTGCTTCAGGAGGTCTAATGTGGCAGTGTGTATTTGGCTCCAGAAGAAACCAGGGGCACGCTCTATCCTTCTTACACCACCAAAATGATTGGCTGTAAGTGTTCTGATCTAGCTATTAATTCTTGCCTTGTCATTTTTGCCAGTTGCTTGTACAAAGCTTAGCAATCACCTCGTTAAATTTAACATGATTTACACAGTCACACACTCCTCCATTGGTTTACACAGCATAGGTGTCACTGCATTCACGTTAGAAGCATGAGCTGTGCACAGACAGGCATTTCTGCTAAGCCAAGGCTGAGAAAGAATAACCTCCTGGCACTCAAACATTTAACAAGGATGTTCTTACAAACACAATTATTCTCATGAATAGGAGTCTTCTTATGAATATTCTCTCAGGTACCTCAGAAGTGTGTATCCGCTCATTGCAGACACATGACTTAAATGAGGGATGGCAGTATTTGGGTATATGGACAAAAACACGAAAAATAAAATGAGGCTGTTCCTCCCCAGGCAGAAGAGGAAGGCACACTCACCTTCACAGGACAGCCCATGTGATGTGACCCCAGACAAGGCCTCCCGACACACATTGCAGTACGTTGGCCGGGCATGGGAGCAGGCGTACCAGTTATGCATCCCTGAGAAATGGTCCATGCTGTACTGGGTAGACTGAGGACAGAAATGTATTACAGCAAGGTATGAAGAAGAGCAACAAGACTTTTTTTTCTCTGAAGACTTGCATGAAGCAGTCAGAAAAAGCAGAAACAGAACACTTTTTTACTAGGAAAGGATGGGCCACATGCAGTTTATACACATTAGCAGAAACTCAAGAAGATCTCTAAGGCAAAAAAGACTACCTGAAGAAGCCACGCCTTCATTACAGCTCCTGTACCACCTCTCATCCTTGTCTTACTACAAGTGTGTCTAGGGAAATGAACTGGAGAATTTATCTGCTGGAGAATTTATCCCCATATTTTTGTTGGATTAAATTTTCATAAAGATCAGTTCCCTCCACCTGGCTCATTGTGTAGCAGAGAAATGCTTGTGCCAGCATAAGGGAGACAAGCATGAGAGTGGGGAAAACACAAGACAGCTTTTTGTGGTGGCAGTGCTGGTCTCACTCAGTCCCAGGAAGCAGGCAGATGCACTGGAGCTGGCAGAGTACCAAGCAGGCAAGATGTGAATTAGGGCAAGGAGGATAATTGAAAAATGAAAAGACAGTAGGAGGGGAACTTTGTTTCATAACCTATCCATGCTCTGAAAATTCTCTCCAAATTCCCAAGGGAGGATATACAAAGCCAAACATTCTTTGGAGAATCACTTCAATGTATTTTTGATCAATTTTACGTAAGGTCCTAGCACTATTACCCATTAGAGTCAATAAAATAACTTCTATTAACTTCACTGGAAGCTGACTCTCAAAACAAGCTGTAATTTAGCAGAGGAAGCACAGAATACAAAGGAACATTTTCCTATTACCTCAAAATGTTCACGGTTTTGAACAGTCTTCAGTGCTGCAATCCAATCTTCCATCTCTTTTCTGTTATCAGCACAAAGGATGAGCTTCCGACATGGAGTGATAATCTGAAGAGAGAGAAAATGAGGAGTGGACATGTCAGAGAGAGACAACAAGAGAACACCCTACCAACAGTGCAGTCTGTTGAAGCTATTTTCAAAGCTGCATAATGGAAGTTATTTGCACCTCTGAACCGTGTTTCTCTTCCACCATAGCACACCTTAATTTCTCCCTAAATGTACAGAGCCACTGAGGTTTTAGTTGTCATTCCCAATACTGAACTAAGTAAAGAAATCTCTCATACCTAAATAACAGCACAACACAAATCAATAACAGAGTAGTAGGAGTAATTATGTGCAGACCTTGCAGTATTTTTAAAGGACTTACTGTACTTTTAAAACTGGTAAGTACATTAAGACACTTTGTTAATAGCACAGTACACCAGTTTCTAGCAATTAATGATTTAGATGACATACTCTACAATATCACACTAAAAATTTATTTAGTCATGATATAATTTGTTTAGTGTCATGGGGAGAGGAGAAATAAAACAAAATAAGCAATTTGAACCCTCATGTTTCCTGAGGGCTTGTTCTACATACCTAAAAGATATTCTAACAAATGTTGCCCTATCAGGCTGAGGCTGTGGTGAGTCTGCCTCCTTCTAACAATCCTATCCTCAGCGTGTTTGCACCCTGGGCTAATTCCCATGCATTAGCTGCCCTGTCTTAAATAAACAATATTTCAACAAACCAGCAGAAGACACATAGGGTGGCCAAAGTTTCCCCCTGCCCACAGAGGGACCAGGCCCCTGTGTCCCCTGCCACCAACTCCCTCTCCTCCTTCAGTCAGCTGGTGGCAGCAGAGAGAAATAAAAGCTCTCTGCTTTTCAGAGGACCATGCCTGCTGCCCATTCAGCTGGAGTCCAGACTTGACCATGTATCTATCAACCTTTATTCTTCCTAAGAGAAAAGTCCTTCTTCCCCACAGTGTCACTATCTCACTGTCTCTTTGTGCACACCTCTGTATTGATTTCCATCAAGCTGACTTAAATTAGACCAATACTGAAGTGTTTGCAAGACCTGAATTTAAAAAATGCTGCATTAAGGTTGAGCACTGTTAACAAAAAATCAAACTACTCCCTTTTACGTCAACTCTAAAAATTTCCAGCAATCCAGACTCTCCTGCACCCCTCTACATATTGTACATGAAAAAATTTGTCTACATCATCTGCTTTTTAAGCAAATTGTACCTAGCATCTGAAAGAATGGATTAAAATAAACTAGGATTCTGTCAATCTCATGAGGCCCAACCATTCAGCTAAAGTTTTGTTAATGTACACTAAAACACCCACACACATCACCCCAATACATGATATCCCTGTTTTCCAGTCTGTTTCTCACTTCTCTCATCATCATTCATAAAACAGATTAAAAATAAAAGCCTCTGAAGATGAACACCAAACTTTTAGTTGATGTTGAAGTGCCTCAGAGGATCCTCCAAGAAATGTGGATGTAATGTCAACAAAAAAGATACACCTGGAAAGTTCTGCTTTATTTTAAGGTCTTCAATTTTCAAACTGTGTTTCTTTTCATTGACAGACTGCAGATTCACCTGCAATAACACCACCTTACCCAGAGGCACGACCAATACCCAGAAACCAGTGCTAAAGACACATTAAGTAGGCAATGAAAGGAGATAAAACTCTTTTTAAAGAAAGGACTGGCCATTCATATTAGAAACACAGTTTTAACATTTGAAGCATTCTATCTTGGACAAAATGACCTGATCTGTATCAACTGTAAGCACACAGAAGTAAATATTTACACTATTCTAAAAATAAAATTCTGAAGAACTCCTTCTCTCTTCCCTCATTTTCCTTTCAACATTTCCAGCATTGGAAAAATTTATTTCAAAAGAAGGCAATCACAGGAATGTTTCTTCTTCCTTGGGAAAGCAGGAAAGAGTTTAGTTAAATGTATTTCCACCAAAAACTCTGCTATGTAAGAATGGCTACCCTAGAGAAACTTTTTCCAGAGCATGAAGCACTGGTGCATAAATCAGCATGAAGAAGAACAAGGGGCATGCCTGAGTCCTGCTAAGAGGAAGCAGCTTTTTCCCTGGAAGTAAAACCAAGGTTAGCTAATTTGTTCAGTCACCACTGGGCCTCACTTTCTTCCTGGTAATAAGGCCAAGAACATCTATAGTTGTATACGTAAACAGTAGCACATATAAAGTCCAAAATATCCAAGGATGAAGCATCCAAGGATGTCTCAAGGCTGTAAAACCAGCCAAATTCTGTAAGGAACCACCAGTTCATTTGAGTCACTGACTCTGGAACACTGGGGAAGAACAGCTTCAGAACAGTCCTACTCAGTGCTGTCCCTTTTCCTTTTTTTCTGCCTTTTTGAGGAGACAGAAGGAAAATGTAAACTATAGCATAGTTTTTAATCACACTGGAAGACATGAAATTTAAAATATTGACATAAAATACAGAAATACAGACACTCCTTTGGTAAGAATTAATTTCTGAGGCTACTGACTTCCTGGATCATTGGATAGATCATCCAATATAGAAAACAACTAATTCCTTCTTAAGTCACCTACTGCATCATCTTAAAAATTCCCACATTCAGTGTTAGACAACCCTCTGTTCAAAGAACAAAGTCAAAGTTTCTAAGACAAGAGGATAAATAAAAAGATCAAAAGATTTTCATACATGAATCATCCAGATAAAGAGTCACAGAATTAAAATAAAGGGTCTATTGTGTAACAAAAAACTGCAAATAAAAATGTAACTGTGCAGGATAAATATATGAAGAGCATTCCGCATTAGTCAGTTCAAAAGCAACATTTGCACTGGGATTTGCTGGTATCACCAGAGATGGGAAATAAAAGAATAAACCTCTTTAAAAAGCTTGCTCCTTAGAGCAAGCTCAAGTTTGTTCTCCTAAGGAGGAAAAACTAGGACAATTCAGACTTCACTATGAAGGACAGACAAGATTTTAACGTAACTAGTGCAGCAACTATTTGAGGAAATGAAGAAACCATACAAACCTGTTTTCCTCATTAATATGCAGCAGTATTACAGTTAAACATCTTAACAAGGATAATCAGGAATCCAGAAACGTGTTAATAGGGCCCCTTCCTTTGCAGAGCAGTTCAGCAGCTCTGCCGTTCACACACCCCACACCCCCAGCCCAGCCTGGGTACCTGGGGAGCAGCAGCCCCTCGTGCTCGCCCTGTAGCACAGCAGCTGCCGGCTCCTTCCTGCACAGCCTGCTGGGCAGCATGTGTGCTACAGTGCTGGGCTCACTCACACTCCTCCTGCCACTGCTCCCTCCCTCTCCTTGAACCAGCTATTTCAGCTCCACACATCCACCTGCTGAAGGATACTGACAGAGGGCCAAGGCTGTTACATACACTGCACTGTCCAGGCAAGAGTGATGATCAATTTAGCATCTCGCACAAAAATGAAATCATTCTTGTCATCTCAAAAGAAGCCACACCAATCTTCCCCCTGGAAAGCTGTCCTTTCCCAGCCAGGAGTCCGGGGAGTTCACTCTCAGCTTCAGCTGCAATGAGCCAACATGCTGGAACACAAGGCTTGGCTGTCCCTGTTGGTGAGCATGGCTACAAATGAGCATGGTCCAGCTATTTTTTTATGCTCCAGCTCCAGCTTTTGACTAACATCCTGGAACAGTATATTCCACAGGATGACGACGCACTAGGTGAAGTAGCATTTCCTTTTATTTGTTCTAAATTTACAAAGCAGTAATGTCATCCAGTGACCTCTTGTTCTCATAGACGAAGAGCACAAAAACAACAATCTGATTGCTTCTGAAGTTAGGATGAGGGCTACCCTACAAGGAGTTAAAAAAAAAAATACAAAAACAATAAAAAGTCTTCAGATTTATTTTTAATCTCAGAGATTTTTGGCTTGTCAGGGATTGGCAGAACTCTGAGCTTTCCTGCCCCAAAACAGCTCAGAACTGTATCTAGATATGAGAAATTATGCAAATTAAAAGGGCTTGTTCTGCCTAAAAAGTGAATATTAAAAACTTTTTTGATCCTAGATGCTACTGAACTTCTGGGTGTGATTCTTTAGATTTCACTCATTAGTAGAAACTGGGTGTCCAGCAGTCACCACTTGGTGATATGATTGACACCTAATCCTGACCAGAAAAAGAGCTCCACAGTCATGGGGGGAAAAAAAAGATGCCAATCCCTCTCATCACTCCTGAAGAATCATAAGGACACATGGGAATGACAGGAAGGGTTAAAGACATTTGAAATCAGGTTAATTATGAACTTCTCACTGCATATGAAATACATTTTGCAGAAATGAAGGTGATAGTCAGGTCCCCAGGAAGTAGTTATGTGCCCTCCATGAGTCATCTCAAGTCTATTAAAGAAATTCTCAATTTTCAAGCTTGCTCACTCTAAACCTAAAAAAAACCTAAATCTGAAAATAACCATGCCTTCATTGGCTGTCTTCTGCAAACACAGCCACTCTTAACACTGAAAATTCAGCTTTATCTCCTTTCTCTCACATAGCCCATTCCCTCTTACCAGCTGTTAACCCCCACCTCTCATGTTGACCCACACTCCTCTGTCCAAAACTAACACCAGTTTACTGACATTTCAAATCCAGCCAGTTAACAAATAACAGAGCCAACCAAAGAAAACTCCTCATTTCATGTTCTAAAAATGGACTAATGTCCCTGGATGTCCTTCCCTGATGAACAGCTGTGAATAATCAGATTCAAAAGGCAGTCCAAAAAAGACTCCTATATTAGACCAAATTTTAAACAGAAATCTGATATACTTCACCCTTTGTTGTACTGAGCAACCTTCCCCTCCCCAATAGCTGGAGCATAAACTTCATTTTCTTGTATTGCTGCCACCCAAGACAACTTTATCATCTCTGCTCACCTGGGGCATTTTCTGGCTGCCCAAAAACTTCTCAGCAACAAAGTGACAGTCTAGCCAAGCATGCCCTGGGACTGTTTGTTATCAGAGTACATCTGGTGAGCTCAGTGACCACAAAAGATGGCAAAGCAAGTTAAGATCACACTGGCCCAATCACAGAGCTGACAGAAGAAATGCTGCAGGGGGAGATGGGGTGGAGGGACATTGAACTTTGCTAAATATAATTTTCCTGATGTGTACATTTCTCATAATGGCCAAAAGTGGGGGTATGAGAACACCTGCTCATTCTGACTGCTTCCTTTTACTCATATCCTGTTCCAATATAGACTTACATTCAAAGGTGCTAGCCCTAAATCCCCCTAAGAGATCCTGTATTATTTCAAACAGTTGATGACTTGAGTACAGAGACAACAGGAATTCCTGGAGCTCTAGAGACCTAGAAACTAGGAGAGAAAAAAAAAAAAAAAAAAAAGCAGCTGCAAAACCTTCAGTTTGATCACGTATGGCAAAGGTAGGGAAACCATCCCCCACCTGTAGTTAACTGCTATGCCTTTTCTACATGGTGGAGAATGATCTTGGCATCCTAAGAGTCCAAGACTCAGGAAGGAAAACTGGGTGAGGTTGTAATGAGGACCAGCTATTTTTCCACTTCAGCTCCTGTTTCAGTGACAGCAGTAGTGAAATGAACACTGGAATACAGTAAAACACCTCACCTGTGTTCATCAGCAAGGTTCACAAACCAGCAAATCCACTGTGTTTCAAACACAATTACTAAACTCACACAGGGCAAAATGGATTAAGAGTGGATTAGCAAGTGCTACTCCCTCAGCAAATACACAAAAAAGACTGTGGAAAAGGGAGAAGAAAACACAAATTTGAGATTCAAACCAGTCCTTAACACTTAAAATCTTTAATGCCTGTCTGAATGATGTCTGTTTCTGAAACAATCTGGAGCTCAGCATCAGGGCAGCAAAGACTTAGGCAGTGAGTCAGTATGACTTTAGTAGGTCTCTACAGTTTGGAAGAGAGCAATACTATGAGTACCAAAGACTCATAAGGGTCCAAGCCTTGCCTTCCTCCACGGACTACAGCCCTATTCTATTTTGCAATTCAGCTTTCACCCAGTTTTGCCAACAAATCCAGTCCCATTAACTCACTGCAGAGGTCATTTAGAGCTCTCTAGAACTGCACCAAATCTCTTCCCCCAAAACCTGGATGATATGGGAAAGAAAAAGTAGCTTTTTATATAACACTGGAGAAAATGCACCAGTTTTGTATGGGTTTTTTTATAGTGCAAGACCTTAATTTCCTGCTAAAATGACCATCTTCCACCCATGGAAACTCTCATTTCCACCAAATAAAACAAGTCACTAATGTTCTTACAGTTGTGCCAAATTCCTTTCCCTTTTTTTTTTTTTTTTAAATAGCAGTAACAAGATTTTCCTCAAAGCCCTAAGTGCCCGGATCTCTGTTCTCAATACACCAGCTATTTTATCCCCAACTTCCATGTGGCTGTTTTACCTTCATTTTTCAATCTATAAAATCCAGGATAGCTCATTTCCACAGGCAAGCAGCTCCGGTGTGTGCTGTGGTCTCTTTAGAACCATTTTCACATTATGAGGTTCATGCACCTTGCAATCTGTCCCTCCTGAGCCAGGGCAGCAGTGCATCCTCTCTGAGCATCAGCACTGGCACTTACTGCGCTATGCTGTGCTGCAGGTCAAGTTCAACTCGTGCTGACCCTCCATCTGGGATTTCTCCCAGTCCCTGTCCTCCCCCATGCTGCAGCGGGAAACTAGACCAGACAGAGCGTTATCCCTGGGAAAATTATCATCTCTCATACCAGGGTCACATTCCTACAGGCTTCTGGAAACTGTTCCTAAACAAGGCACATTCCTGTTCTTGCCAATTGGTAACAGGAACACAGACAAGAAGAGGATTTTAAGACTTTAGCAACAATTTAACAGATGTCAAAAGCTAGAGCACGCAAGGTTTTTGTCACTGTTAGAAGGTGAGAAATTCAACTATCCTGGTGGTTCAGGCCTGTTAATCCCTAGAGATCTCCAAGGATGGAGCAGTACCCAATGGGAGTGCATAGGGTGGCTGTACCAAGTGCCAAAGCATCTTAGCACGGCTCCATTACCACACATCCTCCACTTCATGCAGCATATGCACATGCATCTTTACCTGTTTTCCAGAGGACATGGTCCTGCCAGGAAGAGTTCCTAAACAGAACCACTCTGTTCAGAAAGGGCAGCCCATTTAGGAAAGTAAAGGATATTTCAGAGAAGGCTTCCCACTCACTCTAACAGAAGCAAATCCATGAAGAACAGAGGGGCAGGACTGTTCCCCAGTGGTAGAGCTGCTGTCACAGTGGGCTCACACACGGCAAGGCTGGCACTCAGTAAATAACAGCACTGGGCAATAAAAGATCTTATCAGTGGTAGGAAAATTACCTATTACTGAGAGTTTATTGTTAGTTGCAGCTTCTCACAACTCCCTAACTTCCAAAGCAGTGTTGAAGAGAGGCTGGTAGCTAGCACAGAAGGAAATTAATAGCTTTCAGCAGCCTGATGAACCCAGGAGCTTTCCACACTGGGCCACCAGGCTAAGTGTGTTCACAGTTCACAGGCACAAGTCCTGTTCATACACCATCACAAGCACCAGAAATAGGGAGGCAGCATTTCTGCAAGTAAAGCTAGCAAGCCTCTCCTTGCATAAAAAGGAGCCTTTGCCTTCTAGAGCAGCTTCCATATATTTCCATATATGTAAAGCTTCCACATATTCTCAAATGACCAAACATTCTTCTCCCTTTGTGCTCCCACCTGGAAGGGGAGAAGATGCTGAAATCTGCAGTCTTGCTCAGGAAGGGAGGTGAAACCCCAGTTCAGCATGACAGTTACAAAGAGCAAAGAGATTATCAAACAAAAGCTCCCAGTGTTCAGGCACAAGGGCAGACATGATTTCAAAGTTGTAAACTTCCCTCTAGGAAAGCAAAAGCTCTTCACAAACAATCTCCTTCACTTTCCAGCTCCTTGTCTATCCTGTCCCACAGTAAAACAGTTAAAGCTCAGTCTAGATTCTTCTTACAGTAGTTTCATCTCTCTCAAAACCTCCCGCATATTTTTGAGTCACTCTGTAACATACAGTAGCAATCGCCAGATCTCTCCACCCACAGCAACTTCTTCCAGACTCTCTAACTCTTCTTTCATGTTTATCTTCTTTTTGGTCGTTTTTCTCCAGATTTTTCCTTCTTTTATGACAGCAAACTAACAACCAGCTCCCACAGGAGGCTGGATTAAGAGTCCCAAAAATCCTTGACATGAAAGGATTTTAAATGACTATTTTCACTGACTAACAGTGACTCAGAATGGTCTGTTTACCAAAGGGCCTTTTCTCAAGGAGAAAAAAACTGCACTCAAGTCTGGATTACAAACTACTAAAATAGCAAAGTATTTTGAAACTGCAGCGGTTCTGACAGGAAATGGGGACTGAACTGCACTTAATGAAGGAAGGTGGAAAACCAGCAGACATTCTAGAACATGGCAATATACAGCTCTACTCATCTTTTCACTGGCTTATAAAGGAAATTCTGATAGCTGCCAATATAAACAGAGTACAAGCACCAGCAAAGAGTGTATAATTCCTGAATGTGTACACACATGGGTGTGGAAAAGACAACAACCCCCAGCAAAAACTGAATTTCCAACATGTGCTCCAATTTTTCCCAGTTTAGAGACGAGAGTTTAAAAACAAGGAAGAAAGAACCATCCTGGTTCAGAGGTCCCTCTTTTCTAATCTTTCCCTTTTCCAAACATTAACAGGGCAATCCAGGAGAATTCAGGACACCTGGGACTGGCCTGTGTCACTGTCGCCAGATTAATCAGTCTCTTTGCCCAGTTGATGCCTTCTCTCTGGGTCCATTTACACCCCTGTTGAGGAAACAGAGGAGGAAAATCCTCTCCCTTGCTAGGAAGCCCAGTGACTCCCTGGAGCATATGTTCAACTCCATTTTCTTCAGAGGGCTGAGGCCACACAGGGGAGTTGTGAGAATCTGTGCAAGTGTCAAAGCATGCAGATTTTCCTGATCTCTATCAGCCAAAGCTTGAAGTCCAACTACAGCTTCCTGCAAACAGCTTGCAATGAAAGTTCTTATATTCTTTCTCCTCATAAAAGTAAGTGATATGCTCTTTCTCGAAGCCTGTATTTCAAACCAGCACAACCAACCTCTGATCTGGCAGATCTGGGTTCCTTGTGTTCCAACAGTGCCTCACAGGCACACAGCTCCTGTGCTAGGCAGGAGTGGTAAATTTTCTGTAGCTTCAATAGCACTATTCTCTTTCAAAACCAAACTCTTTAGAGAAGACTTCACTGCCTTCTCTGCTGAAAATGATATATTTTAATTTAAAAGCACCTAGACAAATAATTCAACTTGACACAAAACCATGAAGAGGCAAAGGCACTTTCACTTCGTTGTGAATGAACAGCAAACAACAACATACTCTCCCCATCAGGAAGGACTGTCAGCACTTTGATTTTTTACCCAAGTTCAAGCACTTTGCCCTCTGTTTATAGGAAAGGTTACTTACCCAGAAATGAAAATTCACGCTACTTCCCCACAGCGTCAATAAGCCCTGGGACAATACAGCAAAAATACACACTCTGGAGATCAGTAATGTAAAACTTCACAAGACAGAGACTGGCAACTTTGCTGCTGAATAGAGTCAGTACTAAGTAACAAGGTTATAATATGAAATAAATGGTAGCACACCTCAGGCTTCCACACAGCTGGAGAATGACATCCATACTCCTTCTCACAGACGACTGCACTCCCTCATTCAGGGGCACCAAATTCCCTGTTCCTCAGCCTACCACAACCACTGTTGCCTCCAGTCATGCAAGTGCTCTGTAAGAGAGGTATTATTCTAACCTGAATACTTCCTCTCTCCTGGGACATTGGTCAGGGTGAATCATCAGCTAATAAACAGTATTTCTTAACTGGGTGCAGCATTTCCAACAGCACCGCAGGCACACTTCCCTTTACTCCTCTTCTAGAGAATACATCTACATAAGTCCACTCAGGAGAGAACACCTGAAGAGCAAGAGCTCGTAGCAAATGTATTCCAAAGAACCTGAGCTTCTGATAGCTGTTATGCTGGCACAGGTGCCATGTTTCCCAGTGATCAATCCAGAAAACTCACACTCCTGCTCTTACCTTTCACGTTCAATCTTCCTCTAAACTAGTGTCCAGAGCAGCCTACTCCCTCAGATAAAAACCTAAACAGATTGCTTGACATGCAATTAATAGGATTAGTCTCGTCTGTGGTCAGTCTCTCTGAGCTACGCTCCACTTGCCACAAGCTGATTAGCTGCCTGCTTAAGAAGGAGCTGGGATAAGTTTCCTTCTGACGGCAATGAAGTGGAGAGGCAGGCACTGACTGTAATAATATGCTGTTTCCTGTCTGCGGCTGAGCTGAGAGGTACTTCCCAACAAAAAAGGGTTTACAGGAGCTCAGGAGCTCAAGCTCCACCTCTTCCAGTGAAGAGCTTTAACTGTGGAGGAGGGGTCACTAGCATGGCTCCTGGCACTCAAAAATGTGCTCTGAACGAGCTTCCATCTCACCAAAGCATCAGAAAGAAGAAACCAAGCTACACAAAAGTCCCTCACCACACAGAGGATTTTTATCCTATGGGATCTCAAAGCTCTGAATCAGATAAGAAGTAAATGTAATTCATGTTATGTGAATGAGGGTGAAAGTCCACACCACCATTTGGTAGCAATAACTGGAAAACATTTACCAAACCACCATGTGAGACTCATATTAGAACACAAAATATCTGGGAAGACATGATGTCCTTTCCAGACCCTCTCCT
The DNA here is from genome assembly GCA_017589585.1 of Phylloscopus whistleri. Classification (NCBI taxonomy): domain Eukaryota; kingdom Metazoa; phylum Chordata; class Aves; order Passeriformes; family Phylloscopidae; genus Phylloscopus; species Phylloscopus whistleri. The sequence continues at coordinate 186,889 of JADMLD010000044.1, forward strand.
GACAATGACAGGCATTTTTGACTAGCATTAAAAAATACATATCTTATCTTTATACAAATTGTCCATAAAGCAGGAAAGGGCCAATGAACTGATAAGGAACCACCTCTTTAACCACTGTACTAACTATACCGAAGGTAGCAGGCTGTGATGGTTTTAACTCAGTTGGCACCTTCTAGAAAAGAGCAGATCTTCAGCCCACACACCAGTCTGAGGTGGAAGAATTTGTTCATCACACAAACACAAAACTGGGCCAAAGGAGACAATCCAAAGTGTTTTCAAAGACTTTTGAGGGACAGGTGTGGTGGCAAAATGTTGACCTGAGCAACAGGCAAGAGACTGATTGGTGTCCCTCTGATGTTGCAGGTGTCACAGGGGAGAACAGGCATGATGGATGGCTCAGGTCCATGACACAGGTAAAGCAGATCATTTTGAGATAGATACCAGTAAAACCTAGGTGTTTTCCCAGCATCATCTTGAGAAAACACTATTCCAGGTTAAAGTATGGAATTCATTCTCATTGCAGATTGTGTTTTAATGCTCCTCACAGAACTGCAGGCTAGTCCATCATGAGAGCACCTTTACAAACCACATTATGGCAAAACTGCACTGTCAAAGAAAAAACTGTTCATGGAAAGAGCTAAAGTCTCACTACAAAGACCCAATGCGCCCAGCATGATCACAAATCATCTGCTTTTTAGAAATCACAAGAGGTTTTGAGGATATGGCTAAGAAAGCACTGCTCAGAAATCAGGGGCAGGCCCTAACTTCACCCATCCAATGCTGCTGATCTCTGTTTTGTTAGGAATACAAAATAACACACACTGATGGCAAGAGTCCAGGCTAAAAGTTGACTGCTCTTTGAAATAAAGGGTCCTGAACTACCAGGACAACACACTTATCACTGCATTTGTGCCACAGCAGATCTTCTCTCAGGCCCTGGGAAAGACAGCAACCCTAGAAAAAGGCTGGGGAGAGATTTATGCACCATGTACCAAGGGATCATACATGGAAAGCCCAGACTGTCACAGCCCAGACATCCCAGAATAATTTACTTTGTAGACAGCTGACTCTCAAGAACAGAGATGGCAGAGAACAGCAAGAGAGACAGAACCTGCAAATACAACACCTAGAGGCCTAATGAGAGAAGAGAGCCCTGGCATGGGGCTGCTATAAGATTTGTCCCCAGAGGCTTCCTGTTAAATACCTCTGTAGCCACACTGCCTGACCTAAAGGAACAAAGCTAAACATAAAGCTTTTTGTTACACATCAGGGAATCGGAGCTGTACAACACCATAAGCTCAAAAATGCCCCATGTCACATGCTCCCAAGCCCACTCTATAGTCATCTATCCATGAACTCTGGGTAGCAGTCCTGAAAACTGTCCCCACTGCAAACAGGATACACTTTACTGAGGAAATCTATGCAAGATCAACCAAGTAAACCACGGCAGAATTTGTCATTACACACTTTTTTTTAGAGGAAGGGTCTGTGTCTTAAAACTCATTTTTCTTGTTCTCCTTCTTGCTGAGAGCAAACAAATTACCTGTCAGTCATGCCCTATGTAAAAGGTTTACTGGCAGCTATTTTTTAACCTTATTCCTCTATCCACGCAGCACAACCTTTCCTTCCTCTCATGAGGCCACCTCCCCATGCTCCTCGATGCACTTTCAACAGCTGCTCTTCTGACTGGTCAGCCCTTATTACCTCTTTGGTTTGGATACACATTGTTCCTCCAAGTGGTTCATCTGATGTTTCTGTTGCTTGTCTTTATCTCAGGGAGTTAGGAGTGTCATTCAGGCAACCTGACCTGCAGAATCCATACATTAGGCAGTACAGATGCCTGGACAGAGGCTGAGTTTTCTCAGAAAGAAACCATTCTCTTACAAATCCACAAGTACCAGTCTTCATTGAAGAAAACAGAAAACCAAAAAGAAAACCAGAACATCAAAAACTCTGCTTACAACACCAAACGCTACATTATTTTCAGTTTAGGAGAAAAAATCAAATCATATGACCCACTGATTTGAAACAGAGAAAAAAAATGCACCAAAGAACTCTGAATTTTCGAAAGGAAGATACAAAGGGGAAGCAGAGTGGTCTCAAAGAAAACCAACACAAAACTGCATGACTGCAAGGAATCCAAAGCACTGACAGCAACGATGTAACAGTGCAAACAACAGCAAGACTAGGCCACCTTCTGATTTCCTAAGTGTTTTTAGAGCCCAAGGTAAATGAGTCAAGCACCTCCACAAGCCATGATAGAAATGGCAGATAGAAATTAAAAGGAAACATGTTTTTCTTGAATTTACCTAAGCACCGTGATACACTGCTCAGCTGGAGACAGCGCAAACTGTGCCTGCTTGAATTTCAAGGTAACCCTTTACCTTTTATCAGCTAGGTAAGGCAGAGACTGGCAGAGTCTGATACCAGAGTCTTGGAAATAACTCTTCAATCTTTGATTCAGATGGGGCAATCTGAGAGAACAAATACACTTCTTCCTTCTGTCCCTAATGCAGTCTTCCTGATGGATATTAGATCTCTCCCAACTACAATAGTAAGCAGCACAGTAACAGTACACTTATCTGAAAAATCAGTCTTTATTTATACTTGAGAAAACTGAGGCAAGATCCAGGATAAAATGCTTTATCAACAGGTAAATGACATCACATTCTTGAAAATATATCCCCTACTCAAATCACTGCATAGACCCTCTCTCTGTTCTCTCACATTGATACAATCACACCTGATATCAATATTTACTTACCATACCCAGATGTGCCTGCCTCCTACCTATCCAACTATGGATGCAGAAAATGTTTTCAAGCTTTGGGAAGGTGTTGGGGTTTTATCTGGACACAGGCACTGCAAAGCAAAAGCTACAGCTACACAACAGAAATGTCCTTTGGCAGATGTTTAAAGCAGCAGATCACTCCTGCTGCAGCACAAGGCACACTGCTCAGTGTTGGTCACTACCTGCAGGAGCAGGAGGGATTCCTCCCTCCACCTGGATTGCTCCCTCCTTCACCTTGCCTTAGAGCAACACTTCCTTTCCCCAGGCCCTACTTCTCCTCTGCTCTGAGCCCCTCAGGAGCTGTGTGGAGGTTTGTTACTCACCAGCTCGACACTCACCCTGCAGGGCTGACATTAATGGCTTTTTTTCTGCACACCAGGTGCTCCCCCAAACTGGAGCTTGCACAACACCTGCACCTTAAAAATACAATATTTTTTCCTCCAAGTTCCTAGCTCCTGAGCCTGGAGAACATGAAGCAGGGACACCACCACATTTCCAGACTGCAACTACTTAGCACACATTCCACATCTAATGAGTATCCTGAACCAATCCCACAGTTATTTCTGTGCTATTTCTTTCTGTTCCTCCTTTTGCTTTCCCACTATATATAGCATGCATATATAAACACACACACAGACACACACAAAGTCAGGGAAAGAAATTTACATATTTTAAAGCCTATGGGAAAAACAAAATTCCTTTAGCAAGATCTCCAGCATAAACATGAACATCACCTCTAACTCCCTCAGCAGAACCAATTTTTCTGTCCCACTGTGCAAACAGGTTCTATCAAACCCTCTTAGCTTATAGGGTCAAGTCTTAGCACAATACATAGTAACCTGAGGTAATTTCCAATGTGCACAAACATGAGTTATCACATTGTAAAGAAAAGTAAGTTTATTATTTTTATTTTCATGAAAGATGCTGTGAAGATTACTCAGGTGTTTTTCAACTCTGCAAAAGAGATGGGATGTGGGGAAAAGATGCAAGAAGAACAGAAAATAACACAAAAAGTCCTACCGTGAAGCTGTTGTTGACATTCTTTGTGCTGGATTCTGCTACACTGGCATCTGTCAGATCCACCTCATCAAAAATAATGGACTGGAAAGAAAAAATTCAAAATCTCAATAAATTCTTGAAGCCAATGTATAAGCAGCAGACTCAAAGAGAGTCTGCCTAGCATGCTCCATATCACAGCCTTTTATGATTTGAAGGAAAGACACAGCACCAACATCATCAATGATCTGGAAGTCTAGTTCCATACACTGGGGATCACTCTGGCCTGTCCTCAGACAGTGAACAGAATGACTTTATTTTTATTAAAGGATTATTTTAAAAGAACACCAAACAACTGTAGGTTTTGTTCTTGTGAAAGGAGGCAGTTTTATATATAGTTGACTATCAACATATTAAACCAGATGCATAGCAGCTCTGATTTGATAAATTCTAGCCTTGCTTGTCTACTGCACTTTCATTTGCACTCTCCTCCTATTGATTCAGAGTCCTTTTCCTGCTAACATGCACCTGAGGGAGAAAAAATGTAGAAAAATCAGTATCACAGGTCCATATGATGCTTCACTTCAAAACCAAGGATTTCCAAGTGTGAGGCATAACACAAGGATCTTCTAGTAGCTACAAAGCCTGAAGACCAGTGCCTAAATAGCTGCTTTTCACTACCGAGGGCTGCCTCCCCTGCTGACACCCATCTGCTTCCAAAGCCCCTCTACTGACTTCCTTCCTTGGCCCCAGAGGTACTGTCAGGACCTTACCTTAGCAGTCTTTGCATAGTAGAGCGTTCGTCCTCGCAGTTTAAAGTATCGTCTCTTCCAGCGCTGGAAGGAGCTGGTTTGTTTCATCAGCATCCCCTCTTTTATGACAGTCTACAAAAGCATCAGAGGAGAGGGGTGAAGCACAGGTTTTACTGACAGGCACGTTTTCTGCTTCCCCAGCACACACTTGTAGGGGAACAACTGGAATTGGAGACCAATAACCTCAGTGCCCTCTGCTGGAAGCGTTTCACAGATTCACTCAGCAAAACTGAGCAGCCTTCACAAGATAAAACTGCCATGAACACACAAGCCACACTGCGGTGTGGTTTTACCCTTGTCTCCAGTGCTATCACGATACCAAAGAAGATAAATAACTTAAAACTGAATGAGCATTTCGAACCTAACAGTGACTCAGGGAATGTAACAGTTAAACTCACCGAGGTCAGATTTCAGTTGCAGGTAATTGCACCTTTCAGTTAATTGGCATCTGATTACCAGCACCCACACACCCAGGATATCTGTCTCTACCTCCAGCTGAACCAGCATCTGCCTGGGACAGAGGTGGCAAGCTGCAAGCCCAGGGGGTGAAGAGTGAAACCAGTGCAAAGAAGGAGCTATATCCAACATCAGCATTTGGTATTCTTCAGATAGTCTTGGCCCTGCCTCGGTACTCTCTGGCCAGCTGCCATTTCCCAGGGCTGCAGTGCCAAAACTGTCTATGCACACTGCCTTTTTTTAACTGCTTTATAACTAGACTGACATACCAGCATATACAGGCTCATATGCTCATATGTTCAAATACTGTGCATATGTGGGAGTATGGATTTAACCTACATGCACTTCATTCAGGTTTGAATACCAACAGCAACATGAAAATAATATCAAAAACTGCAGCTCAGAAAGACAAAGGGAAAAAAAAATCAGGGCTGAATGTCCAACCCCAAATTCCTGATTGTAAATACTGCCTAGGAGCGACAAACAGTGCTCTGTCATGCCTTGGTACCACAAGAAACCTACTTATCTCCCAAAAAAGTCGCAGGAACCTACTTCTTGCTGAGAGAGCCCAACAGGATGAACACTCAGTCAAAACAAAGGACACAAATGGTCTGACAATCTTGTAAGACAGGTTATTCTGTATCTTGGTGCCAGGAAAATGACACAGTTTCAACATACCAGAGGTCTCAGTAGAATTCAGCTTTGTAACAGTCAGGTCACTGATAAGTATCAATGCACAAACACCACCAAATGGACACCGCCAGGCTACTACAGCACACAAAATAAATACTCCTACTGATCCACAGGGTTTAGTTCATTTTAGAACTCCTTTCCAGAGCATTAAACTTGCTTTTAAAATGCTATATATATTTCTAATGTGTGCTTTTAGCTTTTGGAATGAATTTTGATACATTCCACATACACTGGCGCTTGCCAAGCTCAAAGCTTCCTCAAAAACCACTTTGAAAAAAATGCTGACTATAAGGAGAAACATCCGTCTGACAATATACACTTCTCTTTTGCTAGGCTGAGCTATCCTCAAACTGCCCTGAGAGATCACATGGTTTGGACCACCATGGTGAAGCCTCTACTCACAAATCAGCTGGGAAGAGCAGGCTCTGCATTGCAACAGATCCTAAAGAGAGCTGTCAGATATAGAAGCCATTATAATCTTCCTCCACTGTGTTGGGAAACAGAAAAGGGGGAAAGCTCCCCTGTCTCCTGCAAGAACATCATCTACCTTGGATGCTGGGCCCTAGCCAGCTCCAAGGTTAGGAAACACCAGGCCTCAATTCTTCTCAGTGGTCTGTTTCCCAAAGCCACTTGTACAAGGGACGAAATACCTGCCAGTGCTCAGGCAAACACCAACTTAGCGTGCCTGCTTCAAGTGGGAATTGCCAAACTCCACAGAACTTCCAGCAGAATGAAAAGAGCAAACAAAAACGCACAACTGAGGATTAAGCTCCTATAAGAAAATGGCTGTTTCCCACACCAGCTCCCCACAGCTCTGAAGCAGTCACTGAAAGGCATCCTGGCCCTTGATTTCACAGGACACAGAAGTAGGAATACACTCTAAGAAGCCATAAAGCATCTGGAAGTGGCTTTAGGATCCAGAAGTTAAACACACTATAGCAATACCCACAAACAAAATGTTAAATCACTTTAGAGCTGGTGTTACATCAATAATCCAAAATTCAGACGTTATCTTAGCTGAAGCATCAGCATAAGAGAAAATGGAGAGTAAAGACTGATCAAACAGCATCCCTCGCTGAAACAACCCTGAAGGCAAGGCCAGAGCTGAAGGCACTCATCTGGAACCAGGAAAGATGCATTCATGCTCCTACTCTGCCACAGACTTTTTATGAGTTCCCAATAAAGCAATTTTCACTCTGTGTGTCTCCATCCCCATCTGTCAAGTGGAATAAACAGCACTCACCAACTCTGTGGAAACCCACTAAAATATTTTTTTCTCACAAGTTATTTTAACTTCCAGCACCTGAGTATCAAAGAGAAATGTAAAGTACCAGCATCAAAATTACCATGCTAAAGAAATCACATATTTCTGCTGCTTATTTTTTTACAGGGAAGAAAATGGGAAAGCAGCAGTAGATTTTCCAGCTTAAGACAGGAACATGGAGTGATTTTTGCATCCCCTGGAAAAAAAACATATAAATAAAAAATGAGACCAAGAAAGCAACTACTGAACTCTGAAAAGCCCTGAACCAAAATCAGAGGAACTAAAAATCCTGGGGAAGACTCCTGGGATGAAAAGCCCAAAGATAGCAAGTCAGCCAGGAGGCTGATCAAAAACCAGCAACTTGCAGGAGGAGATTTCAGAGATCTGTTGCTATGCTTATTTACAGCTATGGTTAAACTGGGGTCAGCCAGAGCCCTTATACACCCCAAGCTCAGGCAGCATCACTTCAGCCAAACTCTTGCCCAGCCAACCAGCACAGTAACTCTCAGCAAAACAAAGCCTCTGCTTTCCCTCAGCTCCCACCGCTCCCGCCTGCTCCCTCACCTCAGTTGGGCTCACTCACCTCTGCACAAGACATGCATTCCTCCATTCCTCTTTTAAACCCTTTTTTTTTTTTTCCCTTTTTTTTTACCAAAAGGTAACACTTGCAGAGGTCACCTTGCCCCGCTCTAAGCAGCAGATCCTGCCATAGCCAGGCTCCATCTATAGAAAACCCCAGAGCTCCCCAGCTCAAACATGAAAGGCCAGAGCAGGAGCGCTTGTTCTGCTCACAGGAAACATGCCTCTGGTTCAGTGCTGCCCATCTCTGCACCAGAGCAGCCGGGCTATTTATAGGCACTCAGCTCAGCACAGTTTGGTGGGTTTGGGCGGAAAGGGCTGGAGATAAGATCAAGATGACTTTATAAAATGATGTAGACATCACTGCCTTTCTCCTCCTCTATTTTGACTTTACAGCCAAAAAGACTTGTTACTTGCAGAGGAATGCAGCTGCTGAAAATGAACTGGGGAAAGGACCTGACTGCAAAGTGACACAAATGAAATAAAAGGGGGGGTGGGGTGTGAGCAGTTACTTCTGCTCCTCAGCCTCTCTGCAGATTTTTAATTGAAGAGCTATTCTGATCAGATTACTGGGTACGTAATTCATCAAGATAAAAGTGAAATTGCTTCTCTCATAATGAAAAGAGAGTGTTAAATCTATTTTTAGTATCATATATTGGATCCTACGGGAAAAGCTACTGCCCTGAAATATTATGAGGATTAATTATGCACATCCTATCCAGGATAAATACTAAAATTGTTTGCAATGGAATTATGCAGACTGCTTTCTATCCAGCTGAGTCCCTTTCCAGTGTGGTGTCTTGTGGCATGGCATTCCATGGGCAGAAAACACTATGAAAATAATGAATTATCTTCTTGGATCAAGTATAAAATGATGTGCTACTGGTTTCAATGCTGACCTCTTTTATCATACTGTAAGTCAGTGTAAAAAAGGTTACTGAACAAACCAACAATTTAAAACAACATTGCACATAGCAGAGTGTCTTAAGAAGTCTGAAAAGAACAAGATTAGATAACTGAAAGGCAAGGCCTAGGAAATTTCTAACATTTTACTATTTATCTTTGGCCTTGAAGAACAGCAACTTCCTGCAGAAAAAAAATCAGTTTATGGCAAGCAATACACAACCCTCTCCCCCCAGCTCATCCCCTTTCAAAACTTGACATGTAGGAAGAGCAATAGTATGTTCTCAGATTTCTCCTGTCAAAATGGGTGCAGGGTTCAGGCCTAATCCTGAACTGACAAAAGAAAAGTTTTGCCACTGACCTCAACAGGAATGGTTTCAAACAACTCAGAGGACTTAAAAAAAGAACTTAAAAGAGAGCCTTGTGCTTCCCAGTTTCCCCTTCCGGCCTTGTAAGAACAAGAAGCCAGAATATTAAGAGGAGCTGTTCAGAAAACCAGCAAGACTCAGTTGTGTTTTTGGCATCACTGCTCATCTGAGGTGTGTCTGCACCCAGTAACCCATGTCAGGAGGTCAGAGACAGCCTACACAGATTAAGTGCTTTCTACACTGATAACATGAGTGATTCTACTAAAAGTTAGGAAGGATCACGTCAGATTTCAGCTACAATCAGATTACACCCCTTGTTCTCCTGCACATAGTACTGCCCACCAAGTGAAACACAGGAGCAGACAATCTTTTCCTGAAGCTTAAACCTATTGCCCCATTTGGAAGTAGGGCTCTTGATAAAACTAATTTCCTAATCTGGAAAACAAGCCCTATTAGCCAGACTGAGGGTGACTATCAAGCACGTCCAGCTGTTAGGCTGGCAAGTGTCCCTCAGCACAGGGAGGCTCCAAACCATGTTTGATAGAGACAGAGGAAGAACAATGCTACTTATTTCACTGCTGAGATCATAACATATTCTTAGGGGCAATTACTCAGTGCAGCATATCTAAAACAAGAATTATGCACCACTGACACATCTTTCCAATGAAGAAAAAGACCTATGTACAAGGTAACAGTAAAATTATACAAAACTGTCTAAATAGCAACTAAAGAATCCCAAACTCGAAGGCCCCAGCATGCTGATTTCTCTGTTTATCATGTGTCTTTAGAATGTAAAAACTTTAGGACACACACAGTTTTTATTTGTATGTACCACAAAACACTGATGCCAAACAACAAATAATTGACTAAACAAAGCACCAAATGCAGAGAAGAAAAAACAAAATGCAAAAGTATTTGCAGAACTGGGCTATCTTTATAGATGCTTACCAGGGGATTTTACAGGTAGCTGAACCCCAGGGACCAAACAACCTCATCTAGTCACCAATTTTGAGTAAGCTATGGCAAAAAGGATAGAAGTAGGTCTGCAGGCACTTAAACATGGCCAGACAATCTTGCTGTCCTAGGGCAGGTACAAATCTGAGTGCTGCAACTTGTGGGCAAAACAGTTTTAGTAGCTGGTGTCATAAAAGCTCCCCGTGGTCGTAAGCATGAAACTAATTAATATTTAGAAATCAAATACAACACAGTAAATCCACAAAGAAACTACAGGAATAAATCTAACCAACCCCATAGAATAAGACATGAGATGTCAAAAGGGTAGGGGTTAACAAGCTAATCTGAGAGCAACATCCTTCCACCAGACAGTGGTCACACCCTGGAAATGAACTTCAGGAAGCTTGGAGAAGGGAAATCTGGATCAGTAAAGCAATTCTAATGATAGGACACATAGAGAGCTATACAGATCTATAGGGTAGCACAAGGTAATTACAGGTTGCATAGTCCTGTTTGGGAATTCAACAATAAATGAACTTTGCTCTTGAAAAAGTGAAAATTGCATTAAAATCTCTTTCACTTGTATCAAAAGAGCAAGACATTATGAGAACTCACTGCAAAAAAAAGGAGACCCCAAAAGAAAATCAGAGCTGGAATCAAATGTCAAAATAGAAGCTGGGGCAGTGAGTCAGAAGCCCACTAACAGAAGCTGAGCAATACAACTGATGAAGGGGGTTAAAAGTACAGACCTTCGTACAAACCACGTGGGAAAGCCTGAGAAAATGCTCCTAACAGTCAACCTCCCAATTTCCTCTGTTGTAACCTCCAGCCCTGCTGAATGAGCTGGACTCAGCACACCCAGTGAGAGACTGGGGCAAGCACGTCTGACAGCTCTCCTACAGCCTCCCTGCAACTCCCAACAGCAGAATCCAGAGCAGAGCACAGCAACCTATCCACGGAGTAGCTGAGATGTCACTGAAACAGGTAATGCAAGCTCATTCTCCAGATCCGCAGTAAAAAACAGATGTTGGTATCAAATAAACACTGAAAAGGATTTAATTTGCCTTGGCACAGATAAATGGTCAAACTCTTCATTCTTCATTAGTTAAAGCTGCAGCCAATCAACAAAGAACAGGTCTTCGAACTGCTTCTTTCAGTACCAGGTTCAGCTGCTACTATTACGAATGACTCTCTTAAAAGGGATGCACAGTCACAGACCTAAAGTAAAGAAATTACCAATGAAAAACAATTTGAGAGCATGCAAAAATGTATACGGGGAAAGAAATACAACATACAGTGTACCAACGCACAGCTCCTTGGTAAAGTGAGCTCTGTCAGAGAGCTCTAAGAAAAGTACTAAAACAGATTAATATTCTGGTCAAGATACTTAGAAGGGAGAATGAAAAACACACCAGTACACTGATTCAGGATGAGTTAGGAGCTGGACACCTCCTGGCACACTAACTGCTTAAGCCTCAGGATGCTTTCCACAGACTCCTGGCATCCTTCCCAAACACATTTATCGTAAGAGGGAAACTGAGCACAAAACACCAGTCAAACTATAGTAAAGCTGGAAGATATGGGCTCAAACCCATCCACAGAGATAACTAAAGCCAAAAAGGAAACAGTTTAATAGCTACCCGAAAATTTTGGAATGGAATAAATTTGTAAAGCATACTAATTAAATGTGAACTTTATACATTTAAGGACAAACATGTAAAGTTTGATTGTTTTTTATTCTACCACCTAAAACTATCTATACATGACTACATCCCTTCCTTGGGCATTTTCCCCATACACAAAAAATGTCAGAACATGCTACCTACTGTAAAACTTTCTGAGACATGCCTCTCACAAGCTATGCACCAGCATTACAGAATCCCCTGTCTGAACTCAGAAGCACGTGGCTCTGCTGCTGAGGCACAGCAATAGAGCCTCATTTGGAATCACAGCTTGTACACAGAACCCTCTAATACTGCAGCCTGTACCCCACAGCTTATGTCACACTCTCATTCATTCACATTCAGAGACAAGCTACTACCAAAACCTTGTGTCTAAGCCCCCTATCCACCTCACTGGCAGGCAGAAGGAGCCAGGCACTCACCATAGTGGGCGAGTATCAGGCTGGGGAGCGCGACCAGCCAATGTATGGGAAAGCACATGCAGAGCACAGCTGCGGATCTCATCCTCACACTCACATCCACCCCATCCTTCCCACACCGCTGAGCCTCATGGAGACTTTGGCCAAGTAGGAAGGAAAAGTCAGCAGAAAGTACCAGTGAGAGAACTTCAGGATATGGGAAGGTGAAAGCTCTACCTTGAGGGAGAAAACTGAATCCTTTGCCCTTGTGTTGAGAAGGCTGAAAGAAAGACAGCTTCCTCCCACTGTGTCTGGATCCCCATCACCTCTGCTACTGAATTCTGCAAGGAGCCTTGTTTGGTAGGGACTGGCAGAGCCAAATCCTCATCCTTTTACTCCGACTGGTATTAAATAGGTTGAGAGCAGAAAGTGGCTTTTGGCCTTTGGCCATTTAATTAATACTTGGGTATCTTAGAATTTATTTTTATCTCATCTGTAACAACTGTCGTAATCAGATTTTCCATATTTATGTATTAAACAACCTATGCTTTTAAGTTTTTTTTTCCTCATCTATTTAACATAGTTTTTAAAGGATACTGCAAAGTTTTAATTTGTTTTTCCACTTGCCCTGTTTTAATGTCCTGCAAATACCTTTGACCATGCCAAGTCTTCTTGATCAGCACCAGCAACAACAAAAAAGATGAGCACAGCCCTGGGAACACCGTTATGTTAACTTTCAGCTGAACAGAACAGAAGGGGCTGGCCTGAGTTCCCAGAATAATGATTTTTAATAAAACTTCAATGACAGATCCACACATCCTAGAGAGTGCTCTGCCCTGCCTCAGCTGAGAGCAGTTCCAAGAGCAGGCAGCTCGCCCTCCCTGTTTTATCAGACACATTTCTGCCATTCAAATACCACTGAAGCAGCTGTCCCACAGGGTGAGACATTATGTGGAGCTTGCACCACCTGCCTCAGTTCCCAGGTCTGGGGACGCCCTGGGTGACTTCTTGATACAAGAAGTATGTATCTACATTTTCCCTAGAGGAAACTGCGCGTGGTATCACCTCACCTCACCAGAAAATTACATGGATGAATTTACTAAAGCTTGCAAGTCTCAAGTGCAGTGTGCTTGATACAAGCATTATGTGATTAAGAGGGCATTTCCTTTCTCAAAAAAGGCAAACCACAACACCAGAACAGTGATCAGATGTAAAACCTTTCAACCACGAGATGGTGAGGAAACAAAAAGTTCTCCTCTAAAACCAAATGACGCAATCCTGTACTAATCAATTGCCTAACCAAAGTGGTAATGTTGTAAACATCAAGCCAACTTTCTCCTCTCTGGATGAGAGGAGGGCAGTCAGCTTTAGATTTCCTCCTCCTCTTCTATGTAAGTGCTCTTATGTCCAGATGTGGTCCAGGGCCTCCAGGCTGCAAGCCCCATACCCTCTGGAAACACTGCACTGCTGCTGCAGAGGTGCAGCACTACTGAACAGGACATGCACGATAAGCTCATTACTACCTGAAGTGTTTTACATAAAATATGTGAGGAGATTCCACAAACCATGGCAGCTGTTGTGAAAGAGTGCTGCTGCCTCAGCTATTCTGCCTGAAGCTCAGTTACCCCTGGATGACTATCCCACAGGGCTGCAATACCAAACAGAAGCATCTTCTCTCTTTAAGAGACACATAAATTCTTAGTGAAACAAGAAGCAATAACCACTTAGTGAAGAAAAAGCAGGGAACAAATTGTTTCAGTGGAGAGTTAATAAAATATCCTTTAAATAATGGTTGGTGCATTTGAGATCTTGTAAAACCGTGTTCCAAGAGGAACACGTGTTCACTTGGGACAGTAGTGTGCTGCGAAATTTCCAATGAGGCTGTGCCAATATCTAGGGTAAACCTTAAGCTTTCCAGGAATAGGGAAAAACTCTCTCTATCTCACTTGTGCTTTCTCTTACATATGCAGGTATAGCTGCTATTTCAGAAAGAATCAGACTGGATTTGTAATTAAAGAAGGTAACGTTATGCAGGGTCTCCTATGGTATACTGGATTTCCTAATCAGGTAATCTGGAGATAAATATTTCATGATTTTCATTTATAATCCTGTACTCCTCCAAAGTAAAAGTCAATAGTTTTTCTGTAATAAGAGGTTTTGGGTAGGGAAAAATACTCTAAATATTTTACTTAAGTTTTATTTTTAAAAACCAAGCAATCAAACCAAAGCATTCAATACCTATGCTTTTTGATCTCTAATTTTATTAGAGAAAATAATTAGTAGCCTGGAAAGTTTTTAGTGATGTGGTCTAAGTAAATCCATGCTCTTAAAACATGGAAAAGTTTAATGTTAGCTCTTTAGTTCTTGGAACCTGATCTATAGTCAGAAGGAATGAGAACCGCTTCAAGTGCGTGTGGTTTTGTGCTTTGTTTTGTTGTGCAGTGGGATTTTTTAGCTTGGGTTTGTTGTTTTTTGGTTTCTTTTAACAAGGAAGTAACAGCTGTTACTTTCATACAGCATCCAAAACTCTCCAGCAGCAAGGCAAACTTACAGTATACTAGTGGAAACAGTGGTGGGAGGCTTCCCAAATTGTGTCAGAACAGATGAGCCTGAAGTGCACACAAAACAGAATGTAGATTAAGGGACAGAAACATTTATACAGCCTAGAATCCTACCTGTGTCTTGGTGCTAATATGCTCATGCTGCTAATCCAAGGAAATTCATGCCCTTAAACCTGTGCTCAAGATGTTTCAGCTCAATCACAAAAACTTCTCTTTTTCAACAGTTCTCACTCTTTTTAGGTGAAGAGTTCCCAGTTTTTATCTGGATTAAAGCATAAGCCACCACAATTTATGACACATGAAGATCCTAAAATGTCCTCTTTCAGACAGCCTGTTAGAAGGCAGTAAAACACAACCAGACAGACATTTTAATGTTTTAGTGGAAGATGCCACAGACAGAACATGAATTAAGTCCTGAATTCCTGAAAATGCCTTCCTCATTTCTTGCTTATTTCTTTTACAATGTTGCTTTACTGAAATGCTTTGCTTTTTATCATAATACTTCTTTCAATACTTGCCTTTCAAACTAATAAACGCCTCATTTTCCTCATTCTAATCTCAGGAAACTTTAAAACACTTGCCCTCCAGAAACAAAAATAACACTTCTTTACCTATAAAATGGACGTTTTATCTAATAAGCAATACAAGAAGAAACAAAATGAGCTTCCTACAGTTGCCCATGCTGCCCACCATATGTCTGAGGACTCAGCATAGTATGCTCTGGAAACTTGCACAAAAACCAGGAGAAACATTTTGTTTCCCCCTGTTTTTCTGCCTTTATGCTGCAGGGTGGCTCCAAGACCTCAAGGCTACCGGTCAGAAAGCGAGTCACAACTTCCCAAAGCACAAAAGGCATCACCTATACCTGGTACACAGCACAGAGAAGGGAAATGTGCTAGTTCAGATACTGAACAGTCTGTCCACTGCAGCAGAAAGCTCAGCACCAGTTCATCTGTACTGCTTTCCAGAATATAAATGAACTTGACATATCTTTGCTACCAGAGCTAGACAGCTTCCCAGAAAGTTTGGAGAGCTGCTCGCTCTGTTTGTAATTCTGGTGAAATACACACTGCAAACTTGTCTTAAAAAGTTCAAGGCAATGATAAATGCTTATAAAAATGAAAATATTACAGAGAAATTGCTTGTGAAAGTAAACAGAACTTAGACTGGACTAGTCTAAACAAGAAGTTCTCCTGATGCTAACCAAGGACGCTGCTGAAATCCTGTCTGGTAAACAAACTGAGAGCTCAACATACCAAAGCTGGCAGGCTGGAAATCCCAGAGAACTGATGAATGAAATGGAAAGATGGCCTGTTCATCCACCCTCCAGCTTTCTGAGGGTGTAATGTGATGCTGGAAATGAAAGGTCAAGTTCAAAGGAAGAAGCACATTTCACTGTCAGAGCTTTATAAAAGGTGCTGTGCTCCTTGGTTTCACACCCTCAGCTTCCAGGACCACTTTGGATATTCCTGTGCCTCAGTCCATGCTGAGTGACAATAGATGACATTACCACTTCAGCTGGTTCCAGCTGAGGGCTCAGCACTGCTTCAGAGCTGGAGGCAAGATCCTGCTGTTGCCTCTCCTCACACACATCTTCCTTCTCTTAGTTCATTTCATCTCTTTGCTAATTCCTATCCATTCAGAAATACTTCACCTTAGCTCACCAACCGTTTCTGCAGCTGCACCACCACCAGCCTGAGACCAGAGAGGAGCTAAAAGCAGGGCACTCTGAAGCCTTATGCTGGTACAAGTCCATCAGGTCTTGAAATGGCTGATCAAGCACACACTCTGCTTCTCAGCCAGCTGACACAAGAGCACTCACATTACCTGCTATACCTGATCATGTGAGGCTTTATTCTTTCTCCATAATAATAATAATCATTAAAAGACTGCTAAACAGGCTTCCCTTATACCTTCTTCTCTGCCTCAAAAATTCTTTCTGGCTAGTAAGTACATTAGAACACAGTACTTCACTTTCCAAACACTGAGCCTTCCACTTCTTCTTCCCCTGCCCTCTGCTTCACAAGGGACAGATTTTATAGCTGAAGAGATGTTACCTATGATTTTAGACCTTGCACATCAACACTTCAGTCCTTAAAACATCCAAATGATTCCACTTGCCTCATTACTATCACACCAAGCTACTTCAGTCAAACACAGTTGGACAATCTCTGGGCTTTGAGACAAATTCACTGAAGTTTTATGGTCTTGCAAGCAAGCAAGCAGCTTTACAACATTTCTTAGGAAAACAGATGGCAGGACCAGAGGAAGGAAAACATACCTTCAAAGTGCTTGCAACTGTGAGAAACAAGTAAATTCTGAGGAATTCCAGGGCCACAACAGATTTCACACTCAAGCTGTGATAACAGTCAGCTTCCATGGTGATTTAGCTGTACTTACAGGCATGGTCTTAAGCTAACTGCAGCAAAAGATGTGGTCAGAAGAGATTTATATCCTCAGGCCACAGTAAAAGTCTGCCTGCATCTCTTACTGTCACTGACAGACCTGTCCAACAGCTTCTACAGCTTACAGCACTCTGTCATTCAACAGACAAATTCAGAATTAGATCTGCCTTTATAAAGGAAGCAAGCTCCTCAAAGTCTCATCAAAACTATGATTACCCACAAAGCTGTCTTTGCTCCTTGCCCTGAGGGCAAGAAAAGAGTATACATGCAGCAGCATGCAGAAAAGACAATGACAAACCAAAATGACATCAACAAGCAATAAAACAAATCAATCCTGAATACCATAATACCTGGGCTTACTTGGAAAATTTGACACTATTTAGTCAAAGGTTTTTGTCAGGTTAACACACAGAAGGCTTAACAGCTGTAGACAATATCTGTTTATAATCCTTGTTCTTAATATGCTTATGTTTGCATATACAAGTAGCTGGTTTTGTCTTTTTCCAGCCATGCTGACACAAGTTATGTAAAACAGGGAAAACTATTAAGCAGGGACAGGAGGACATGTTCTGCTATAGTCAAACAAAAATGCACCTTTCACCTTAGCACCTCTAACATCCTGCTATAAGCAAGAGCTCCCACTCGAGCACTGGAAAAGTCTTTGTATCTCTGCTCTCATCATAAACACTACCATGGAGACAGACTATAGCATCCTTCCCTCCTTTCCACATGACAAGTGGTGTTAAAAAATCCCAAGGTTCATCCAATCTCCAGCAAGCCAAATTCTTAATATTCAGCACTCTGGATACAGGAAAATATCTCAAAAGGCTTGTTTTTTTTACAGCAGAATAATAGACTAACATAAGTCACGTGGTGCCACAGCATAGCTGAGATCTGCTCGATATAGAACATCAACAGGTTTAGAGGGCTCCAGGGTTTCCTGGTGTGGTCAAAAGAACCATCTCACAGCCCAGCCCCACAGTGCCTCAGCCCAAGAAGCCAGTGGCAGTGCCAGCAGCACCCCAGAGATGGAGGAAGCAGCTCCATCACAGTCCTCACATATGACTGCACTTTGTCACAGGGGTTTCACAACTGGGACCAACGCAGCCAAACAATGATGAGCAGCAGAATGATGGCAGGTCCTGTGTTTGAAAGCAGGGCAAACCAGCCAGCACAAAAAAGAGCCCTTTGAATAATGCTTCAGACACTGCACCATGCAGAGACATTTACTCTCCTTTGCTATGAGTACAAGAGAAGCAACACTGAGCTGCAGCACCAGTGCTGAGCGAGCTTTTGCACCCCCACAGCTGCACCGTGCTTGTCCATGCTGCAGAGACAAGGCGAGCACAAGGCAGGTGACCACAGAGTAACTAACCTGGTATTTCTAAGCAGAAACACATGACACAACAGTCCAAGAGTTACACAGGAGCTTAGTGGCTACAAAGAAAAATCATGCTGCTATAATAAAAATAGCATAAAAAAGGGAAACTCCCTGTGCCTGGTTCCTGGTCTAAGGTTGAAGGAAACCGTCACATCTTCTTTTACAGTAACAATACAGAACTACAATTGTGGTTGGAGTTGCAGAATGTTGTTACAGCCCCTAAAAATGGTGTTATTGTTCCAGGACGAGCCACAGAGGGATAAAATTTGACTGGGCCAAGGGAATCTGGGTGGAAAGGACTGTTACCTTACCAGGAAGGCAAAGCAGGACAGACAAAGCTGGGAACAAAGACTAACCAGCTGTAAGATCACTCCTTGATCAGACAGGAAGATAAATGTTGCTGTATGGCTACAAAAAGGTAAAACAGCACAGTGTGAGATGGGGAAAATTAGGATGCACATTAAGGATGGAAAGATGCTGAGGGAGGCACACATGATGACTGCAGGGAATAAGGAGGGCTGCACCTTCCAGAGCAGAGCCCTGAAGATAAGTCAGTGATTAGTGCCAAGTACAATAGGACCATGGAGGAGGGAGGTGTCTGAAATCAATAATGGAACACTGTGACAGGGAGCTATGGCTGGGATGTGCAGAGGTTCTCAGGGAAGGCATGGGGAGGTGAGGAAGGAGCCCGTGGCAGCTGTGACATGAGGAGAAAAGGGGAGATGCAGCTTCATGGGGTGAGGATGCCCTTGAGGATTTAAATACCAGGTAAATGGAGCAGCCCTAGGGAGTAGGAGCCCAAATCTGATCTCCATGACTCCAAGAAAATTTTACAGGGAAAACAGGGTAAGGAAGGAAAGAAGTAAGACAGGGTCCTGCTGAGCCTGGGTACACTGATCACTGAGCTGGGTAAAGCTCCCTGGGAGGTCTGAACCTGGGCACTGGGAAGAAGGTGGCCTAAGCTGGGCTACTGGGGAGGGGAACTGGAGAGGTTCAGAAAAGCACCGGGGACAACTCCAGGAGACCCTGAGGGCAGTTTTTGGGGCGCTGGCAGAAGCTGAAGGGCATTTAGGGGGCAGCTGTTAACGGACACCTGAGAAACAGTTCATTATGGGGATCCCTGAGGGGCATTTTGGGGTTCACAAGTGCCCGGAGAGCCATTGGGAGCGTTGTCAGGGGGTCTCTGCGGTGTGGGCTGGGGGTCGCCAGCAGGACCCGGAGAGGTGGTTGGGCTGTCACCAAAAACGACGGGATAAATAAACCTCTCCAACACAGACGCTATTTGTTACAATTAAAGATTTTTCCCAACGGGGGGAAAGGGGGAAATGGCCGAGTCCCTGAGGGGCGCTTTGGCGGATGTGAGGTGGTCACAGGCAGACCCCTGAGGGGTCGTCGTGAGGGGAGAGGAGCGGGATGTGCGGGGGATCGCCGGCAGCTCCCTGAGGGACGGGCTCAGCGGCAGGCCCCAGGGGAAAGCTTCGGGGGTCTCTGGCAACTCCCAAAGCGGCGGCCCGGGCTGGCGGCGGCGCGGACCGAGCCGGGCGAGAGGGAGAGGCGGCGGCACCGAGCGTAACGCGGAGGCAGCGCCGGCCGCAGCGCCGCCAGGAGCCCGAGGCCCTGCCCGCGGCCCCCTCCCGCCGCACGCACCTTCTGGCGGATCTGCCCGGACGTCGAGACTTTGCGGATGAGCTTCTGCAGGGAGCCGGGCTCCTGCTCCGGCTCGCTGTCCGACGACTCCTCGGGCGCGGCGCCGGCGGCCGGCTCCGGCTGTGTCTGCTCAGCGCCCGCCGCCGCCATGCTGCACGGACCGGCGGCGCGCCCGGCGCCCCCTACCGGCCCCGCGCGCGCGGCGCCCCCCAGCGGCGGCCGCGTCACATGGCGGCGGCGGGAGGGGCCAGGGCGGGGAAGGGCCCGGCCGCCGTAACGGGACGGTCACAGCCGCTCTGCCCCCGCGGCTCCCTGCCGGCAGCCCGAGCGCCGATCGCCACGGCCCGGCCGCGCCTCCTTGGAGCCTGGACAAAGGTGTTCAGCGCAGCCCTCCCCGCTGAGGCGAGCCCTTCAGCTGGACCGCGGTCCCCATTCCTTCCCATGCTTCGTGGCTACTGCAGCACAGAATCACAGATTTGTTCGTGTTGGAAAAGACCTCTGACATCATCGAGTCCAACCTATAACCGAACACCACCTTGTCAACCAGACCAAAGCACTGAGTGCCACGTCCCGTCGTTCCTTGAATACCTCCACGGACGAGTACTCCACCACCTCCCTGGAGAGCCCCTCCCGAGGCTCTCCCCGTGTTCCCAGGATGTAATGAAATGCTGCGAGCACACCCTGCAGCCCAGGCTCCACCTGCCGTGCAGCCCCCGCCCCAAAGAGCACTTCAGGGGCGCTGAGGCCGGCCCGCTGAGAGCCAGGGCCGGCCGCTCCCACTGCCGAGCCCGGGGCTGCAGCACCCGCGCCCGGCCCCACTCCATCGGCAATGCCCAGGTAACTCCCCCTGACTCTCTAACACCCATCAGCGACGGGCAGTTTAGCGCTCCCGCTGGGATCTCACGGAGATGTGCGAGGGGAAAGCGTCTGTCACGAAACCCGTCCTGTCATGTATTTGCTCCAAGCTGCCAGGTCCAGAGATGCCATCGCTCCCAGAGCGCATCCGTCCCCGGGAGCTGGCGAGCTCTTTACAGTCCCACCACATCAAAGCCACGGAGTCAGGAAACTGGATCTGCTCTCCCCCAGCGGTAAACAGGAGGAGCAGGCCACAGGTCTGACTCGGCAGATCAACATAACACCAGAAGAAAAGGAAGATAAAAGGCAAACAGTTCCAGCTAGAGACCTATTTGCTGCTGACAGAAGTCGGCATCTGCTGGCTGAAGGGCCGGAGACCCAGCTTGTCCTGCAGGACAGGGAACTGGAGGAACCAGCAGAAAGCCCTGATTGCTCTCTGAGCAAATGACCAGCACGAGCTGAACAAATAGTGTCTCAAAGTGCTTTCCCAAGCCCAGACAAAAAACCAGATTTAATAACCATTTAATAACCATTTCCTCCCCAGTGCACAACAGAGGGCAATGTGATTTTGTCACATTTAGCTTACAGAAGTCATCACCACAGCTGAATTTGAGAGGAAAGTCAGGCAGCGACAGAGGCCCCTCACAAAGTTGAGAAATTTTTTAAAAAGGAAAAAAAATCAGATCTCTGAGTTTACTGGTCCAATACTTACAGGTCTAGTAGCCAGAAACACTGCAGGAAACACCTTTGTGAAGAAAGATACACTTTGAAGTAAGACATGGGGAAGGAACTCTCTTCTCCCTCCTCTTCTCCCTCCTTCTCTTATATCTTTAAAGGATTTTGTGAACTCCTGCTCTCCAAAACCAGCATATTCACAACCAGCACCTTGTTTAACCTTACTGTATCTTCTGTGCTTTCTGGAGCCACCACTAAATTAGTAAAAAAAATAACAGGGAAAAGCCTTCCCAGACATCCAGGTGCAAATGCCTGACCCTCCCCCAAAGCTAAAATCAAACAGAAATTATCCTGATCACGAACACCTGGAACTGGCCGGGTTCCTTTAGCAGCAAAGCACCCAGTGCAGGGCAAACATTGTGCCTCTTGCAATTCAAGCTAAGGTGAGACACCTGTGACTAATGGACAGCACTGAGGAACAGGTGTATGAGGGGAGAGCACTGATGGAACTCTGGAGTCAGCTGTGGTCTTAACTGACTGCTTCCAGCATCTTAATCAAGACCAGTTTACAGAAGCAAACAGATACATGTGTGAAGTTCTTAATTCCATTTTCCAGAGTGTAGGGTGAGAAATGTAAGCCTATATTATATTAATAAGTGTGGACCCTGCATTCAAATTTTCCAGGAGAAGTTAAACCAGGGACACTGAAAAGAAGATTCAAAGCAAAAATGAGGGAAATAGAACACCAGTTGTTCTACACGCAAAATGTAATTAGCTGATGCAACTCACTTCAGAAAAAAACCTAAGTGAGATTCAGGAAAATATCAGACATTTACATGGATAATGAGAATATCCAGATCAACAAGAGAAAACAGAGTTTGTAGAAAGCAATCTCATTTCTTAGAGCATAAACCAACTGCTGGCAGATGGATGTTGGGAAAGGCTTCTCAGGGAAGGCTGTGCAATAATTTCCTACTTAATTTTCCTGCACCCGCTTTTGAAGCAGTTGCCTACAGGAAACTACATTAAATACAGGCTCTGTCTGGACTTGTATTTCTGTTTGGCATTGTATATAGGAACTTTGAGCAATTCATGGACAGTGCACATTTATCTCATCTTTAATAACATGATTATTCAGCACATTGCTAGAAAGCTAACACTGTGTATCAGCATTGTCTGTGCTGTGGGAGACAACTTCCCAGACATTTAGTGGTACAGAAAGTGAATGTAAAAGCCCCATGGGGACAGTGCAAGCACTGAAAAAATTCACTAGCTGAATTTGCATCAACACAAAAGCAACCAAAAGGAAATAAAATCAGTTTTGTACAGTCTGCTGAGATGAGAAACTTTGATGAATCACCCATGGTTGCAAGCCTGCCTTCCAGGCTAGGATTTGGTTCACTGGCACTTCAAAGTCACAGACTCTGACACTGAATAAATCCAGGCAGGCTGCATAAACCTTCATTTAAGCTCTCACCAGTGCTGAAAGCAACCAACCTTTTTATTAGGCAGCCCTGAAAGCAGAAGTCATGACATGGCAGTCGTCCTGTCCTCTGGTAGCTTGAGTAGGAACCAGGTGTTGTGTTTGCCACTTTCCTCCAGAGGTGAATCTTGTAATAAGCAATAGAGATTCCTGATGTCCACTGACCTCAGGGCTGATCCCTGGAAGACCATGCATAAACTGAGAACATGCAGATTACTAAAAACTTAGGTCCTACATTTGTAATTGAAGCCAAACAACACAGCTCCTCTGTCAGCCTGTTCTTTTCATCACTCATCAGTTGAGGGTGAATTCTTGTCCTCTTCATCAGGTGTATTTTTCAGCTGTTGACGAGCAAACTCCTCAAATACCAGCTCTGCTTCACTGCAATGAAAGAAACACAGGTCTTTCAAAATGATGCTACCCTATTTTTACACCAGTAGACTAGAGATAACACAGAGGAGGAAGAAGAGAAGCCCACAGCAGACTGGTAGTGTTTTCTTTGTCTCCAAAGGGATTTGGATCACATTCCCACAGGCACCATCTTCACTGGTGCTATTCTAGCTAAAATGAAAAGCAGTTGATTGAGGAAGTCAAGGCACAAACTCAGGATGTTTTCATCTGTACTGAATCATGTCCATTTCAGATACATATTGATCAGCTAGCTGAATAGCCTAGAGCCTGCAAGGGGCTTTATCCAGGAATAAAATGTGAAACATTTCATCCTTATTCCTAAAATAGAGGCACATGGTCAAACCTATTAAGTTCCTTACACTTCCAGCTATAGGGCAAAAACATACACTTCCTGGGTGTGTTTGTGCTGTTAGGCAGAACATGATCTCTAAATCTATCTTCACATGGTCACTCACTGCTGTCTAACTCAGAGCAGTCATTTGTCAGGCCACAGTAACTTGCTCACTTTGGATTTTAAACTGGGGATTTTTGGATAGTTTTGAGGAGTTTTTAAAAGAGTCAATGCACAAGTGTAGCTGGAATGTGAAATACTAAAAGAAACTTACCCATCCTTCCCTGCAGTCATGAGCATGCAGCAAAGGAGGAAAAAAGACAGACCAGATAGTCAGAACAGCAGATGCTAAAACAGTAGCAAAATGTTTAATGCAAAAATCTATAAACTGACAAGTCAGAACAGTGACAAGAAACAAGATTTGCAGCAGTACAAGTAGAATTCCAGAAAGTCTCAAAATGTGCATACCTACACCTGATGAGGCAAAACTCAATCTCCCAAATGGAAAAGCATTCCAGCAACGCTGCCCAAGCTGTCTGAAGGGCTGAGGAACAAAGACAGATCTTCCCATCTATGCTTGCTCATGGTCACAGCAGTGGGAGACATCTATGCACACACCTGCACTCTGAGCTGACAGTGCTTGCATGGCATGATGTCAGCTTTAACTGCTCTGTCACTGTGATTGAAGAAGTCAGCTGATGATAAGATGATGCTCTTGTTCAATAAACATGAAGGTATTAAAATTAGAGGTCAAAGTGCAGAAACATTTCAGGGATCTCTCATCAGTTGGGTTAAGGCCTTTGGAGCAACACTCCTGATTTCATCTTGCCCTAAAAATGCCCAAGACCTTTGGCATTTGTGTTTCTTTAGTGAGATCTTTGCTAACCACATTATAACAAATCCTGCTTGCTAGCAGGATTCCTTGAAAGCTGTTTCAGCACAGCCTAAAATAAGCAGAAGAGTGTATTTGCAGGGATTTTATTGTTCTCACAGTTATTTTAGCAAGGCATAGTCACTTCACTGGCTTACTTCTCATGGCTTTGGGTCAGGGAGCAAAGCACCCTTCTTCTGCAGCATCTGGGGCACTTCAGTGATAACTGACTGGATAACTCCCAGTTAGTTAGATTTCCCATCCACAACACACACTGCAATCAAGGGCAACAAGCACTGCTGGAAAAGTCAGCATTAAAAGTGTGCCAAAAGTACTCCAGCCAAAATGCCTCAAAGGATGGCTCATGTAAAGACACTCCTGATGGCATCTCTCCAGACCAGGATGGAAGCCAAGATGAAGTCTGGAAAGTCTCAGGGCATGTATGCTTGATTGAAATGGATTTAAAATGAAACATTTAGAACTTCTAAGATTTCCAACATATGAAGCATCATTCTCATTCCATTTTTTCTCCAATTTTTATTCTTTGGTCTGCTCTCTTTCCCCTCTTGGAGGAACTTACTATGGGAACAGTGATATCAGTGATATGGGTGAAGGTGAGTGAGATCCCCAGCAGTGATTTGAAACTGATTTTACAAAATGGAGTGAGGGGGGGAAATAAGTATTGTTTCAATTGGGCATATACTTAACTGTCAGCTAAATGATTACTGAGTCAATACACAGATAGTGTGGCAGCAGAGTAGTGCTTCTAATATACCTCAGATGGAAAATTGCATTCAAAGATGCACCACTTCACCTTCAGGCTGCAACACTATCTCCAACATGCTACAATTGCACCCTAGCAGGAGGTAGGTCCACTCCAGAGTTTTCTGGCTGTCCTGTGGCTTATTTAATATTATAATATTGAAAAATTCTCAGAAAATGGATAGACTTTTGCTGCTTTTAATTAGCATTCCAGCAATTGTTTTGAGCATTGGGAGGGAAGGGGGATTGATGAGGGTCTAGAATACCATCGTCCTCTCAGGGGAGGGTTTTCTAGAAGCTTTGATTATGCAGCCACAGAAATTATTCCATATAATTCAAGTCATAGCATGTGGTAATTTTCAGTATAAACTTGCTTTTAATATCTCTTAACTTGATGGGAGAGAAAAGAAAAAGAGAGTAGGTTTTGCTATTTTCCAAGGCATTCAATGCTTTAAAATTTTCTAATTTCTGAAAGTCACAATACCAAAACAGGGAAAGTATTGCTTTGCTGTTAGAGGGACAAAGCATTCCTGGGTTTCTTGAAAACAGCCCTTTTGTGCAAGTCAAATCAGGGAGCAGATAAATGACCATTTGTTGAACAACAGCCAAAACAAAGGGCAGTGTCCAAGACATAGGCCCACAAAATGTGAAATGAAGATTGTCAGGAAGACCCCAGACCAAAGAACTCATGCTGAGACCACAGCCTTGAGGAAAACCCAGCAGGAACTTCTGGGCTGACTGCTGATCAGGAAAGGTCTTGGAAGCGTGAAGAGACACAGCCCAGTTTGAATGTATCTTTAAAAGAAACAGATCCCTACACATTTTTTGTCAATAGGCGGAACAGACACAGACTGCCCATGTGACAGGAGCTGCTTTGCCTAAAAATAACCACATGTAAACCACATGGGTCCAAAAAGAGTTGCAAAACCAGCACACATGAAACATGCAAATCCTGGCCTAGCAGAAGAGCAAGAGAAGGAAGCAATAAATACCGGGAAGGAAAGGTAGCAAGGTGCTTCTTTTCTGTCTCCTGCTGGCACAGGGAAGAGAGATCAAGCAATCTGCAACAGCCATGCATTGTGACAGACCTGCTGTTTACTGAGAGATGAATGCTTCAGAGCTTGCTCCCAGACAACTAGAGAGGGCAAAGCCATCTCAAACAGAGCACACAGCACTTGCTCACACTTGCCCCGGCTTGGCCCTGAAAAAATTACGTCATGTTCTTGGGAAGCTTATGTTTCTGAGGTTCTCTGTGCTCAAGTCAGCCCTGCATGATTAAATGCATTGATGCTACATGTTTTACTTCTGCCATAAATCACCTTGGCAAGAGAAAATTATATTCCCCCACTGCAAAATAAATCCCAGTATGTGGCAGTTTTTAATCCCACTCCAGCTTTAACTCTGTAGGACAGTTGCTCTGACTGCTTTCTGTTCTTCCAGCTATGCCTTAAGACAGTCAAGTGAGCAGGAAGGTGCAATAGGCAAACTGGTCACTAGTGACTTGTGAGTAAAAACAAAAGGAAATGGAAACAGAAGATAAGGAGTGATCTCAAAACTCCCTGTGCATGCACCTCTGCCTACACCCACTGCAGAGGCTGCTGAACAAGCCATCAATGAAAAAATCCATCTTTTGGGACCTTTGAGAGTCTAAAAACTGTTTGTTGAAGCTCCATCTCTGCAATTAAGCCTGGATTGCTTGATTCCAAATTAGATGGCATTTCACTAATGAAACACATTATGTTTCTCAGAGTCCACGAGCTAAAGTGGTAGAAGTAAAAATTAAAAAAGCCTGAATGCACAACTGGGAAAAGAGATGGAGCACAGTGCATGGAAAACTACCAACCAAAAAGCTGAAAAGTGTTTCAGTTTACCAGCCTCATATGGGAAACTGTTTTATTCCCTGTAATAAGCTCAGACATCACATTCCAGCACAGTTTTCAAGTCAGCTATTCAGGCTTCAGAGGAATCTTCTGTTGTGTTAGAGTATCTTTTTTCAAGAGAAAGCTTTTATTTCCTGAGCTTACCATTTGCAGGGCTTTCCCATGGGATAGCTCCTGAAGTTACCTGCATTTTTTTCAGTTTATAAGAAACCTGGTATTTCCATCTGTACAAAATACATGGAGCATAGCTGACACTTCTGACAGCAAGCTCCTAGAAGACTTTGATGTAGAAAACAACTTGTGGGCTGTGATTCTGGTAAGAGGATGTGCTGGGGGAAGCGATCTGAGAAATATTGCAGGTCTCCATTTTCCTTGTAAAGTCTTCTGCCCACATCCTGTCGAGTGTACTATATAAAGGAGTACATCATCCCTCCTTTGAAATGATCTTGGAAGGGAGAATTACCTGACTTCCATTTTTCCTCATATTACAAATGTTTCTGCCAGAAGTATAAAGTAATAAAAAGGGGGTGTTGGCATTTTTTAACACCAAAACAGTCACATAAAAAAAATTCACACCACTCTAAAAATGTAAAATTCTTTACAGTTGCCTAAACCTTTGGATGAGCCTTGTTAGACGTTTTCAAGCTTTCCTTGGTGTCCATGAAAGCTCCTGAGCTATCCAGAGGCACTAGATGGCCCTCACCAGCCACACTCCTGGGATCACCAGTGCCATCCCAGCCCCCACCACTTCTGTGCCAAGAGAATGTGCTGGCACTGCTCACAGCAGGGGCTTTCCCAGGGAAAATGAGTTTCCTGTAGTGCAACTGTTACAGGAGAGATAAAACCTACCTTTGCCCACTCCAGCACATCCATAATTAGCAAAGCCTGATTCCCAACCAGGGCATCTGAATGTGGAGTGATCACCAGCTCTCCTCATAGCTCACACTTGATTCCTCCAACAATTTCACACAGTAAGGACTCAAGTCACCCTTTTCTAATGCTTCCAGTATAGACCAAAGCATCTATCTCAGGGTAACTCTTCTCAATGGTTCCACTGTCACTTTCCAGTTCCACATTCTTAGAAATAGCAGCTTTTAGGTCAGTTTGGGCACAAAGAGAAAAAGAAAGAAAGAAAAAGGAGCACAAAAGCAGCCACGGCTTTTGTTTGAAGCCCACTGAACTTTGTTCCAATATAGAAGGTAGGACAAGATGGCTCATCTGTAACAGCCCCAGCAGGAAAGGGCTGGTGTGTCTGGTGGTCAAGAAAGGCTTCAGATGCTGTACAGGAGCTTCTGATTTAGTGTGAGCACCTTGCAAACTCTGGTGCTCACCACTGGTGAACAGAGCCAGCCAGGGCCTGAGGAAGTGGGAGGATGCTTCTAACAGCCTGTGGTTTTGGCATCTGATCCCAAGCCTGGAGATGCCTGGGTAAGGCTTGCTCCTTAACTGTTACAGAGTTCCTCCACTTCCACATAGAGACCTAACACTGAAGAGACGCTCATCTTGGAGAACCACTGAACAAGAAGGCCACATCACAAACACCATGACAAATGCCACATCAAGATAACAGAGACTCAAGAATCATCAGTAGTTCTATCATCTCTTCACTCTGCTTACAAGTATTTGGCTTTGTACAATGCTCATGTGTGTTAGGTATTTTCTGTGTCAGATTTTTTCTTTTTTACTTATACTGCAATCTGGCTAGGAATTGCTGACAGCTTCATGTAAGATATTTTGCACCGCAGTCATGAGATTTAACTGTGCAGAGCTTCCTCAAACCCCTGTTCTCTGAGCTGTGTTTCTATAGATGAAAGGGAACATCTTTCCATTTTTTCCCATCTTTGCGTCCCTGCTTCTCTGTTATTTAGTGCCTGGAGGTTGATACATACATACACACACATATATAGACACACAAACACACAAAACAGCTCCATACTGCAGCCTTGTAGGATCTGAAGGCTTCCTGTAGCACAAATCACTCCAAGCCTTACAATGGTGAGATCTCACCAGAGCCTGTTAATGAACAAAGGCAAAAACCAGGTGTAACTGACCTGTTGGGTTCTTTTCCTCAGGTTTGGGGTGCATGAGACGAAATGGCAGCTCTGTGCCCACTTCACTTTAGGGAGAAGAAAGAATGCATCAGATCCACAGCTCCACACACATGCCTGGTTCAGCCTCCTTCCTCCTTGGGCCAGCCTGAGCCCTTAGCTCCAGTTTTACTCATTCTTTCATATTTTTCTAATCATAACGTTCCTCTCAAAAAAAGTTAAGCTCCAATTTCTCCACAAATATCCCAGGCATATCCACTTTCACAGACTGAGTTTATTGTGTGCTGAATGTACTTGCATATATATAAAAATCAAAAGATATTTTTGTAATAGCTTCATTTTCACAGCAGAACCACAAACTCCTTGCTTTTAACAGCTTAAGGGACAGTTACTTTTTTTTAGGGAGGTGGGAATGGCAATAAGAAAGAGAATAAAAAGATGAACTAACAACTAAGACTGCATAGTTTGAAAAGGAAGATGACATTTACCTGGAAGTGAGGTCTCCCAGTATGCTACAAAAGAAAACAAGGAGAAAAACAAGGAATATTTAATGCCTTTCTCTTCTGGTGCTCCAGCAAATGCTGTTTAATTGGTGGACTACTGAAATCACTTTCCTCATGTACTGTTCTCTACTTGCCACAAATTTAACTGAACTTGTTTTTAAAAAAGATAGTCTTACTTTTTCATGTCATTCCCGTGGAGAAAGAGTCTAAGTTTTTGAACTCCTGACCAAGTCTTGGGCATGGCCCCTTTTCCAAGAGCCAAAGGCAAGTGGACGAACACAGAAGAAAGCAGGCATTTTATCCTGCTTTAGGCAAATCTTTGATATATTTTTATACCATGAATGAAGGACAGATGAATGAAATACAAATATAACAGTGACTAGCATCAACTGAGAGTCACTATCTTTGTCATTTTTTTCACTGCTCATGTTGATATCAGCTCTACCCAGAAAACTGGCTGAGTACAGAACCTGAGCTACAATATTTATGACTCTCAGGCAGACGTTTTCACCTTCTGCTCTATGAGAACAGCAATGCCAACATAAAGGTTCACACAAAGGTTCACCTCACTTCTCACAAAATAGGTTATGGCTTTGAAACAAAAATTGCCATGCAAACCAGAGGTTCCTATGGTTCAACCATAGAGTTATATGGTCTCTAAAGGAGAGTAATACAAACCATTTGGCTCAGGACAAGTTCTATGGATAGACCAAGATTGTTTTCCAGATAATCTATGCTTTATAGGGAGCCTCATATCCTATAACATGTGCCCTTTCTCTTGGGGTGGATTGTTCTGGTCTCTCCTCACCCATCCATGGCACAAACACACTCCCTTCCCTTAACTCCAGGCAGATGTAGCAAAAAGCGTGTTACACTTACCCTGGAACAGTGAGCTTCACTTTGATCTTGTAGGAAACCAGAATCCCCATCATTGTCTTGTCTATTCCATCCTTAATGCTGCCAGAGAAAACAGAGACCAGTGTGAGGTGGCCCAGCTCTACAGCAAGAACACACACCTGGAGCAAGAACTAGGGGAACATCCTGAAAGTGGGAGGGCAGGCAGGCCTCAGGTGCAGCCAATACCTCTCCAGATCTGTGATCACAGCTCACCCTGAATGAACATGAAGGCACTAGTAATGGTGCTACATGTATCCATCCAGGCACAACTTCACAAAGTCCTGAGGGAAGTGTCTCCTCCACCCTCTCTTCTCTGTAACTCCCCCACTACCTGAGACCATTTAAAACTCCACTCACATAGTACTAGAAGCCAAGTTGGTGTCCTCATCCTTCAGTTTTCCATCCAGAGCTATTTCCTTTGTCTCCCGGTTATTTGCAAGCAAGGGCAAAAGTGTCAGTGTCTTGGTCAGGCTGCTGTTTGGCTGCACCTTCTCCCTGAAAATAAGAAGAGAAGTAATACACTGTGGTTTGTTACACACCCAAGTAGGAGAATTTCAAAACAGATTACAAAGCTACCCAAAAGGAGAGGAAGTTATTTGTGCAAATTCAGTTGTCAATCTTCAGATGTCCACTTCTAATCTAGTCAGCAAAATTCCCTTTATAATCAGCAGAGAAAAACAAGGACTTACGGAAAATGCTTAATTTCACATTAAGGCAGAAAAGTGGTCAAAACCACAGAATAATAGAATAGTTGAGGTTGGAAAAGCCCTTTAAGATTATCAAGTCTAACCATAAACCCAACACTTCCAAGGCCACCAGTGAACCATGTCCCCAGGTGCCACATCTATTTTTCCTAATATCAACCTACATCGCCCTGGGTGCAACTTGAGAGCATATCCTCTATGCTGCAAAGCTCTGAATGTGGACAAAATGTATCCTAGCTGGGAATACCAATACTGAATGGAAAACTTGTCCCTTAGCTACAGAGCAGAACACCAGATGAATATGAAGTACCTGGGTATGCCCAACCTTCCTCACAGTGTGAGGTTCAGAGCTGTACTACCAGTACGGTGAAAAAAGGCAAGTGGTTCTCCATAATATCTACAGACTCAAGGTTTCTGTGGGCTTTCTCAGGCCAGAAGAAACCAAATGAAATGCTCTTGCTCAAGCAGGAGTGTCCATGACTTCACTCAAACAGCAGCATCTTTCAGAGAAGTGTTGCATCTCTATTGAAAGATTTCCAGCAATTGGGAACCTTCCACCACCATCACTAGGCTTGTCTAGGAGGTAATTACTTTTCAAACCTCTTCTCCAACATCCCTGTTCCCTGAAAATACCTGAGGACCTCTGCTGCTCTGTGAAAAGGGGACCAGCTACATCTAGAGAGTGAGTGGTGTGGCACACACAAGGTAAGAGGAGAGAGCAGTGTAACAGCAGGAGACTGCCAGACTAATTATGAGAACCTCTCATTACTGATGTAGAGGGTAATTAAAAGGGTGTGAAGGAGCAGAAGCATTCACTCACTGTGCTTCTTCAGCAGCCACCACTTTGGTATAGAAGTCACTGGAGTACAGCACCACGTTAGACACCTGCTCCACTGAGGGAGAAAGAGGAGAGCAGACACTCAGGTGTGTGCACGCACCACAAACAACACCCCAAATCCCAGGAATGGGAAACATGGTGAAGACAGCAGAAACCCCCATCCATTTAGAGCCTGAAGGGACCATCAGGTCAGATAGCCTGACCTGGACAGAGACCAACAGCATGCCAATGGCCAAAGTCTGTCTTCCCTGAAAGGCACCTGGCCTTGATTTGGAGACAACAGAAAGTCAATAACCCCCAGTTTCTCTTGGCATCCTCCCTTTCCATTCTAAAGATGTCTCTCTTCCTTCTCTCTTTGGGTCTGTTTTATCTCTGGTCCTGATATCTCTTACATCCCTACAGCCCATGCATGTGCATTCAGGAGGCAGCATCAGCACAGAGCCTGTGGTAACAAACGGCTTATATTTTCCAAATATAAAAAATCCCAGGGTAATTCTGACTGAAACACTGAAGAGGAGAGAATCTAGGACCAACAAGGTCTTTTAAAGCCTAACAGAGGCATAAAAAAGAGCCTAAAAATATTTGAGAATCACATTGCCAGACTGGCACTGAAACAGCTTTCTCTGCTCTAGGAATCTCAGCCTTTTTGTTCCCTCTCTGCCTTCTTTCTCCTTCCCATCCTTTGTCTTTCAGACTGTCTTCCCCAGCTCTGCAGCTTGTGGGACGAAAACGTGCAGTGTCACATATAAAACACTGACACAGCAATGAAGCTCAGCCCCTGCCCTCAGCTTCCTCAGGAGCAATGACACTGTTGCTGGCAGAGTGGCTGTTTCTCACACTGCCACAGGTTTCTGGAACACCAGGCAAAGCTGTATGTGATCTAGGCACATTCACACTTAACAGGAGCATCACACTGACAGTGTGACCTCCCCAAAAGGGTGGATTTTCCCCACTTTTCCCACACATGCATTGCCCACTGCAGGAGTCAGACCCTTTCTCTTTTTCTAGGAGGGACAATCTGGTGCCTGAAATTAAGACATAGAAGTAACCACAAGAACCAGGAAAAAAGCTACAGCACTTCACCTGATGAACAGCAAAGAAACAGCAACACACAGGAGGAGGGACAAATTCCTGATACCCCCAACTGCCTTCTTAAACTGCTACAAGCACTAAATTCTGTCTCTCTTTCAGTCCTATTGCACTCAAAAAATCCCAAGCAACAGTAAAAACATACCCTGGACTTTGATCTTCTTCACTGTTTTCTCTGTGCTGTTGATGATGGTGACAGTGACTGGAATGGGCTCACCATGGTAGTATACCTAGAAGGAATGTGAGCTGAGAAATCCAGCCAGGAGACTTGTTCCAAGCCCTAAACCCCTCTGGTTCCCCCAGATTACACTTCACAGAGGCCAGAGAGGGGAAGAGGACCCCTCCCAGCTATTTATGACCCTTCCTCCAATGACTTGTAACAAGGTTTCAGCCACCCCTAGCAGTAGCCACTGACAAAAATTACATTGGAGCCCTTGAGTGCCGGGACAAGTCAGTCTCAGCTGAGAAAGCAGCAAAATGCCCATTGGCCTGCAGATACCACGATGCCCCAGCCCCAGGGCAAAGGCCCCCTCACCTCTTTACTGAGGCAAGCTTTCAGGTGCAGGGGCTTGTTGGACATGAAGAACTGCCAGGTGGTCTCTGCACAAGGCTTGGGTCCTTGCTTCTCCGGAGCAAACTGCACCTTACGGATCAGCAGACGTGCAGAGTTCCTGGGAAGCAGCAGAGGACAACATGGTGACACCTGGAGCTTGGCAGAGGCAGGAGTTCTGCATTCCCATGTGCTCACGCCCCAGAAGTCACTAATAAGGTGGGGAAACCAACCAGGGTGCATCACTGGACCACCCATCCCCTTTAAGGCAAAGCTGAAGAGAGACATATCCTATTACCTCCTATGAATTCTCTCTTCCACATTTTCTGTTGAGAAAGCTTTCACCTCAAAGTCCACCCCACAAGTCTGCCAGAGAGAGAGGAGACAGCTGTGAAATCAGGATCAGAAGACAGGAACATCTGCAGATGTTTCAGTATCTTTATGCACACCAGAAATTGGCAGACTCCTGCCAGATGCAAATTATTCTGGCCTCCCACCACTGTCACAGACACCCCTGACAAATGGTGTTGGCACATCCACCTGTTCTACAGTGCTTCTGATAAATGAGGCTTAATCCCAGCCTCTGAAAGATGACATCCCTGCTCCTGAAAGGCTTCCTGTGAGACCAGTGCTGGAAAGGTCACATCATAAGACTGACCAGTGTGCCATGCTCTCTGGCCCACCCTGGGTTTCTGAATTTCTGAGTTGGCTTTGTAATGCCAAAACCAGCATGTAAGGAGTGGAAGAGATCATGCCAAGCTAACCTTTGCTTTAACAGGTTTATAGCATCATGGGGCACATATGTGAGTCCCAAGTAATTCTCTAAAGAGACATTTTTGCTAGAATATCATTCCCTGGCATAAAACACAGGTTATCCTTTTTGCACTAGATTCTATGACCCTCATCCCACTTTGCCTGGCTGATTGCCTAGCTCTGCAGACAAGCATCCAGTCAAGTATAAAAGGAATATTTTTAACAGTATCAGAAACCTTGCAGAACATATAATTATTTAGTGACTTTTATTACAGGGGTTTTGTTCTGTTTACAGATATGTACAAGCCAGCTCTTCTCTGCATTTAATTCAGGGCAGGTCTTAAGACATGTTATTTATAGCAATCTGTGAGATTTTAGGCACTCAGTCTCCTTTTCTTTCATGTAGCCTCACAGCCACAATCATTTTATGTGCAGCCAACCCACAAATCATGTGATAGTCTTAAAGAAGCTACAGCACTGCAGACTTTGAAGGCTTGCTGCTAACTTGTTTGGATTCCCTTTCTTATTTTGAGGATTTCAACTCGAATTCTGTGACACATACTTGTATCCCTTAGTTCTTGACATTCATGGCACAGCACAGTAAAATCAGTGCCACCTTCTTCTATGTTCAAGCTAAACAAATTCACATGATTTTTTTTCCATCTGACTTTCCTTAACCATGATCAGCACAAGTGTCCCACTGGCCTCACCTTATCAACATCACGAGGTGCAGGCTGCAGACAGACTGAGCAAGGCAGGTAATCTGGAAACTGTGGGAAGAAGAAGAGGAAATGCCCCAAAGCAACAGTACACAGATGGTTTAGGTGACACATTGCTCACTAAAGCAGTCCTGAAGACAAGGGGTCACTCATTGTAATGCAGTAACCCTTTGGAATTCTGGCTAGTATACTTGTCTTGTATGAACAAATCCCTCTCTTCCAAAAATACTTTAGAAATCAAGAAAGAAAAAAAAAAGTCCATGCACAAGGTGAATCTTCTTCAGGAACACTGAGACAGACGTGACTGACAGCACTGGAAAGATTTCCTGTTAGAATTTGGAAGTCAGCTGTCATTTGCTGACAACATCTGGTAAAGACCTTTTCATCTCCTTCTTTGATCCACAAAGTTTTTAAAGGAAAAGGATTTGGCACTGGGGCAATGGTAGAAAGTATTCCAGCCCCTCAGGAACAGGAAGGCAAGGATATATGGGGCTGTTGCTAGGATAAAGCCATTGCAAATCCCTTGCCTTTTTTAAGGAAACACTTCTCACTGTGAGATCACTGCACAGATAGGATCTTCTTGCACTTTACCTCTCAGGATTGCAAGAAGACAAAAAAAATACATTGGTAACACCACCTGTCACTCAATGTGAAAAAAACCATAATTTTGTCACTCAAAATTGGAACTTAGAGAACAGGAATTCACTATCAATTCCCATCTTCAGTCTATCACGAGGCCTCAACAGCCTGGTAAGTACAGACAAGAAGAGAATCAGAGGCTGTTCTGAGATACTTACTGTAAAGAAAAAGGGATAAGCATTTTTCCCCAGCTTCTTCAGCAGAGATTCCTGCAAGAGGGTGAGAGACTCTGGCTTGTCAGCAGGCGGGTACACCTGGAGCCTGGAGAAGAACAGGTCCCGGCGGAAGGTGAGGCCGATCACATCGATGTCTTCCCGGCCATAGCGGAACACGCAGGTGAGGGACACGAACACTGAGAAGAAGCACAGGACAGGTGAGACATGCAGCAGGATAGCAGTGAAGCCAGGCTGGGATGAGGACATTTTCCTGTCTCAGGGAGACACAGAAACTCATTTCAACACTTGTATAACCCAGTGAGTACTCATCCCACATGTAACAACAGACATTGCACTGATAAGAAGCCCATTCACTGGGGAAGAGAGTTGCATTTGTATCCTTAAAAGAGTAAAAGGTTCTACCTTAGCATCTCACTCAGAAAGACAAACAATTTCTGAGACATACATTGCATAAAACCTCAAACCTTTTTTCCCCTTGATAATAGCAGGATCCACCAATACAACACCATCTGAAAGAAAGGGAAAAAAATCAAGATTAACAGAGGATAAGCAGGGTTGAGAGCAGGAAGAGCAGCATGTAACCCTGGGGACTTACCTACAGGTTCCACATTCTCTATGTTGTCAACAAAGTCCCGCTTTCCCAGGTAGATGGTCAGCTGTGGGGAGAGGATGACGATGACCACAGCTGAACTATAAAATGTTTGTGGTTGTTGAGGGAAGGGAGACACACACATCAGAGAGCTATAAATCTTGCAGAGATCAGAACAACTCCATTTAAAACGGAATATTTTTTTTTCCAGCAAACATACAACCCCCACCAGACTCAACAGGGTTATTCACATGCTTCAGAACATCAGAATTGAAGACCTGATCTAGACCAACTCCCAAAGGTACAACACAAATACTTGTACATGGGACAAAGAAGTGTAGATTTAAAGATTTTTGGTGCTGACAGGTTGGACAGACAAGGAATCAGCTTTGTTTTAAACATTTACCAGCAGAAGTGCAACCCAGGAAGGGAGTGGGGTGAGCTGCCTTCCTCTTGTATTATAACACACGAAAAGTTTGCCCTAAAAACTGTTTATATCATCTTCTCAAATTTAATGGTAATATAGCTCACACTCCTTCTTCAGAAAAAAATAAAGGGGACAGGAAAGGGCTTTCTAGTAAGTCTCCTGTCTGACTACAGGTAAAACCCAAACCTAAATAAGCCCATTATTATTGTACTCACAGCTTTGTCACGGGTGCTTTTTCTGAAGACAACTTGTTTCTTAGGAGAATCAGCATTCTTTCCTCCAATCCCGGTCTTTTGAGACTCAGGGCAGCTCATGGTCAAGGACAGGGATGTGACTGTGGGTGAATGAAGCTTTTCTGTCCCAAAACGTCCTGCCCCAGATGCCTGGGAAAAATAGGTGGATGAAATAAAAGCAGTAGGTAAAGCACTGTACTCCTGTGCTGTTTCAGAACCTCTCACACATCCAAATGGTGGCTCTGTCTAAAAGCTACAAAGGTGGTTTGTGTTGCTAAGAAGTCAGACCAACCCCCAAATGAGAACTCATCTGTCCTGCTGCATTTTCCTCAACCAGAACCAGTGCAATCCATTATGGGAAGAGTAGCACTGAGCTCAAACCAGAATGCACTGTAAGAATAGAACAGTCCAGCCACCTGCCCAGAAAGGCAACAATTATACTTGGAGGTAGGGAACAGCTTGTACCTGAGGGGTAGAAAACATATGGAATAAAAATTCTTCAGGAGAAAAATAAAGAGGGAGAGAAAAGGGGAGGAGGGGGGAAAGAATGGGGGGAAAAGAAGAGAAGCAGTGGAAAAAAGAAGAGAAAGGAGAAGAGAAAGGGGAGACCACAAGGGCACAAGAGCTATCCAGAGAGACAAGTCCAGAAAACCTGAGTGCTACAAAGCAGAGAGGTTAGCTTTTCATTTTGTTGTAAGTCATAAAATAGCATCCCATTAATGATCAGACAGCAAATTTAAAATAAGGTGAAGCACTTCCCCAATTAACAGAAGATTCAAGGTGGCTCTGGAAATCACCAATATGAATTGAATTACAAGATTAGACACATCCACAGGGAAAAAGGCTTTTGGCAGCTGCTGGATGAGGATCCAGGAGCAACCTTAACCTTGTAAGAGTGTGAAGCAGAGGAGCAGCATCAGGAAAGGATGATGCCACCCTGTCCTTACACTCCTGTCCTGTCCTTGTCCTTACTATAAGAGCTGTGTGAATGAGAGCACTGTGTTAGATAGACTCCAGCTCTGATGGAGTATGACTGTCCCTGCACTTTGCTTCCATTCTATTTCTCTGCTTGCTTTCCCATTTTAAAACTGCTTCAAGAGTAAAACAGTTTCTAGGGCCTATTTACAGACAACAAACCACAGAAAAAGGAAACACTTGGCTTCTTGGAAGGCTGAAAAAATAAGGCAGACATTAGAAGCAGACCACACACATGTAAGCATTTCTATTTTTATTAAGTAGGTTTTCCAAGCCCAGACCAGTATTTGTTGCTGACTAGACACGACAGTGATGCTGTAGACTCAAAGAAACACACCAGTAAATAACATTAAATACCTTGCTGTGTTCCAAACGGCACAGGAGCTTCCACGGATAGTGATGGGAACTTCTAAATTACTGAAGAAAGATGAATTTTCCAAGGCAGCTGTGTCCTATGCTTCTTTGCATCTACCAGAGGGAATTACTGCCCTCTTCAGAAACAAAGAGGACAATTTGTAGGGGATTTGAAAGCTCTTCTCTAGTTGCGTCCATCCAGGATTTCAACAATTAATCCCTCTCCAAGTGCAAATATTGTACCTGGGCTAAGATTCAGCTGGGAAGTGGTTAAGTCAGCAACAACAAGGCATTACCTAAGGACACTGGGGTAGTCAGTGAAGAGGTCTGCAATGTCCTATTCACATGTTTTGCAAAGACTACAGACTTATGTAGCACAGGACAGCTACTGAAAGCAGTTTATTCTAAAGCTCTATCTCCTCCTTCCTAGGGCAGCAAGACACCCAGCCTGGTAAGAAACTGAACAGACAAGAGCCATTTATGAAAAAGGGAGTTTATAAAACATCAAACTGCCATTTTGATGGACTGTCAAACACTGAGAACAATGCACTATTCTCGTGATCACTAAGCAATTTATCTATTACTGCTTCACCAGCATCCAACTGACATGCTGATGCAAAACAATACACTGCTGGCTTGTACAATCCCCTCCTCAATTCACTTACGAAAGCACAACATCCGGGATTTAAGAAACACAAATACTTCAATTAACTTCAGCTTTTCTGTTCCTTAATCCTCCAAGAGTAGCTTTCCCCCCACCAGTGAATTTGGCCCTGGTATTTTGCACAACAGCATGTGTTAACTTTTGGCTTGTGAGCTGCAGGAACAGCTGTAGCTTTCCTCTGGCTGCATCTGTTCATTTGATTACAAGGATCACATGATACCCTGTCCACTTGCCAGCCTAACAGCTCCCTCCAGCTCAAGCAACCTTGCAGTCACAGACCAAGCTTGCTTTTCACAAACAATTACTGACATTTGCCTGAATATAGTGGCCGGGGCTACACAAATTACTCAGAAAAAGTGAACAACAGAACCAATGTTCTTCAGCTTTTTCAGGGTTCCAGCAACATTTTATTAACTGGAGGTGGATTATTTGGAGAGCTTAATCACTACTCTGTCTAATCAGCTCTGGCAAACACAAGCCAGCCAGGCTGGAACCACAGAAATTCACACGTGCTGTGCTGCAGAAGGAAAGTCAGGTCTTTGTTGTAGGAAGTAAGGAAGAAACCCCAGAGATGTTCTACTCAGTCACACTTGGCACAAGTGAAGGAGGAAGCTGGTTTTGTACAAGTCTGTGCTGTAGCCACAGCAGGCTTTTTAGCTCTCCAGGAGAGGATGAGCACTCCTGTTGGTACATGTACCACTGCAAACATCTTCAGGGGATCTCAGAATGGATCAGCTTACAGCTTCTCTGTAACACATGTTCCTAGTGCACCCTTAATCCAGAGAAAGAGGCACAACCCACCCCCAAATCCACCTGAAGGGCAGCTCCACCTCTGGCAGCAAAACTGCTACAGCCACCCCTGCACTGCAGGTACCTTCATTTGCTCTTCTTCCCTCTGCAGGCTGAAGCAGAAAAGAAGGCAATAGCAGTAATCAGAATACAGGAAAAAAATAAAAGCTAGAATTGGTCACTAGAATTTCTTACATACCTTGGTGCTAAGGAACTTTAATCTAAAATGCTTAAGGACTTAGCTAGCTGGCTGTTATCAACCTGCTTCATAACAGCATCAATGGGCCTAACAAAGCCCTTTGGGTAAGATCTGTGTCCATGTTGTAGAAAAACACAAGTGTAGCAGTTTAAATTATAAAGATCCTAAACCCATTCTGATCCTCCTCAGCAGAGCCTGCAGTTTTTATTATGCTGATCTCCCAATAATCTTTCATCATGCTGACTTGCAACTTTGTGATCTGCTTTCCTGCAGTAACCAAGGTCACCTGGACTCATGGCAGGTGCCTTTTCAAGGACCATCTGCTACTGCAACAGGCAGAAGAAAATATATCGCCTTCCAAGACTGTTCAGAATGTCAACTTTTCATTTTTGCAACAGTTCTCACTTCCACGAGCTGGATAGAAGCTTATTTTCTTCTGAAAAAAGGAGGGTGGCCAGTGATGGCTCTTAGTTCTGAAATTTGTACACTGAAGACCTGAAGACTTTGCTTCATTACTCAGAAGCTGGAACCAGAGCAACATCTTCAACAGGGTTTTTGTGTTTTTAAAGAAATGTGCCAACTCCTATTCCTGTCTTAAAAACTTGACAAGGTAGCAGTCAAAGTCTCACAGAAGAAAAAGACGCTGATTTTCAGCAGTGTTTGAAATACAGATCCTGACTTCCTCAGTTCAGTAGTTTATCTGAAACATCCAACAATACATCAACCTTTCAAGGACAGAATTGAAGCACTTGTGCAATAAGGCAAGACTTCCTTCAGTCTCAAGGCAGGACTACTGAGACAGGGCAAGCCCAGGCTGCACCTGTGGGACATCCAGCCCCAAGTTAAGAGCATTACCCTTTTTCCCCCTCTACACCAAATCCCACAATTCACCAAGAGAGTGGTATTTCAGGTCCCCCTCCCCACTCACTCCAAACAAGATCTTACAGATGAACAAATAAATTAATCAGAGCAGTGTGGGGTTTTAAAAGCAGAATACAGGTTTATTTACAGTCAAGTTCTTATGGGCAGCTGAATAAATAAAAATTTTGCCCCATATACTCTAATTCCCCTCTGCAGAAAGTGTCTGAATGAAAGGCTGGGTTAGAGGGAGCCTGTCAGAGCAGTTCCCCCAGCCCAGCCCCTCCAAAGAACACACTTCCACAGTAAAACACTATCAGGAAAGAAGAAAATAAAGTGCAAATAAAAAGGCAATAAAACGCTGGTGGCTTGTCTTGAGGCCCAGATGATGTGGAAAGGTTTGGCTGGATAAAGATATGCCAGGTAGCTGACGCTCAGTCACATCATGGTTTGAGGTGCCAGAACAGGGACAGAGCTAAGACACTGCTCGGTACCACAGAGGGCTTCAGCGCAAAGGGGAATATTGCACGTGTGCTCAAGAATGGGGCAAGTGGCCTGGAATTGCCAGCACCAAAACAACGGATTTGGGATTTGATGCCACTGCTCCCCTGTGTACTGACAGCCGTCAGGACAGGACGGATGAACAGAAAAAGGGACCAAACATCTGTATTCCAGGACTGAAGTCACAGGATTACTACATTCCTCATCACTGCAGCACATCTTCTGCAACAACCTCAACAAGCTTAGTTCTCTCCTCAAACCCAGCAACCAAACCGCCTGTGGTGTAAAAAGATTAAAAACCTATTTTGTGATGCCCAAGTTGTTGCAGGGCATTTCAACACGAGGGTGCAGAAGTCCTGAAGAACAGACCGTTGCCTCAAGAACTGATACACAGAGTTCACATGACAGTGCTGGAGAGCCTGAGCCAGGATCAGAACAGATCCAAACTGAGTTGATGACTCAAAGGCAGAGCTGTCAGAGCCACAGGAGACTCTCTTTAAAAGCTGTTCCAACACTTCAAACCGCCTAGGACATGTTTCTTCTCACCCCACGCCTGAACTAGGCCACCAGAACAGAACAAAGGAGACAGGACATGCTTTAAGTCAGCATACACAATGACTTCTTTCCTCAGAAGTGCTGTAGATACATTTGTGTGACAGGGTATTTGGCACAGCTGTCTGGTGAGGAATCCCGCTAGTATCTTCAGCTCCACGTGGTGCAGAGATACTGCAAGTAAAGGCATGACTAAGTAGCATTCTCCATCTACAACAGCTAATCCCATTCTGAGTCCGAGTGCCACAGTGCAGTTATGGCCGTGAGAAGTCTCTGACTCAGGCTCCTTTCTCCATTGCTTTAGAACTTCCCTCTGGAAAGCAAAGCCCATGTGCTTGTCAATATCCTGACTCTGGATGGATCTGGGCTCGGGTCTCCATGCTGTGCAGCCACGGACCAGCACCACCACACACAGCCTTCCACTCTCCATCAGTCAAAAC
Organism: Phylloscopus whistleri; assembly: GCA_017589585.1. Classification (NCBI taxonomy): domain Eukaryota; kingdom Metazoa; phylum Chordata; class Aves; order Passeriformes; family Phylloscopidae; genus Phylloscopus; species Phylloscopus whistleri. The sequence goes on from JADMLD010000044.1 coordinate 229,544, forward strand.
TCAGACCACAGCACAGCCTTGTTTCCTTTGTCCACACTGACCACGTGGGCCCCCGCTGGCGACCACGTGACTGCATTGATAGGAGAACTGAAAGGGAAGGCAAGAGTAAGTTTACAAGAAAGCTCAATTCCACAACAGCACTTCGCACTAGAATGAAATACTAGAATGCTCTTATTACCAATAAAAAACCCCCCCACTTTCTCACATCTCAAGAGACTTGGGCTTTTAATAAGTCTGAGGCAGGTACAATTTCTTCAAAGTGTATTGAATGCACTTTATTAGAATCAAGACAACAAAAACAAATCTAATCTAATTCAATCTAAAGAATACTGCCATGAATCCACAAAGACTTTGCATATTAATAATTCTCACATGCCAATAAAAGCTGCAAATCTGTACAACTCCAACTTTTTGATAGCTCAGCAAGATCCACAACCCAGATTCCCACCCCAGGCTGCATGTCCCACTTCCCTCACCTGTGATGCTTTGCAAGCGTCCTCTCCAATTTCCCAGTAAGCACATTCCAAATGTAGAGGGCCCCATCAGCTGAGCCAGCAGCCACATAGTTACCATCAGGGCTGTCAGATCAGACCAGGTGCAGAGGGCAAAGAACAATTTTCAAGTCAGCATTTTTCAGCACACATCATGATTCCACCCACAACTTCCTAAGCAAGCAACTTGGCATTGAATAGTTTTTTAGGAGTTATGTGTTATCACCTGCTAATACTAAGAGGTGAAAGCACTTTGAAACCAAAGCATTTCCAAGACATTGGATCAATATTTACAGATATACTCTGCCTTGACCAAGAGGTAACCTTGGACAAATGACAAACTCTGCCCCAGTTTTTCTAGCTCTAACTGGGGGCCAGTGCAGCCAAGCACCAGGAATCACTCAGTTCAGATCACTGGGAAAAGGTTCATCAGGTATCTTGTTTGTATCTGACCTTACCTGAACACAACTCTTGTCCAGTCAGAGCCACATTTGAATCCCTGGGCACTGGAAAGTTAGAATCAGGTAACTGTTAACTCATGTATGAGAGGACAATGAGAATTCAATTATGAGAAGACAACCTACTAAATACAATGTTAAGGATTTCTGCATGGTTCAGAATAAACTCCAGCATCCCTTTATCCCAATTCATGTTTCTCATACACCCATCTCTCAATGGCACCCGAAGAAATTCTTTCCTTTAGAACACAGACTTCTAAGCCAAGCTGCCTTCTTTAAAGAGAAACATGAGAAGATCCATTAGAGCAGATCTTTGCTGTTTCTAGACATTCTAGAAAACTTTGCCATGTAGAAAAAAAAGTGAGGAGACTGCTCTCTTCACAGAGGTCCTGAAAACCACTCCAGCACCGAGGGTAACCCACAACACAAGCTCCTGAAATTCAGAGTGTTCTGGTGAAGAATCCACTCACCTAAATGTCTGCTTGACAGCACTGACCCGCAGATCAATGATCTTGAGTAGATCATCACGGGAACAGGTCAGAAGCTCTGTTCTCTCCGGGTTCAGGTCCAGAGCTGTGATTCTTCCAAGCAACTCCAGTTCTTTTACAATGCTTTCAGTCCTAAAGACAGAAGGGGGGTGGAGGGGAAGGCAAAAAAACCCAGCAGTGAACTAGGGTTCAGAAGCCACACCAGTGCATCAAAACTTTGACTTGTCCCAGAGTGGAAAAGAAGAAAAAGGATTACTGGTTTATTCTTACATTTTGTTTCTTTCTCAAGCTAGATCCCACCTTGTGGATAGCATTTCCAGCAAACAGTTAAGACACTGCTTTCCTCACAACCCCATCCTAGAACAGCAAGTACTGACCAATGAAACTGACAGCAAGCAAGCAAGCAAGCAAGCAAGCAGTCTTTTCAGAAAAGAAATGGCATCCCCCTCAAAAAAAACCAAACCCAACAAAAGAAACCCCCACAACAAAAAACCTATAATACCAAACAGCATAAAAGTAGCAACAGAAGTCTCTTTAGTAGCCTTTTGCCACTTTTATAACAGTCTCCCCAGCTGCCAAGCTCAGGAAGAAGAGTTCCCTACTTCAGATCAACCTGACAGCAAACCCATAAGCTCTCCTACAATAACTTTACCTGATGTCCCAGAAACGAATTTTCTTATCAAAATGTCCACTCATTACACACTGCTCAGTACACACGATGTCATTGCAGCTAGATCCTGCAAACACTGTCTTTATACCTAAAAAGGAGAAACCAATGATGACACACTTAAATTCACATTGTCTAAACTGATGAAAATTGAGACAGTAAACAATTCCTAAACCTCCCCCCCTCCAATACAGTGGCCACATAGAGCAGGGTAAACTGGCACAAGGTAAACTGTCTTAAAATAATCCTGATTAAGTCTTCAACCTCTCTGCCCTTCTCAATCTCCTTTGCTGAGACTTTAAATGACAGCTGTAACACTTCCACTTCATATTTAGCCAGCTATAATTTGCTACTGTTAAACAACATGAATCTGTCTCCTTGACCTATGTTTGCAATTCAGGTATCAAGGTAACTTTGAATCTCAAATGTTCTCTCAGTGCAAGCAGGTTTGAGAGCCCCCAGTGGGAGAAAAAACAAGGAAATAAGACATTTCTCACCAAGAAAAACCTGGATCCTAGCAATTCCCTCATTTGAGATGTTGAAATTTTCAGTATGTTTCCAGGAGACACTTCCATCCACCCACCTCAGGGTTAAAAACCTGGCCTGGCTCCAAGTTTTTAGTGGAAGACTAAAATACCCATCCCCAGACTGGTAAACAAAGAACACTCCCAAAACCAGCTGCTCTCAGTGTAATAGCATTAACAGTGCTTCCTGCACACACAGGATTTCTTATTCCAGGTAACAGGCAGAAAGAATACAGTTATTTAAAGAATAACAGAAAATGGGATAACTGCTAGCTTTTTCCATTTTTATACTGGCAAAAAGATTCAATAATTGATCTGACACTAGACTGCCACGGGCATTCAGCAGAAGCACAGAACATGGATGGAAGGCAGAAGTTGGGCTTCCTTACAAACTTTGCTGCGGAGGTCCCAGAGCTTGAGGGTCCGGTCGTGACTTCCCGAAACAATACGTGCATTGTCCAGCAAGAACTTGGCTGACAGAACTTTACCACTGTGACCTGTCAGGGTGTGCTGGGGACAGGAGATTGACATGGTGAAACTGAGTATTTCCACTTGCTCAAATTGTAATTTGCATGTCTCCTCCATTGCTTGGCAGAAAAAAACATCTATTACAGCTAAACAGAGATCACCATTGAGTAGGAGTGTTAATTATTAGAGTCCAGCCTGGAGCTGGGAAACACAGGTCATCTTTTGCTGCAGTTTCTCCAGTTACTCAGGAACCTGCCAGCTCCTTCCTCAACACTCTGTGCACCTACATTTCATGGACAGATGGCAACTGCAACACAGCCTTGCAGGACAAACCAATGACAAGGGGTTAAAGCACGCTGAAAATGGAAATTGTGCCTTTCTGCTTTCATATGGAGCTTCCCTGAAGGACACAACAGGGTATTGAGTCTCAACTGCTATTACACCTTAAAGCCTGAAAGCTGAAACAACCAGGGATTTCAGAAAAACTCCCTACAGCAGTTTCTCTAAGTGCAGAGAGGCTCCCTGGGGCTGAGAACATGAACCACATTCACTTAGAATTGCTCAATATTTACATACTAAATCACAAAACAGACAATAAATTACTAAAGTAAGAGTTAAGAAAAACAAGACAGAAATCTTCGTAGACAGATTTTTTTTAAATACTCAATGGAGTATCAAATTACACAAAGCAATCTGGGCTTGGGGAAACAAAATAAAAGCCCTTAAGAATGGGAAAAAACCCCAAATCAAACAAAAAACATCATCCCAAAAAGACCACCTAGCCTTAAGAAAGGAATACAAACTCCAGTAAGGAGGATCTATCTTCCACTCTGCATCTCTCTTCTGCCCTTGCTGCACAGACATCACACACAGGTATTCACCTTTAGGCAGGGAGTTTTGGCAAACTTTACAGTGATTTCAGCTTTACTACATCCTGGTTACGTGCAAGCCATGAAAGTCCACAGTGCCCACACTTGAAACAGAGAGCACTATTTCATCTCAGCAAACAATGAATGCACTCCAAAGAATACCAGGAAGATTATGTGAATGTTTGCAGATGTAACTAACCTTTTGCAGTGAGTAATCTATGTCTGCTAAACTTGTATTCACTATAATTCACATCCAATAGTAGGTTTTGCAGCCAGGGAGAAGGTGCAAAAGAACTGATACTCTTCACTTTCCTGAGACTTGACATCTCCACACTGAGAACTACCCAATGAATTACAGTGCATCTGTTGGTTATAACCAACAATGAAATGTCAGAAGATTTGAACATCAAAGTAGCATCTTACTAAAATAAAAAGTTGAGGAAAAGTGTACATAGGAAATGACAAAAAAAAACCTCTTGGAAAACTGAAACTTTTATTTCGGTCTATCAAAGGATTATTTTCAAATAAGAGACAAATGTTAGAGAAGAATATGAGTACAAAGTATTTGGGAGGAAAGGAGGAACCTTTCAAAAGACATTAAAGATGATGTCCAACATGTTGAGGCTTGCTGCCTTGGACAGCCAGGCAGAGGGCTCCTTTTCAAGAATGCTGCTCCTGAATTAAAACAAGAGTCCCACTTTGTCTTCCACAAAGCCCTTTCCAGCAGCCTGTCCTTTGAGAGAGGCTGAAACATTGAGGTGTTCCTCCATAAATCATAAGAAGCATTTAAAGTTCCCCAGAGGGTTACACAAAAGTGTACACACACTTTATGAGGCAAGGTTTTTCTAGGGGGGAATTGTATTGGGAAAAAACACAGTAACTGGAGCTTCCTGCAAAGCTGTGTGGAGATCAACACTGTATTTTAGGTCTTGTTGTGTCTTTATCCTTCAGGAGATAAAGAACCTCTCAACAAGAGAACAATTAAAAGAGTCTGTAAATGCCCAACTTCCAAAATTGTCATGTCCCCATTAGACAAAACTGGGACTACAAGACAGAAACAACTCGTGCACTGCTTTGCCTCACAAGACTCACCCGTAATCGATTGTCATCAACTGTCCAGATTCTGCTGGCAAAGTCATTTGAAGCTGCTAAGAGGTAAGAACCCTGTGAACACAAGATTCCTTTAAAATTCCTTCTGCTAGTCGATATGCAAACCAAATTCAAATATTTCCAACAAACCATTAAAACCATACCAATGCTATTTTATCAAAGGAAAAAAGGAATAAAACCAAAACCACAGCAGCAAATGCCAGTATGGAAAGCTAATGTAACTCTTCCCAAAGGACTATGGCACCTGCTTCTCACCCAAATGGAAGGGCTTGTAGAATCATGGCTACAGATTATAACAAGAATAATGTATACCAATTATAACAATAACCAGACCAGAAAAAGGACATTTATCTTTCCCTTTGGCTGCAGTGAGAAAATGCATTCTAGTTTACCCTCATCTGTTGTGTTGTTTCCTCTTTTTTTTTTTTAGAGGAAAAAAGCCCTGCATCACCTACCCCACTGCTTAGAAAGGTCTCAGAGTGGAATTAGCCTGATTCTTGCCATTTTCATTAAAATTGTAGCATTTTAAGCTAAGATTTTAAAAATTACATCTGCCTGAGGAGAGAGAAATTGACTTGTTCATGGCTTTAGGCTTAGGGCTCCCAAAAGTCACCCATGATGGAGAATGGCCACCACAAAATTTAGGCTTGCACTCCTGTCCATCACACTTTCCTGAATCTTCTAATCCTTTGGCATCTCACCCAGGCAATTCTCACTGCAAATGTGTTCAAGCAACTTGCCAAACCTCAGAATAGTTTCTGCTGCAGATTAACAGCACATCTCTCACGAGCTGGTCTGAAAGAAGGATCCTCTTGGCTGTGTATCATAATTTAGCACATAGAATCACCAAATGGCAGAAATTATACCAGCTTTGTGCTATGGAAGAGGTCTCAGCAGAAAAGTCAGATCACATGTCCAGTTAGACCAATCCAAGACCCCAAACTCCTTCAAGCAGGACTGTTGGATGCTGATCCCAGTCATGTCTCCGCTGCTCCAGGTGAACATGACCTGAGCACATCTCACACTGTCAGCAAACACTCTGCCAGCCACATCATTTCTGTGTCATGGCTGGGGAGAAACTGCTGGGAGAAGTGGGCATGGAACTGCAAGTCTTGGGATAATCAGACCTTTTACTATTCATCACAGACCTCAGTAAAGAACTTACGGGAAAAAAAACTTCACAGAAATAAAGCCTCAGTGTATTTGCTTCTTCTGTTATGCCAGCTTCAGTGGAAAGCTAATTTCTCACTTTAAACAAAAACCCATAACAGCCAATGTCTGAGCTGCATGTCATCATCTGAATTGTAAAGCAAGGATCAGAATTACAGACTGCATCTTATCAATTAAAGATCTTTTGTACAAATTTGACTCCTTTCATGTTTTAACCCATTTCTTAGGTAACTTTTCAATCAGTATGGAAACGATAGTAGAGAACAACATAATTCCATTAATTTATTCCCAATTACAAACAGTGGATAATGCAGATACTTACAGCACTATCAAATTCTATGCTTGTAATCCCAGCATTACTGCCAGAGAGGGAACCTTTGGGCTCACACCTATCTGCACAGAGAAAGATGAACAAAAACTTGAGCAATGGATTGGAACAGAAGTTGACACAAAGTGACCCCTAATACAAATTTATTTAGCATCCCACCATACCCTAAAGCAAAGAAGTTTACCTCCCAAGACTTCCCAAAGCTTAACCCTCCGATCCATGCCTCCTGTAGCTAGTAACCGGGAGCCAGGGCTGAACTGCACCGCATTCACCTCCCCATCATGTGCATCCTGAGGAGGGGAAGGAACAGAACAGCCACCCAAGAGGGAATTAGCACACACCCATAACCCACAGATCAGAAAGCTACAGAACTTAAAGGTTACACAGAATCACAGCTGTGCATCTTTCAGCAGTACATAGGAAATAAAGCCACAGGCTGAAACTCTGCTGTGGCTGGTAGTGTACAGACAGCAAAAAGGCTGATTCTTATCTGAAGAAAAAACAAAGGCACTTCAATAAAAACAGCAGCAAGGACTCAGCAGCAGTAACAAACTACCAAAAGACTTACAATGCTTCCTAAGCTTAGGCTCTTAAGTCACACCACAAAAAAAAAAAAAAAAAAAAAAGGACAGGACAAGAAACAGTAACAGGTGATGTGCTGTAGAAGGAAAGTAACTTTTCATTCCTCCATCTAGAGACAGCCACGGAACATGATCCAATCAGTTCATGCAACCATGGAACAATCAAGTCAGGCTTGAGCTAAGCAGATCTGCTAGGAAACAGTACAGCAGCTGCACTGCATTCACTGGGTGTGTTGGTGATTATGCAGTTCAAGTGTGACAGCACCTGCTTGCCTAGGACTTGGACTTAAACTGTGCCTCCTTTCTGCAGATGCACTGACTCCCCAGCACCCCTGCTTCTCACAGTTTAATGTTCTGAATTCTTGAACTTTTAAAACCTATGAGAGTTTTAAGATTCATTCCTCTTTTATTCTCTATTCATTTCACAGTTTTACACATCTTACCCACACAGCATTACCACCACAATCTTAATTACTTTTTAAGTATTTTCAGTAACTGCTCTTTCAAAACCAGCTTTTCTGGAAACTTGTATTTTTACAGAACTTGTTGCCTGAATGTGGTCTGTCAGCTCATATTTAAGGCTAATCACATCTCAAATCTTTCTGCAAATGCAGAGGAGCCATTCACAACAGAACTGGTGAAAGGCCTTGCCTAGAAGCTATGCATTGGAATGATTCCTGAAGTGACTACCTTTTCCATCTCCTGCTTGCCTCTCCAAAGGTGAGCCCAGTCTGCTCCCTACATTTGCCAAACCTCTGCCACAGAGCCCTTGCATTAATTCCTGGAATGCTCTGACAGACCTAGACATGTCCTGACCCTCCACCTGGGCTCAAAACTAAAGCCTAACACCTCCTCCCCTGATGGCCCCGATTCAAGCCAGCTCCAGCTGCCTTGTCAGCCATGACCCCCTTCTCACAGAAGGTGACATTGTTACTCCCTCAATCCACACCCTCCACTACAGAATATGGTAACAGGGCAGGCAAGAACGCGCTTCCCTGGTGCAGTGAGCCACACTGATACTCTGGATGAAGAAAAGATCTTTTAATATCCATGAAAAATCCACATCCAGCTCTAGAGTGCCCAAGAAAGCTCCAGAGGCATATTCAAACAAGCAGCTGCATTACAAGACAACTTCCTTTCAGTCACAAGAGAATGCCCAGTACAGAAACTTAAGTTCGGCTTTGTGAGGCCAAAGAACACATAAAGGAGGTCTCAGCTTGAAAACCTTTGATCATGCACAGCAATGAAGGACACCCCACCACCACGAGCTCCTCTTCACCAGATTTGTTGGATTACTTTTGGTGCCACAACTCTCTTTACTGTGGAGAGCTGGAACTGAATTAATCCCAAACTGTCAGCAGTCTCTTCCTCAATCACAGCTCTACTAAGGCATGATAGAATACTGGGACTGCTGGGAGCCAAGAGGGTAATAGGGTGGGATTTCCCTGTGCCCTCAGAAAACTTCTTTGTCATCATCGACCTCAGTAAGAGAGACATCAAACACACTGGCTCTGAGAACCATTTGGGCTAAGAATTAAATGGAATTAATGCTTCTACCAAACCAAGAACTTCCTGTTTGGCAGTGCTAATAGTAAAAGTCTCAGGATATCAGTTCCCACATAGAGGATTCTCTTCCTCTAAAACCATAACAAAGAATAGCAGAGCAGAGAATTCCTTCTGTACTCACAAAGACACATATGGCAGTAGTGGGCACTCTCACTTCTTTACTGGCACCTGGATGTGGCTCTGCATTGTCCTGGGGTGCAGCAAATGAGGACAGAGAACGCCTCCTGAGATGAAATAAAGCAGAAACATTTTAAAATGAGAAATGAACACTGTTTCTCTTGAGTTCATCCTGATTTATACCTGTCAATTAACTACTCTGTACAGAAAGTAAAAAATGGGGGAAGGTGCTTTTAACGCCTTTTTTTAATCCCACCTTTTAAAAATTACATTTGTCATGTAACACTATATTCACTTGTGGCTTTAGACATTTCACAGTTCACCACATAAATTACCTGAACTGATTACTGACCTCATTTGGAGCAGTGTTTTAATGTTTTCAATAGGAAGAGAAATATGGGACTGGCTGCAGCTCCATCGTTATGTCTAGGAAGACTCAACACCATTTCAGCACTACATCCCAGGCAGCAAAATGCTCTGTTCCAAAGCCTGGGCTGCTCCATTTAAGCAAAGACAATCCACCTGCTGCAGAGCTTAGCTTAGAAGGACTGGCTCCACTCTGGATACTAGGCACAGAACCCAATGACTTATTTTAAATAACCCTACTAAAGGAGCAAAGTGCAGTGGAAAGTAAGAGCAAACCCCACGTATTCTCCTCACAAAGAGGTGCTCATTGGCTCTCTCACTGTAGCTAGTTTCTAACCAGTTATCAACTGCAGAATCTAATCAGCACAATGCAGCTGTGTTCCACGTTACTTCAATGGAATACAATCACATGCTGGACTAAGAGCGGATAATGTTTTCACCTGGCAGTATCAGAAGACTGATGTCCCAAAAGGGGAGACTCAGACAGACTGGAGGGAAAGGTCAGAGGTCAGCACACGGCAAGATGGAAGAAACAGGAAGTTGAGGAGAACAAAAAAGAAAAAAAAAAGAAAGGCAGAAGCTAGAAGGAAGGCTGAAAATATTTGTTTGCATTCCCTGCATCACCAAGGTTTTGGTGTACATTGAAACCAATAAACAAAACAAGGAGGTGAAAGTGTTCTAACCTACCCAAAGATATTACTGATAGAGTCCAGAAGGCCTCCAGCTGGCTGGGAGAGTCGCTTACTGAAGGAGGGGAGGACAGGTTTAAACCTTGTGAATAGCTTCTCCACATAAAGATCAATACAAACACATTTCATAGCAACATGTCTCTGGAAAGACTCCCTCCCCTCAGACCCAGCCCAGAGACAGAGAACACCAAGGCAGGCATCAGTGCAAAAGTCATCAGTAACTACAATTCAGAACACATTTTGTGGGTGAAGTTTCTCCCTCACCAATGTCCCTCAACCTCACTCTGTGAATTGCTGGGTTTAGATAGAAAGGTCTGGCAAGTCTGAAGTTTCAATCAAATTAATCCATGATCTCACATAACTACCTCTTACTTTCCACTCACTGCTATTTTAGAGAAAGAACAAGATGCATTTAATCTAGGTGAAGATTGTTTTCAGCATTTCAGATAAACCCAGCTATTTGCAAAGTCACATTGATATCTTGTAGAGTAATGGAGGCATAAAACATCAGGCATTATAATACCCATGTTATTAACTATATAGTTTTTAAACATTTGTTTTAAAGATTAAACAAAGATTTTTCGGGCACTAGGGTAATTTAGTTAAAACAGCAAAGGAAAACCAGCACATCTAAAGCATGGCAACAGAGAACACAGCACAGGAGTTTCCTACTGCTCTGGTAGTAGCACTAAACTGTGTTCCACCTAAAGGCAACTAGAAACCTAAGCTACATTCCCAACATTGTTGCAGCTCTACTCTACCCTGGTACTGCCTCAGTGACATGCTACGAGAATCTCTTGGTCACTAACCTGGACGTCCGGCTGACAGCTCGCACCGGAGAGGTTTCCTCAGCTGTGTCAGAGGTTTCATCTGCAAGCACTTCGATATCATCATCCCTGCTGAAGTGAGAGAAAACACCTCCTTTTCAGTCAGCACTGACAGCATGAACTGACAGGATTGGCACTGTTCTAGGGCCTGTCAGTGCCCCTGCCCAGAGCAACCCAGGTTTAGAGAGCTGTAGCAACACACAGGTAGATCCAGGTAACACACACTGCTGCAACTGCCATTGCCAGAGAAGTAACTGAACACACAGCGTCTGAAAACAGATACAGACAGCAACTAAATTTCAGGTTTTTTCTTTCCAGCTGCCAATTCCACTTCACTGACAGCAGGGCTGGATTTCCCATTTCTGTTTCCAGACCTCTTTTTCAGATTCTCTTTACTACAGGCATCCTATTTCAGCCTGTAGCACTAACTACATACAGCATTGTAACAGTCCACCACACCTGAGCAAGGCTTCACTACAGAGTGAATGATATTTGTTGGAACAGTTACAGAAGAACAAAATCTTGAGTTACTGCCACACCAAGTATAGGTGATATCAGCACCAGTTTTGCTGTTTTAAAACAAGCAAGTGTTAAAAAAAGCACAAGAGGTTGACTAATTTTTCCTCCTTCACCTACACAAAAGACACCCCAATACTTTCTACACCTTGTACTTCAGGTGCTGCACCATTAAGTGTGAGAGCTGTTTTTGTTCACTCCATTAAAGTGTTGGTGGTCAACTGAACACAAGTGTGAGGTTCCAACCCATGTACAATAAATTAATCTAGCTAAATTACTTAGCTAATGCTGAAGATTTTTCCCCATTAGTCACCATGGGCTCTGACAGCCTAGTATTTTTTCCTTCAGTGATGATTTTTCCTCCACTGCTGATTTTGCAGGACAAACTAACTATTTTTAAACACACTTTACTAACCTAATGCCATTTAACTGAAGAGAAGTCTAAATTCAGTATTTAACCAATATGCTCCATCAGGTAACATTCAGCTGCAAAAGCATTTAAAAGGACAAAACCATTTGTAATCCCTTATTTCAGGGAGCTGCACTTTCAATTCTAAGATTTGGGAGGAGAGTATACATGGAAAGACTATGGAAAATATATTCTCTGATTGAATGTATTAGGCTGGTGTTTCAATAAAATACTATCAAGTTCCACCAATGTTTATTTTTAAAAGTCTAAAGTTTCTGCTATTAAAACTATGTGTAGCAAAGGAACTTTCCATGTTAACAGTGTATTTTAAAGTAAATATAAACACCAGGGCACACCCCCTGAAATGGAGCAGTTTTTCCCTTCAGTAAGCAGCACATTTACACAACACAAACCTTCTCAAATTATAAAATCCTAAAGAAGAAATCAAAGCCATCTCTGAAGCAGAGTTTGAGTAGTATACAGAAGCAATTATGCTATAGGGTGTCTCATACTCCCTTTCCACGTGCCCTTCCTCCCTCTCCCAGCCTTTTGCACACCCTCCCTTCCAGAGGGATGCACTGCTTCTGTTCTTTGCAAGGGCTTGCAGCACAGCACTCAGTGTGACTCTGTGATGTGATCATAAAGAGAAAACAGCTCCAGAAAAAGGCTGCAGGCAGCTCCGGCACCACTCAGCAGGGCCCAGAACAGAGCATCAGATGGAACTATTCTGAACCAGGTAAACACAAACACCCTGATCAGCCCAGCTCTGGGCACCCACGGCTCCCACTGCCCACCTCAGCCACCTGATCCAACACCACCCAGAGCCAAACACAGCAGGGCAAGAACAAGGACTAGAGGGATTCTCATCAGCTCCACTGTTTTTCCCTTAGACAATAAACCCCTGCCCATATGGAAGCCATGTATTTTCACCCAGGTTAATTCACTCAGTACCTGTTCCTACAGGAAATCCTTGAGCATGTTTGTAGTCTGACTTTTTAAATTCCAGGCATCTCCAGAGTAATTGCTTCATGACTTCACTTCACTGTGAAAAACTATCTTAAAGATCAAAGGCACATATCTCAGCATAAAACCACTGGTTATAACAACATCCACTGACCACATAAACCATTCCTGGGACTTTCAGTCCAAGCATCTATTGTCAGTCCTAAAAGAGCTCCTTCTTCTGTAATTTCAGGCAGGGAGAGTTACTGCACATTTCTGACTTCACATGAGAAGTTCAAACACTTCTCTACATCACCCAATTTAGGAGTAACAAAGATACCATTTATCCCGAATTGCATAAACCTGAGGCATAAACTGATGAAAGAGACTCTATAAATCAAGACTGCTTACGGTTCAACAGGCAAGGGCTCTTTGGCAGCTTCTGCCAGCTCCTTCTGCAGCCTGGCCTGGCGTCTCCTAAGAAAGAGAACCCAAGGTTAATAACAAAGAAAAACAGTAACATTTCCTTAATCCCATTCCAAAGGCTACCCTGTACAGTTTTGATGGGCTTCATAAGATTTAAAAAAAAAAATATCAGCCCCCTGCTCTAATTTTATCCTGCTTTTCAAGATCCTCTGAGCAGGAGAGGCAGTTTTCTTACTGTGAGTAGCAAAGGACAAGATCACTCAAGTGAGGCAAAGTGAACCTATGGCCCTTTATGATATATAAGAATTATGCATTAGCTTGGAGGGCAAAAACTTGCCAAAATAATGATTATGTTAGTGAATCTAATACAAAACTGCCAGCTACTGCCAGAGACAGGTCAGTCTCCAGTATCATTAGCTGGCAAGTAAGCTGAAACAATTCAGAAGAAAAATTACTTTGCAAGGAAAAAAAGCCGTACAAACTACTTTTGCAGTAAGTTTTACATAGCTCAGTCTCATGGCAGATGCTCATTCTAGAGGAATGCAAAAAACACTGAAGTTAGTCAAGTCAAAAAAGGATAAAACTAGGAGCAGTAAAAGATCAATATGAACAAAAGAAGTCCAAATCTAATACCAGCAAAACCCCACAGTTTCTATCTGATTTATGATCTTCAGCAACAAACGCTGCTGAAGAAACAAAAGAACATGTTTTATTCATTTAAAAGACAGGAATGTTTTCACTAAGTGTCAGTCTGTGCTGACTGGAAAAAGAAACAGAAAGTTCTGGACTCTCACTGTGTTGTGCAAGAATAGAGATCTCAGAGGTCAAAATTAAATCTGGTTTTATCCTATGCACTCATAACTGAAAAATATATCAGTTTTATCAAACAGAGGTCATGGATCTCACCTTGAATCCTTTTCATTTTCTGCATTCAAACGATTGGCTTCTTGTGCTTTCTCTGCCATCCAACGTGAGACCAGCTCCTGGTTGTCTTCAGTAGTTTTCCTTAGTTTCTCCTCCAAGGCATTGAAGGTGATCTGGAGAGCATCATATTCATCTTTCAGTGTCTGATTAGCTCGCTCAAGATCTTGCAGTTTGCTACGCAATTCCTGGCACTCTGTTTCCAGTTCAGAAATCTTTTGCAAATACTCTGCAATCCTGGAATGGCAACAAAACATACAAAACCATGAGGATCTCCTTTGGGACCTGTGCCATCTTCTTTGTGCCGTTTGCACAATGCCTCACAAAGGCATTTTTAGCCCTGGGCTAAGACTCCTAGAGAATATTATGACTCCAATAAAGAACTCCACCAGAAGTCTGGTCACAGACAAAACAGCTCTTACTCACTTGGCTTCATTCATCTGCATCTCTTTGTCCTTCTGCTGCATTTGGTTGTTCAGATCAATTACAGACTGGGCCAGCTGGGGAGAGGAGAAAATTGCATTACAAACTGCAGGGATGTCAGTGGATAACACACTGAGCAGCCTCCAGTGCAAGCACAGACTAATCTAGCATTAAAAGCATGGATTGCACATTTCAGGTCCCTTTTACCCCAGCTATCTATGCAGAGCTGCTACACAGGTCCTTAAATCAGAGAATCCACTTTCAAAAATGAATTGTCAAAAAGCTGCTGTCCTTTGATGTCTCACTCTGCTCCCTCAAAAAGTTTCATTAACACTCAGATCAAACAGAATGTATATTAGGAAGAAATTTTAGTAGTGGAAAAATCAATACAGAAACTAAAAATTGTCAAGTACACAACAAATGAGTACTGACAACCAAGAAACAAAATCATCTTGCTAGGGCCAGGACAGCCATTTCAGGAGACACAAAGCTCACACTGTGAACACAGGTGCACCAAGAGTTCTCACAGAGAAAGCTGCTGGTGGAGTGCCTGCAGAGCACAGGGAACAAAAGAGGCAGAGGCCAATGCTGCTGAGCTGCAGCTGCCAGCTCATAGCCTACCTGGCAGCACAGCCTCAGCTGCCCAGGAAGAAGGAAAACTGATTTTTGGGAAGAGTGCCTGCCTGTGTACGTGGTTTTAGGACACCAGGCTGGGAGCAAAGAAAGTATTGTGAGTGCCCTGACCACTTGGTGCCCACCTCCTACAGAAAACAGTCTCCTCTTTGGAAAACTCAGAATTGCTGACAGTGGAGCTTCTCCACACCTCCAGTGGGGTGTGATCAAAGGAGCATGACAGCATTTTCCAGGCCATTCACACCTTTTCCCTAAGAAAGTGTGCAGTCCCATTCAGCTTCCAGACTCATTCAGCCCACTGCCATGCTTTTGAAAACCCGATTCTGCTGCTGAAATTCCGTATCTCCTTGCCAAAAACAACCCCAAAACACAAATCCAAGACCCCCTGGCTTTTCCTCTCTTCCAGGCCCAAGTATCATTGTTACAGAACTCCTGGGCTCTGAACCAGCACTCCCTTTCCAGCCTAGCAACGTGGCTCTTTCAGCTTTGGCTGCTGCTTGTTTACTTTGTCCACTGCCACAGAAGTGGCGCTGCAAAGTGAGGCCAGTGAAACCACACACAGCCCCCTATGCCCCACTCATTCTAAGTCTTTTCAAGTTCCTAGTGGTCATATACAGCTCTGCAGCCCAGATCAGTTCCCTCCTCCTCTAATACAACTAAAAAGCACTTAATGAAGCAGAAAATTCAGCCCTTAAAAATCATGCTATGCTGACAATGTAAGCTCTCATTCCCTGGTGACAGTATTACAGACCAGCCTGTCTCTGGTTGATTTTAATCATCAAAAATTGGGGAAGCTTAAAAAGGCTCTAGATGAAAGGAGGAAAAAATGATGATTAATGAGCCTGGTAAAATCATGGTCAGGCTCCACACATGGACCACAGAGAACATAAGAAGATTTTCTAACCTCGCCACGTTTCTTGTGCAGCTCAGTCAGCTCCTCTTGGTGCTTTATCTTCAGCTGGGCCAGCTCCTGCAGCTGAGCATCATTCCATGTGCTATCATGTCCTGGGCTGCAATTGAACAGAGAAGAAGAAATGTCCCAAACCAGACTCCAGTGGTTTCTGTGTCTTTGCCAGGGTCCAGACATTGCCTCCCTTGGATGCTCTGTACACCAGGGACAGGTGATTTGTAACAAACCAAGCCACAGCTCACTTCCACACAATGCACTCTTCAGCAGCCAAAAGGCCACCACATAGTACTGGAAAGTTACATCTCCTGAGGACTAGATTCGTTTTTTGTACATTTCTAAACCAGAATTCAAACTCCATTATGAAGATAACTAGCATTTGTTTAAATTTGCATGAAGATAACTGAGTCTTAGAGGTACACTCTCTAAATTCTGGAACAATTACAAGTATTTTATTACCCTGAGTTGTTTTGTAAGAGGATGGTGAACCTTGAAGATGTAAGATGTCTGGAGAGGGTACAGAATCAAAAGCCAGGAAATCAAGGGAGTATTCCCAGGCCCTTGGGATTACATTTCCAGGTGTGACAAGTCAATTCTTCATTGGCCTGACTATACTCCTTTCGTGCTTAAGTTTTGAAGTGGTTACTACTCGTGTTTTTCAACACTATTACAGTGAAATAATCTTGAATTTTTACATATCAGAACATTTATACTGCCCTCTGCCCAAAACAGCTATGGAGTGTAACATTTATCACTCATGTCTCTGGAAAGCACAGACAGGAACAGAGAAAACCAAGATTTTTTAAAGGCATACACACACACAGACTCTGAGCACATTATCAGCTATATTTTGAATTACAGCTTTTTAAAAATTTGTATTTTTAACTTCAACACCAACATCACACAAACAGAACAAGGTAATTGCATCCCTTTCTGCAATCATTTTGTGTTGTAACAGCCCAGGGGGAACAGATAATCCATCCAAATGCCTCACAGTGATATCAGTAAACTAATGCTCTTCTCAAAAAACAACCCAGCCAACCCCTCACTGAATTAATGCTGCACCAACTGCATTTCCAAAAAAATGTGTGCAGACAGGAAACCAAGTCCTGTGGAAATATCCAACACATCCTACGGCTCTGGCCACGCTATAGCCAGAACTAGATACTACTCCTTGGCCTTGAGGGAAGTAAAAACCCTTTTCCTCAGCTATCTAGGATTAGAAAAGCAATTCTATTTCAAAAACCTGCCACATATTGAGCACAGTATCAGAGTTCAGCTGAGTATTTACTTTCAGATGCTGCTTCTGTGCCTTTCTTCTCATCCACATTTAGTCCAGCCTCATCTCTTAGACCCGGCATTCAGCCAGAACACGATTCCCATAAACTGAAATGGTCAAGACAACTGCAGCCATCAGAAAGCTTTTGGGAACTTGCACATGGGTGTTAACTCCAGCCTGCTGGAGCTTTGCCTGCAATTCCTGTAAAACCAGCAGTTCTTCCTTCTCTGCTATATTGATTTGCTTTGTATCCCACTTGGACATGCTCATACAGTTCCCTGCTGTAGAGGGGCTCTGGTTTCAGGACAAGAGCAAAAAGAACCTCAGCAGAGGAAGCAATTCTTACAGATGGAGGAATTCTGAGTTCCTTGGCTCTGCCTTCTCCTCAGGTACACTGAGGGCAGAGCCAGCCAGCCTTCACCTGTGGAACAGACAGGGTGTCCAAGGGACGCTTCTGGCACGTGGGTTTGCTGTGCCAGCAGAACCAGCAGCACAACCCCTGCCTTTAGCACCAGAGTGCTACTCCCAGGTTAGGGAAGAAGCTTCCCAAGAAATCCTACTAAAAAGCAGGCACAAAACACCTTCCTTTTGGCATCTGGTGCTTACTTAGGACCAACACTTCATGTTTTATTTCTGTTCTCCCCTTTCATGTGATGACACAGACTGAAAGAAACTAAGCCATTAAACCATCCCATACTCTTTAGGAAGAGCAGGTAAACACTGTAAGCATTACAAGGCAAACAGACCAGGAGCAGCAGCTCATTGTGGTCCACCTCTGTTCCATGGGTTTGTGATAAATAGCTTCCTTCCCAAACCTGGCCAGATCTTTTTGCGCTGCATACTCTAAACATACTATAACTTTATCACAGGTTAGACACAGCTGTAAGTTATATTTAGTCCAGCAGAATTTCAGTTTGCTGTGTGCCAAGTCACTGTAGGGATCGGGAGCTGTTTGTGTGAGGCATGAAACAGTTTTAGGTTTAGGTTACAAGGTGCACAACAGACACCTGCTGACAAAAAAGGAGTGTTACATACCTGATCTCATGTCTGCTCTGCATGTCATATTTTTCTGCTTGCAGCTTATCAGCCAGCACTGCATGAAGGTCTGACTTCTCCAGCAGCTTGTTATCTGCAGGAGCAAAAAGTGCACTTTAGACAACCAGAAAGCAAATCCAGACTCCCATCTTCTCCTGCCTAGATCCCTGGCTATGATCTAGTCCCTTTAATTACTCTGACACAGCCAAACGCCTCATGAGCCTCCACCACATCAGTGTGCTCTCCCTCCTCTTTGATCTCAAGAGGTTAAGGCACCATCCACGCACAACTCCAGGAACTCCTCATTAACCCAGATGCTGTGTGGGACTGCTCTCATGAAAGCTGAATAGAGAAACAGAGAGCAACTGCTCAGGTGCATTGCTATCTGCTAAAACAGAGCGAGTCCGAAGTTCAGGCTCTTTCACAGCTCCTCAAAGGGCGGCAATGAGAACAGGCCTGCCGAGAGGCCAAACCCAGCCCTGCCGTTTGCTTTCCCCCACAGTGTGTGGGACCCCCCTTCAATCCTGACACAGCCGAGGCAGGAGAGGGGTGGGCAGAAAAGCCCTGAACAGAGAGTGCTGGCCCCTGAATAGCTTCAAATTTTACAAAAGACCACGAGCAAGGTCAATAGCACCATTGTTCTCCGTTCCACAAGCAACTGGGCGGGAATTGTGCAGACAATTCAATCAGTGTCCAGAGTACAAAGCGCTTCAGCCTCTGAGAGAACTGAAACAACTACATATTTTCGTCAATAAAGCAGAAATTTCAGCTTTCTGTTATTACAGACACATCCCATACGGTCCCGTGAAAACGGCTCGGGCGAGGCCCCTGTGCCACCAGGGCTTTCCCAGTTTTGAAGAAGAGGATGAATCCCAGAATGATTCCGGCTGGATGGGAGCACAGCGGGTCACCAGGTCCCACCAGCCTGCTTCAGCAGGGTCACTCCATAGCACGTGGCACCGGACAGAATCCAATTCTGGAATATCTCCAGAGAGGAAGACTCCACACCCTCCCCACTGAGCAGAGCCTCCCTGCAGATGCTGATGGGCATCGGTGAGGGAGAAGAGAAGCGCTACTTCGGCCGCGCCCCCGCCGGGCCCCGCTTACACTGGGCGATGATCTCCTCGAAAGCCTGGCGCTGCAGCCGGTCCCGCCGCCGCAGCTCCTCCGCGATGTGCCGCTTCCAGGGGGGGAACCCGGCGGCGCGCAGCCCCGACGCCATCTCCGCGGCAGGCCGGGGCGGAGCGGGCCGGGGCGGGCGGAGCGGGCGACGCGCGGGGCAGGGAGGCGGCGGGAGCGCGGGAAGGCGGCGGGAGCCCCCTCAGAGCCAGGCCCGGGCCCGCGGCCGCGCCCCCACACCCGCCATGGCGCCGCGCTACGTCAGGGGCCCTCGCGTCTGTGCGGCGCGCCGCGACCGCGACAGAGGCTGCCCCGCCGCTGCCTGACGCCGCCCGCCCGCCTCCGGCGCCGCCGACCCCAGAACCGGTGTCCCCAGGCTGGAAAGCGCCGCGCGAGATCGCGCTGCAAACGCGGAGGCGAGGTCGGCCTCAGGCGGGAGAACAGGCGCTTTCTCAGGCGAGGAGGTCCCGCGCCGCGCCATTTTGTGTCCTCCATGCAGGCGCCATCTTGAGAGTGGCCATGCTGCCATCTTAAGAGTGGCCCTGCAGCCACATTGAGCGTGGCACTGTCGCCACCTAGAGAGTGTCAGTGCCGCCATCTTGTGCGCTCCTGAGCCGCCATCTTGAGAGTGGCCTAAGCGCCATGTGGTGGCCCCGGCCGCCCCGTAGCAGCGCATGCGCACAGGCCGATCGCTGAGGGGCGATGGCAGCGCCGTGCGGGGCGGGGCGGGGCCGGGCCGGGCTGCAGCGGGCGCGTGGAGTCACAGAGAGCGAGCGTTCCGCGGTGACACCGCTCGCAGCTCAGTGTCCCCGCAGGGTCACTGCGTCCGTGCAGTGACACTGGCGGGGCTTTGGTGAGGTGAACCAAAACGAGTCCAAAAAATGGCTGTTAGAGATGAGGCAGGGCTGGTAAAAGCTGGTGAAGCTCGGAACAGGCTGCTGGAGGCAGATGACAATCTTTCCTGCTGGAGGTTTATAAGGCCACTTGGAAACATGTGTGAAGGATTTTGTGGTTTGCTCTTTGTAGGTGTGGTTAACGGATTGCAGGGCCCCCTCCAGCCCAGTCCTGATTCTCAGCTGGCTGTGTTGTGACAGACACTCAGGTGACAGAAGGCATCCCTGTCCGAGGTGAGTGGAGCAGTTTCTGATGGGATGTTTCCCTGAAGCTTGGTGCTCAGATTCACTTTCTTCACTGCTTCCTGAGTGGGAACCAGAAATGTTAATTTCCGGGGAGATGCTGATCACCAGTGTTCTTTCAAAGTGATGCTCAGAACACCAGTTTCAAATTCAGCTTTGTTTTGGATCTTCATTCTACCTTTGAAAAGAGGGAACATGTCCTACACCTGGTCATTTTCTTTGTACTTCAAGCCATAATGTCAAGATGCAAATTACTGTGAAGCATAGAGCAGATAAAATTCTGTGCTAACTCTCCATCCTTTCCCTTGCAAAGGTCTCTTTTTATTTTCCAGTATCTTTGCTGCCTTTACTTTCTTCCCTTGTCTGACCTGTTCCTATGAGAGAGAGCTTTTACCCACCTCCCTTCTGGTGGGTTCCCTCTCCTTCCACAAAGTCTTTGTTAGTTGCTCTTCTGTAACCTTTGTGCATGTTGCTGGACACCTTCATCCCTTCCCATCCATGCATTCTCTCTTGAGCCCAACATTTACTACCCTGTTCTGTGCCATCTTTATTAGTTATGATATAATCTAATACTTCATTATAAGAGAGACTAGTTTGTTTTCTATGTAATCTAGACCAGACCTTGGGAAAAATGCAGTAAAGTGTTAATAATAACTGGCATGTGTAGCAGATTACCATCCTTGGTACAGAATGGTCTCAGTTAAACAGAACCACACAAGTATAGAATAGCTGGATCTGGATGGGCCTCTGGAGATTCTCCAGACCCATGTCTGGTTTTTGTGATGGCTTCTGCAATACTGGGGTTTGTAAAACAGTTCTGGTCAGTTTTCTGAGAGCTACAGAAGAATGTCAGTTAGTTTTGATCTAGAAGGGTATACTGAAGTATCCTTTAGTTTAGCTGAGTTGGGAGCTAGAGCAAAGATTATCTGCAAATAAAATTAATGGAACCGAATAATGCTAATGAACTGAGAACAGAAGTTCAGGGAAATTTGGTGATGCATAATGAGATAATGCTTTGTGATGATGCATAATAAGATAATGCAGAAAAAAATACAGCAAATTACAGTAGGCAAAAAGAAATCTCTCTCTTCTGTCAACCTGGGATTCAACTCTGAAAGAATTTCTGAGAAACTTCAGTAGTTTAACACA
The DNA here is from genome assembly GCA_017589585.1 of Phylloscopus whistleri. NCBI lineage: Eukaryota > Metazoa > Chordata > Aves > Passeriformes > Phylloscopidae > Phylloscopus > Phylloscopus whistleri. The sequence continues at coordinate 251,158 of JADMLD010000044.1, forward strand.
ATTGCAATCTTAAAATACTTTTTATTAGGAGCCTCATTTGAAACAACACCATGCACACGCTGGAGTTAGGAGGGTCTTTTTCATATTCATGTGAGTAATAACTTGATGTTTGCTTACATATATATTTAGAAAGAACATTTTGTACCTCTGCAGCTAACACCTTTCCTGCAGATTGAAAGGAATATTTGGATTATTCTGTAGCACTTGCGTAACGAATCCCTCCATAGGCCTTGCAGGAATGCCCTGGGGACTGCAGCTGTCCTTTGGTGGCAGGTATGACCAGCATGTGAGACAGTCCCAGCTGGGCACTGACAACAGGCAAAGCCCCATCACTAAATACTTCAGCCTCAACAACGTGAGCCCCACACATATGTAGCTGATGATCAAGAGGCTTTGTAGCACCCGTCACTTCCCCAAGCCCAGCCCGCTGGCTGCACCTCTGATCTGTGATATCAGCAAGGAACATCACAAATGACAGCAGGGACAGAGTCTGGTTGGCAAATGTCCCAACAGGGGAAAGTGTTGGATTTCTCTCAGGAAGAGAGTATGGAAATAAAAGCAAAATATCTGAGTATTATCTATTTCCAGTCCGTCTGCTGATACTGGTTAGGAGATCTCTGGGAACTGTCCTGCGTCACCTTTGTCAGTTAGTCCTGACACCCACAGTTTATTTAGACATAAATATCTGAGCCTTCACAAAGTTATAAAAATAAGGAGCTTGGTCTGGGGGTGAAACAATTAATTGGACAATAAGTCCAATCATATGGACTATTACTGTATTATCACAAGGACAACAGAAAAACATTGTAAAATTTTAGCAAACCTTTCATTTTAAAAATGAGTGGGAGAATAGTGACTAAATGGTTAAACTGTACAGGAAAAGGGTGTTTGATCCCAGTAGATTACAGGCTTAAGCAACATAATTTCTAATACCAAAATTATCCCCTTGCTATTTTGGAGTAACTCACCTTAATTTGGTTTTCTTCTGTTTTTCCTCTTCCTCGAGCCATTTTCTCTAAAGCCCTACCTTTATCAGGATGAAAATGTGTTGCCCACATCTTGGGACAAGGCTTAAAGGTGCCGTGTGCTGGTTGTACACTGAGAGGACAAGGAAACCGGTGTTAGGTGCAACAGGTGCAGGCAGGAAATGGGGGGTTTAAAACTTACTGTGCTCTGCAACATTACATCCTGTAGCTGGGAACTTCAAGCATTTTTGACAGCTGAGTCTCCATGGAAATAAGTACAAAAAGACTCCAGCTATTTTAAGAATTTAAAATAAAGGATGCCGGAAGGTTGTGGATAGATAATACATCTGGGGGAAATCAGTACATTTTTGGACAATTTGTATCCTTCAGTTCATGTCTTGTGCTCATACTGCCTTATACCAACTTAACTGGACAACAGCAGAGGGGGCAGAGAAATGTGCCTAGTTTGGCAAGAGGGTCTCAGGCTCAGGGATGTCAGAGAAAGTAGCAGCTCATTCCATTCTGCTTTCAAGTGGTTCAAGACACAGGCAGTAAAACCAGTAGAGGCTTTGTGACAAAAATTAAAAATTAAATGAACAGAAGCACCAGACTTATTTGCTAAATTCAGCTTTCTGATATTCTCATCTGCCAAGCTCCCGCAGCTGTTGTTACCACTTCTACCATTCCAAGGCACAGCCAAGTCTGGCCACAGAGACAAGAACTGTGTAGTGTCTCACCACTTGTCCCACTTCTCCACTCCATGTCTAAGCTGTTCACCTGAGAAGACTCTCATCCAGAGAGGCTTCAGAAAGCTCTTTACAGAGCCTTCTTTTGAACACTGTCCACTTGCACAAAGCCTGGAGGCATTTGCCACCATTCCATCAGACTGTCTTTGGAACCCCAAGTGGGTAGGCAATCCATTTTTAGCATAGGAACAGGAATGTATTTTTTTTCTGCTGGAAACTTGGAAGAGAGCTGCTTTTCTTCCCCAGCAACACGCCTTTCTAAAGGACAGGCCAAATTAAGTACCTGGATGGATTTTTATGCCTTGGCAAATTCAGTGTTCTCAAACTCTGTTCATCTGCAAATCTGTGCACAATTTAAGCAGCATTCCCAATTAGGAGAATGTTTACACAGAAAGTTATATTTGTTTATATCCAGCTTTTAGTTCTAAACTTTGGGGAAATATACTTTTACAGTTTAGGGAGTCAGGGATAAAACCAAAAACCTGAACTCGTCTAATTGTTGAGAAGTTAATTTTTTTCACAAGCCTGTGCTTGGCCTCTTCTCCAGTAAAATTACTGTACCTTTTCTACACATACACAATTAGTAACTGTACCTGCTAACAGGTCCTGTAGTTTTCAAACCAGCTATATCCACAAAAGGTCTGTGCAGGCAGACAGATGCATTCTCAGTCATCCTGGTCATGTGTTCCCTGCTCTGCTTGGTATCTTTGGTCCTTTGGTGTTTTCTCTGGGCAGGGACTCCTGTCACTGAGCAAGCTGGTTTAACAGCCACCTAAAGCTGAATCATGTGACAGGCAGTTCTGAATTCTCAATAAAGAATGACTATTTTAAAGGTGACTATTTTATTATTTTTTAAGTAATCAACATAGAAACAATAGCGGTGATTAAGCCACAACAGGCTTAGCCTTAGTAACCACACATTAATACTTAATACAAATACAACAGAAATGACAAGTATGTTAACATTATTCATTCTCAGTCAACGAACAAAAGTGTACAGTAAGGTCAGCATTAATCTATTAAGAATGCTCCATAACCAGCTGGCCAGTGTCCTCCAAAGCAGAGTGCTTGCTGCCAGGCAGGCTGGTAGCTGCACTCCTGGGCTGCCATGGGCCCTTCCTCTTCCCCTGTTTCTGCCTGTGGTTCTGGTGTTTCCCTCTGTTTGTTGGAATATCAAAGCAGGGCCTGCTTGAAGGAAAAGGAGCCACAGTGCCACGGGCTGGCCTTCACTTGCTGTGTCCCCTGGGTGGTGCAGGGATGCAGCCCCGAGCTCCAGGCAAGGCTGGCTCCACTGAGAGTGTGTGACCTGCATCAGTATCTGCTATTCAGACTCTTTCCCCACGCTCCCTGACCTCCTTGCTCCATGGATAAGACATGCTTTTGGAGCTGTACCACTTTTAAGATGCTTTCTTTTACATACCACTCTTCAATAGGAATCCTGTAACACAAAATAGAAATCTTGCTTTTGTAGGAAGGGGGTTCTTTCAATGCACCCCTTCCATCTCCTAGTCCTTGTATCGTACCGTCCTCTTTTCCAAAACATTTACTAATGCATGTACTTGGCCACCCACCTGTTAATGGAAGTACCAAAGTGACACTCAAAAGAATAACTTGCATTTGGTATTGTGGTCCTGGCCCCTCTTGGTCTGAGCAACATAGGATAAACTTCTCAGCTAGAACATTTTCATAATCACAAGGAGGGCTACACCCTCAAAAATAAAATTCCTCAGTCTTTTCTAGAACCAGACTAGAGGACATCAGTGTGAACAAAGCAGTAGTCTCCATCGTTCTTCCCATCAGGATTCCTCCTAGGATACCACCACCTGCTGTGTCGTGTTCACTGTAGAGACAAGAGAAGACATCAGCTTGTATATTGTCAATTCTACAAGTTTTGATGGAGATGGAGAAGAAAAATTCCTACAGCCTGCTCAAGTGGGATTTTTCTCCCAAATGCACTTACTAAGGCCTCCCCTACTCCTTCTCATACAGGTCTTATGTTCTGTTGAAAAAAAAAACCCAAAACCAGCACAAAACCAAACCACAATAAACCCACCAGCCCAGGAAAGTATACATCTGATTATTTCTGTAGAGGGTTCAGTAATGGTTTTGGACACACCGTTCTAAGTTGCTACATGTTTACCACTAACTACCTTTATTCATCTTCTTACTACTTATAGCAAAGCAAATCCATTGCCCAATACTACAGATTTGTGCTACCAGGCCAGGACTGGCCACTTTCAGGAACAGCACAGTATGCCTGAAACAAGACATAGCAAGACATAGGGACTACTTGCATCCCTCTTGCAGTCCAGCAGAAGGTAGAAATTCTGCAAAGCTAAGGCCATAGTTTCACATGCCATCCTCTGCAGCAATACAGCTCTAAGATATTCCCTGGCACCCCCTGCTCTGCAAGCCCTGTAGGTTTGTGGGACAGCACTGAGCCTGGATAGGAACCATGGTGTGAGGACTTAGTGACTAAGCCAATACTACTCCAGTTGCATTGATGTCAGAGCCCAAGAGGACTTGCAGCCCACTTCATTCCCCAGTAACGCACCGGTGTAGCTGTCCTGCTGACCGGGCCCTCCTCCGTGCGGTGCTTCCCGGAGTGTGGCAGCTCTGAGCTGTCCCGATAGTCACGGCCCTTGGAGCTCTGCATGTCCAGCACTGCCCGGCTCTTGGAGGGAAGGGGTGGCTTGTTCTGCTGTCCCTGCATGCTCAGGCTGACTTCAGCCCTTGATGGCTTCACAAGTTTTTTGAGAGGTGCCGAGTTTTCCAGTGGTGTTGTCATCTTTGGTTTGCCTTGACTCTTTTCCCCTGTATTCTTTTCTTCCAATTGGCAGGAGGATGTGTAGGACCGGAATAGCTGTGTGGGCACCAGGAAAGGTGGCGATGGCTGTTTGCCAGAGATCTTGCTGCACTCAGGCTCCTGTGGCTTTGTGAGATGACAGCTCTGCTCAGGCAGTGGCAGCTGCTCTTTCCGCAAGGCCTTGGCATATTCCTGTTCCTTCTTGGGGGCCACCTTGCTTTTGGAGCCCATGGAGCCGTACAGTGGGTTCTCGAACATCTCTGGCCTTTGCTGCCCCTCCTCCTGCAGCACAGGCTCTGCTGTTGATTTCCCCATGTCAAGTGGCCTACAGTTATGGAAGAAGGGTGAAAAGGAGACTTGTGAAGAGCAGGCAAGAGAGTCACTGACTGATTTAGAGAGGACATGAATAGTAAATGAGTGTGAGCAAATTAAACTGACTGCCTAAAGGGGCAACAGAAAAACAATTAAACTCAGGGAGAGAGAACAGAAGTGTGCATTGTTTTTACTTTGTTTAATCATTAGTAACATGACAGCAGAGAGCAGATATGCATAGCATTGTGTAATCTCCCTGCTAGGTTACAGTCCTGTCAAAGCGATGTTTGGCTTCTTTTTAAACACAGATAAACTACCGAGCCAAACTGTGCCAGGTCCTTTGATGACTCCGCAACACACACAAATCTGAATTTGAATATTAAGAAGAATCTTCTGATCTGGCAGAGAGGATGGAAATGGTTGTCTAGAGGCTTAAAATAAGAGCTCACATCATACTGTGGCAGCTTACAACTAGGTCAATCTCCTCCTGCTACCAATGCAGCATGGTATTCCTAAGGAAGGGATAAATTTCCTTAATGCACCCAAATGCAGTGTAAGAGTAATAGCTCTGCTGTAGGGTGAGACAATCTATGTGCATTCTCAACAGAGCCCTTTGAGCTGCAGTTCAGCCTAGAATGACAGCACAGCTATACAATGGGACCGAGCAGGTCCTGTGGGTTTGGGTCACTCGACCTGATTTGGCCAGGCTTTCACCTTCAAAGTACTTAAAAAAGTCAGCCACAATATCACTGAGCAGAGTGGAATAGAGGTGAGTGGCACATGCTCTTTGGGTGTCTTCAGATGAGTTGTGTTCCTTGTCTCAAGCTCTTCTCTGGCAGTCAGTGTATGCAGGAGCAGAGCAATGATGGAGCACTGCTGGGTACAGAACAGACCCGTGCAGTGCTGGCAGCTCTGACTACTTTGAGTTTTGACTTCCAGAGTGCCACACCCATCTACCAGGGAGCTCCTGCCCAGCTCAGAGAGCAGCTGTCCGTTGGCTGCAGAAGAGGTCTGCAACAAGATCAGAGATTGCACACATGCACTTGGGTGAAGGAGTCTCATCACCTCACTAAGCTGGGAAGGGATGGGATATTTTCAGTTGCCAGATGGAAATTCTGCATCAAGGCTTGTGATAGAGGCAGTACATGGAGTCTAGCTTCTGCAGCAAGCTGGACATTTGCATAGTGCCAGTAGCAATTCAGTGAAAGTACTTCACCTATAACACATGAAGGACCTCTCCTTCCCATCCAGGGGAAGGATCTGTGCCACACTCCTCCCTTTTCTTCTTTGTTATTACAGTCAACTTTGTAAACTTCTCCTTCTCTTCTCTTGGTAGAGAATTAAACCTACATGTATCAGGCTGAGACAATTGAAGTTGTTCATCTGGAGAAGACTCCAAGGAGTCTTCACTGCAGCCTTCCAGTGCCTAAAGGGGACTTACACAAAGGAGAGAGAGTGCAGATAGTGACAGGACAAGGGAGAAGTTTTAAAATAGAAGAGGAGAGATTTAGGTTAGATGTTAGGAAGAAGGGTGCTGAGGCCCTGGCACAGGGAAGCTGTGGCTGCCCCATCCCTGGCAGTGTTCCAGACCAGGTTAGACGGGGCTTGGAGCACCCTGGGATAGTGGAAGGTGTCCCTGCCCATGACAGGGGATGGAAGGAGATGAGCTTCAAGGTCCATTCCAATCCAAACCATTCTATGATTCTAAGATTCCATTATTTAATTTTAAGTTTAACTCATTATCTTTGGCTTTCCTTTCACAAAAGTCTGAGCAAGTGCTACACTAATTTTCTTTGAGTATGTGATGTCTGACTTGTGACCTTCACTTATCTTTCTAATTCTAGAGATAAAATATGTAAAGAATAAGTTGCACCTTGAACTCTCTATACAGATAATGAAACAGTGATTGTGCAGAATAACAGGAGAGAGGGGCCCAGCCTCAGTACAAAACTCAAACACTCACTGGTACTCTTGACTCCAACCAGAAATGCTTCTGTTTGCTGTAGGTTGGAGGGGTGGTTTTGGAGATAGAGGTGACAAGGAGGGTGATGTGGAGGATGACTGACTCTGCCCCATTAGGGAGGTGTTCTCTTTGGATTGCTGCTCATAGTTCCAGGGGGAAGGTGCCTGGTCTGATGAAGCTGTCTGCTTAAGCTGGCAGGTTGCAGAGGGCTGCTGAGAGAAGGCAGCCATGCCCAGGTAGTTGGGGTTGCTGATGTCTGTGGGGGTGGAGCTGCTCAAGAGAAGAAATATTGTTAGGGAGGTACATGCACAAATACATTTGGGTTTTTTTGCCTCCCTGCCAGCTACAAAGGAGTTAGTGCCCACTGACTGCTTAGATTCAATACCACCCACTTTTTTTTAAAACTTTTTTTGTCACTGTTGCTTCAGAATCAGCGAATAAGAGGGTGTCTTGTTGGTGCTTCACTCTCCGTGGTCACTGGAGAGGAAGCAGCTGGGTCAAGACCACCTCCCCCACCCCCAAAATAGTTCCTGTGGCTTGGCAGATGCTTCCCTTTCCAGGCTGCAGAGAGCACTCAGCTTCTGCAGCCACATACTTTCATGGGTTTCTGGGCCCAGCCAGAAGCTGCATGCAAGGAAAATCCCCAGTGAAAACAGGTGAGAGGACAGCCTTACCCAGACTCGTCCTATGACTCTTGGAAAGGAAAAGCCAGGCAGTTTGGGCATAGCCTCCCACCCCAAGCTGTCAGAGGTCAGGTGGCACGGTTACCGTAAGATATCCTCCTTTCCCAGGCTGTCTGGAGAAGGGACAGCACTCCCCCAGTAGCGAGCGATGGCTGCTGCCTCTCTGGCCATCAGATGAGTAGATTTTGACTTTCTGTTGGAAATGTAAGAGCCTTTTTTAAGTGGGTGCAGGGACCCAGTCTGGCTAATGCATTCTCAACTTTTGAAGCTTTGGGCAAAGGAGCATTGACCAGTCCTGACCAGAGAGCCACAAAGCAGCTTCCCAGTGCTCAGCACACCTGTTGATGCTGTTCCCACAGCAAGCCCAACTTTGCATTTATGGCTCCAACCATTTTCCTGGAACTGACTCACCCACTTGCCCTTTACCTGTTAGTCTGATCCCAGTCTTTGTTAGGCTCTAAATTGCTGATGTTCTTTGGTTTCTGACCAGTGATTTCATCACGTTCAATCTTGACAAAATCTGAAGGAAAGAAGGGGCACACATATCTCCAGAGTCTGTCTGCTCAAGTGTTCTGTGTTCCCATTTCCATTAAGGCATCTCTCTTTGTCCATCAGAATGATGGACAGTTTTAAACTGTTGTTGCTGCTATGTTTTCAACTGCCTACTAATACATGTCATGTCTTATTGACAGAGGAAGAAATGTGTATCTTGAAATACAAAGGTCATGACCCACCAAATAGCCACATACAGTCATTTTACCATTGAGAGTAATTTTAAATGTTATGAATGGCTGTAAATGGCTAGTTCTGTACTCTGAATGAGAACAACAGATGGCAAGATGAAAAAAGCAAAGTTTGTGATCTTCTAGCTAAGGACTGCTCATTGAGAGCCTAACATACTCTTTGCTCCCCAGGATGACTGGAGTGGGGAGAGCTTGGCATGGAGTGTGTCATGTCACAAGTGGAAGTAAGGTATCCCCATTCAATAAAACCAGTGCTGGTGACAGACAGGGGGCTCTCTCAGTCTGCTGAATTTACTTGAATGATGAAAACCCCCAAGGAATGCAATGTTCTGTCTTCCTGAAAGAGTACAGGTATGCTCCTGAGAGCTAACCATACTCACATCTCCTTGCATTCAGCACCAAAGCATTCTCTGTGACTACAGGTACTGCAGAGATAATTTTCAATTCCTTGACAGTTACCAGAAATCTTTTGAGGTGAGCATTCTCTAGTGTGAGCATTGCAGAGATGATGATGTTCCTTACCATACAGTTTCTCCCTCTGTTTTCCTTGTGATGTTTGTAACTTGATTTCCCCTTGGAAGATCCCCGTTTTCTCTCCATGGTGTGTCAGCACAGTATGGATAGGAGCTAAGGATTCTGTTGCTTCCATTCGCAAGGCAATGCAGCCTTCCCCTAAAAGACAACAGGGAGACAATGAGGCTGGGACTGAGAAACTAAGCACTGAAATATTTTGTGTCATCTACTACCAATGCACTGACAGGTCTGTGATTACTGAAGAAAATCTGCTTTGGATCACAGTAAGGAGCATAATATCTCCTAAGAAATTAGGGGCATTTATTTCACTTCATGTATGTGTGAAGGATTTGGGCATCAAAGACACCTGTGGGTAACTTCAGGGTTCTGAGCTTCCACTCCTGGTAAGGAAAACATGAGCCTATGGCTGCTATTGCTGTTAATGGGACTTAAGCAAAGAGCCTTCTGTGGACAAGGACTGCAGTCTCTGGCTGGTGAGAATCTGGGAGCCACAAGCACAGCCAAATACTTTTCTGTAGTCAGGAGAAATGCCTCAAGTAAGTGCAAGTGAAACAGGATTCGTATGTTCTGAATAAACGCATTTAAACATGCTGGCTCCTGATTTAGTTCCTGTAAAGGACTTTCTTTTTAAGCCACTGCTCTTTCAGAGCTGGTAAAGCTCACACAGGTTGTTGCTTTGAGTTCATGTTCCTCTAATCATAATTACTTCACAAAATACTGCCCACAGTGTATTTCTGTGTATGTTAAATTCTAAACAGGAGATGTTCATTCTATAGGAGTTACTTCTGTTTTCTCCCACTCTTTCAGTGGTTTGGAAGAATCTAAGTAGATTTTGACTCATCCAGAACTTTAGAGTTAAGCACTTACCATAAGATTCATCACTGTCTGATGACTTAATGCTGATCAGGATATGTTGATCCAGTAGGTATTCTGGGTCTGAAATAATTGGAGTCAGCTGCAAAGACAAGTTAAGGTGGGTCAATACAACACATGCTTGACAGGAGAACAGTTCTCCCTGGGACTCAGTCCCAAATGAGGAAAACTCTGCTGGATAAACCCATGAGGGTATCATGTCACCTCCAGGATCAGCCTCTGATAGTATCTGGATATCTGTGGAAGAAGACTGCACTCTTTGAGTCCCAGCAAAGCAAATGGAATACTGCAAGTCTGACACTCATGGGGTGAGCTGCAGTTTTCTCCTGTAGTCCAGGACTGAAAATTGCCTGAAGAGAAAGGCATCTGGACTCCGATTACAGTCTGTTCCCAAAAATCTATCTGGCTGTTGTTGTAATCACTTACTGTAGAGCCTTTCCCCAGTATAAGGCACTCTTTCCAAAGTCAGCACTTCTTCTGGGCTGTTTAGAAGGATTTTGACATGCACATTTGCTCCAAATACAGGGGCTCCCATAGTTCTTTCCACTCCCACCATGCCAAGAAATAAAGAACAGCTCAAGAAGGACAGGACTTGTGTCTGACACTGACACACAAAACACTGCTTCTGGCCACTGATGTTCTTTTTAACACAGGTAAAAAATACTTAACCAACTTTTCTAAAATATACCAAGAGAAAGTTTTGTCTGACCAGGCAAAGAAACTCCAGGGCAGAGTTACTCTTTAAGATGATTTATTTTCCATTTAAAACTACAAAAATTGGGCCTGCTCAAACCAGCATTATGTTCACTAAAAAGGTGAGAAGAAAGTCATGGTCCTGAATAGCATAATCACATCAGTAAAATTCTTGATAGGCATGTAAGTACACTGACATTAAAATCCTTTCCTGCTTACAACATAATCTGTTTAGCCTCAGCCCATCCTGCATTCTTACAGTCCCTTTGAGTGTAAACAAGACCACAACAATGTTCCTGAAAATAGTATTTATGAAAGTAAAAGACCTAACGTTGCTTATGGGATGAAAGTAGAAGCTTCTCTTCCATATGAATATGGAGGTGTAGTCCCAGTTTACCTTTGGGAGTGCCTCAGCAAACTTCACCACAAGCTCCCCTTCATTTCCATCCTCATTTTCTCCTTCCTGGCTCTTCACAAAGCCTGCAAAGGGACAAGAAAGGAGTTTACCAGGAGAGAGACAGCAAGAACTGGGCTACAGATCCTCTTCACTGTGTCTCCAAAAAGCCTACAATTATTTTCCTACTTGGACGCAAATTTTAAAAGTATTAAGAAGCTTAAAGTCTGAGCTTTGGATGAATTTTTACACAGTAAATTTGCAAGTGGTTTTGCTAGAGCATTGTTAAATGGTTTTATTTTGCAGTTAAACTTGGCACTGAGGAGCTCAGTGCATACATGGACCAGAGGATAAGAACATGACAGCTCTTCCTACGCCACTCAAGATAGCATACTTTTGAAATTCTAATTTAAGATTCATAATACACTGTTTCCATAGAAATTTATGCAAATTTTGATACAGCCAAAAAATAATCTTTTATGGAACTGTCTTTGACAGAGCTCTCTGACATGCGATAATGTGATGAAGCATCCACCAAAGGCTTGCTGTCCCACTTACAAGAGCAGTTCTCTGATGGGAAATTGCTTTAAAAAACCCACAGCAAGGGCATGTAGGCTTGTGTTACATAAACAGCTGAGACTCAGCCCCACAGCATGGACACAGGCAGTGAAATCTGCAGTGCAGGGTACATAGTCCCACTTACAATGTCACATCACTAGCATTCATTTCCCTTTTAGTTGATCCTCTGACTTATTCTTTGTTAAACCAGGATAATTCAATTATTTAAAATTATTTTTGTTAGCATAATGCAGATGCTTTATTTTGAAATCATGTGATCATTTGCAGCAGGCACAATTAGAAATTTAATCAATCATGTGTTTGCTATATAGGCATTTTCTGTATGATAAGCAAGAACAATACATGTTTCTCATGAAGACAGAAATTATCAGATTGACAAACAAGGTGAAAAAACTGTTGGAAGGCTACATGTCTAAGCATGGATTAGAGCTACCTTGGCTGTGGGGTTTGGATTGTATTGGTCACAGTATAGAGTGTCTTGCAAACTACAGCAAATCTTTAGGACATCTCTTGTTTTTCATTGGAACAAAGGGTCCACATAGCAATTTCTTTAAATCAAAGCAAGAAGAAGGAGAACATGCAGAAAACTTTGACAGAAACTATAAAGATGGGCAAACTCATACTTTCTAAGCAGCTCGAGTGAAACTCAATGTAGAACTTGGTCTGGGACTTGGTCTTCAGAGTAGCATAGCAGTGCAGGAACTCTATCTCCCCTTGGGAATCTGTGTATTTGGAGTCTAGGAAAGAGGAAGGGTAAATAATGTCACTTTCAGCAGGAGATAAAGAGAGGAGGGCATTTTTTAATGGACTCTTAAAGAATCAGCTTTTTCTCTCAGCATATACAAAGCAGTGCATTGTGTATCCAAAGTGAATTTGCCGCACGTGCACCCAACCTGACTGACCATTCTTGGAAACAAACTGTGAGGTGACTCCCACTTCAAAGGTGGCAAACACAGGACTGTGGTCACTTGTCATGATGTCAGTGGTGCAGCCTGCCAGTGAGAAAGGGAGGATGGTTACTGCCCTGCTCCAGGGAGGTCACTGCCAAAGAAACATTATTCAGTAATTTTCCAGAAAACATAACAGTCTCTCTGGTAACTGTCTCTAGTCAAAAGTGTTTCTCTACATAAACTCATGTCAGTACACAGAAAGATTTGTTCAAGGGACACCATTTTACTGTAGTGTTTTGTAGATGACTGTCAGTGCTAGATTCCTCCAGTACAAAAAGCCCTTACAGGTTTTCTGGTTACCTTTGCAACATGCACAGCTAATTATAGCTCTACTATGGCAGGAAAATCACACAATAATACACTGGTGCTACTTCAGTGCTACAAAGCAACTCCTGGCCAAAGGTTAACAGTGGGTGAGCAAGGCCTGATTGGATCTAAGCACACACTGAGTTCCAGCAAACCCAGTCATTCCAGAAGTGCCTATTCAGCCCCACACCTCAGCACCATGGGCTCTGTGATCAGATCAGCCTGCCTTATTCCTGAGAGACTTTCACAGCCCTGCTCCCAATCCACACATAGGAAACCATGAACAGCATACTCAGATGCTCAGTCCTACATATAGTCAATGACATTTCAGGAACTGGTATTTGAGTCTTTTTTTAAACAGGTTTTGTGGGCTTCTTCTCTTCCCTGCACTGCACTTTAGTGATGCTTCTCAGCAGGAAAGGGAACGGGCTCTTGGTACCACACAGTTTCTCTGGAATATGATTTGGTACAAGAGCTCCAGTCTCTTGTAGCTGTCTTTGCAGCTCCAGTCTCTGCAGACTGGACTGTGCACACAGGGTCTGTCCTGCTGGCACTCACTGTCAGGAGTTCCTGGTAGTGACTGCACAGGAAAAGTGGTGGTTGCTGCCAAGAAATAACTGGTGTAAAGTGATCTCACAGCATGGCCTAAAGTTGGACAGCTGCAACTGTCCAGGTGGTGTTCTGCATATAAAAGAATAACAGAATGAATTCCCAACCCTGTAAGGTTACAGGCAGAGAGATTTTGGCTCCCCTCTGCCTGGTTTAACATCAGGTCCCTCTATGCTGAGTGCCTGGCAGTGCAGGGAGATCCTACAGACTCTGTTCTGAGTCATTTCCGTTTCAGACTGGTTGCCTTGTTATCGACAATCTGTTCTCCACCCACCATAAGACTGACACACAACGTGCACCATGGGGTAGGATTTCCAGAGCACTCTATCACACCAGGATGGCAAATTGTACTTCATCTGCAAACCAAAGGAGAAGTAATGGTAAGAAGAACAGAAAGGGCTAGTTCACAAAAGAACAGAAAATTCATTCATCAAAGCACCATATATTTGTGTCAAGTCTTTTTGTTTGTATTGACTCCTTCCAAAACACTACAAGGGCAGAAAGCACAGAGATTGGTTTAGGTCACTTTCTTCCACAGGAGTTGCTGTCACAACTCTGCCATATACCTCTGAAGGGCAATCAGTTTTCACCTACCCCTGTAGCTTTTTGCTTGGTATAAGCATACTTCTCCCGGGTGCCTCTCTCAAAGCGGTAGGTTGGCGCAAAAGTAATCTCCTCTTCCTCTAAAACAGGGAAAGAGCTCTGTTACACCTTGGCCATTAGGAGCCCTCACCTGGGCAAGAGAGCACTGCCCTGTACACCTTGCCCCATGCTGGGGCTGGCAGAGAAAGCGAGTGGATGTAGCAGAGGAACCTGCCAGCCAGTACAGGATCTCACCGAACTGCAGGAACACCTTTTGGTCTCTTCTCTCGAGGAGAAGCTGGTCGAAAGCCAGCAGCTCCGGATACTGCTGCTGCCTGATCTTCTGGATAATATTCTCTGCTTCCTGCCAACAGGGAAACAGCAGAGCTGCAGATGATGCAAAACCTTCTTATAAATACTCCCTTCACGGGTAAACTGGTGAGTGTTCCTGAACTGTTTGACAGAGCTGTAGCCCCTGCCACTTCCCCACCCTTCCCTTCACTGAAAAGCCCCAACCTCTGTGGCAGAACATTTGTCTATCAAAACAGGTATTGAAATGCCCACACATCCCCTGCACAAGAACACACACACTGACAACCACATGCACATCAACACCAAGCTTGGTGTTTTCTCCCACATATTAAAACCTATGCAGTATTTATGATGGCTCGCCTGTTCCTGAAGGCCTGTTTGAGCCATTCCAAGCTCACCAACCAGAGCAGAAGGACAATCTCTGGACTGAGCCATTCAGGGACAGATGCTTATTCACAGTGGGAAGGAAAGTTGGGAGGTTTGAGGAACCAAGGCTGCATGAAGCAGCAAAGTGTGCCAGATGGCATTCCTGGGTTCATTAATCCTTGGAGAGGACAAAGGGAATTTCCTTACTCTCCCTCAACTGGGCCCACACTCACGCCCTGGGGATCCCTTCTGTCTCCCCTCTTTTTGCCACGTTGCCCTAGATTGGAAGAAGAGAGCACTCCTATAGGCACAGAGTGTGCTGTCCCTGCAGGGTTCCCGCAGCGTCCCGCACCATCGGGGGCTGTTCCACACGGTAGTTCAAGTCTCCCAGCCAGAAAAGATGAGTAAAGCGATGAGTGATGTTAAATGGGCTCAGTTTCTTATCTCCCAGTGTCAGGAAGCGCAGGATGCTCATGTAGTTCTGGTTGCGTCTGTCAAGACAAGAAACATCTGCCTGACACCCTAAATTGCCATGTAATTTCCAAATGCCTGGGATGGCAGAGGCTGCAGCTTTACCAGGCGGGAGCTGGTCCGACTCAGCAGCTACAGAGGAGCAGATCAGAAATTGAGAACTTGCCACCCCAGCAGACGGGCCCAGGGAATGTGCTCCTGAGGCCACTTCTGCTGCCTTCTGGGGCTGTGCTCTTCTGAGCTACATGTCCTAGAAACCCAGCATTAGATTGTTTCCTTCAGATTTCAGCAGCAAACACATAACTAGATTTTGGCAGCTCTTCCAGGCCCTGAGGAACCCTTCCATAGAAGTTAACTTCATCAGTAGCAAAGACCCTGTGCAGAAATCCCACACCATCTGTTTCCTGGACTGAGAAAGATGACAAGGCCAAACTCTTTATTTCAAGTCCTCTTCACTTTCAAAACCACTCCTCCCAATTGCTCCAGCTCCTCCCAATGTGGGCACTGATCTCCCAGTGGTGTCAGGATCTTTGCCTTCCAGTCCTGTGCTGACCAGAACCTGCCTAATCCATGAACACTTACTTCATAGCTGGCTATAGAGAATAAGTCATTGTGGGGATATTTCTGTTCTACGCCTCCCTCCTGGTATTCCTGAGGGATCTTTCTCAGCTGTGTCCTAGGGCTCACAGCACTGCCTACAGTCAGGAGGAAGACAGTCCCCTTCAGCACATTATTTTGGGATGGGAAAAGCCTTCCCACATTTCTCCAAAACACTGTAGATCATGGAACTGTTTTCCTCATACAGTGGGTTTTCATGACAGGTCACGCAAGTGTTATGTGAGACTTTTACACTTGGCTCTGAAATAATTTTGCCATCCATTTCCCCTGCACCCATGTGGTATAGCCACATAGCAGAAGTCCCTTGTTTAAATGCCCTCCCAGGAGACATTAAAAAATATTTTTATCGTCAGGAAAACATGTTTGTGCATGTCTGGTGGGCCCTCCTTCCAAACATGGCCCAGAAAATTTCACCCTGGCTCAAGAGCCATTTTTGAGAGGGGAGAATGTATCTTACCTGTGTTTCTTTTCACTTCCTGAAGTCAAATGGCTGTTAACAAAGCCAAAGGAGGTTCCATTAAACATGAATGACACCCCCACTGCTCCTTTATTACCTGGCAAAAGGAAAAACAAAAAATGACAAAAAATTAATCCACCTTTAGGCTGAGCCTAGCAAAGACAATGAAGCACCTAGCAGATGTGAAGTGGAGGATGGAGAAGAGAAACTGACTTAATCAGCACAGAAAAAATTAGTGCATACAGCACAGATTGTGGGAAGAAATTTTTAAGGGTGTTAAAAAATTAGTTGAAGGGAGAGAAGTGCAACTTCCTTGTGAAACCCAAGAAAGAGCAATCCAATAGCCAGTCAAAAGTGTTTGCTGGGTATATAAATATGTATATGTATATATCTATATATATGTGTGCTAAGTATACATACAAATAGTTTTCCTCTCTTACAGGGTAAAATACAATAGTGCTAGTGGGATATAACTTTAGGAGTGTCACATGAACGTTGCCCAAGGAGTGTTGTAGAAGAAGAGCTGTTCCATGTGGGCTGAGCAGGTGGCAGCTGCCTGGGCAGGACATGCCCGTGCCTCACCCAGCGTGTTTGCGATGCCCGTCTTCACATTGGCGGTGCAGATGTGGCTGATGCGGTTCTCATGTTCCGGCTTGGCCAGGACAACGATCCTGATGTTCCAGAGGGTATGGATGGCTATCTGCAGGAATGGGAAGGGTAGAGATTATATTTCTGCAAATACCTGCCAAGCTGCTCTGTGGCTGCAGCCTTCCTGACTCCTTTGATAGCACTTCTACAGAAATTTTCTTCCTGTCTTCAGGATATGTTTTCAGTCATTTTAATCAATGCTGGAAGGAAGGACCTTGTTATTTTCTGGTCCTTTTTTCTAGTTAATCTTTGGATTATCTTGCTTTCACAAAATAGTTTCCCAATCACCGTGAGAGTTAGCTTTCCAGATATGCTTAGATTTGTTTCTTGACATCACTGAAACCCAGGAATGTCCAAAGGTGGTCTTAATAAGGTTCAGTTTTTATTCTGACTCTGCCTGTGTACTTTTACATCCTGCTTTGAAAGTGCAATAGCCTAGGGCGAGATCTAGGCTACAACTGACCCAGGAAGTTTAACAGTCTCCTCCTTTCTGAAAGTCAAAATAACATCAGCACTTGACTTGAGTGCTCAACATCTCCCCTTGCTCCTAGGCTGACAGCATCCCTGCTTTGGAAGTGGGGGATCACTGTCCCTAGCAACAGGTCCATCTAGCCAGCTCCAGGGTGGGCATCTTGTGATGCCCACAGACATATTCAGTTCACTCTCCCTCACCCAAATGCAATGACAATAAAGGGAGGGAAAGGGAGGAGGTACAGGCAAAATCCCACTCATTCCCATCTCTTATTTGTACAACACATACACCCTCATCTCCTGAGTTCCATGCCATAGCTGGAATAACCCCTCACCACTTTGAAGCTGATACTGGTGATTTCCTGCAGAGATTGCCTTAGGGTCTCCAGCCATTCCTTCTCCCCCTGGGGATCCTCCTGGGTGCCAATCACATAGATGTCATGAGGTATGTAGTCAGCAGTGTCATCACGAGTCCTCCCCTGCCCCTTGGAGAGGAACCAGGAGGTGATCTTCTTTGGGGGTGGGGCTGCACCTTTTATTAACACATCAAACACCAAAGGAAGTCAGAGAATATCCTGTCAAAACTAAGATGAAGATAACACATGGGGACAGAAATGATGGCCTTCGCATCTTGTATCACTTTCGTATCAGCCAGGGCACACTATTCTAAGATGACAATGACCTGAACCACCTTACCCCCACCTGAACCACTGAGAAAGGAGTGATTCTGCTTTGACCACCTTCCTCTTGCTGATCAGCTGTCCAAGGCCAAGGCTAGCCAGGAGTAAAGACAGGGACCTGTACTCCTCCTGACCTGCCACTGCCTTAACCTTATTCCTTAAGGATGGCCAAGCACAGACAGCTCAGTTCACAGCAGCTGAATGAGGCTTCTGTCCAAAAGGGAGAAAAATAACCATTCCACTGTCCTCAACCACACCCTGTCCCCTTCTCTAAGTACCACAGACACTCAGCTGTCTTCCCAGGCTGGACATGAAGTGTCCCTAGTCAAAGGAGAGCAGCTGATGTGCAGTTTGTGGAATTGCTCCAGTCCTTTCTGCAAGGCAGAGGATGATGTGCACTGCTGCACCAGCTTTGTGCCAGCCACAAATCCCTGTCACTGGAGCAATCCTTCAGTACCCAACAGGGACAACTTCATGGTCCTTTGAGTGGAACCATGAGAAGTGTCAAACCACATGCAAGAGTAAGCCTAGGTATCAGCTATTCCCCTGTCCCAGGGAGTGGACAGCCCTGGTGTACAGACCTGACATGGAACACAGAGAGTCTGGAGCTCATCATGCCAGCTGAGCACACCTTTAGGCAGTGTCTGAAGGAGTGCCCATGGCAGAAGGGAGCCCATACCCATATTCCAGGTGCCAATGAAGATGGTGATCATATCAGGCTCTGGTTGCTCTGAATGTTTATTCTTCATCTGCTGCAGAAGCTGACAGAACCCTTCTCTCTTCTAGACAGGGAGAAGCAGAGAAAATTAATGAGATACTTAACTCCTCAGACATGACCTCTGGAAAAACTGGCTGAACCAGGAAATTCCCAGCACACTTGAAGGGCAGATTAGCTCTGCACTATACTGAAACCTTGCAAGAGGCTGCTGCCCTTCCTGTGGTGCTTTGTAAGGCATTTTTCTTGTGCATTGCTTTAACAAATGCTGAGCTGGTCAGAAAAAAAATCTTTTCTTTCCTCTTTGTCTATATGAACCTTTTCACAGTGGCTATCTCAACTCCTTGCTTCTCCTCAGTGCTTCCTCTGTCCTCCTGCCTCAGTGACAGCACTTAGCTGTCTGGTATCTCCCTTTAGACAGTATACTTGCTCATTTTCTGGATGTTTCCAGAACAAAGCAGAACTTTACTTTTTACAAAGGCAACTACTGTCCTTCAGCAGTTCTGCTTTCTACCAAGGAATACTCCATGTTCTCCTCCCACCTGGGTACCTGCTCCAGGCTGGCAAGTAAGAAACACCATCTACATACCTTGGAATCAGAAAAAACATATTCCTTCCGCTGTGTTTTTTCTTTTTCTGTTTCCAGAACAATCACCAGCTTGTTTGGAAGCTTCTGGGACTTGATGAGCTGCAAGACTGAACAGAAGGCTGGGTGTTATGAGCTGCAGTCACTGAAATAAGGGTCCCACCAACATGAACAGAACCATGCTCAAAGGCTTGGGATGTACATGGTCTTTTCTGTCTGTGCAGTTTGTCTAGCAGACCTGCATTTTAAAGTTGCTTAATCCTGTTCCCAATAGGAACAGATTTGCACTCCAAGTGAAGAGCACTCCCAAAACTCTTCTGCTTGGAGCTCTTTTCCATCCCAAGCCTTGCAGTGTGAAATGAAGCCTCAATTTTGTGCAGGCAATCCTGTATCCTAAGCCAGCCTACATGTGTTCCTTCCCCATCTGTGAAAGAGGATGTAAGACTTCATTTGGTGGTAAAGGTGACTCCTCCCATCTAAAATAGCAGCTAATTATTATGAACACCAGGTGGAGAAAGCCTTGTATGAAAGCTATTACTGCCAGCAACAGGTTGATTTTCTAGCAGGACAGAGCCCAAGGGCATCATCTACTCTCTCATAAATCTCTTTGTCTCAACATCAGTGAGCTGCCTGTTCAGAAAGACAACAGAAAAAACGGAAGTTGTTTGAATCAGGCAATCACAGACCAAACTGGCATTGCTTGTGATGAGAGATACCAATCTACAGACAAAAAAATTCAAGGGAAATGCACTGAAAAATGTTACTGAAACTGAGTGGCTTTTTACCATCAAAAATCATCACAGAAGTCAGCAGAATGTTGTGGGGTTTTTTTCAAGTGACATTGCTTTTCAGAAGAGAAATAGTTCTATTGCAACCAGCTCTATGGGGAATCGTCTACCAAAACCTGCTCCCTTGCAGTGCTGATTCCAGTGTCTTCATTTAGACCCAGAGACTGGATCTAAAACAATCTGTGAAAGCTGATTATCCCAGTACTGAGACATCTGTGTCTTGCTGACTAGTGCTCATGCAACATCCAGGACCTAACAGAATTCCCTGTCCTCTGGGCCAAACCTTGCCCCGAGTGAAGCTGAAGGGAACCCCTCCCCATCATCCAGGGACCCACAGCCTAGTCCAGCATTTCTAACATTAAGCTGACATCTTACTTTTCTTGTGGGTATAAAACTTATCTTCTGGACCATCCTTAGATCTCTTGATAATCAATTTTCCCATTTCCACATCCACTTTGAGTTGCATTTTTGAGAAAATTCCTAGGGAGTCAGTTTTCACCTAGAGGAATACAGAGAGGATTTCCATGAGGACCTTCTACACTTCAGTCACATATATTACAAATGCAGCACTTCCCTCAATTCCTTGACACATATCATTATGCCAGTCTCACCAGACATCTCTTAGGCATTTTCATGGTGCCAAGCAGCATCCAGGAATAGCTGTTATCTCTGTGGCAGCAAAGCAAACTTCCCAGGAGCTGAGATACTGACATAAATCTGCATTACTGTCCTTCCACATTATGATCAGCATCATTAAAGGAGTAAACTTACCTCAAAAGTGACAGGGGGGATAAGGGAGCGCCGGTGTGTTGAATCAGGACCTTCAATCAACAGTGTTTTTACCTGTAAAATAATTATGTGTAATTTATTGCATTTGGTGATTCTGCACTACACTGAGAGTAATGAAATCAGAATAAAGCAGTCTTACTGTGGCAAAGCACTGCACTGATGATGAACATAAAAACTAGAGGCAAAGGAGGACAAGAAGATTATATAAAATAGCTTGAAAACTGTACCTTTTCTTCAACAGAAGACAGCAAAGAAATCAGCTGGTTGAGCTTCAATACAATATTGACTGGACTTGCTTCACCAAGCATCTGAAACCGCAGTACAGGAACAAAAAAGTGAGAGGGAGATGGGTGATTTCCAAGCCCACAGAGCACAGCCTGGAGTGCAGTCCCAGGAACACCTCACACAGACCAAGGAGCAGCACTTGTACCTTTGCCACTCTGATCTGTAATGGGCAGCACAAGAGTACAGAACATGCAGAAGCGTGGGAGGCTGGAAGGACAAATTGCAAACCTGTTCCATAGGGTTGAGGCAGCTAGCCATGCATGGGGGTCAGCTTGCTGCTGAGGGCAAGTTTGCATGACCAGGCCTGGGGCTCAGCATACAGAAGTCCTGGACTTTTGGTTTTCTGGCAGGGAGAGGAAAGTCATGGGGACTTAAGTGGGCTTGGGAAAAGGAAGGAGTAGCAGTGAAACATCCTGGAGTGAGGTTTATGGAAAAAGAAGTGTACAATGCCAGCCCACATTCTGAGGGAGGATGGGGAGGTGGGTGTCCTCAAGCAGTTGGTGGCACTTTCCTCTAGGACAGGAAGGGGGAGCAGGTGGAGAGGGCTATGGGATAAGTGAAACTGCAGGATAGAACTCACTGTGTGCCCTCTACACTGCAGCAGAAAGAGGCTAAAGAGAACAGAAGTGGCACGTGCCCACCTGTATCCCACTGGCCATGGCTGCACACCAGAGCCATCCTGCCCCTGTTGACAGCCACCCACACACCTGTCCTTCTCTTCCCACCTCCCAGCCCCCTTACCTGGGAGCGCTGGTGGGTACCAGGATGCAGCTGCTGCTCAAAGACCTTCTGGATGCACTCCAGAGATGGGAGAGTCCTCGAGGCCTCACTAGGAACACAGACATGGCACAGGGCTAAAGCTGTGGCCAGCTCCCTGGGTCTGCTCACACTCAGACAAAGCCACACAGACGAGATGACAGGCACACTTTCACACTGGGCACACGTCCACACTGGGCCTGCCCTCACCACGTGCCTCCTGAGCTGTGGGATGTGTGATGGGAGCAAATCCCAGCTGCTTGGTGACATGGTCACCAGTGCACTGTGAGTCAGGCAGCTGACTTCGCCTCGCAAAGCTGGAACATGGCCATACTGACTGCTCCTTGGGTTTTGCTTTGGAGGATCTAACTTCCTAAATCTCTCCAGAAAGGTATCCCAGTCTGTACAAAACCTGAAGATGTGGTGTACAAGCAGCATCAACCCAACTATGCCAACTCATAGATCCAAGTGCACACAAATGTCTCAGAGCCCAGCACAGTCTGGTGCCTCTGAACACTGCAGCTGTGGGAGCAGCTCAGTTCTGGTTCTGTACAGGGCCTGTGCAGCTGTTGGGGTTGCTGAGGACAGTTCTGGGGACAATGCTGGAAAGAGGAAACTGATTTGCAGATATTTCATCTGACATGACAAAGAGGAGCTGGGCACAGCAAGGGGGTGGAAGAGGCAGCCCTTGATCTCCTGAGCAGAACCATTTACAGGTAACAATGACATTCCTCCAGTGCTTCCCTATGAGATTCCACAGGATGCTCATTTGTTGAAACACTGCTGTGTGAATCTGGCACAGAAGCTGCATGCGGATAATGACAAGACTTATCCTGGAAAGAGCAGCCAGGGAGCACAGGTCAAAAGGAAGGTGATGGTGATGAGCAGCACTGGGATGCTTGTACTGTATCTAGTCAACAGTGGATATTAAGTATCTCCCTCACTTTCCTAAGCCTGAATAGACTGGATTTTATTTCATCTTTGTTAGGGAAAGTGCTCCAAAGCAAAAGCGTGCCTGCCTGAAGATACTTGTCTAGGTGCTGAACCAAGGATGACTAATTGCCTAAATTAAACATTCATGTTTGACATTTCAGTCTGAAAGACTTGCCGTGGGACAGACAAGAGTACAAGGCACATGTAGGAATCTGGTTCTGCTATTTTCATTTCCCCAATGCCAATATTCAGCTCTGGATCACCTAGGGCCCATGTCACTGCAAACAGTTCTGGCCCCATACCCAAGAGCCCCACTGCAGCCATGGAGTCAGACCCCAGGAGGCTGCAAGCAGTTGCAAGAACATTGGGTGAAATTTAGTTTGAGAAGAGTGAAAGGATATTTACTGTGATGTGCAGGCTGTCTCTTGAAAACACAGCAGCAGCTGTTTGAAGCAACTCAGGAGCGATTTCCTACGGGAAAACTGCCCTCTGTTCACAGTGCAACATGTAGGCTGTGTGTGAGGGGGAAGAGCTCCTGTGGGCATTCAAGCCCACTAAAACCACAGGGTGGTTTTAATGACATTTGTAACTTCTTTTGTTTTCTTCTCTTGACAGTATAAAAACCTTTAGAGATCTTCATTGAAGTGTCAGAAGCCTGTGTGTCCACATGCAGTTGCACAAGTTCTGGTATCACAAGTGCTTGAAAAACTGCCTTAAAAACTCTATGTGCAAATCATCTATTGAGGGAGAATAAACAAGAATATGCAGAACAGCAATTGATGACCAAGTGATGGCTTCAGACAGTAGCACATTAAATAGACCACTATTTGTGTTTTTCACTGGAAGCTGAACAAATCCCCTTGCATGGGTAGTCCCTGCTCTCTCTGAGTCAGCTTTCCAGGTGCTGAAGGATTCCCCTGGACAAGGAAACCCTTGTATGGCAACTTATTTAGCACGGAATGGCTCACAAAAGTACCCATCAGCCTTACAGGTCTTGGTTTTGTTTATTTCCAGTATAAGATCTGCCAGAGGGAGCAGCCTCTCCCTAGGGTGGCTGTTCCTGGTACCCCAGGCTCTAAAAAGGAGATGTGCTATGGCTGTCCTGACCCCCTTGGCCACTGCAAGCCCCAGAAGGTAGTAGCAGCAGTAGCAGCAGAGTTAAAACCAGCTTTCCCAGTCTCTGATGAACACTGGGGCCCAGGCCTTGCTAAATTAATCAGGGGCAAAGGGTGAGGGAAGAGCTCACAAACTTTGCACTCTGGTCTGCTGTGGCCCAGATGTGCTTGAGCTTCTCAGCCAGTTGTGCCTCCTTCCCCAGGGCAATACCTGAACTGCCAAAGGCACAGAGTGTTCACAAACAGTTGGTCCAATTCCTCTCCCAGCCCCACTGCTCACTATAAGCTCTTTCCTTCTCCTGACCACTGAGCAGCTCCAGTACTGTCCCCTCTGCCTTGCTGACCTCGGCAGTCACCACCCACCCACAGCCTGGGGTCACAGCACAGGCCTGAGGCAGCAAAGTGCACTGGATGCTCCTTTCTCACAGTGACTGCAGTGAGTGTGACCCTGAGAGATGGCACAGCTGAGGTCTGTGAGGTGAGGAGAAGCCAGAACACAGATCATAAACCCTGCACATTCACAGCAAGTCTGTGTGGCTCCCCAGCAGCCGGGCCAACCCAGCCACAATGAGTCTGTGCTGCACACTCGTAACCCTCAGCACTGCCAGGAAATTCAGAGGAGCTTCAGCTCCACTGCAAGAGCTCTGCTGTGCTGATTAACAACTCCGGGGTTTTTGTTTTTTAACCTGTCCTCAAATAGTGTGAAAATAATGGAATTGGACATTAAAAGAAGATACCAAGAACCAGCCTCGGAATAACCTGTACTTTCAGCTGGAATTCCCTGCACAGCTGAAGGAAGCTCAGGGAAATAAAAACTAATTTTTTTTTTCATTTTAAAAATGTTAAAATTTTAAAAAACTAACAGTGAATGCTACTGACAAAATTTGAGTTCAGAAGTTACATAAGGGAAGTGAAAGGAATGAGAAGGGGATTTGTCTTTACAAACAAACTCTGGGTCTGCTGATAAATAAAACTAGATACGGAGAGATAACAGAAACAATGGGAAGAATTCCACTGATTGATGAAAGGAATGAGAGGGATTTGTCTTCACAAACAAACTTCGGGTCTGCCAATAAATAAAGGTAGATACTGAGAGATGAAAGAAGCAACAGGAGGAACCATAAATTCCATAGGAATTCCACTGATTGACACAAGAAAAAGAAAAGGGGAGGGTATATATTAGAAAGGGGTCTGAATTAAGGGATTTGGGAAGTCTGTACCTCTCAAGTATCTCAGCCAATGGGGAAAGAGAGGGAAATGAAGCCAGGAAATCAGGATAAAAAGGAGGCTGCATCCTCTAACAATTTGAGAGACCCCAGGGGAATGCCCCATGGCCTCTCCCTTTATCTGAATAAAGTAACAGGACTCCTTTGTCTCCTTTTTGGACATAAACCTCTGGTGTTTGTGGATTAATTTTCCTGACTGAAGTAACCTTAAGCCTCAGACAACCTCAGAGATTAAGAGTAAAACAGTAGGATACCCAAGCATCTGATTATTAGCCAGCTGAAGGTAAGCAAGTAGTTTGTCTTGATGGTAGAGATCCATAAGACAATGTGAACAGAGAGGGAGAGGTTCCTCAGTGAGACCTGACAGAGACTGAAAGCAACCACAGCCTGCAGTTCTGGACCATCATGAAAAAATTGAGAAGGCAGCTCCAACAAACCAAAATAATGCAGCTATGGTGAGAAAATGCTGGGGAACAACTGCATGCATGCATTGCCACAGCTATGTGCATTCACCTGAAGGACAGAGGGCAGGCCCTTGTCCTTTGCTGGGTTTGTGGTGGTGCAGTGTCCTGTCTTGGGGATGGGTTTTATCCCGTATCTGGTTTTGGTTTTTGTTTTGTATTGTGTCCAGGGTGGTCGCTGCCCTCCCCACCCACCTTTCACCCCAGCTCCTGGAGTACCATGATGGGTGAGATGCCCTTGGGGCAAGGGGGGTTGCTATCTTCTGATGGAGCGATCATCTCCAGGGCCATGCAGCACAGCACAGTGTCTCTGACTAGAAATATTGCTGCCTGGTGGGTTTTTACCCTTTTTATTTTTCTTTCAGCTCTGTGACTAGAGTTTAGTGGCTTGCTTCTCTGCCACTTTGCTTGCTTGGGAACCCTAAGCCAGTGCATGCTGCACCAGGAGCATACCGACCCTCCAGACCTCCCCTCAAAAGGGTGGCTCACTGTGCGCAGCCCAGCCTCGGGACCAGCCACACTGGTGAGTGATCTATGGGAGCAACTCCCTGCCCAGCCTCACCTTTCTCTGCTGCTCCTTCTGGGCTCCTTGCTACACTGTAACCAAGCACAGGGACCCCCAAGGACTTCTGGCACAGTCAGGGAGTTTTTGCTACACTTTGTTTTCCACCCCTGTTCCAGCTGCGGCCATTTCGCAATTTCGCGGGGGAATCATGGCAGCGCCCTGCCCGGCTGGGAGCCAGCAGTGCCCCTGGTGGCTGTGCCCGGAACTGCACCAACGGGGAAAGTGCTGGACAGCCGAGAGAAGGCTGGGACTGCTCTCTGGTTTTGTTTGTTGCTGCTGCTGTTGTTCTTAATTTGTCTTGACATATACATATACATATACATATACATATACATATACATATACATATACATATACATATACATATACATATACATATACATATACATATACATATACATATGCATATGCATATGCATATACATATACATACTCTAGTAAAGAACTGTTATACCTTTTCCCATATCTCTGCCCGAGAGCCCCTTAATTCCAAAGTTAAATAATTTAGAGGAATGCGGGTCATATTTTCCATTCTAAGGGAGGTTCCTGCCTTCCTTGGCAGACACCTGTCTTTCAAACCAAGACATCTCCCTACACTCAGCAGGCTTCCACCAGCAGCAGAACTCACTCAGCTCTGTTCTAAGATGTCACTTTGCAATGTCCAGTCACCAAAAATCCTACAGAAAATCTGGAAATGTTAAAGATGTTCCGGGTAGTTGAGGGAATTATAGCCTTCTTACATCTCCTTTCTTTCATCTCTCCACGTGCATTTATGAGGAACAGGGTTGTGAAACCCAGATAAAATGAAGTAGAATAAGAAGTTGGAAATAGGAGAAGCCAAGCATCATTACAACAGCAGCACCAGAGGTATTTTAGTAACACAAGACTCTCACTTGTGATTTCTTTTGATTGGAGTTTCCATTATTCAGATTTATTCTTAGCTGGCCACCTGGGTCTCCCCTCCCGTGCGTGTAGGGAAGCAAAATGCTCACACAGGGTGCAGAAGGACAGCTCTTGGAACAATCTGTCCTCAGTCCTCACAGGGGCTTGTCTGGGCAGCTGGCTTCTAGGAGAACAGGATCAGGCCAGCAGCACAACCAGCCTCACCTCTGCATACACCAGAGAGAAGGGTATGGCAAGCCATGGAGTGAAGTGTGGAAATACGTGCCCTCTGCTACAGAGGGCTCCAAGAACTCTGCACAAGTGTGGGCTGGTCCCTTTGCTTACAATCAGCAAGGGGGAAATAACATCCTTCCACCACAGAAGGAGGGAGCCCTGCGATGCTCTAGCACCCTGTCAGAATTTTTCTATTTGTGACACGGAAGGTTTACAAACAGGAAAGGTAAAATTTGTAGAGTCAAGAGTGTAGGCTTGTTCCTTTTTTCATTTGAGCTGGCCTTCACCAATATCAGTGGAATCACTCCAAGTTCATAATGCATTAGTGGGAAGGAAAATCAGTGTTTAAAATCTAGTTATACACTAATTTGTGCTTGTTTCCATAAATGGCTTGTGCTTGACAATCCTGTGGGTGTCATTTATGCATTACCAAATTATGCAGTTAATCGGTTAGTGCATTTTTTGTTTTGTTTCTTTCTAAACAAAGCATAAAATATAACACTCCGCTGTCTGAAACCACCTACAAGGAAACTTGATTGTCAGAGGTGTCTCTTCTATATAGATTTCATATCTTTGGACCAGAATCACGGGTCATGAGATCTAAATATAGTGCTTTTGAGGGCAAACCAATTTGCTATGCCAGAAATGAGGGTTCTGAATGCATGCACGTTGGACCTTTTTTAGACTACGGTGCCATGGCATTACACTCTGAAAACCAGCTTCTAGTTACCTGAAGAGTCCTTTGCAAAGAGCTGTAAGTAATTTCTTCAGTTGAGGAAGATTGCTTGAGCCAGTCTGCACGCTCTCAAAGTCACTGATGATGTGAACTCGCAGGTAATCCTGGATGAGTTTAAGATGCTCATCAGAGACACTGTGAAGGAAACAGACAGGTCAAAAGCCAGCTCTGCTCTCTACTCCCAAATATCAAACTGCCTTCTTACTTTTCTCAAATTCCCACTGTTTAGGCACATGGCTAATAACCAAGTTCTCTCAGATATTACTCATCCTTCATATTAGAAAACTATACTGCAGTGGAAAAAGTATATGGGTGATTTTAATAATTCAGAAATTTATTTTTTCTAGACAACAGCTGGACTGTAAAGAGCAGTCAATGCACTGTTTATCTGATTCTGTTCTTTATTTGGTAGTATAAATGAGGAGTAATTTTGTTGAATCAAACAGATCCTCAGCTGTCCCAAACAGAGGCCCAGCGAGCAAAAACTGGGATGAAGGCTGGTTCAGCAGCCCTGTTGTTTACCCTTCCTTACCTGCTTGTGTCCTGGTACTGCAGCCGCTGGAGCAGTGTCTCAGAAAGGGACAGTTTATTCACATCTGTCACCCGTGAATTTTCGGGCAGAGAAGAGGCCTCCTTTGTCTCACTGCTTGGTGCTGCCATGAGGATGTTGCGTGGGGGCAGGACAGGAGGTGTGGGTACCAGGTCTAGCAAGAAGGAAAGGAAAGGCACAGTCATTCCAGCTCGGAAACTGGACCTCTTGTCCGCAGAGCCCACCCTGAAGAGGCAGTCTTTGCAGAAGCCATCTTTTCTGGTGGGTCTGTGGAGGGATGTCAGAGCTGGGAAGCTCAGGGCTCAGCACTGGCCCAGCTGTGTTTCTAGGGATGGCAGTGGTGTGAGAGCAGCAGGATGAAGTGTCAGGCTTGGACTTCATGCGCAGGTAGCACATGCTTCTGTCTCTGCCTGTCTGCAGTGAACTCCACCCCAGCCAGCTTTTACTCTCCCATCTGCAGACCAGCTGCAGAGGTTAATTAGTTAAGTTAAATATAAAGCCTTTAGAGAACATAGCTGTACTTCACCCATGTCATTCCCATTGTCATGGGGATCTGCTACTGAGGCAGAATGGATGGAGGGACATGATGGAAGGAGCACCAGAAGCTGCTAATGGAAAGAAGTGAACAGCTAAATTAAGCAGAGACAGAGAAAATAGACCTCATGACCCAGTGCATAGGGGGTGAATATCCTGCCTTGTCTTGTGGGCATTGAGTTCGAAGGAAAAAGGATTTTCCTGCTGTGTCATCCTGCTGCTCAGCATATCTCCCTCTCCTGGGAGAACAGTGGGTTCATCTCCACTAATTCCAACCGTGGTTACCTTTCTTTTCATACCAATTGCTCCAACACTTTGTTACACATGTACATGTTGTACTGTCGTTGTTTGAGTTGTGAGGTTTTGTTTGGTTATTTCCTAATGGTGGAATTTGCATTACAAAAAGACCCCTGGGACTGATGCACTGCTTCTGGGCCAGTGCTGTGATTCAGAGCCACCACAGCACTGAGCCATGGGTGGTTAATCTGCAGGGTGCTCATCTTCCACCTCTGCAGTTTCACATCTAAGATGACCAGACATCTGTAGGCCCTACACAGCTCTACCGTGATGGCACAAACTGCCTTAACAAAACTAAATTCTAAACATGAGCAGCCCAGACCCAGTGATAATATCTCTTCATCTGAAGGCTCTTAGTCTTGGCTAGAACTTCATTCCCTGCTGCTTGCCTCTCTCAGTATTATTTTTGCTGTAGTTCCCTCCCTGGCCCTGGGAGCTGGAGACTCAGTACAACTGGCCAAAATCCAGGAACATCTTTCCTGAGCAGCTTTGCAAAAATTTGTTCTATTTCTTCCAGAAAATTGCATACCAAAATCTTCCAGCTCCTGTTAGATATACAGTGGGTTCCATCAAAGGGTTACACAGACACTGGGTTGCACAGGCACATCAATCTGCCCTACTTCACAGGGCCTGTCCGTCTGTCCCAGGGACTGTGTCCTTCAGACAAATTTGAATGCAACACTCATCATTTCCAGACAGACATCAGACAGGACAGGAAGGATGGCTCTGTGGACATGAACTTCCTCTGGAAGAACTGTGACAGATCCAAGAGGTGATCCAGGAAAAATCTGAGGAATTATCTGAGACCAGTGAGTGTCAGGAACCCGCAGTGGCATTCGATATAAAATAGTTGGGATGATACCAATCAGACCTTTTCATCATACACCTGCCTCTGTACATGGAGTTAAGACTGTGACACTGCTGGAGCCGTGCCGTCTGCTTACAACTGTCAAAAACGTCCCCTGGAGCAGAGTAGCTGAAGGGTTTCAGATGCCCCTCAGCACCTGCAGGTGCGTGGCACAGCAGAGAGTTGCGCTCCAAGCCCAAAGGGAGCATCTCTGTTTTGAGGCCCTAGAGATGCAGGACAAGGAGAGGGTGCAGAGGTTTGGGAGATGGCTGTACATAAACAGTCCAGATAAGGACACCAGATTAACCACCCCCACACTAGATGCAGTATATTTTCACAGAAGGTCTCAGTGTATTTCCTCAGGTGAGCTAAACTGGTGCTCCAGGTGCCATACCACAGGAGACATGAGGGTTCACTGCCACAGGGCCTTGCCAGCTCATGCCTCTTTATGCACTGCTCTATTTTATGGCAAAACATGTTCTAATCTCCTGACTGCACTGCATATCTCCAGTCAAGAGGAATGAGTCAAGGGTCTGCATCACCAAGTCACATCATGGGTTTCTTACCAGTGTCCTCCTCCAGTTCATCAGCAGCCTCCTCCTCTTCCCGTGGCACTGGATATTTGAGGTGCCATACCAGACCCATGTTCTCCTTCTTGTAATACTCGATCAGTTCCTCCAGGTTCTGAAAATACTTCACAGGGACACCCTCTGATGCCTGAAACAAAACACAGAGGCAGTCATGGCATGGGATTTCCTACCAACAAACATTGCCCCTTGCAGAAGGAAAAACAAAGTCATAGAGGAAAAAGCCACTGCTGCTGCCCAGAAGAGAACCTGCCCTGCTCTTGCTGCTCATCTGACCACAGGCTCTGTGCAGAACAAACTGAAACAGATAGGCTCACACATTGTCAGCAGAGACTCAAAGACTTAGTGAAGCCAAATGGAAGAGCTCTCTCACTGGGTTCAGGGTGATTGGCTTCACAGCAAAGGAAGATTTTAAAAACAAGTAATTCTCCCGGATTAATCTTTGTATTCCCTCTTTTACTGAGCACAAAGCCCCATGACTGTGTTATATTTTGTGGTATCCAGGAAGAATTTTTCTGTGAAATTGCAAGGTAAACATGGCTAAATCCAGACGTTTGCATCCCTTCCAGGATTCAAAGGCTCAGAACTGGGTTCAAATGAAACAAGGTACCGCCCCAGACAGAAATGCTGGGATGGAGGTTTAGAGAGCAGCAAGGACTGCAAACGTGCATGGCATGACACTGTGTGTGCCAGCTGAATTCTGTGACCAAACCTGTCTGGAGCACACCCTGGCCACTAATCTCAGCAAATGGTTACCCACAGAGGCCAGACACAGAGATAAGGTTTTGGAGGTGTTCAGAGCCAAAGCTTCAGTGTAATTATATCCGCACTTTGGTACACTGACTCTGCCAGCAGGAACAGCTGCTATCCCAGCAGCTCTGCCCCACTGTTTCAACCACAGACCCTACCAAAGACAGACACAATCTCTCATGGCTTAGCACAGACCTTCTGACCAAGGGATAGGACCCTGCATCACCTCCCAAGCTACGCTGAAGTGCCATCCAACCCCAAGGCTACAGCAACACACAGCCAAAGCTCTGATCCCTCTCCTTGGGGCACCCTCTTCCTGGCAGGGTGCTCCTTCTGGACAAAAGGTTTTCCCACAGAAATCAACCCAAGAAGACCCTGTCTATATCTGCCATAAAAGATCAAGAAGTTGGGGCATAATGGTGGAGAGCAGTTGTTTTTCATCCCCACAGGGCTGCTGTTCTTGACTTAAAAGAGCAACACTGGGAACTGTTCACAACTGAGCAAGCTGAAGGAAGACCTGATCACCCCAATAGGAGGCTTGACTGGCACTGTTTTGCATGCATAAAACTAGATTTTGCATAGGAAACATGGTTAATTAGTAAGGAATTAAAGCTGTTCCTCCAATTTAACATAACTTGCTACACAGGCATTCTGCCTCTGACTAACAGGCAGGATACTTAATTTTATTTTGGGATTGTAATGATTGCCTGGAAAAAGTAACACACACGAAGTTTCAATACATGTTTGAACAAGCTTATTTACTTGCCATTCATTTTTGCTCAGTTGCTTTTTCTCTGTGAACTTTTTTGTTTGAAAGGCAAATGCAGAAAATCCAAGAAATTAAACAGGCAAGATGTGAGCAAAAACCACAGAGGAACATAGGAAAATGTCTTCAGTGAGTCCTAGAAGCAACAAGATTTCTTTTTAACTTTTCCTAAAGAATAAAATGTCAGGCCAGAAATTAGGACAGTGCTTTCAATGGTGAACTGCATTTGAAGTCGTCAGTGCCCTCAGGCCTGCCATTAAAAATCCCTTTCATTTTTAGCTACACCTGCATGTCTTTAAAGGCTCAGCAAGGCACATTTTCACAACAAACATGGCTGATGCTTCTAGAGCTCTGCCTGTACAGCCTCCTTTTCTGTATTCCATATAACTCCTCCTGCCTTTAACAAGATTTGTTACTCTCATACACTGGAAAACATATTCAGCATGAAGGCAATGCTTGGGCAAACACTGGATTCTATTTTTGTGAGGCCAGAGATGTTGAAACAAATCATTGATTAAAACTTCTCATGACTGTGCCCAGTGTAGGCCAAATCCTGCTCTGCTAGAGCAGCACAGACTCTGCACATTCAGCATGACTTCTCATTTACACCAATTAATGCAAAGAGTGTCTGGGTCTCCCAAACTCTTCTGTTTCTTGGCACCAAGTGTGAAGGCTAGGAATTAGGGAAAATCATCAAGGAAAAAACAGCTCTAATCCATCGTATGAAAGGATCCTGAAGTCACAGTGCTGGACTGGAACAGACCTGGAATAGTTCAGCCAGTCTTCCATGCTTCTCTGTTCATCTTCCATGCAGTACCTTCTTCTGCTCTGAAATTTCCATTTTTGTGATTATTCATTGACCAGCAGCCCCCCAGCAGCCCAGAAGGCACTGTTAGCAGCTCTGGTGGTGGGATGGCAGCACGCTCAGCCTCTGTGCCCTGCCCATGGCAGTGTTACCCACACTTTAGCCTCTGATAACCCTGCCTGGGCTGCCTTCTGCCTACCTGCAGCCCCCATAGATGGGCTGGAGCTCATGAGGCACAAGGCTTGGGGTGGCTTGCTTTGCCCTGAGCTACACCAAGGGGCACCTGGGAAAAGGCATCAGCCCCATCAGAGCACACACAAAGACCCTAAAAAACACCAAGGACAAACAGTGCATTCCTGTAGGAGGAAAGCTTTGCTGTAAGTGTTCTCTCACCTCTTGGATTACTGCAGCCTACTCCACTCCTCCTCTTTCCAAACTCCTCCTTCTCTTTCCTTTGCTACTTCACCTCCCTACCTGCTTCCCCAGATCTCCCTTGACTGCCTGAAGGCCCCTATCCTGTCCCTGCACAGCATCCCTGCCACCCTCACTGCCCAAACACTGTCTTTTTAGCCTTCTTCTGTGCCCCTCAGCTCCTGCTCTCCCAGGGTGCCTGCAGGAAGACTGACTGCCATGAACGGCTCTTTTAGGGCCAAAAGGAGTCTTGATAGAAGTGGTAGGAAAGGCTGAACTAGCACTTTTTGCTGCCAAGGATAGGTCAGCCTCTGAAACTGTCCCGGTCTCTGTGGTAAGCAGAAGGAGCATTTTGCAACAGGCCTTCTTCCTCTAACTCACTGCACAGTCTCTGAAGCCTGTGTTCCAGCTCAAACTCCCCAGCATGGCCAGCAGCCCTAGCTCCCATGCAGCCTGGCTGGGTGCACACATGAGCAGAGAGGCTCTGTTGTTATGCACCCCTTCTACTCTGTTAACTTGGCCCACTGTGCCCAACCACCTTCCTTAATGAAGCCCCACTTCTCCTCCCTCAAGGATAACTGCAATTTGTGACCATGTCAAGGAGCTTTGTATGCATCTGAATCCTGATGCTTGTTCCCAAAGAGAAGCAGCCTCCATCCCAGCAGTGCCAGCTCCTCTGACAGCCCACCTTCCCCAAGTCCAGTCAGGAGAAAAAGGACAACTCCCATGGCACCCAGTAAAATAAAGGACAGCATTTCATATTTTAAGACAGAATTCAGCAAAGAACTGAACATGTGGCCTGAGCAGCTGCACAGAGATAGTGAGAGCTGAAATAAGAAAATGAGGAACCAGCAGAGTTGGGAGCTCCGACCAGCCATGGCCAAGCACAGAGGGAAGGATGGGCAGCCTCAAACCTTCTCAGCACACACTCATGGTGGGGGAGCTTGAGAGTCCTTCCCCACACCACATCAGTGCAGCTATCATTAAAGTTTGAAAGCAAAGGCACTGGATTATTCTCATTAATTTTCTTTTGTATTATAATTGTTATTATTTGCAAGGACCTCAACAGAGGAAGCATGTGGGAAGGGCTGCACCCCTCCAACACACAGCCGTGCCCAGCAGCCCTCTCTGCCTTTTGCCTGCACTATGAAATGAGCTCCTCCCAGTTCAAACACCCCCCAAACATCCCCACTCCCCACAGGAGAGCAGGGCACCCTGCTTTGCGCTGCCTGCCTCTGCACAGAGGCACAGCAAACACTGTACATTGTTTGAAATGGGAGAGAGAACAGTAAAAGCAAGATTTTGTTGCACTTGCTTCTCCCCTTGGGGAGGGTATGAGAACAAAGCCTGCATGACAGACAACAGTTGTTTGGGACACAGGTGCAAGGTACTCAGATACTGCCTGTGCTGTGTGAGCCCCTCCAAATCCAACAGCTCATCATTTTGCTCCCAGCCACAGAGCAATAGGAACATGGCCAAGGCTATGGTGTGTTTGCAGCCAGCACTGCCTGGGACTGCAGGGATGAGGCCTGAGCAGCATCAGTTGAACATGGAAAGTCTGGTTCAGTAATGCTGCTGTGAATGCACAGGTTGCTGGATGAACCCCCCTGAGGGTTGGTCTCTGCCAGCAAGCAAGGAAAGCAGCCCAAATCTGGGACATCTGCTTGGACATCTGCTTGGACATCTGCTTTCTTCCCACTTGAACTTGTGGCAAAGGTTTATAGGTGGGGAAGGAAAATGGTGGTGGATAATGAAGTACTGGTATTGAGTCAGGTTGTAGATGATTGCAGAGCACATTACCAAAAGCTGGATTGATGGTAAACTATTAATAAACATCCTCCAGACAACTGCACTGGATAATAGGAGCAAGGCAAAATGCAGCCTAAACTTTACACAAGCTTGTTCTGGATTTTGAGACAGGAAGCAGAGGCAGAACAGGGCACAGTGAACAAACCAGAGCAGGACAGGGCAGCACAGAGTGAGCTGGAGCCACCCCAGCAGAGACAACAATGAAATCCACTTCCCGCCCCCCTGCCTGCATTTAGTCAGTAACTGTTTCCTCAGGATTATCACAGGATAGATCTTGTTTTAATTGCACAGTGAATTGTTTTGAGTCATTATAAACGTGGATGGCAAGTGTCATCTCCATGGTAACACACCACATCCCCAGAAATATGCTCACGGGGCTCATGAGACACCAGAGAGGAGTGGAGGGCAGGCTCTCCTTCCATGGGGATTCTTCCATCATCCCTGCTGGTACCTTGGCTTTGTGCTGATGGCAGCCACAACATATGGAAAGGAAACACCTAGTGAACATATGCAATTTAGGGAACAGCCCACGAAACAGCGGAGTTGCACACAGGAATCTGGAGAACAGTGAATCAGAGACTGAGCAGCAATTTTATAGCGGGAAGCTACATCCAAAGCAGAAGTTTCTCCAAGATCTATAAATTAGGGTGTCATACAAGATACAAAAAGAAATTCTTCTGCTGTACTTAGTTCCATAAGGCTTTACCTGGACTGCTGTGGCCAGCTTGGGGCATCAATTCTTATGGAACATATAAAGTACCATAGAAAGTCCCAAGGAAAATTTCCAAGGAAGACTGAAGTGTTGGAAAATGGGTTTCACACAGAAAGCTCAGAAGAAAGGGACAGGTATGGTCTGGCAAAGGGACAGCCTGGAGATGTCACAGCAGCAGTCTTACAAGTTTTAAATTCTCTTCTAAAGAAGATGGCAACCAGAGGTCCTGGAAGGCCCCAAGGGACAGCAGTGCCAAGCACTCAGGCACTTCTCACAGCCAGCTGGCAAGTGTCTGATCCTGCCTCAGACCAAAACCAGGGCGATGCTGGGCTGAGATACCTGCAAGGCCTCCAGCCACTCTGAACTCTGTGACTATGGGAAGTCCTCTGCATATCTCCCTGCTTCCTTTAACCAGATCCAGAACCCTTGAAGAGCATGGGTAAAGCTGAACATGACCATGCTTTTCACCACCAGCCCTGCCATTTCAACTGCATCTCAAACCACGACTTTCAGACCTTCCACTTCTGACTCCAGCCCCTTCAGCTGTGAACCTTCTTTCCCACAGGATGTCTTGGTGTCTCCTGTCCTCCAGAGCCTGCCCCCAATTCTAAACCTCCTTCCAGTTTTCAACTTCCTCCAGTCCTCTGTATGCTCACAGTACAATGGCTGAGCACAACTAGCTACACTTGCTCTTGTTTTCTTGCTGAACTGGCTTCTAGGCTTTTCATTTCATGAGGACAGGTACAACTAACCTTTTAATCACTACACTTTGGTTAAATCTTGTGACTCCCTTTCCAAATTCATCCACTGGAACTTTTCAGCAGGTTTTTGTATGGCTATGATAATCTGGTCTTCCTTTGTATCTAGTGTATTCAAGTAAAGGCATCTGGCCAAGAGAACTCCTTGCCAAAGACACTCCAAACACGGGTTCAGTGAGGAGCAGCTCTGAACATGACTTGAAGAGAAGTTGAAAGTGGAATATAAAGACATGAAGTAAAAAGATGTAAAGCCTATGCTAAACTAGGAGAGGAACTGGTTAACTTGGGGTTCATTACAACAACTGTATAAATAGATGGCACAGGAAGTCTGGGGCCCTCAGAAGGAAGAGGAAGTGTTTTCCTTTCCTGAGCCAAGGCACAAGGAGGAACTAGGAAACTGATCATCTGGTTATATTGCTTGAGGCCAATCTTTTCTAATTAGAGTACCTTAAAACAGGTATTTAAACACATATATAGGCATTTCAGTAACAGGCAATAAGTTTTCAAAGTTACAAAATTCTTGCAAATACTCACCAGCTTAAATGGAAGTGGTAAATCAGGTCAATTCCACTGTGGTGAGAAAGGCTGGCAGGAACTCTTCTTTTAGATTTGAAAAAAAAATGTTTTGAGGTTTGGAAAAAAACGTTGTCTTCAAGACTGACTGTTAGCTAGGAAGTCTAGGTGGCATTTTTAAATGGATGTTTGGCTCTCATGTAGGCAAGCTTTTTGTATTTCACTAAAGAATTGAACCTAAGAGCTAAGAAATTCCTGGTAAATTATTTTTAAAGCATTTTTTAGCACTCTGGCTGTGTTTCAGTTTCATTTTGTTAGCAAACCTGCCTTATTTTTAGATCAAATCTTGTGCTAAGAAGTTTCAGGAGCATTTCACAAAAATGGGATCATAGACAGGAATCACAGCTGGGAGAAACAGCTACTTTCCAAAATATAAGCCACCCAGAAATGTACTCTAATTTGAATGCAAGACCTGGGGCTTGGAAGAAATGGAGCTACCTAGGAGCACAGAGGGAGAGAAGCAAGTGTGTGGCTGAGGAAAAGAGGGCTCCTGTGACCTGGAGGGTCAATAAAGAAATGAACTTTAATAAGAGGTGGGAACTTGTAGGCTGGCAAGGGAGTTCTGCTGCTGGAAAAAGCTGAGCAAGAGGGTCTCTGCCAGGAATGAGAGAAGAGGTAAGGGGAGGAATCTAGGGAACATGGGTAGAGGATGCTGGTGGGTGGCCAGAGCAGCATTCCTCACTTGGAAAAAGATCATACAAATTTTGGGGAGAATAGCACAGTGTAAGTGCAGTTATAAGTCATACACCTTGAATAATGTTGGAGGGAATGGAAGGTGAACAGCCCCTGTCTCCTCCAAGGTGAGAGATGATGGAGGCTTTTTGTCTCATTCCACACTTGGTTTGGTTCTGATATTCAAGTATGTTAATACATGTCACTTCTGCTACAATGACCTTTTAAGACTTTGGATGAAAACCATGGAATTCATAGAGTTCTGGCAAAGAGGGATTCAGAATTTCTAAAGGAGATATTCATGGAAGGAAACAAGGAATTACAATTTAACAACAACTAAGTACATATTACTTCTAGCTTGTGATCCCAGCTGAAAGTCAGACATCCAAAAAAAATCTGAGTTTAAAAAGGAAAAAAAAGAAAAATACTGTATTGTCAATCCTATAAAATTCCCTCTATTCCTCCAGTGCAACAGATGGATACCAGTACGTACTACCACAAGCTCCATTTCTTTAAGCATTATACTGACTTAAGAGACTTTATATTAATTACTCACACTGCATCACAATTCCATTCTTATTAAACATTATAAAAAATGGGAATGCTGAAGGTTTCCAATTTTGAGAAAGGCCACCTCACATTTTCCTATGTGTGGTGTCACGGAAAGGACTTGAGAAGTACAATGCATTCTTCTTTCAAATGCTTAACATGTACTGTGTGTATAGAATGTGATCCCAGTTGCAGTTAATCCTAAAAATGATCCTGACTCTCATATCTGCCACTGTTGATCTCTTCTGGCCATGCAAGAGTTTCCCTCTCTGTGATCCCACCCAGGCTTCATTCTGGCAGCCCCAAGACTAGTCAAGTTCACAGGTAGGCAGTGAACACGGCAGAATTGGGACATTTGCAGATTAGGAGAGTCTGATGGAAGAAAGGAAAGGAAAGGAGTTCTCAGTAGAGTATAATTGGCTGCCAGATTTTTATCTCAAGTTCCTTGCTAAAATTCTACATCCTAAAGAAATACATATTAGAAGCTCTGGATGGTAAAGAAGTGGAAGTCTTTTGAACTGGCATTCTCCACACATGATAAAGACATAGGTCATAAAAACAATGTACTCAGATCCTACTTAAAGACCCCATTCCACTCTGCTCCAGCACTCCAGTACTTTTTATGGTTCACATAAAAAGTATGTTAATTGCCAAATATCCAGCTAATATAGTGAGATAGAAGCCAGGAAGAACACCAAACAATTCTAGAAAGCATCAAGACCACATACTTGGGATAGTTCTTCACATCCTTCACATTAAATAAACCATTCCAACTCCAGCCTTCAAAAAAGATTTTGCCAGTGCAGCACAAAATGATTCAGCTTGTAGCACCAAGAGAAATCTGCTGAGCAAACAACCCTTTCAGCATTTCTCTGTGTTATAATAAATAAGATTTACATCAACAAAAAGCAAACAACAGTACAGTTCCAAGATGGAACATGAAGGACTGGTATTAAATTTAGCTACAGGGTGCAAGTCAGATGAGCTGATGATCAATAAGCAAGGACTGCAGATCCATGAGGATCTGATACATTTTTTAGCACTTCTGTATTGTGTAGGTGGAATTTAAGTAAAAGTTTTAGAGCATGCTACTTCCAAGAACTTCTGTGATTTTATCACAAGTCTTGTGCTTTTTGGTTTTCCACTGAAGAGCTTCAACACTTGAAGTCAAATGAAAATTTCCATTTTCATTTCTTCATAAAGTATCTAGCTCTAGTGCTTACCAAGATAAGCTTGAAAACACGGGTCCCCAAGAGCTATCCATGCACCCAAGGCAGCAAATGTACCACACTCATTGTTTCTGAAGGCACCTAGTAGAGGTCATCGTGATTCTGTCAGTGCCCTCAGCTGGCAGTAGCTGGGCTGGGAGAACTATTGCAGGTTACTTGCTTCTTGCAGAAGTTCCCAAGTTCCCTTCAGCTTTTTCCTCTGCAGAAGACAATAAATAGGTACCCAGGCAACCATGTGTGGTGTTCAATGTCCTAGGAGAAGGAACTCTTCCCTGAAACAGGTGAAGACATGCCCACAGTGGCTCTGTCTGCACAGCTGGGCAGGACCTCTCGGCACTCATCAGTCTTACACTGAGTTCCTGGGGATCTTCTCCAACCTGTGCAGCAGACAGTGGAGGATCCAGTCAGCTCTTGGCTTTCCCTATTGTACCCTTGGCTGAATGAATCCCAGTTTCAACTGTCACCAAGCACTAAATATGCATTAATTACATGAACTATCCAGTGAGAAAGGAAAAAATGTAAGTTTAAGAGGTAATACTTATTGAAGATATGCTGCTGAAGCAAAGCAATGCGGGCAGAAGGTGCACGGGAAGCAGCTGCATGCACCACATTGAACTGCATCATTTTCTGGGATTGCGCAATTCAAACCCCTAAGCCACACACAGTAAGGGTAGGCTTAGTTACAATTTCCTGCCTTCAGTCTGCAGAATTTCTCAGGCTTTAGCTACAGCAACTGATTACTATGTTTGTGACACTAAGGATGACCACTTGTCCTTTCTTTCAAGGAGCTGTCCCTTATTCCATTCAGTTACTGCAAACCTGGACTCAATCAGTTGGAAGCCCTGAGCCATAGCTGCTGACTGAACAGATACAGAACCCAGCCTGAAGGAGCATCTTCATTTAGCAAAACTAACCACAAAGCTAAAACCAGAAAGAAAACACCCTTCAAACCCTCTCCTTTTATGTTTTCCCCTGAACCATACTTCTGGAATAAAAATAGTGGATGTTACACATTTTTGTTACACTTTGCCTCTAAAATTGAACTTATGGTTTCTGGGTTTGCATGCACAGGAATGTACAATGACAACAGGCTACCCAGTGCCTCTGTGAGCAACCAGTGCTTGCCTGTGGCTCCTGCCATGTCTGATCACAAGGAACACTTGATACTAAGGCTGTTAAACAGCACAGGTCACTATAGCCCCGTCAAGTTTTGGAGAATAAGGCTTAATGCAGAGTTACTTGAAAATTTTAACTCAGGCTTACCAGTCTGCTACCAGAGAGCAACCCCAGCCCACAGGGAGCTTCACCATCCTTTGCCCATGGGGTTTGCTGAACCCAGCTGTGCTGCATGTTGGCTTTTAAAATACTGCAGAGGGACAGCTTCAGAACCCTGGGATGGAACAGACCTCAACCAGTTTAGACTTTCAGAGAACCAAGACTGAAAACTCTGACAGAAGTACAAACTGAAGACATAAGAAGTCAGACAGCTGGGCAAAGGTCTGGGAACAACCAAAAGCTGCATTGTGACTTCATTCTTTCAGACGGACTGCAAAACTGAGTCTGAGCTATCTTTGCTAAAGTCTGTTTCATTTCCCTAAACTATTTTGTCATTTGAAACCAAGCCATGCATGCATTTATGCAGCAATCTGAAAACTCAAGGATGCTAAATTCCATTTAAAAGTTGTTATAACTTCAACCACCGAAAGGTAAATTTGAAGAGTACTGGTGAAGCAAACCCTGTTTACCTAAAACAAGTGCAACCAGGACAATACTTTCAGTTGACATTCAAAGGTGATTGTATCTTTATATCTCACATTTAAGTCAGCAATATGCTGCAGCCCATGTAGGTTGTATTGGTCCCACTCCCCACGGGTGCAGTGCAGACTGACTGAATGAGATCCAACTGGAGCCTACGTGTCACTTGTGATGTGCTGGATAAGTGCCATATCTGCATGGAGAAGGATGCAGCCTGCAATGATCCATCTCACCAGCAGATCAAGGTATCTCTCTGAAGAAGAAAGGGCATCACCTTGTCAGTATGGAGTGTGGAAACAATTTTGTAGTGACCGTGGTATTTGCCATAAGATTCATTGTAAACAAGTTTAATATCAGTGTTCTCCAAGGCTCATTCCTATCTTAAATGATCAGGACCAAAAGCCTCATACAGCACCAACAATATAATAATTTCTCTTTCTTTGAAAAAACAACTCAAGACTTGCCTGTAAATGAGCACTTTCCTCTCTGGCCCATCATCCCTCAAAGCACAGAAGCAATAGAACACAGCGCTTCTGTTACCACACAGCTGAGAGGGAAATTATCTATTGTATTCCTAAATACCTGATATTGAGTTATGAAGCTTCATCAGAAATCTTTGGAAATATAAAATATTGTGTTGATTTGGCACAGCCTGGTTTTTGGTAGCCGGGGAAGGCCACAGAAATGCCTTCTGTGAGAAACTGCTAGAACCTTCCACCATGTCTGACAGAGCCAATCCCTGATGGCTCTGAAGATGGACACGTTGCTGGCCCAGTTAGAGAGGTTGGAAACGCCCCTGTGATGATTTATTTAAGAAGAAAATCAACGCAAATATAGCTTTGTCCAGTTTCCCAGGAGTGGCGAGGCGCTGCCAGCAGGGCCATCCCGACACAGCCCATGGCAATGGGCCACAGCCACAGCCTCCACCATCTCAGTGTGGCTCCAGGCAGCCCTGCCTCCCTGGCTGGCCCTGCCTCCCCGGCCAGCCCTGCCGTGGGCACAAGGGCAGGGGTGGCAGCGGAGGCTGCTCCTCCCTGGCGCCCACAGGAACAGAGCCCTTGCACAGCCCCGGCGCCGCGGCAGCCGCCGCTCCCGCACGGAGGCGGCTGTGGGGGTCACCCGGCCAGCGGCAAAAACACGGGCAGCGACTCCCCCACACAGAACTCAGACAAGATCAGCCTCTCCAATCTGTGAGATCCTGCAAGCATCTGTGAATTGGTGGAACTTGTTGGCAATGGTACCTACAAACAGCAGTTCTTCTTCTCCTCAGAGAAGAGGAGGAAGTGAGGACGTATGAGGGAAAACAACATGGCAACACCAAGGTCAGGGGAAAAAGGGGAGAGGAAGTGCTCCAAAGGGTCAGAGCCAAGATTCCTCTGCAGGCCATGGTGAGGACCATAATGAAGCTGGCTGTCCCCCTGTAATCCATGAAGTCCACAGGGGATGCAGAGATGCACTCACAGCCCGTGGGAAAAGTGCTCACGCCAGAGCTGGTGGATGCCAGAGAGAGCTGTGATCCAGGGGGAGACCTGAGTGGAGAGAGAGGGCCCCTGCTCCCAGAGATAGAGAGAGAGGGGTCTTGCTCCCAAACTAGAGCCACCTAGGGACTGCACCCCATGGATGAGTGACCCACACCACAACAGTTTTGGCAGGTCTGTTGTTGGTGAGATTGGAGCCGTGCTAGAGGAGTTCAGGGCGAACTGTTTCCCATGGGAGGGACCCCACAGCATGACAGAGGAAGAACTCCTCTCCCTGAGTGAACAGAAGATCTCAACTGACCAAAACCCCCACACCCTGTCTTCCTGCACTGTTGGTGGGAAAGAGGGAGGGGCTGGGGGGGAAAAGGTGTTTTAAAGACTTATTTTACTTCTCATTATCCTCCTCTGACTCTGCTAATAATAAATTTACCTTATACCTTTAAATTTGAACCTGTTTTGCGCTTAGTGTTTTCTCCCAGTCCTTAACTCATGAGGCCTTTTTT
Organism: Phylloscopus whistleri; assembly: GCA_017589585.1. Lineage (NCBI taxonomy): Eukaryota > Metazoa > Chordata > Aves > Passeriformes > Phylloscopidae > Phylloscopus > Phylloscopus whistleri. The sequence goes on from JADMLD010000044.1 coordinate 294,575, forward strand.
TCCCCTTTTTTCCTCTCTCCTCTCCTCTCCTCTCCTCTCCTCTCCTCTCCTCTCCTCTCCTCTCCTCTCCTCTCCTCTCCTCTCCTCTCCTCTCCTCTCCTCTCCTCTCCTCTCCTCTCCTCTCCTCTCCTCTCCTCTCCTCTCCTCTCCTCTCCTCTCCTCTCCTCTTCCCAACTGTAGGAGAGGGTGAGTGAACAGCCTTCGTGGGTGCCTGGCATTTGGCCAGTGTCAAACCACAACAAATATATAAAGGATAAGACAATCAAATGGACTGAACAATATGTGACTGATAGCATTAAGGCTAATATCCATCAAATTACTGCAAAATGAGAGTATTTTCTTGTTGGTAATGTTGGTTGCATAAGTTTTCAGTTATTTTTTTCTCATCTGCCATAAGAGTTCCAAAATTTCAGAAAAATTTTCCTTTTGCTAGTCCAGGAGACATTGAAGTGGGTGTGTCCCAGGGGCTCATCTCGGGGTTATACCTGTTTGTAACTTGATTATTTGCACACCCAAGCTCTTGTAACAAAGCCAGGGGGAAGATCCAGCAGGGTAGGAAAGAGCTGATGGGTATGTGATTTTGGGTGGTCAAAGCCTTTCCAAAGGATAACAGGTGAAACAATTCAACTGTAATTGTTAAACTGCTTACTGTATAACAAGTCTAATCCTTATCTTCTGAGTCTGGAAGGATTTGGCAGCTCCTGGAAGCTGCTTTGTACCTTCAGTGAGGATTGGCTATTTGCAATTTTCATCTGTTTGAGTGTGATGAAGGCTTTACAACATAACACAATTATTGGAGGGCAAACAGCAAAAGAAATTGATGACATTCATTTGCATGTAACTTGTTAGAGGGAGATTTTTGTCTTAAGGCACGTCCAGATAAAAGGAAAAGGGATTTCACTTCATGGCATGCATTAGCTTCCAAACACCTGATTACATATTTTGAATGTTGAAAAACAAAATAATATCACTTTAACTTGATTTAAACCATATTGTCTGATTTTTTTTTTTTTTTTATATTTCAGGAAACTGGAAACATTCTGGAAAGGTTCAAACTAGACAAAAGCTGGATATGGTTTGTTTGTATGAAGAATTTTGTATACTGAGAGATTCAGTAGCAGGAATGTGCATGTTTCAGGAAATACCTAGTTCTCTTATTAAATGCTGCTTCTTTCAGCTTTCCGAAATCTGTGTAGTGCATTAAGTTCATTCCTGCCTCAGATGCAAGAATGGAAAAAACCATTTTCCTTGTATAAACAGATTTAGATAGTTTGAAGAAACATGAAATATATGGATTTTGCTAAGCCCCGATTGTAAACTATTTTCAGTCCTACATGTAAAGTGCTTTGCAAATTGATTTAAATCAACATTAAATTGTGTTGAAAAAATATCCAAATTTTAATATCTACAATTTTTGGTAATAAAATGAAGCTTAATATAATTAAATTATGGTTTGGGACATACTAGAAATGTGCTGCCCTAACCGTGCTTCAATACATTGCTTGTAAGTATTGTCTGGTTGTTCACTTGTCCCTTCTTTCTATCCAAGAAAAGTTATCAGCCTGATTATCTCAGCCCTGCAGTATCAACAGAGTCCCATGAGCACAGTGAGTTTTCTGTGGTAACAGATAACTCAGGTGAAATCTGTTCCATTCTCATAATTATCTTTTCTTAAGACAGCCTCTGTGCAATCTGCAGGTGGCACTTGGGCAGACTTGTGCCTGCCCTGTGGTCACTGGAGCCCATGAGGTTGCACCATCAGAGTTGAGGAGGTACAAACACCTCACAGAGCTGTAAGAGAAGCGGTAAGTGGTGAATGGCTGAGCCTTACCTGAAGTGTTTTACTTTGCTTTATCACCCAACAGAACCAGCTCCAGAGCAATTTCCCAGTAGAAAGGTTTTGATCAGTTACAGATAGATTAGCAAAGTCCACAGCAAATCACAAAGTCCTGTTACAGAAAACCTTTCCATGGCCACATGAGCCAGAGCAGCACAGCGTGCTGAGATTACACTGCAGCAACAAAGAGAACAATGAAAACCTTGCATCTCTCTGCAAAGGGCTGACAATGGACTTGGTACTGCATGTGGCACAGGCAGACTTCTCTGACGTTGGTGGCAGCAGCAGTGACACCAGGAATGCAGGAACTGATGTAAACTCATAGCTCTTATCAGATGCTGCCATCAGGACAGCAGCCTGCTCTCCAAAGCAGGTTTGCACACCGGATGGGGCCTGTGCCCCAGCTCCACCCTGCAGGACTCATAAACAGAAGGCAGAACTAATCCTGCTCAGGAGCAGGCACAATCCTGCCAACAGTGACGTGACAGGCACCCCTCTCATTGTGTGTCTTGCCCATCCCAGGAGAGAGAATTTAATTTGTTCTGGCATACATAGTCAACCCATATACAGTGTATAAATCAAGATGGTTCCCAAAAACTGTGTTTCTAGAAGTGCACTGGGGAGGGAGGGTTTCAGCAGAAAACCCTATACAGTGTTTAGGGCTTCTCCTACCTCCTGGGAGCTGCAGAGCACACTGGTGATCCACTCTTAGTGTCAGCTGGATCAGTGAGTCACAGCTGCTGGCCTGCTCTCTAACTGCTCACATAGCACTATTTGTTTCCTGTTGCACAAAGCCCCATGTCAGATCAGAAGAAAATTACCAGAAAGAGAGAAAAAAAAAAAGCTATACGACCACCCACTATAAAACAGTGCTGCCAGGGCATCTATAATTTTCACTGAAATTCACAAAACCCACAAGTAAAAAGGGTCAGGCCTACCCTTTGCAACAGGTAATAAGTATAAATATAAGTAATGTTTTAAAATAGTGAATTTCAGCACAAATGCAAGAAGTGCTCATGCACACAGGAATGATGATCTGGCACTATGACTGCAAAATTAACATTTCCCATGTTTCCCCATGGAGCAGGAAGATGCACACATACTACTGCTTTCTGTCAAAGAGCTAGGACAGCCCAGGGAGGGGAAGAGGAAAGAAAGAGACAGGCTGTAAGTAAAAACACTAATGGTTTCCTTACTGTAATACAGTCTCTTGTACAGCATGAGAAGAAGGCTGCTTTTTGTGATCCCTTCTCACAAGAAGGTAATCCACAAAACTCTGGAGTTGCTTAAACAGTTTTGCTCAAAACAAAAAGAAGTTATAAAAAAAAATGAAGGGGCTTCAAGCATGTGCTATGCAAGGCATAGTCTTTGTTCAACACCCTTTTCCCCTATCAATGTAAAAATTATGATATGTCAGGTTAGGATTTTTCCAGTTTTATTCCTTTCTTTCAGGGAATTTTCTCCCATTCACTGTGTATGAGATGATAACAATGATACTTAGGAGAGATAAAAGACGTAGCCATGGAAGAGGGGGAAGGGTGCAGCTGGCTGCAGTCTGTTAGCTCAGGGGCTTTTTTCCTTGAAAGTACAGAAATGCTGCGAGATACCACGTCATGCCCACAGGAAAGCACAATGAGGCTGCACCTTCCTCAGGCTGAGACCAGGCAGCATAGGATGCAGCACATTATATATTACAATAAAATATATTTATATTATATATATGTTATAGTACCAGAGAACCATGGAATATGCTGAGCTGGAAGGGACCCACAGGATCATTAAGTCCAACTCCTGGCCCTGCACAAACAACCCACCCTGTGCCTGGGAGCATTGTCCAAATGCTCCTGGAGCTCTGGCAGCCTTGGGGCTATCACCATTCCCTGAGGAGCCTGGTCAGTGCCCCACCAGCCCCTGGGGGAAGAACCTTTCCCTGATATCCAACCTGATCCTCCCCTGACACAGCTCCAGCCATTCCCTTGGGTCCTGCCACTGGTCACCAGAGTGAAGAGATCAGTACCTGCCCCTGCTCTTCCCCTCACAAGGAAATTGTAACTGTGCTGAGTCTCCATGCAGTCTCCTCTGCTCAAGCTGAACAGACCAAATGCCCTCAGCCACACCTCATATGGCCCCTCCAGACCCTTCACCATCTTCATGGCCTCCTCTGGGCACTCTCCAATAGTTTCATGTATTTTTTATATTGTGGTACCTGAAACTGCCCACAGGACTTAACCTGAGGTTGCACATGCTGCCAAAAAGCTGGTTTGCAGGTGCCCCAGTTTCTTAAGGAGACTCCACCTTTATCCACAAGCCAAAGCTGCTCCTGTAACTACTAGGTTCACTCTCTCACTGGCTTTTACAAAGGACACCTTTGGTGCCAGCCCTGTTTGTGCAGTGTTGCCATCTGTCCATCAGGATGTTTTCCCCAGCCTTCACACGCAGTGGCACAAGGCCAGTGCTTGATCCTGCAAATTACCTGTGAAGTGCTATCTGGCAGACTACAAGCAGAACATAAGATGCAATCTAGCTGCCCCTGATAAATTATTGATTTCACTGCACCAGCAGATAACAAGAGCTGTGAACTCCTGTTTGAGACACACCAGAAATCAAAGGACATCAAAATCAGCCCTACCCTGTTCCAGTCCATTTTCACTGACCAGCCAAGACCAGTGTGTTGTTCCTTCTCAGCACCTCTTTCAAGCATCCTCACTCATGAGGCAGATTATATTCTTGGCAGTGACCCTTTGAAGGTGAAGTATATAAAGGCAGTAGAGGGTAAAGCATTAGGCAAGGGTAGTACCGCAGGTTTTCAACAGCAGCTCTCAACCTCAGCGCCTTCTCACACGGAAGTAGAGTCAGTTGTACTGGGAATATCCTCACCTGACTGCAGCCTGCCAAGGTTGGCAGTTTAAGGGGGTTATCTTTAGGCAACAATCAGGACTTGCCCAGGACAGTTTAGCCCATCCAGATGAGAAACTGATTTCATTCCTGCTGACTACAGATACAACTCAGCTTTGACTATGTGACAGTTTTGACTGCATGTCCAGAATGAGGGGGGATGAACAGTGATGTATCACACACATCCTCTGATCCTGGTAAGGGCAGCCAGGGACGGATGTTTGAAATTATTTTCAGTAACCCAGTCCTCAACTGGGCCAAGTTCCCCATTTGTTGAGGGGATGTGAAGGTCATAAGAAATGCAGAGTGAGCACTCATGAGGGTCATATTGACACCTCAGCCAGTTGAATAAATGAGGTGCTTTTCAGTGACAGGAAAGTTTTATCTTCTGTGAATCTGGATGGCAAGAACTGACCATAGATGCCTAGTTGAGAAAGGCAACTTTAGTGTCTTCAGTTTGTCTCTGGTGTTTAGTTTGATCCTGTAATGCCCAAGGATTCCTTTTCTGCTTCACCCCTCTTTGCACAAACATGATTACATTTAGCTAATCTCCAAAGATTCAATAACTACACATTAATTATGTCTCCCCATATGAGCAAGGGAAAATCATATTTGTTTTCACAGAGAAGGAAGTGAAGTACCCCAGCTATGACTTGCCCACAGGCAGGCAGCAGCTGAGCTCACTCAGGGGCAGTTATTTCCAGCCTCCTGCCCCTGCTCCTGGATCTCTGTGCAACTGTGTTTTTTGCTCTCTTCCTGTTCTCTTATTACAGCAAGAGTTTGCAAACTAGCAGGGATATCTTGATGACTATCTTGATGACTCAGCCTAAAGATCTCTACTTGCTGTTACAAATCCTGTGTTTCAGGGGGTTTTCATTACCCCTACCCTCCTTCCTTAAATATTTTCATCAGCAGGATGCAAGTTTGATTCATCCAAGCCATGCTTTCATATAGTCTGAAGTCTCAAGTAATGAAAGGAGAAAATTAATCAGAAAAGAAAGGCAAAAATTCTATTTGTGTTTAAAGAAAACAGCCTGTGACAGTGACCTCTAGAGCTCAGTATGCTTTGGGAGGACACCAGATGACTTCCAGATATGGCAGACAAGAGAGATTCCTGACCATGCTAACTGCTGTAGAGGTGCTGCAGATGTAGAATCCCAATGGCAGATCACAAACCGTGCCACAAAACGCTGGAAGGTCCTATGCCAATATTTTTTTCTTCAGCCTGAATGCAAAAGTGCACCTTTGCATGCAAAAATATGTACTTCCCTTTCTGCCACCTGTCCTTGAACAGTTAATTTAACCATGCAAAAAAAGAAAAAAAAAGACACTATCATTCCACTAGGGTGGGACCAGACTAAAGAAAAACGAAATGTATTCTCCAAGACTTAACAAAAAAGTGATGCAACTTGCAGCTTTAAGGGTGAAAAACCCCCACAGAGTAGCAGAGGGAGAGCTGTCATGTGTTGTGTATGTAGCTGTGATATGACAGATCTTCTAAACCCGCTGTCATCAAGAAAAATTCCTAAAGACAACAGCCCAGATCTGGGGAGGAAGACAGCCCTTTTATTAGGAAGGTGCAGGTTAAAAAAAAAAAAAAAAGTCACATTGATAATCAGGGCTTGTATTTGTAACAAATACAGGCTAATCTCATGACTGAGTATTGAATCTTTCCCATATAATTTTTATAAACCCAGAAATGAGAAGCATCTGATTGCTGTATTAATTTAACACCTGATCCAGTTCCACAGGATTAATAGACCCTTTCCTTTTTTAATCTGATTTCTAAAATGTCCACATTCCATCCTATTCAACAGCTTTTACATCCTTGCAAAGAAGTAATCTTTTCAAAAACCTGATCTTTTAAGACACATGAAGTAGTTTTTGTTTTATCCAAAAATCAATAGAGAAGTGACCAAAAAAAAAAAAGCCTGCCCCAGCTGGAACATTGTACCAAGAACTGGAATTAGGCAGCACAAAGCAGGAGGTGTCGCGTCTTCAAAACATGAAGTTAACAACACACTTGATTTAGCCTACTCCTGATATTCAGCCTACAGCTCCTGGTAACCCAGCTTACAAAGGTACTCCACCACAGTCCCTCTGCATCCCTCGCAATCACAATGGGGCCCAAGAGAACCTTACAAATTTCTTGTTCATAAACCCTAACCCAGCATGAGAGCTGCCCACTGCTACAGCACAGAGAAACACAGATTTCATATGGCTCTGAGCTCAGAGCTCTGCTCTGAGCACTGTACATGTACAACTCTGCAGACAAGAGTTGCACATGAAAACAGGCCCTTTGTCACAGCAGAAACAACCATGGATCCAGTACAAATTGGGAAGTGCAACTTGCATCTTCCTGGGTTATAATGCACAGAACTCCCTGCACAGACCTTCACTGCACTGGCAGGTGCTGTGAGCAGCCTGTGCCCCAGACCTCTCCAGAGAGTGGCTGCACACAGGTACACTGCTCTCAGCTCAGATTTCAAACTCTCCTGTCATTCATGGCATCTGTGTCCTGCTAGAACAGGCTGCAGGCCAGGCTGCACGTCCAGCATTTCTCATATGATCTGCCAGCAGGGCAGCTGAGGGACAAGGAGGGGACAGGGCTTGTCCAGGGCACAGAAGGACAAAGTGTGTGGCTGTGTGTCTGTCTTTGCAGATACCCTCTGGCCTGCCTTTCTTCCTCTCCCACAGGGGAAAACCCAACATAGGAGCATTTCTGTGCTTGTTTTCCAAAAGACAAAGCAGCTGTCAAACTCATACCCCAAAGTTATTCAGAATTAGGGTTCCACAAGTTCCCTTCATCATACTGCTGCCAGTGCAAAGAGCAAGGGCACCATTAGCAGTGCCAGGGTCCCACACTGGCCCTGCCAAAGAGCTGGTTGGGACATAGATATTTGTGCTCATTGCCTGGGCCTCAGGTGTCCCCCAACACTCTCCCTGCCTGTGGGGCTCCATATGTGAGCTCTCTGGCACAGTGAGGCCCTGATCTCTGCAGCTGCTCTGGGTACTGTCAAAGATAAACACCATATCACCTTCTGGGCTCTTACCACCACCACATCACACCAGCACAATGCACCAAAACACACTCTTTAGGACAGAATGGCTGGGATATATCAGAATATGGGGGGATATCAAGTATCACTACAAAGAGCCTACAGCACAGTGTCTGAAGCCAGGTGGGAATGGCAAGTTATTGGTTCCAGCTGGGTGCTGGTCCCAGGCTTGCATGCAGCTGAGCCTGCACACGTTAGTCTGCACAGTGTCACCCAGTGCTCCATGAAGAGAGATGAACTCTGGTGACATGCCATAGTAACACTACAGACCCAGGTCAAGTCCAGCATAGACTCCTGCTGCCAGTTCCTCCTCAGAAACAGAAGTGCAAGTGAGGCAGAGAATCTCAATGGCTCTGAGGAATCCAGCTGTCAAGGCCAACAGGGCCATGGTGCCCTGGGCACACAGAGCTCTGGAACACAGCGCCAGGAGCCTGGAATTAGCCTTGGAGGCAATAGAGCTGTGTCTGTGCAGAGCTGCATCTGAGTGGGGCTCCTGAGAACAGCCCGAGCTACCCAAAGGTGGGTCCTGAAGGAGCCAAGCTGGATGTGTGCACCCAGGACACACAATCCACCATTCTTACCAAAAGCCCACAGCTGAAAGCAAGCTGCCAGCACACAGCTGTTCTCACTAACTCATGACTCTAGTTTCAGATATGCTGCCTCTTAGTGGAGATCTCAAAGAAGCACTGATAACGCCAAAGCACATGAGGAAATACACAACATGGTGCATGAGAGACATACAAGCTGCTCATGAAGTTGGTAGAAATCTGATTTCTAGTGTGGGAAGCTAGTTGTCACCTGAAATGGGAAGGAATTATTGTAGAACCACTCTGACTAGCAGGGTAGATTGTGTAGCATGGGCATTTCCATTCTTTTTAGCAGGGAATGCCCTTGCAGAATGGACTGTGCCAAGAGCATTGGTCAGCTACAGCCCCCACTGTTGCCCAGTAAGCCCAATCCCAATTCTTGGGACTGTAGGAGACCATGCCTCCCTCCCCACCCCAAGTTTCATGATTTATATTAAAAAAATAGAAGGGGCTGAGAGGTGGTACCGCAAGGGGAAGTGGCTCATTTAGGCTTCTAAATCAAAATAGAAATAAACAGAACATCTGAAACTCTTGCCCTCAATCTTGGTACTTTCTGGATCCTGAGACCCGAACTCAATTTACATTCTCTGGGTGTTGCACAGTGCAGCAACTGTGCTGCAATTCTGAACTGGAAAGATCCATGATGTATTGATAAGAAGTTGGCTTCAGAGGAAAAGTTATTTCACACGCTGAGCTTCTCAGTCACATAAAACATGGCTGTGCCACTGAATTGAAGGGGGGTGTGTGTGTGTGTGTGTGTGTGTGTGTGTGTGTGTGTGTGTGTGTGTGTGTGTGTGTGTTAAAGAGTGTGCTGATGACCACAGCTATGGACTGGACTGGAGACTGAAATCTCCACAGCAGTAGACTGGAGACCAGCACTGTGCTGGCCTGACATTAGTTTAATTCCTTATATCTTTTTTTTCTGTTGGTGTTAGAATTACTTTGAAAACCAGCAGTTCTCAAGCACATTTTTGTGGGACAAAATAGTAGAGAGATGGCTTACCTGGACAATTAGCTTATTTTCTTTATCGGGCAGAATTCGGTAGGTATAAACACAATTTCGGTACCTGGAACAGACCACAGGTGATAGGGTTAGGCCATGTCCAGAAGGGAATCTCACCATGGCATTCCTCCCCTTGAGAAAAGACATTGTGAAATCCTGGGACATGTAGATTGCTTCATGCACAAGGGTTTTAAACCATTTCTCCTTCTTACTTTCTTTCCCTGGAGTCTGCAGACTAATGCAAACCTGAAGTGTTCCTGGTCACTGAAACAGGAACATCTGCTTGCAGATGTCACTGCAGAAAGTGATATCAGCATTAGCTCAGAGGGAGTTATTCCACTCTTCTTCTGGCCGGAAAGAGAGAAAACACCAAGTGGCTCTAGCTGTCAGTAGAGCAGGCGTCTCAGGAAGAAATGAAAAAGCAGAAATCCAAAAGGCAAAGAGCCAAAATCAGCAATAAATGAGTAAACTGAAGGGCTAGTGCATTGACTTGTATTGGAAAAAGCAAATAATATATTTCAGCTAAATCACAGTACAACAGCTGATTGCCAGGCACATTTTTATCCACAAATCCTAAACAACAACCTAAATAAAAACCCATCTCACCATCCTGGTGTGGATGTACACTGTACATGTGGATCTGTAGAGTACCCGTGTTGGAATTCTAGATATTTTGTCCTAGCTAAATTCAATTAGATTCTTATTTAAAGGGAGATGGAGGAGTCTTGTGTTCAGTGGAGGGTCACATCAATGCACAGGAGCCCAAGGGAAGCCTGAACAGTGCTGTAAGCTTGACCTCCTCAGCAGCTGCTGAACTTTGTGCAGTTCACCCAAGAAGTATTGACTAGAAAATATATTTTTTACCTTTCTCACAACAATAGATTGATCAAATCTTTTAAGTTATCTGCAAAGCACTTAAAAGATACATTATCACTTTGAGCCAGCAAAAGGTGCTGGTTCAACCCCTTCCTTCTCAAAAGAAAGAACAGAATCTACACTCAGATCTTCCTTGGTTGTAACAGAAACACCTGCAGTACCTATGGAATTGTGGTGTGAGGTCAACCCCCCAGCTAGGGAGATCAGACAAATCAATAAACATCCTAATCTCTCTTAGAGTTGTGATGTGAGTCTATTCATCATATGCCTTTCAGAATCATTCCACACAGGAGAGAGGAGATTGCGAGGATTTCAGGCAGCCTTTTACAAGGAGTCACAAAGAGACATTGGAAATGAAAATAAATTCCTCGTAGATCATAGCTGAGTTTTTTCAGGATGTTTGGAGGATTGGGTCATGTATCCACATGAACGTGTGTCTTTTGATAGCATTAATGCAAAGGATGCAGAAGAATTCAGGCTGTTTGAAGAGTTTGTTTCACAGGCATCTATTTATTCTCACATCTGGTACAGAGCTGGAAGTCACAGACACCATCCCCAACTGTAGAGCAGCTACAGCACTGCTAATTTCACCATTACTAGGGCAATCAGTGCCAGGTGAGGATATGCCCCAAGGAAGGGCATGGGGTTTGTTTTTAAGTGTCAGTGCAGCTCTTACACCATTTACTCTTGCAAATAGGGCTAAGCAGAATTACTTATGCAGCAGAGACAATCTGTGTGTGTGGAGATTATGAAACTGATAAATGAAGCAGCCCAATGGCTCTTGCTCACAAGAGGACCCTCATGCAGCCTTCACAGAAAGTGCCCCATCACACAGACCCTACAAGGCTGCTGTCATAATGCTTGTAAAGAAGTTTAAGATGAGGACAAGTAGGATCAGTGTAATGAAAGAAGGGCAGTTGGGTGAGTCAGGAGGAGAACTCCTAGGATCAAAAGCAGGAATCATCCTTGCCAGTCCCCTAATTTAGTGCGTGTGGGTGGAGAAGACTGGGACTCTTACTCCATTTTCACCCTTAGGCTTCCTCTTCTTGGCATCCAGACTGTCAGGTTATGTGGTCCCAGTTACCACCACATTCTAGGTCCTCCCTAAAAGCTGGGTTGAGTTCAGAATTGCTCAGCCATTGCTCAGGCTGTCCATGTGGAGGGTAAATAAAACATCAGCCTCAGTTTAAACAAGTCTCCAAGTACTCGTCAAGTCCCTGTCCTCTCAACCAGCCAGAGGAGGTAACAGTGTGACAAGGTGGGCATTTTCTCCTTCCACTCCAGCTATATGTTTTTATGCACAGGTGCATATGATGTGCATATTGGGAGTGTCTGGAGCACTGAACAGGGCTGCTGTGCCAGGCCTAGTGTCAAGTGCACCATGGGAGAGACACAGCATTGCAAAGGGCATCTCACAGGCAGGGTCCTCTTAGAGGGGTCCCAAAGCTGCAGCTGGTCCTTGAGTGTCACCTCTAGAAGTGCTGTTAGTCCTGCAGTCAATCATGAACTGCCAACAGAAGATCCCCCGGAGGAATGATACCAGTTAAGACGCTGGGAACACTAAAGGGACTCTGTTGGAAAAGATGAAGCAGCAAACTCTTGCAGAAATGGTTTATTAACAAAAAATTCTAAAAGTATAAAATCCACAAAAGAAATAGAAATGAAAGCAAGATTCGAACCATAAACAAGAGAACAATGAAGCAATCACCGAAGTTCCAGTAGCTAAGGGACCCCACCCCCCAAACAAAAGACAGTTAAGTGGTCTCAAGTATCAGGGAGAAGGTGGTTCTTCAGGTTTTTAGTATGTAGATTAGCATGGTAATGCAATAGTCCCTATAGGCTGTATGTAAATGTTGTTGGTTTTTGTATCCTGAGGTGATTGGTTAGTGCTAATTAGAATATTCATGATGGAAGGGGTTAAAATGGACTGTAACAGGTAATCTGTCTCCTTGCCTGCTTGGATTCCTGTCCCTCTAGACCTTTCCTGCTGCTGCTCCCTGGTCAGGCTGTCCCCCACGACTAATAAAACCACGTGTCTCGAGAACACACCGGTCTCAAGACATATCTTTGGACTCAAACAACCACAATTTTTTCTACAGGGCTCTTTTGGATTTCATGATTCAGACATTCACCTCCAGCTGAGTAAAAGAACCCTTTTCTTGTCAATAAACTTGACAGGTCAAATGATATAGGCACAGAGAAAGGAGGAGGAAAAGGGCTTTGCTTCTTGCCTTTTATGGGGCAGTGTGACCAGGGGAAAGCCGTGCAGAGGGAGGAGCATTCCCCAGCCTTTCACTCTCTAAATGTTGCTGCTCTAAATTTCAGAAAAGGAGGCAAGGCACTCTTAAAAGGCTCTCCAAATACACCTCCCCTACTTGTCTATATTTATACAAACCCTGTTTTTCTAAAGCAGCTCTTCAAAGAAATCATTATTTCATTCTATATTATAATAATAAATGGTTTTGCTGGATCCTTAGTGATCTGCGCAATAAATATTACAGCTTTGTAGAATATGACATTTCTTTTTCAGAGCAAATTTCATGGTTTTTTGTTTTCCATATGTATACACAGTTGACACCTGCTCCTTTTCAACATAATTCTCTTTTGTGGAAACAATTTGCAGTCAGCCTTTCAATCCCCCACTCTCCCATTCTTTGTCTCCAGCCTCTCTATTTTTTCAACAGAAGTAACTGAGGAGCTCAAACTTCAAACGCCTCCCAGTCAATAGCACAGCTGAAACTGATACATCTCTGAGGAAGTTTTCAGCTTCAGCAAAGGTGCCCATTTTTTGGAGACGACATTCAGAGGGAAAGACTTATTCACCACCTCTCCACAAACTAACTGCAAACCAGCATAAGCTGAAAGCTTGTCAGATCGTTTGACAGCAGTCTGTGTGACTTTCCCAGACTGTAATTAATGCCAGCCCTTTGCACCTCTGATCCAGCTGCTCTTGGCTGGCAAGGCTGGGTGCTCCTCAGTTCTTTATTCAAGCCGTTCATATTAGCTACCTCGGAATGGATTTAAGAATATAACCTTTGGCTCCCGGTTCAGAAAATCATGGTCATTATATTGTTTCTGTTTCCTGATCCCATGTCTCTCAAGTCACAAAAGGCTTTCAAAGCCGACTGCATAAACATTTACAATGGAAAAACTTATGCAAATGCATGTTAGCAGGCATTTTTGCAGCACCTTCCCTTTCTATAATCCCCACCATCACTAGGTGAAAATATTTTGTGCACATACTGGTTACAAGTCAAATCCACGGCGTAGTACTAAAATCGCTCCATGGAAGCAATAATCTGTTCTAGTAAATTGTTCCCTGACTGATCACTTGGGCCCTCAGCCCCTGTTAAAGGATTATCTCTCCTCCCTCCTGCTAGTACTGGCTATTCATCTGCAGCTGCCCTTCTTTCTCTGCTCCCTCCAGAAAGACTCTTCCCTGTGTTATTACAGGCACCTTAACAGGCAGGCACCGAGGCTCTCTGCACCTTGTGAAGAAGCCCACTCCCCAGCCCCCACCCCAGCCACCACTCCCTGGCAGTCCAACACCTATGCCCACAGGGCAGTTACCCAGCCCCACACCGCTCAGCAGCACAGTGCTGTCACCAGAATCTAACGTCAGAGACAAGCAGTTAGCCCAGAATCATAAACAGCAGCACCACCTTCACCACTACAAGAAATACACTTTCAGACAGAAAATGAGAAACCTGCTTGTAATGTAATACGGGGTAAAGATGAAATGAGTTTCATTGATCTGCTGCAAAATGGCAGCAAAGAGGATCTGATAGGGTCCCACAAGGGCTCTCTTCATCTCTCCTAAGCAAGGAGCAACTGTCTGATCTCTCTGTAAGACAAAGTCAAATGTCTCAGATTTTACCTATTGACTTCAGTCTCCTCTCACCCCGCTCTCTTGCCTCCAGGAAAAAAAAAACAACTACCCCTCACAAACCCAGGGCAGGAGGCCTTGCTCTCTGGTCTCTGACCTAACCCAGAATGGGGGGGATCAGGGCTACCAGGACTTCTGTCCCTATTTCCCACATGAAACATTTACCCCATGGGCCACATTAATGATGCAGATGGAATCACTGCTGTGCTGGGTATACTGTGCACAGCTCCAGGAACTATTGCAAGCCTTTTGCTGAATGCAACACAGTACAAGCAGGGAGCTGAAACATACACTGAACCAGTGTGAGAAAAGTGCGTGGGAGGTCCCAGGCTCAGGACTGGGGTCACTAAAGATAAATACTTGACCCAAGCTGCTAAGACACTCTAGAAGTTCAAGAGGTTATTTTCTCTCACAGCACAGCAGCAGCGCCTTTGACCATTCTCTGCTTTTGAACTGAGGGCAAGAGCAGCGTGAGCAGTACAGCAGTACATAACCAAGGGGTTTATTCAGCCTAGCTCCTAACCCTTCCCCACCCCATGGCCCAGTCTGGCGAAACCAGCTGTGTTCTGAGGAGGGCTGCACATTCCCAGTGAGTACAGCACCTGTTTGCCTCTGTGCTGGGGAGGAGGCAGGGGTGACCCCTGGCCAGCAGGGACAGCAGTGTGGGCTGAGGGCGCGGTGAACGCTGTACTTACAGCACGCAGAGTGCATATGCCGAAGCAATTGACTCACTGGCCCGCACAAGGAAGCTGCCGTCCTTGCCTACTTTGGAGAGCAGGTCTTCAGCTCTGGAGCGAGTGATGTTGCCGTGGTACCAGCACTGATCCATTGCTGGAGCTGGAGAAAACCTGAATGCCAACACAGGAGCTGCCAGAGCCGCCTGTGTGTCTGTGTGCAGCGATCAGCCAGCTTCGGCTCACCAGCTTCCTGTTTCAATAGCACAGAGAGGGAAAGGAAACTCAGCCACGGACAACTTCCTCAACTCAAACAGCTCAGAGAGGGAGTGCAGCCCTGCAGCCCCCATTCTCCCTCTTCTTGCTGCCGCAAGCCCATGTTCCCTGCCTTTCCCTCCTGCTTTGTGTCCAAAAGTCCCAGCTGGTGATCTCTTCTGCTTCCTCATGGATTCAGTCCCCCAGGCTTTAGTGGCCTGCTATCCAATTTACAATCTCCTGCCAGATCCTTTGAGTTTTCATCTTTTTCCTGTCTGTCTGTCCTACCCACTACAGGTCTCCATGGGAAATAAATAAACCTCTGATCAGAAACACACTGTGCATTAGGATACACAGCACTGACTGCCCCATTACTGCCTTGACTAGTCCTCGAACCTAACTAGGTGTAAGGAGGGGACTTCAAAGAATTGAAAAAAATAAAATCACTACTGCATGTCTCCATGCATAAAAGCAGACTGAAAGGCTGATTTGTGCTGGGGATTTTTGACCAAAGCTCCCTGTCAGCTACTGTGAGATGGATTCAAAGATCTTTCCTACTCTAAATCCCCAAAGGTGGGATAGAGCAAAGCAGTGTCTTGCAACCTGCGTCAGAGAGGGGAGAACTGGAGCTTTCACTTCCCTTTTCTTTGTCTGTACATCTGTCCCTCAGCTATGCTGTGTGGCATGCTTAGTGCTGTGTCTCAAAGACACATTTGCAGCAATGCCAGGACATGCCTACAGGGGCACTGCCTGTATGGCAATTCTGGTGGTCTATCCTGCACCTCCAACCACTCTGCCCTCTGCACATCCACATTTGAGCTATACCTGAAAGCAGCAGCTGAGCTGGGACTCAAAGTCCAGAGGCAAAGGTGCAAACCCTTCCAGCCCTATGCAACCCTTGGTTCCCAGAGCCAGAAGTGCTGGAACCGCAGTACCTGGACCATGCATGAAGTGCTATGTTGTACATTGCATGGACAGCAAGGCAGGAGAGAACAGAGGGAGGCTAGAATGTGTGGGTGGGGAGAGGGAGAGTGAGCCAGCACAACTCAGCATCCATCCCCATAAGCCGCCTTGTGGCTTTCAGTTATGTAGAGGTTTGGTCTGCAGTGTCCAGCTTAACCTCTGCACTGAGATGAAACCGTAGCAGCACAGCCCAAAGCTGTGCGGCCAGAACAGGCCCTGCTAGATGAGCAGAACTGCATCGTGCAGGGCTTCCTGTCCGTGCTGAGCATGCACTGTCTGCACACCAAAATTAGCTCAGCTGAACCCGGCCTTCAGCTCCACCAACATTCACACAGGCCTTTAGCAGACAAACTCCTACAGATTCAGGTGCCTAAATGGAGTCAGACACTGAATGCCATGAAGTGGCTCTGCCAGTGGATAGTAGCTGTAAGCTACAGAGTGGTTACAAACTCTATTCTCCCAACCAAAATGAGAATCTGCACATGGCAAAGGCACCATGCAGTTGCCCTGACAGCCCTGCCTAGTCACAGTGCACTGCTAACCTTACCTGCACCAAGTCCTTGGGATTTCAGGTACCTCCAGTAGCTGCTCTGGAGCACAGCTGCAGCAGGAAGCAGAACGGCTCTGAATGTCAACCACTGCTTGACCTCACAGTGTTCTCCATGCAACAGACATGTATCTGGATGCAGAGTGGACAGAGCTGCTCACAACATGAGTTTTGATAGAATGAAACTGTTTAGAGAGCTTCTCCTGATCTTCTGCAAACTAACACCAGGTAACAGGTACAAGCCCTCATTAGACATCTGAGACTAATTAGCTGCATACTTAGCTCCTATCCACCCCACAACCAACATAGATTTTTAGGAAGATGCTGCTATTTTGCTATTTCCTTCAAATCCCATGTCCAGGCACACACTACTCCTTGACTTGGAGACAAAAACAAGGGGAAGGGTTCCAAGTACAAATGATGATTATGGCAATTGAATGTGCAGGCTGGTTTCTGTGAGTATTTCTTGGTCCTAAAAGAAAGCACAGTACAGCTCCAGCTGCTCCAAAGGTGAGTCCCAATCCCCTAATATAAACAGCTCTGTGATCCTAATGGCTTGTTAGCCTGGAATAATATCTTATCTCCAAGACACTACAAAAGACACTTTATCTAAATGGATTTTGCTATAGATATTCAGGTAGTACTGTACCAGATGGGTGTCCACGCACCAGTCTCTCCAGAAATAAAAAATAAATACTGTCTGTGGCATCATTCAAGATATACAGTGGTCACCCAACCTCCCCCCTGCCCCCTTATATTCAGCCTGTGCATTGCATCAGCCTGGGAACTGAGGCTTGGCCAGATAAAAACTTAAGTATGCATTTCCATGTCACAAAACTAAAGTATTCCATCGTACCTGATGAGGAGGTTAAGTCTATAGGGCAGCAGTTAGCTTTGCTGAAGTCTAAATATACCATTCACTAATTAGGCATCAGTGACAGGCTGTTGGCCACAAAGGTTATTTAGACTCTGGCCTACCTCTAAAGAGCATATAAGTAATACCCAAAAAGTACTGGCTACCTGAGCCTTCCTGCTATTCCAGCCCATTGTGTTACTGACCTGCTGCTTGGGAAAGGCTTGACAAGTTACAGGTGTATCTATGAAGGTCACAAGATCCCTTCACTCCCTTGGTATAGGCAGCATCCAGGTGCCCTAAAACAAATCTCCATAGCGAGGAAAGTCAGGGCCTCTTTTCCCACCACCTATGAAAGCTGTCAGTAGTAAAAGGCAAGGGTGGGAGCACTGTGCAAGCAGACTCACAGACCTGAGCAGTAACACTGCAAAGGATCCTATGGGACTTGCTGGTGTTCACCAAA
Organism: Phylloscopus whistleri; assembly: GCA_017589585.1. Taxonomy (NCBI): domain Eukaryota; kingdom Metazoa; phylum Chordata; class Aves; order Passeriformes; family Phylloscopidae; genus Phylloscopus; species Phylloscopus whistleri. The sequence continues at coordinate 312,473 of JADMLD010000044.1, forward strand.
GGGGATATGTTCTGAGACCTCTGAAAATCAGGTGTTTTTCTTCACAAAAAGGCAAACAGACACATTTTCCTTGCAGTCATTGAACATGTGCACACACGCAGGATACAACACACAGGAAACAAGCACAGACTGGTTCATATGCAGAATTTTGTCCAGAGGTATGGGTAACACTTTCCTAGCTCCATCTGCTCTGATGTGTCTCACCTGGTAGCCATTTGTTTCTGGTCAATCCCTTGTCTAGTCATTGTATAATGCCTCCTTTCAAAACACACTGTATAGTAGTAGAATAGCATCTCTCTCACTAAAACTAGAGCTGTTTCCTTCAGAAATCTGCTGAAAATTTGTCTGTGTTGGAAAGCCTTCCAGCTTGAGTGTTTTATGCTGCTCTGGCCTTGGTCAGTTCTCCTTCCTCTGACACTGGTGCTTTTTTGCTGAAAGTGGGGCAATGTAATTTGACATAGTGCCTCATATGCCAATAATTCTCTGTAATAACAAGACATGAATTTGTCAACAATAAGAATAGTTGCTATGTGGATCATAGCTTGGCACTTGCATTAGAAAGACCAGCAAACACTTCCCCTCCTGACTCTAAATTGGGAGCTCCCTCTGCAGACCTGTCCTGATCCTGCAGTTTCCGTATAGGCAAAATGCCATTTTTGCCACTTGCACTGTCCCCCAACATGGAATGGTCCTGGTGCCCTCAATGACTCCTACTGTCACTGCTCAGGGAGAGGGAGCAGCCAGAGCACACAAGGCTGTGGTTTTCTTACACATGAGAAACAGCACCTTCTCAATGCAGTGTAAGCAAAAAGGCAGTAAGCAGGGAAACACAGGATGGGAAGTAAGGAGAAGGTTCAGTTAGACAGAAGCCCCTGGGGTGCCTGGGAACTCAGAAAAACAGTCTCAGATGCACTGAAGAAGTTGGCAAGGAATATCCCAAGAGCAAGGCATCACATGGCCTTGCTGAAATAAGGAGACAGAAAGCCCTGGAAATTATAGGTGCCCGCATTCCTACACTGGCTTCAAGAAGCAGTGCTCCCTTAGCAGAGCCAAAGCAGTTTCCTGAAGAAGATGACAGCAGATATAGGGTAGCAAGCCCAGTGCCCTCTCTAGAAGTTTCTCCACAACTTAGTAAATACCACTCAGCATAACCCTGCTGCCACCTGTTCCCTTGCAGGCCCTGCACTGTCAGCACACATGCCCCTGATGAAGCCTATCAGAGACCTCAAGGTGAGAAGCCCTATACAAAGGTTGTTTGGGGCACGTGATGTGTAAAAAGGCAGCCAAAGAGAAAGGCAAAAAGGGAGAACAGGCAATGTAAAACAAAACCAAACATGTTAAGTTGTGGTATGTTTAATGGACTTCACAATCTACAAGCACAACAAGCCAACACCAGACTATTTGTGCAGCTGGAGTAAAAAAGACCTTTTACTGAGGCATGAGAAATGACAGTAAAAAGCATCAGCAAATATGGTTTTCAGAGGGATGCTGATGGAAAGGTTTGAGAGTCAGTATTCTGAGGGAAAGGCTTGCTTCAAGGTGAACATGACAAAAATCATCTCTTCACATTGTCTGTGGGTCCCATATTCAAAGAGGCAGGAGAACAAAGGTGAGCCATCGGGCCCAACGCCCATGTACTGCAGATCCGAATAAGCACACAGGCCCTTGAAGAGTATGCTGGGCTTTGTCCAGTGTTCTGGATTTAAAGGGCTTTTGTTGAGGTAAACTCCTAAATCTTTTCGACCCCTTGGGTCTGTAGGATGAGTGTAGAGTAACCAACTATCTTGACATCTGGCGTCTGGGGGAGGTGGAAAGGCAGTAACGCTTCCATGGCACCCAGAGGGAGGTTCTGTTAGCATTTCAACCCGCTGGCCTCCCTCGAAGTCCAGCCCGTGGTTGTAGCTGACAGCCTGGATCCTGGCTCCCCTGTTGCTCCTTGCATTGCAGTAAAGGACCTTTCTGCCACAGGTGTGCACCTCTGCTACCTGGCACTCCACCGCGCTCTCCTCCCCCACGAAGTTCCCCTTCTCCCATGTTGTGCCATGGTCCGAGCTGATGAAGCAGAAGGCATGAGGGGTGGGGTGTTGCTTGGGGTCCAAGATACGATAGGCATAGGCAGGAATCACAAGGCTCCGGGCCTCATTGAGCAGCTGTAGTCCATGACCCGGCCCCACCGCGAACGTGGCCCAGTTCTTGTACTCATTCCTAATGGTCCTGTCGGTGACATCCTGGGCAGTGCTCCAGCTGCGTCCCTGGTCCATGCTAGTGACATAACAGAGACGTACCAGGTTGATCTTTGTCTTCAGCTGATGCTGCTCAGAGATCTTTCCTGGGACAGCTATGAAGAACAAGATGAGTTTCCCCGAGACCTCATCATACACTGGGCAGGGGTTCATAGATCGGTGGCCTTCCAGCTGTGCACTGACAAGGGTCTCCATCCTTTTCCACTGCCAGGGCCCGTGGGAAGGGAGACAAGAATGGAACACACTGTTACAAAGAGACCCACATTATAGTGCAAGGATGTCTGGATAAAAGCTACAGAAGAGCATGGGAGGAACAGAAACAGGATAATAGAGCAAGAAACAGGAAGACAATAATCTGGCATCACCAAAGGGCAAGTGAAAATTATTTAGATGACACAAAGCATGTACACTTCACGAAGCATGTGGGCTATGTCCTTTTCAATTACTACCCCCTGAGGAACTGACAGCACCATATCTCAATGCAGCTGGTGGCTGATGACACTCTTGAAAAAGCTACAGCAGCTGAATTTTCAGAAATCCTCACAAATATATATATGACACACAGACATGCCCAGTGGTCAAAGTGTGCTAATACAGACACTGTGCTGTGTCAGTGTTTTTTAGGAAGTCACAGAGAAACCCAAGCCCTTTGCAAGCATCCTGGATGATGACAAATCCCTTTTTATTTGGGCTTCTGTTCCTCCACTTTGATGTGAAGGTATGTGAATGGGCAGCCCAGCCTACACTGAGGCACCTTGCTAGGGCTGATTGCGTGGCACTGGTGTGGAGATTCGGACCCTGAGCTGTCTGACTCAGAAAATAGGTCACAGAGCTGGTATAACGACCCAGAAAGCCCTGTTTTCCTCAAATGAATAGCACATAACACAATCATGTTTCTAACACTAGCATTGCAATTAGAAAACTATGACTACATAATGTTATTGGCTTGGTAAGCAAAGCAGTAGTTTCCAGTAAGATTATATTAATTAGCTTTTCTACCCTGATTTGCTGATTAGCCTTTTTGTTCATATCTTATCTCTTTCTATCCAACTAATATTAACTTTTATTGAAAATTTAGTATTTCCATTTTAAGAAACTATAGCATGTGAACACAAATTACTAAGTTTATGACCAACTGAACCCTACTAACTGAATTACAGGGAGTTACACAAGATGTTACCTGAATGGTATGACACTGCAGGTGTGCTCGGAGGCTGCTTCTGCTAGGCAGACTCCAGCTCTTAAGAGCCTATAATCTAAGACAACCAACGAAGGTTTGGAATAGAAAAATATAATTACTTTTTTTTTTTTTTTCTCCAAGACATTAATGCCTTTGCATATGCAAAAAATTATTATAAATAGAGTTCCCACCACCCCCAGCCACCCGGCAGCATAACTGTTAATAATAACTGGTAAGTTAATAAGGTAGCAAATTCACTGGCACCAACAAAACAGACACTTTTTTTGCAAGGGGGGAGTAGCTATTCTCAATTGTTTTTTAAACCAGAAATTAGTCCTAAGATGATGAATTAAAATAAAAAAGAATAGTCAGCGATCACTAATTTACTCTTCCCCATCATTGGGGCATTTCTTCTTCCTTAAGGTATTTCTGCCTCTCCACCACATTTTTCCTGCTACAACAGGATTTTTGTCTCATCTCTGTATCTGCATCCCCAGCTCTGCAATGATGGGTCAAAGCCACCCCTAGAGTATCTACTCCATTTCAGTCCCCCCAACAGTCGCCCATAGGGTTGAATCCCAGCAGTTATAACGAGATGTGCATTATTTATAGGCAGATTTGTCTCCTGTACCTGGGGAGGAGAAGCTGCCCTGTCCCTACAGCAAGAGGGCAAATACACTCAACTCAGTGGGGGCAGGTGGGCAGAGGAGGGGGCAGTGTCCCCCCTTCCTCCCTGCACTGGTACCTGAACGTGCTGCGTGGCTGCGTTGTACATGCCTCTGCGCATGACTATCAGCTTGGCGTGCTCATCCACCGGGTCCTCCCGTTCCTCAGCAAAGGCCAGGATCATGCTGAAGCGCGGCAGGTAGAGCAGGGCTGGAATTCGATAGCTCCAGGTACCGTTCCGGAATAACGTCTCTTGCTCCAGGACAGGGAACGTGGCCATTGTGCTAGAGGGAAGAGGACAAAGCACGCTGCATTTTGACCCAGCAAAGTGTGATGGGGCAGATTCCACTGCTTTTTGCTCTCTCTGCTCAGTGGGACCTGTCCTGCATTGAAACATACTTTCTGCTACTTTCAGCTTTGTCTTTTCCTTCTGCTTTTCCAAAGAGAACCTATGCATAGCATAGTAGCTGGAACTCAGGCCAAACTTACTCAGGAACAGCCTGGTTGGTCTGACTGGAGTGTCACCAGGTAAGTACACCAAATACAGTTAAGGAAAAAGCTGTGCTTTGCTTTGTCTTTTTAATTAAATGCACAGGCTGGGGTTTTGGGGTTTTTTTTTGTCTACTCCATAATTCAGAAGACTGTTGATAATAAGACATTATAGTACTTTCCTTCTAAAGACCATTAATTTCTCTGTTGATGTTGCATCTAAAACTTGGCACAGAACTTCTGCTTTGCCAAATATGAGATTAAAATCCCATATAAATTACACACTGAGGCAAACCCTGGCCCCAGGTGTGCCTCAGTTTGAGGATGGTGAGTGCCTCACTGAGAATGAATAAGGAAAGGAAAAGAACACCCCTCCTTCCATAAGATCAAAGAATAGTCAGAATGGTGTCACATCACTTGGGATGGAACTTCTGACCAGGCAGAAACCTTGTCCTCTTTACAGTGATTTAAAAGCAATGTTATGAAGGAAGGCAAACATGAGGAACAATGTAAGGAAGCTGCCTTTGTAACTGGTCTGTGCTAAGCCCCCACATATCCTCTCTTTCCCTCTTCAGACCTACTTGGCCCTCTGCAAGGGGGGACCTACTTGGTCCTCTTGCACCAATGAGCCAACTCACTCCAGTAAAAAAGCCAGTAGATTGAGGGAATTATGTCTCAGCAGATGGGGGGAAAAGTAAGAAAGAAAAAAAAAAGAAAAAATAAAAGGAAAAAAAATAAAATTCTCACATGATGCACCAGAAACTGAAGGCTTGGATATTCCCTGCTCAGCAGAGAAGGCGGGGAAGAAAAAAAAATAAATTAAAAAATCAAGCCTTAGATCTCTGACGCATTGAGTGGGTAGGATGGCAGGAAGAAGATGACAATACACTATGAGTAAGAAATTCAAATGCCTCCTACCTCGCAGAGGCAAGACTTGCTGCCCTGTTTGTTGAGGATTCTCCTATTTACCTAGATCTTGGCAAGTTATAGCAGCTACTGGACACAGATGAGCTCCTGATGTTCTTGAAGGTTGCCTGGATAATTCAGGACCAGATATGGAGGCAGCTTCAGAGTGCTTGTACCTGCCTGGAGAATAGTTTGCACTCTTCCATCTTTAACAAGATCATATTAGCCAGCCTAGGTAACATAGACTTGGTCATTTTTATTTTTTTTTACAGTGTTTGTTTCTGAGTTAGGAAAACAGGGATAAACTGAGTTTATCCTCCAGACAAGTCTGAAGCACAAGGCTAGCTAGCTCACAGGACCATACATTCCACTCTATCCAGATCCACAGCTAGGCAGTGAGTGTTCAAATATTCCTTGTTTTCACCTTCCAGATGCTATAAATATCAGTGAGACTTTTGAACCCACAGCACTGCTCAGAAGGGTCTGGACTGCACTGCTCTAGCTAAAGCCAGCTGTACAGTCCACAGCAAGCCATAGCTCCATTGCCACTCTGATCCAAAGGTACTGGAGAGGGAAGTCTATCTCCCAAGAGCAGCTGCTCCCTCCTCACTGTCACAGAAGATACAGCAGAGTGAGGAAAGGTAGCAGCACTGCTACTATACAGAGTGTTACCAGAACCGGATCACAGCTATCCATGCAGTAACAAGAAGGAAATAGCAAGACCTTCCTAGAACAAATAACTGTGCTGTTCGCTACTTACCAGCATGGATCTGGCTATTTATGTCTCCTGAAACAGAAACTCACCAGTGTGCTTCCAGACTATTTAAAGGGAGATTATTTAAAGGGAGGTTAGTCAGCCTGTCTAGTGCAGCACAGGTTCCCTAGCATTCCTGCTCATGATGCCATCCTGATCCTGCAGTCCTGCTTCAGAGCAGGGCAATGGGGAAGGAAAGGAAAAAAAAAATAAAGGAGAGGAAGAAAAGGAGAGAGAGAGAGTTCTGGGCTGGCCTGTGAAGCCCTTGATGGAAAGCCAAGAGACTGGTGCCACGGGAGGCCATGCTGCAGCCTGCTGCACGTGTCCCTCCTGTCTGAGCCTGTCACCTGCACACAGCTCTGCCCACACTCTCAGCCCCTCTGTGACATGCTCGCTGTGAGTGTCACAACATCTTCCACTTACTGCCAAATGGGGATTGAGGAAATAGCTGAACTGGGAATAGCTGCCATAGAAACAAGCCTGAGGTTCCTGGACACAGCAGCTATAATCAAGGAAAATACTAGAATCAAGTGACATTTCCATCTATCCAGAGACTAAACAGCGATACGTGTGAGTGTGTGTGTACATACACTTGTACATACACTCTCTGCACACACTGCAGGTATTATGGCTGTGTGCATATATATACATGCTATGTATCCATCTGCAAAGAAACTTTTCCATCCTTTTTTAAACACACCAAGTCAGTATTCAGCTGCTTCTACGTTCTCCCTTGCGGATTCTCATGCAGAGATTGAGTCATAACAGTTCGAGTTTCACACGGAATCAAAGATGCAGGATCTTTAAATAAGCTTAAAGTTCATAATATATATATATCTCAAAAGAAACCAAAACAGTGCTGTTTTAGTTACTTGTCCAGCCAACTGAAAGGAATTGGTTTTTCTTTTGACCACAACCTGTATTCAAAGGCATGGCCACTAACTAGACCCTCCTGAATAAAAAAGAAGTAAAATTGGCAAATCATTGACTGGACAGCCATATGAAGAGTGTTCCAATGCTCATACTCCAGGACTGCAGGAATTCAGATCACACATGTTAGTCCTTCCAAGGCTACATTGCCAGGGGATGCATGTGTCCATGATGCTGCTAGGTTTCTAAACCCTACTGAAATAGCACTGGCTGGCCTGAATGAATGAAAACAGTGTTGCAGGCAGCATACCCCAAGGACATGGGCAAGACAAAGATCACAGCAATATCTTTTGAAATACTAAGAGCTATATTGGGAAAAAAGATAAGCTTCTGGGAATACAAAGGCCTGAAACACAAGCAAGAGACTGGAGAGCTGTACACATGAAAAGAAAAGTTGCTCAGACCTGTATCAACTCAACAACCTTGGAAAGAAGAGTTAGCTGTACTTTTGTGAACTACAGGAGTAAGAAAGGGGAACTGGATGTAGTAATTTTTTTCCTAAGAGAAAAGGTTTTTAGCTGGTAACCTAGCTGGTCACCTCTTTCTGACAGAGGTGCTAGTGAGGAGAAGGGAAATTTATCATGTAGCCATTAAACCAATATCCCCTACTGTGTTTTGGTATTTTCTGGAGCCTTTGATTTGTTTTCCAGGCTTATCCTTGCAAAGTGTCTTGTTCAGGGATGCTGATGTTTACCTGCAATTCCTCTCCAAGGCATGAGGGAAGCTGCTGCACTGAGATGCAGCCCTTCACCTCTGGGCAGGACTGGGCAGACAGGGAAAGATGAGCACACTGGAAACACTTAGAGAAGGGGGAGTTAAACTGGAGGAAGCCATTAGTCATCATTTTGCAAGTTACACAGCTGTAATGATTTCCAAAGTAGAGACTGTTTCCAGCACACCAGAAGAGTCAAAAGAAATAACAGTTATCAACAACTGAATTTATGGTGTATTTCATGCCTGGAAGGAGCCCAAGTGGCAGTAAGGAAAAGGTGCTGGTAGACACCAGGAGAGGGTACTTGTTCCTTCCACTTCTGTCATTCAAGGCAGCTCACATGGACTCGGAGCAGGATGAGCCATTGCATGTTTATTTGCTTTAATCCTCTCCAAGAAAAGTGAGTAAAAAGTATAACATTTCCACTGGCCTCAGCTTCTGTAAAAACCTGTTCTGAACATGATCAGAACCAAGCTGAAATGACAGCATGTCTTTAAAACAAACCAACAGAAATGACGTAATATGCTGAACTCGATCCCTTGGCACCTGTCAGAGAGCTCTACACTCTGAGCAGCAGGGAGCTTATTCTTGAATGGTTTCAGATAGGTCCCAAAAGAACTATCCAACCCATTCAGGGAGAGTCTGGGGGGAAAACACAATCAAAAAACCCAGAGAGTCATGTGCAAAACTCAACTAAAATTCTACTTTTCAAGGCAAGCACAAGAACCCAGGACTGGTTGTTCTCTACTTGACATCAGACCCGGACTTAACAGTGTTTTCCAAATGTATAAAGTCAACCAAGCATTATGCCAAAACACACTCCTTGTCTCAAAGGGAAGTAAGACATTTCCATTGGGATATTGCATAGAGGAGTCCCAGAAGTAGTCACGTTCAGTTGTATAGGGCTAAGAAACAGAAGACCCAGTTTGCTTCTAGAATAATCACTACACAGTGCACTCCTGTGTGGAAGTTTTCCTCCCTCCTAAGCAGCATGACTGTGCCTGTTTCTGCCAAAGCTCAGCATCAGAGCACTCCATCTCCAGCCTGCTTATGCCCTTAGACCAGACCCTACACTAAATCTAGGCTATGGAATTTCTTAACAAGCCAGGCAACACACATTCATTTAGTCTACTAAATCACCCTCACTGTAAAGTCAGAAAGATGTTATCAGCAAAAACTGTCAAACAATAAACCTTAAACAAACTAAACCATTCAGAATTGAAAACTGAAAAAGACACAAAACTGGAATTACTTTAATCCAGCAGCCAATTCAACTAAACTTTTTAACCACAGTAGAAACAGAAAGTTTCTTATGTGGTAAAAACTTTTTATCACATTTACAAGGGGATTTTCTATCTCCCCAGTACATGCTTTCCTAAATAATCAATCAGGGTCTGCTTTCAAACTGTTGTGGCTCAGCTTGGCAGTAGGTCCTGTGCCTTAAAGGGGAGATTTTCTTAGCAGGAGAGAGGAATTACATAAAGCAGCAGTATTTTTCTTAAAATATATTTGGCAGAGGAATACGCAAACTGCATTCCTACTTGAACCTACAAAATGTTGTATTTACCTTTTTAGTTCCTATCAATGTCCACAGTTATGAAAAGAAAAAAGGAAAAATGAAAAAGAAAAAAAAAAGAAAAGTAAAAAAGGAAAAAGGAAAAGGAAAAATACCTTTTTTACTCTGTGTCTTCTGAAAGTCACGTCAAAAGAAAAAAAAAACAAAATACAGAACCAAACAGCCTTCCTATTGGATTAGACAAAAGGGAGGTTCACCCCGCTCTTACCAACTAGTCTCCAACCTGCAAAATTATTTGTTGGCTGCAGTGCCAGCTGTCTTGGATCCCCAGAAAAAGGTAGCATATAAACACAAGCTTACATTTAAATAGCAAACCTGTTTTGCATATAAGGTGTGGTTTCTTGTGAGCCAGACAAACAATAGGGAAAGACTTTTACATTATCATAGTAATTAAGCAGCATATTTCTACCTGCATGAGTTGTCCCACTGTGGCACAGCTGTTGATTTTATACAGTTCAGCATGCTGTCTTATTTCTTGGTCCTCTACTCCCCTGGTGCTGAGGAAGGCAAAGTTCCTCTGGTTGCAGCATGCAGACTCCCAGTGCTTTCTCTGAGTACTGAGCTCTGGGAAAAGAACCCTAAAGTTCTTTAGTTTGCCTAAAGAACCCACAAAATTGTTATAATGAAAAGGTGATAGTGCTGTGATAATCTAATCTACATTCTGCCTCCACACACCTCCAATCCATCAAGATGTTCTGTCTGGATAAGAAATGGGTTAATACAGGAGTGCCCAGGCAGGAATGACATGCTGATGCATTCAGGTGCAGCTCCCAGAGCCTCTGTGGAAGTGTTCCAAGGCCAAACTATCCCAGCAGCTGCAGGCAAGGAACTAGTGGGGGGAACCAAGCAGGGACACAGGGAGGAGAGTACAAGCCTAAGGTCACACCTGAGAAAAAAAGGGACAGCAGCACCCCTTCTCCCAGCTGTGCCCTGAGAGGCAGCACCTGCAGCTGTTGCAAGCACCCAAGCAAATAATTTCACAACTACATTGTGCTACTGCTGTCAGATATGACAGCAGTATCCATTTCCTGCTGCATTCCTTGCTTTCCCCTCTTTTCTACTCAGTTTCCATTGCTGCCATTAACATTTCTTGTCTTTGAAGTGATCTGAAAGAGTAACAATCCTATGAACAGATCTTGCTAGTCATGGAAAAAGGGTAAGGAAAGTCTCCTCATTTGATGGCAGTTGTGGTTGATCTGTGCAAGCCAAATAGGAAGCTGCAAAGGTGTGGATTTACAGCCAATCAGCTGACCAACCAAATTAAGGTAATGCTCCTATATTACTCTGTTTCTCTTGAGCAACCCTAAACCTTTTCCTGTGCCAGCAGGAATGCTCATCTTACCTTGGCAAGCCATCAGAGGATATCAGACTGGCAGAAAACTAGTCCAGAAAAAGAAAAAAAACAACAAAGAACAGTTTCTGCTGGGTCATTGTCCTGGACTGCGTCAGCAAGAGTCCATCAAGCAGCAGAATCTGCAGTTGGAGCAGGAGCATGAAGCTGCAGACAGGAGGAGCAGACTCACCACCCAGACTAGCACTTAGCCATTGCATCTGCATCATAAAACCACACCCCTTGCTTACAAACCTTGCCTAACTGGGCAAGTAAAGTACAGCCTTAATTGGGACACACAAGAGAAGACCAAAGGCATTTGTATCTCACTGCATTACCTGGACTCAAACAACAGTATCAGGGAAAGGCCCTCCAGAGACAATGTCATTGATGTCCACCAGATACTAACGGTTAACAGTGGCTCCTGGGAAAATCCAGAGTCAAGTAAAGCAGAAGCAATTAATGGAGGAAGAAAGACATTGAAGAGGCTGCTAAAGTGCAGTCTGCCAGAAAGCAAGACATCAATGATTACTTTATGGATTTCTTCACTTTTCTTCTTCTCCCTGGCTAGCAGCAATGTTATTCAGGTGATTTTCTGAGTCACACACTTGGCTTCTGTGGCCAGACAACCCATAAATACTCATTTGTTTCACAGAAATCACCTTTCCCATCTACAGCTTAAATCTGGTTGTCCATCTCTTCTGAGTGGGAGTCCCAAGTGTGGCTTGGTATGGTGGCAGTGGTTCCATGGGCTATGGTGGCAGCAGGACTATGGCAGAGTAGCTCTGCCTCTGGCCACCTCCCACCTTCCCTTATCATTTCTTCCTCTCTAAGTAAGATTCCACACATTCCCCTGCAGCCAGCTGGGGTGCCCTGCCTTTGACCCACTCCCCAGGACCAGGCAGTATCAGACATGGCTGTGCAGAAGCTAACAGTCTAGAAAGGCTAAATCTACTACTAAAATGAAGGATGTGCTGCTTAGTCCTGTTGTGAGGTTAAAATGAGTGAATCCCTGTGCCTGTGCAGGACAGTCCCTCAATCAACATGTGACCACCCTGCACTGCTTCCCTGCAGCCACCAACACCACTGCCAGCATCCAGGCTCCAGCACTGCTCTTCAGTCTCTAGCCCACAGCACAGACCTCTATTTGCAAAACCCATCCTTTCTGATAAAAGAAAAAGTGCTTTTCCTGAACAACATGCTGTGTTCTGAAGCTCTTTTACAAAACTGTTCCTTATTAACTATCAAAAATGGATGACCCACTGTAGACAAGTACAGCCTGATCATCCCTCTTTCAGTGTAAATCAAAATCAGTGTCACCACTGAAGTTTAAAACAGGTTTAGGTCTGAGGAGGATCAAAATCTTCACTTCTATTGTTCCACACTCACTTCATTGCCCTTCTATCTGATTGTTGTAATGAAAACGTTTTTAAAAAGGTTAAAAAATGCAAATAGGGTGTGTGGGTGCATTAATAAGAGGATATAAAAATAATGCAGAAGATAATATAATGACAGAACCCTGAACAATGGAGCATTTGAATTTGGAGGACCGTGTTCAGTTTTGGGTGCCACCTCTTAGGAAAGCTACAGCAATAACTGCAAATGGAGGCTGAGGAAAAGAATTCAGAAGCTAATGCTCATGAATGTATGTGAAAATAAATTAGCAGGAAAACAAGAGATGGCACATGTAGTGAGTGACATGCAGTCCATTAAAAATTGTCAATGTATATTTCCCTTGCAAAATGCTCAAATCTGATTCCATTGATTCCCAACATCATTAGAAAGGCAAGACTGGCTCAGGTAATTCACTGTTTTTGCTCTGCTGTACAGTGTAGCTGCTGTTGTCAGGCAGCTGTAGTTCAAATCAAGAGGTCTGTGGGGTCAGATCATATGAAGCAGCAATTACACAATACTGCAATTTTAAGTTAAAACATGATGTGCTGCTTTCCAGGCATTGGGGTACATGGCATTGTTGGTGCAGAAGATAAATCCTACAGACCAGGGCTTTGACTCAAAGTCTGTTCTGCTCAGGAATGAAAAAAAAAAGACAAGAAAAAGCCAAAGTAGTAATAATTATGAATGTAACAAGCAAATGGTAATGGCAGAGCTCTTTGGGAAACAGGGTCCACTGGATGAGAAAACATCCACTGTTTTCTTTTAATGCCAATTCTAGTTAGGGAAAAGAGCCTCTGAGCAGGGAAAAGAGCCTCTGAGCACATTTGAGACCAGCACCTCACTATCCTTATCAACTGTAGGTGCAACAGGCATGAGGAGCAGGTACTCTTTGGGTTTGTACTCTTTCACACTCCACTGACTCCACTTACATTACTTTTGATTTCCATCAGGAGGAGTAAGCACAGAATGCTGCTGCTTGTCCCTCTCTCACAGTAAATACAATTTATTTCCTCACCTTGTGGAAAAAATTGGACAAAATCAAAAAAAAAAAAAAAATTCCCTTAACTCAAAGGGCAACAGCATTACCCCACAGCAGACCTGTAAGCCTTCTGGCACTCCATGGTGAGTCATGGGTTGGTCACAGGGAAGCTTCATCACCCTGTCAGAGACAACACCCAATAAACAGCCTGCCTATTATACACATTACACCATTTCTCCATCTACTTTGCCCATTTGGAACAAAAAAGAAAATACACTTTATTTTTGTTAATAAAATGAACGGCACAATCTATGGTAAGCAAAGGAAGAGAGGTGGTGAGGTTTGAATACAAAAAGAGGATTGTAGAAACAGGATTTATTTAGCCCTCAAAAAAAAAAAACAAACCACCACTGAGAAGGAGTTACTGCAGCAATTTAATGACTGGAAAATGCAACAAAACCGTAGTTCCTTGCTTCATGTATTCTGCAGTGCTTGGACACCCACATAAGCAAGTCTGAAGCACAAGGTTAGCCAGATTTACCCTAAGCAACTCTTGCAACAGAGAGGAGCCCAAATTCCACTGCCTCCCTCATGTCTGAGTCCTGCCAACTCTCAGACCAGGAGTGCACAGGCCTGATGGTGACCTTGATTAATCATTACATGATTAATTGCTGGCAGCCCTCTATGCCCAGGCCAGGCCTTCAGCTGGTATAAAGGGACATTGACACTGGTGACCATGATTCTATTGATGTCGGAGCTCAGATTAACCCAAGCTTAACTCAGTGAACATCTTCCACGGTGTAGGCTGGGCATACAGCTGCATTTAAAAAGAGTAATGTTGTGACCAATTAAAATATTTTGAAATGAGCGAAACAATTGGCAAGTTCAGTGAATTTCAAAAAAAAATAAAACCCAAAGGAAAGATTAGCAACAAATTGAGCAGGCAATGTGACGCTTTTCCTAAGAGTCAATCCAAATGTAGTCTTAAAAATACAAAGCAAGTTATCTGAGGATGAGTGGAAAATTCTCTCCTAGATATAGCACTGATTTAAGCAATCACTATTTTCTGTCTTCTTTTGAAGCACTGAGCCTAAGTTGCCCCAGCAGAGGGACATTCAAATCATAGCAAGCAAGTAGCATGGTAACAAGAAATTATTTCAAGAAGGAAATTTATCACAGGCATTTGAACTGGTCCAAAAAGCCTTAAAATAAAACCTGGCTGCTCTGCTATATCCACCCCAGTGCCCAGGTATGTGAACACACATGAAATTAAGAAATGGCAATCTCAAAATAGTCACAAACATGTAGGTCTTTTCATCTCAAATGGCTGTAAATAATGTAAAGCAAGAGCAGTTTCTCAGCCAGTGGGCCTTAAAAATGGAAGCAAATACTATTTACTGTTTTCACTTGAGTTTGCAGATTTGGACCGAAGTTTCGCCCAGTTGTTAAAGATTTATACGGGAGGTTTAACAATCGCCTGTCATTAAGCCTTGGCACAAGCAGTGCAAAGGACGTTCAGGGCATATTTGTACTAACTTATCTGGGTAAAGAGAAAGCTGTTCCTTTAAACTGTGTTTGCTGTGACTCTGGAAACTAAGCAAACAAAATCGGAGGGACACTTTACTCTCAAGCAGAACTGACAGGAAGGTACAAAGACTGAAGGACAGCAAACTTCAGTGGACATACCCGCCTCTGGATTCACAACTGAATTGCAAATCCTTAACAGCTTGGAGGAGTTTAATTCAGACTTTTTGGACATACCTCATCCCAATGGCAAATGAGAGACTGGCTCAGCCCCTGAATGTCAGGTGAGTAAAATCCTGTTCTGGGGGGATGCAGGAAGAGGAACTGCCTGAGGAAGAAACCTCAGGCCACAAACAAAGGCACAAATCCAGGGCCCCAAGAAAGAACTAACTTTGCTCTACAAGCAAGGTCACACTCAAGGAGTCCTGTGCAAGCCAGAGAGAGCACAATTGTGACACTGTTGAAATACTGGCTGACAGAGGGGAGAGACACTACTGGCATAACCTGGTAGGCATAAAACCCACCACCCACAGGGAGGAAGCCTAGTCAGAGGGGAGACCCAGACTGCACAGAATGGCCTTAATGTGACCAACTGAACAGCAAACAGTCCAAAATCAACCAAGCTGTGTGTCTTTTTCCAGGGGCAGCACAAGTTGTGATTTTTCCTGCCAAACATTTATGTGTGATCTTGCTTAAAAAAATATATAAATAAAGACAGGAAATATGAAAAACAGCCTGTTTTCCTCTTAACTCCAGGCTGATCCTTCCCCTGAGCCTATTTTCCTTTCACTCTCAGGAGGCCAATTGCTGTGAATCCAGTGTAGCTGCGAACTCTGTCCCAGCAATTATGAGTATTTTTAAATGCACAAAGTAAACAAGGACTCAAATTTCATAAGAACAAGCTAGCTCTTCTGATCTTAAACTATCAACAGTTTCGACCGTTATAATGGAGCTGTCACTTCAGACCTAGCTGAAAGTAGGAAATTGCACTAAAATAATGAAAGCTATTTAGAATATTTTGCTGAACCTGCAAGAAATACTAATTGGCTAGCATCCATTTTAAGAGACAGACAGGAATTTTATTCAGAGCTGATTTTCTGCAGATTCAAACTGGGACTGTTAACTTGAATTTACTTTAAGGAAAACTGTAAATACAGGAGTATGTGTGAAGCACCACAGTAACTGTCAGACAAGAAGAACCCATAGAACCCATGGTCCCACACTGCTATATTTTGGTGAGGACATTTGCAAGACAATGTAAAATGTTTAACAATATAATTACCCTCATCTGTCCCTGAGTATGTAGCCAGTGCCTGGGGATTTCACTCAGGTTTTCCTTTTGACAGTAGCTTGTTCTATGATTTCTATAGGCAATTATCATTTTCCCCCCCAATAGTTATTGGAGGAAAAAATTCATGTTTCCAAGCAGCACCCCATGGAAACTGCCCTGTCATATCTAAAATAAGGAAAAATGACAAGACTCAGTAAATCCTGAAAGAATCTGGAAGTCTCATTTCCCTCTTGCCTTTCTCTTTCTTATGTGAAATCATCTTGGAAACAGATGTCTATGAAAAAACAGGTCAAGCAGGTTACTCAATCTGCAAAACTTGGACTTTGCTGGTCCAAAAGGGAGCAATTCCTATAACAAGAACCCTTTTTAGGAGCAGTTGCAGTCAGCTCAAATAAAACTTTAAAAGAACAACAGGGCCACTGAGGAACTGGAAATTAGACAAGATGCTTGCTTTTCACTTGGGGACTGAAGTGTAGAAAACATCAAATGAAAAATAACCAAGACCAAGAGAATATTCAACCTGGTTAATTTTTTCCTTTAATTACAGTATGTTCCAGAGCTCTTTTGAACACATCAGGTTATCTCATATCATGCTCTTGCACTTACATTGAGCTCCTGCTCAAGTAACTCAGAAGAAAAAAGACTATAGAAAAATGCAGGAGTACTCACAAACTATAATATACTGCTCCCAGTCTAGAGGTGGAGAACTAAGACTGACATGCTCAAGATTGCCCAGGGAACTGCAGTAGAGCTAAGAAATTACATCTACTCTCCCAGAACATGATCCCGTGCCACAGCCGTGAGATTCACTACCCTCATCCCAGCCTTCCTCTTTCTGTGCTTAAAAACTGGGAATGAAGAGGAGGGTAAAAACTGCTGTTAGGAGGAAAGATCCAGAAGGGAAAGTTTTGCCAACCTTTCCCAGCGCTTGGGTAAAGTGAGCTACAGAACTGCAGTTGCAGACACCATGGCACTAATTTGACAAGAAGATGGAGACTCCCTGTGGATATACATGCAGCCAGAGCACTGCATATGCCCCTTGTTTTCTACAGTACCATGCTGGCTAGTGCTGCAGCTGGCAAATTAGAGGCAAGTGGGGAAGGCTTGGGGTTGATTGCCTAAGCCCTGGGCTAGTCTCAGTCCCAGTACTGGGAGAGAAGAGGCTGCTCTGTGTTGGGAGCTGCAGTCCAGCAAGCTTCTCTTCCCACCAGGGTCTAAAATTCACCATTCTGAAGGGGAAGTGTGCATCCGTCAGTGCTGTTTGCTAATGAGTTTCCAGAGTTGTGTATGAAGTGCTTTCCCTGAGTTACTAAAAACCCAGAGCAACAGGCTGTAAGAATAGAATCAGCTTATGTCATGTTTGAAATTAGCTGAAATTAGCTTGATGCAGTTGACAAGGATAGCATGGCATAGCAGCACCCCGAACATGCCTGGCTTTTCAAACTAGCAATAACCAGCCTAACAGGATTCTGATGTCTTAGTGACTTCTGGCTCCCTTGCAGCTATGCATTTGCAAGCAGATTCACCAAACAGGCACTCCTTAGACCCTCCACCCAATAAATACCGAGGGAGGAAAAAGTGAGAACTCTACTATTTCTTGATCAACAAAATTAGTGTTCTCTTTCCCTGCTTCTGTATGGAAGCTTTCAAATAAAAAACCCTATGAATTCTTACCTCTCTGCAGTTCAAACAACCAACCATGCTCATTTTTTCCATAACAAGTGTTTAATACACAACCAGCAAATCTAGAAGTGGGCATCATCATTTTTTTTCCCAAGAGCAGCACAGGTCTTGTCTACCCAAGGGACACTTGGCCTGTCTTTTTACTAATGAGTCTGTCTTAAAAAGCTTCAACCAAGACATCTGTTAATCCTCCTTTTCCAAGCATCCTAGCATTACTAAATCTCTGCTTTCACCAAGGTGTTACACCCTGGATATTATTTCTTGCACTATGTTTTTGACTAAATCATTTCATCAGAGACTAAAGCTCCTATACCTTAGTCCTTCAAGTTTTTAAATAAGTTCTACATTGCATACACACTCCACAGCTAGAAGGCTTCACACAGCCCAAACAGAACAAACAAAAAGGAACAAGGATTCGCAACTCCCACGTGCAATCCTGCAAAACAGGAGAGATCATCAGGCAAACTGCTGAGAGCCTTCCTGTGTACTTGCAGAGTACATGGGTATCTCCTGATTTGAGGCTACATCCTGCAATTTGCCCCTAAGCCCTGAGCTGATAATTGTGTACTCCACCCAGCCTAGGTGATGCAGTGATTTGGTTTTTAATTATTCACTTACCTTCCACAGATAAGCCTGGAAAACCTCATGAGTTTTCAACCACAGCTACTTAGTAACAATTTCACTAGTATCTTCTCAACAGAAATAAGGAATGGGATGGCATCAATGGCAAGAACATTCCATAAACAGCAGGAAGAAGGAAAGGGAGCTTCCTCTAAAGGCAGGAGTTCTTGTTAGTAGGGAGGTATCAGTGACGTCAGTGATGTCAGAAGAACAAGGATGAATTTTATACATTTTAGTTCTCAGGACTCTCTCAAAATCTTCAAGCAAAGATGCATTTTCACCATTGCATGTGTAATGATTTAGGGAAAGATATATAAATAAGGTCAGATTTTTGGGTTTATAGTTTTCTTATTAGTTTTATAATAAGAAGCAGAAGAGTTTGTAGATTTCCCCGTGTGCTCTTCTGTGTGATTTAAAAATGAAATTGACTCCTACACAGCTGCAGAGAACATGTGTGTATATATATGTATATATCCACATATACACATTATGTACTATAGCTCCAGAGGCAAAATTCTTTAGCACCTTAGCTATTGCCCATGGCTACATCTACCACATGAGACCCAGGGGATGAAGCATGGAATTCAGTGGGGTAGGGCTGGACCACCTGCTGAGTTGTATGGATTGAGCAGGGATGACAATTAGTAGTGGCATATAAGAAAGAACATCTTTTTAGATCATTGTTTTTGAATGATAAAGAATTAATAAACTGTAAGAAAGATAAACTATGCTGCAGCAGAAAAATAGACAACTTTTTAGTGTTATTTATTAAGTATATTTTGATATATATTAGTTAATTTACACAAAGTCATGAAATAGTCCATGTTTCATGCAGAAGGAATTGTATGAATGCACGTATCCTCTCCTGTCATGCATTGTAACATTTGTAGAACACACTTATTTGGTGGTCCTGTGGACACATGGCTTACCTTTATGCATAGAACTACCCACAATGTCGGACTTAATTCCAGAAACATTTTTAGATCTAGTGAGAACATTTGAGTCATTTTTAGCCACTTTAAATGTACTGGTTTCTCTCTCAATCCCCATTCACTTGGTCTCAGGGTTTCTAAAGCACACGGTTTGAAGGATTTATTATATGGGTCCAATGTATTTATTTTTAGTCTGAAGTGTTTCTAAAACAGGTTCTCTGTAACATATGTGCAAGACAAAAAGGATTTTTTTGTCATGAAAGTGTAATGAACTATATAATTCTGTCTTGGTTTTGCTTGCTATAAATAAGGTACCAGCACTAAATCATGGCAATAGAAGCATTATGTTAGCTTCCTCAGCTGAAAGACTATCTCAGAATCGGAGTGGTTATAGTTTGATTCTGTTAAGCCTGGTTATAGAATTCAATCTTATTTACAAAATGAGTACAAAATGTTTAATTTCTGGAAACATATGGGATCAAACTATTTGATATTCTTCCAGCTAGCATTCCCAAACTTATTGTCTAATTTTCTTTGGCTTCTGCTGCAAACCTCTTTGGTCCATGTCTTACTCCCTGGTCAGTCTGTTCTCATGCTCCACCTGTTTGTCTCCACCTCTGTGCCTTAATCAAATAATACCTTGGCCTTGCACCTAAATAGTTGAAATTCCTTTGTCATGTACCTTGCTCTGGACAGAGACATGTGCTTAACTGTCTTTTGCCACCACCTAATAGAAAGTGTCAGGATTATAAACGCTTCCAAGGATGGCGATCCCAACCAGAACAATGAAAATATAAATATTTGTGTAGTGAGGCAGCTGAGGGCTGTGAGAGCTTTAGGGTAAGATGTTACCATGCCTGTACATCTTCTGTTGGCAGTCAGTCCCCCTGGGGCAGGGGTGGCTCAGCAGGACATGTGAGAGCACCACACTCACACTGGCTCCAAGTCTGTGCCTTCACCTCAACCCCTGATGAGGCTAAATGAATTCATAGCTGCATCTGCTGAGAGCTAAATCTGCCAGAGCCTAGGGCTGAGTCTGTGGGTGTTACTATTCCCCTGACTCAGACAGAAATATCTCCCAATGCAAATGCAGGCCTGAGCTTGTGCAGAGCCCCAGAGCCTCTGTCAGGGTCCACTCACATGTGGCACTCCTTAAGGGTTTGGCACCCGCATGAGCAAGAGCTGCTGATGAGTAAGGCCTGCTGCTGGATTTTGGACTGTGTTGTATACCAGCAGAGTTGGGTTTGCCTCATTGTCATGGAGAGTGAAAGAGTTTAGAGATGACATTCTGCTCCAATTAAAACCAAGTAAGATGTACAAAAGTCACTGCCTAACACATGAGCAGGGATGTAATGGGTGACTGTTGCTGGTGGGAGACAGAGGTTTGGTTTTGGTTTGCACAAGACTTTAAGAAAGCATTTTGAAATGAAACCATTAAGATGCAGCTAAATTGGCATTTGCATGTACACTCAGACAGTACTTAAAGAAGAAATATTAAAGGAGCCATGTTATTTATAAGGGCTTGAAGTCAAAATTTTGTCTTAAAAGAGCTCTATCTGGTTCATCAAATATACAAGAAAGGTGCATCCCCATATTCAGCATGCAAAACCTTCCAGATGAGTCATTAATAGGGCTTTTACACTTGAAACAATTTCAACACATAAAAAGGAAGAAAATATTATAAGATTTTCTGCCTTTCTACAGCACAAATACGCTACAGCCAAGAGAGCAATTTCTTCATTGAGCCCCAAAACGAAATGTGGAGCTAGACATCATTTAAAGGGGCATCCAGCCATGGATGGATTTGAGCTGATGGCAAAACTAACACAGCACTAGGTAACTCAGAGTAGGAGTTCATTGCCCTGTGTGCTGAGAGCACCCACCTACATATTTGAGTGGACAGTCAGACACATCAATACTGTTATCTGTATTCCTGGTCGTGGTAGGGACACATTATACAGTCAGACAAGGGCAATTCTTCTGTGACTGTGTGTCCCTATATAGGCAAACCATTCAGTCATGTTGTATTCATACCTGTTATTTTCTGCTTTGAAACATCCCTGAGTCACACAGCTGGAGATTTCAGTCTGTCTCTAGTTTTAATTAAGCAATCTTCATTACTCTCCCAGGCTGGGCAACAGTGTTGTATAATATCAGCAAATTGAGCAGTTTTCATTTCAAAATCCTTGTGTTGACTTCCTTATTACAGTACTTAACACTTTTCAGTCAGCCAATACACCTCGCCACTTTAAATAGGAATTAGGAATTTATTGAAGGACTGGATTCACCAGCGAGAAGAGACACCAGTCTCCTGCTGCACCCCTTCCATCACAGGGAAGGCTGAGAGCAGGGAGCCAAATAAGTCCCACACAAATGATTGCCTTGTGGCAGTGGAAGAGAAGGTGCAGAAAAAATCCTCCCAGAGGCACAGGCTGTCAGATCAGGACCAGCACCAGGCACACTAAAATAATCCATTATCCAGGACAGCAAAGTACTAGGGAGGTATAGAATCCATGATCCAGCTGCCTGCTCTGCTGTGCTGGAGCTCTGGAAAACTGCCACTGAGAGAGGGGCCAGGGCATGTGGAGCCGCAGGTTTGGCAGGGAAAGAGGTGGCTCTTTCCAGCAGCTCAAACACCACTTGCACCCCTTCATCTCAGCAACAGCTGAGGCAGCCAGCCTGGCTTTCCAGGACTGCCAGACCCCAGCAGCTCCTTCTGCTACCAGTGCCCACCACAGCTGCCACCAGTGACAGACCACACAGTCTGCCTCTGCCACGACTTGTTTAGCTGTGCCTGCCTGGCATGTCATGGGACAACGGAGAGATGCTCAACTGGTTGCCAGAATGTACCTCCTGCTCCAGACTCCCACACCAAACTGCCCACAATAAACTCATTTGAAATACCTGCAGGTCTGCACAGCTGCAATCCCAGCTTTCAGTCTGCAGCTTCTGCCACTAAAAGCATCCTTATTTTGATTAGCCCAAGCTGGTTAACAGAAGTTACACCTAATACACTTTTGATACATCTGATACCCTTCATATCCCTCTAAGTCCACTCTCTTTATACACATCCACATACATACACATCCATGTGTAGTCACATCCACAGCCAGCCTATGCCTTGAAAGCACCTCTGGTCCCACCCTCCCAGAGGCAGCAGTGCTCCCTGTTTCCTACACACATCCATTTGTCCAGGTCCACACTGTTCTAGGAACCTCAGTCCCTTTTACAGCTTATATTAGCATCTTACCCAACATCCCTGAGTTCGGCTGTTCTTGTATAAATTCATGGCATTTGCTGGTAAATGCCAGTTTTTTACATAAGCAAGTAAAATTTCTATACAGCCAAATTCCTGGAGGCTGGACTATGTGTGAGTCAAAACGCATATTTCTAGTGTTGCTGTATGTGCATCACTTGCTGGCTTCACTGTTGTCATCTTTCCCTTTTTCCTACAGACTGCTACTTTGGTCTCCAGGAGCTCCAGGGAAGTGTTTGCCTGCAAAGCACATTCAGGTGGGTGGTGACTCAAGCCATGTGATTTCAAGGTGGCATGTAAATATACTTGGGCGGGGGTAGTCCTGACAAAAGACCTGGCACTCACTTACCTCTGACTATCAGAGATGAATACCTTCTCCAAAAATTCTCTACAAACACTCAGACAGGGGTAGTTAAGGTCCACAGCTTGTGCTTGAGCCATTCTCTGTCACTGACTAGTTTGACTGCTACCAGAAAAATATAATACTAAATTTGAATGCATCCTTTAAACATATCCCTAGTTTTTTAATACACCTAAACAATGGGAAAAGTCAGGACTATTTGATTGACATAATCAGTAAATGGTTTCTCAATACTTTCTTAGAGTATCAATTTTGAAATCAGAAGTATTGACTTCAGAAATGCATTCTATTCTTGAATTCTTCATTGAAGAAAGTAAAAAACAGTATGTTTTGTTTATAAACACCACACTAAATGAGTGCCCCCTCTGCCTCTCCTGGAAAACATTAAAGTCTCTCTCTCATCCATTGCTACTTTCACTTCTGGTCAAGGATCTTGTTTGTTAGGGACTGTTTGATAACCTGGAAACAAGTTAATTTTTCAGGACGGGCACCCTTCACTCCTCCGATGAACAAAAGAAGGAGTATCTGGCAAAGCACACAGGTTTTTCAGGGGTACTGAACATATAAATAAGTCTTTGGGTAACCCAGCTGAGTGTCACCTGGTCATGCAGAGGGCTCCTTTTCTGGCAAAGATCTTAGTAAAAGCCCAACAACATCCATGTACTCTCACACTCACCAGATAAGTGAAAGGGGAAAACAGCCTTCTACATGCACACATGTGCATCTCTTTGCCTAATGATCCCTTTGGACATTACATGGTTTTGAAACTACTCCTGACTGTTGAGCAGCTCCTGTGAAAACTTCATCTATTTTTTCAATAAAACACCAGTAGCAATTTGCAAAACATCGCAAGCTACGTCAGCTTTGCAAAGGTCATGAGAGAGACAGGCCCCAGTCTGAGTCACACGGGCAAGGGGTGGCCACTTGGAGCACAGAAGAACTCTGATGTAGAAGAGATTGTTACAGGTTCTCCTCAAGTGCCAAGGCATAAAATAATCTATAGAAGAGAAATAAATAAAAATCTAGCAATTGTTAGGGTTTGGGGTTAAGTAGCATTACAGCTGTGATATTAATTGTAGTCCAGTTAGAAGACATACTTCCATCACAGTTGCAGGGATCAAGCCTTTGGAGCTTTAGTCTTGGGACAGAAAGAAAGGTATAGGAAAAGAAAGAGCCTCTTCTTTCTTGTCAAACTGTCTCCAACAGCAGCTCTTTTTATTCCGTTGTTCCACACACCCACAGAAAAAGAAACAGGCTTAGTGAGTCTCTGTACCTCGGAGTGGTTTACAAACCAAACTTAACACCACCAACAACAAATAGGTCCTTCATACACTTCCATTAACACTGGAAATAGTCCCAGAGCAACCACCATAGTTCCAAACAGTCCAAAAGGCAGAACTGAAGTCAGGATCCAAATTTAGAGCTGCATGCTGTGGTTCAGGTTATGAAAGAAGAAAGCAGACATTCTCCTCTGTAGAGCCAAGAAGCTCATGCCCAGTGCATGATTTCAGGGAGTGACCTTCTCTTTAGAAGGATAAATCATAGCACCTTCAGAAATATTGGGAAGCAGAGGATTCACAGATGATGTCCCAGGGTCTGCTAGAGTGACCCTGGGGACCAGCATGGGAAATATTTGTGGAACACTTGAGTTCACAGAGATTGCAGAAGACCCATAAAATTTGAAACACCTACTTTCTAAGCTATTTTATATCTTAGATAAACTGTAACAAACCAGTGATACATGTGACTTCTTAAAACAGCATCTAACTAATCCACAGCACAGTTTTATGCCCTTCTCTCAGCCTGCTGTCATTTTATATTCACATCTCCTATACAGCATCTCTTTCTACTACTCATGACAGCCCCATCAGTCACAAAATCATGTTATATACTCAGAAAGAATTTGACAGCTGAAAGAATTCAGCAAAGGACCAGAGAATGCTTAAGTAATCTGTTCACATTTTACCCAGTCCTACAAGGATCAACGGACATTTTGCTGTTGTGATGTGCCTCCTAAAAATTCTTGGGAGTCCTGGCACAGTCCACATACTGACACACAGAGCAAAGGATTTTTGTGAAGTTTCTATGTCAATGAGGAGGTACACTGGCACTTGAGGGGAGCTCTGGGAAAGCAAATCAAGTCCCTGCATTATATAATCTTGTCTATTCTACCTCCATGCTCGACAGTAATGGACTTTTCTTCACTTACCTGCATGGCAGGAGTGAATGTTGTTGATAAGTATTAGAAGGCACCCAGCCCTATAAAAGGCATTAATTCTTCTATTACATGGAGAAGTACACAGATAATAGACACATTTATAGAGCTTTCTCTCCAGCTTTTACCTTCTATTCCATAACATTTTCACCCTCATAAAAAAGGACATGGCCACTCTCTGTTATACACTCTAAATCAGTCAGTAATACCAAAACAAAATACAACATTTTTCCAGTAACATCTGTCATATGTCATGCAATGACAACCACGAGCATATCAAAGCAATATTCAGGAAATTAGAATAAGGCTTGTAAGGTGATGATGTCAGAATGATCTCCAATAAAAAGTCCTGTAAAGTCCCCGTTATCCTAACCAGATGATGGACTATGGCCTCTGAACTAACCAGAACTTTGTTCTCTCATCTCCTGTTACGTTCTGTTTTGTCTGTCTCCAGCTCTAATTCAGATAAAGCTGATGGAGTTGTGGAGGCTACCTGTCTTCTGCTGCTCTGCTGCTGATCCACCGTCTCAGTTGCCATAGAGACAAGCTCTGGAAGCCATGGAGGAGAATGGGAGAGAAGCCACCCACAGGCTCCCCACTGGTGGGCTCTGGCAGGGCCACTCTCAGCAAGTACTAAGAGAGTCAGGTTCAGTCTCTGAAGGTGAGGAAGAGTCAGCAGGTGCTAACCCAGTGACACATGAGGGGGACTTGCACACACGTCACATTGCTATTCAGAGAAATTCCAGATACTACCGATCCATGAGGCTGCCAAACAGAGGGAAGAGAAAGACTTCGAGAGAGGCAATGCACGTGCAGCATGCTACAGGTGAGTACTGACCCAAACAGCATTATGCTTCTTTTTCCAGTGAGATTAGAAACTAGAGGAGTCAATAGAAAGAAGAAGGACAGAAAGATAGAAAGCAGCTCAGCAATCAGCACATA
Source organism: Phylloscopus whistleri (assembly GCA_017589585.1). NCBI lineage: Eukaryota > Metazoa > Chordata > Aves > Passeriformes > Phylloscopidae > Phylloscopus > Phylloscopus whistleri. The sequence continues at coordinate 338,458 of JADMLD010000044.1, forward strand.
ACAGGATACCCCTGCCCTACAGCACAGCAGGCAGAGGAGTGCCATCCTTCTTTTCTCAGCTTGGAAATGTAAAATGGTTGGATGTTTAAAGACACTTAATGACAGGGAATCTAAACGTATGTGGGACTTACACTGCCACCCCTCTGCTCTGTAAGAGAAAAATAACTTAGAGAAAAACATGAAACTGTCAATGGAAGTAGGGACTTCTTTAGCATACAGAAATGACATATTCAAAAGTACAGAAAACAGTCAGCAAAACCAGAGGAAATTGCAGTGGTTCTTTATGAGGGAGGAACAAGACTTCTGTGAAAGTGCAGTTACTGCTACTTTGCACTGAAGAGAGCTGTAAGAAACACTTAGGCTCTCTTTAAACAAGGAGGCTGAAATAACAGGAACACCATCCAGAACATACATACACATTCAGCTGTGTCTTCAGTAGAAAAGGAATGAGTGGACTTTCCCTGAGTATGAACAGCACAGAGCATGACTGCAAGGCCAGGCTGGAACAAGACATCTTTCAGGTTCCAGAGCTGGAACCTTGTCTGAGCAGATGTCTGAGAAAGAAGCAAGAGAAAGATAGGAGAAATGAAGAGACAGGAAATGAGCTACTACAACACACTGAGAAGCACTAGAAACAGGGCTGCATGAAGGAAATTGAAGTGGTTTTAATCTAAGTTCTAAATGAGAGAGACCTGGAACTGGGAACATAGAAAATGCCTTTTGCTTCCACCTCCCAGGTGCTTCAAGAAACTGTATTTTAAAACTCCTTCACAGCAAAGTTTGCAAAGGATCCACTATCCTATCTTCAGGTTATAATCTAACAGAATCAATGCACTGGACTATGAACTTTGGATAGCTGTATGAATCAAAATGATACACCACTTCTTATGTTCCACAGCTGTGCAAACCACTGAAAGCTATTGCTTTGTTTTGTAGCAGTAAAGCCACCTCTTCAGCTCCTGAAAGTAGATCAAGTTCCTGAAGAAAAAAAAACAAACAAAAACAAACAAACAAACAAACAACCAAAAAAACCAGCATATATCCTCCACCCCCCAAATAAAAGGGCTGTGGGAAATGTCCCCAAGAAATCAGGTGTGTCCTGCCTGCCTGCCAGGGGAGCCATGCTATTTCAGCAGTATAAAAGTCCATTCAACCCTGTGGCACGGACAGAAGGGAAAATCCCTCCTTTCTCCAAGTTTCCAAGCAGACAGCAGCAAAGAGCTCCTGTTTAATATTCTACTACTGTTGCAATGAAGTCTGTGGATAAACTGAGTGTTGCCTATGCCAGAGCAGAGCTGCCCTCCACCCTGCGGGTGCAGACGGGACCAGAGCAGAGCCACCCTCTCCCCGCCTCCCCGAGCACTGCTGCAGAGCTAGCACAGCACAGACCCGCCCTCCCTCCTGCTCCCGGGTGTCACGGCGTCCCCACAGCTGCCGAGGAGGTCCTCACCCCTGCGACCTGCAGCTGCCAGTGCAGCACAGAAGGACTCACCTTCTTCATAGACCTGCAGCATCATGGTGTCAGGACATTGGCAGAGGAGGACATCCCTTAGGTCTGACCCGTGTCATTGAGGAAGGACGAGCTAAGAGAAGGGCTTCTCTCTTAGCAACTCATTAGAGCACCCCCGAGGCTGACCTGTGCTTCTCTGCCACTCCCCTCCCTGTGTTACCACTACTGAAACAGGACTGGTCCCAAACAGGGCTTTTCCTTCCATGCCTGCAATTGTTCAGCAAGACACACTGGGAACGTGTCTTTTGTCCAGTCTGTGCAGCAAGACCTGGGCTAGGAGCAATAGTTCTTTCTCCAAGATAACTGCAGCAAGTCCTCCTCAGAGCTATAGCCTTTAAATTCAGCTAGGATTGTGTAAACAGCATTTCTGCTCTCTCTGCTTCCCTGAATCCAATCCCCTCTCCCTGAAACTGGAAGCAGGTGCTTCTAAACCAGCCTCATTTGTAGCAGGGACTTCTAACAACATTTGCTGACATGCACAGAAGCAAGGGATGGGTGAGCTATTTTATACTGCCTTCCAACCCATTTGAACAGCAGCTATCCAAGAATGTGACTCAAGCTCAAATGTTAACCTGTTCTCATTTTGCACAGGGAGCAACTGGAGGGCAGGAGAGGGGAAAGCAAGAATATAGGAAGAGACAGAAAAGACAGAGTAGGATACAAAATGAGAAAAATAAAGACTCAAGAAATGAGATCGCAGAAAAACAATTTTAAATTATCTAAATCCAGCTGAGGGAAAGGCTTCCATATAGGCACCCTTTGCACCAGCCCAGCTTTGGCTTATAGCCTAGGAGCTGTAAAACTTAATAGATGCTTTTCTTTAACTGGAAAAAGAATTGTTGAGTTTTTTTCTTAAGCAATCTTCTTTGACAGAAGGATAAAGTGTTTAAACTATTCAAAGTGAATAACTCAAACTCCTGTTTCATAAGGCCTTGGCTCTATTTTAGGAAGTTTAAAAACTCTGTATGTCATCCCTTCCCTCTGGAAATTGATTAAAAATGTGCATCAGAAGTGTGCTTCAGTCAGAGCACTGACCTGACTCTGTGAAAGACAAACAGAATTATGACTTAGACCAAAATATTTCTAATAAAATGCAGCAAGGCCATTTATCAACAAGCCTCAAACAATGGGAGATGTAATTTGAAAAGTGAGATGCATCCTCTCCTGCCAACTACTGCAGTAGTAAGCCTTGGACTTAATGCAACTTCAACTCCCTGTGAAAGGATCAGTGGTTCATCTGAGGGAAACTGGAGAAGCAATTAAAAGTAAAGCTCCTCTCTCACCAATTCTAACCTTGATTTATCTAGTAAACTGAACATCTACCGTGTGCCTGAAAGCAGAGCAGTAATGAAGCCTTGATTTGGGAAACCAAATATTGGCACGCACAGGCACACACAGCTGAACATTTTCTGCTTAAATAATTGCACTGAAAATCACTCTTGTTGGGACCCAGCCTGCACGGGTGAGCGTGCTATTCCCATACGTAAGAACTGATACCCTAAATCCAACTTCACCTTTTCTCAGCTGCATTTGCACTATACTTTGATCTTGTTTGAAAATCAAAAGTAACCAGCTTTGTGTCTGTGGTCTTCCTGTTGCCTTTTGTGTCAGCAAACCACTACATACAGTAAGGTGAATTAAGAAATTCCTCTTTTAACACCCTCTTGGCTTTCTCTTATATCACAGGTTCACTCAAAAACTATGAGCCCATCAAAGAGCCTCTGAATGTTTTATCTCATAAGGGATCACCATCTCCAGCAAACTCTGATCCAACAACATTGGATGAATTACTGATCCAAAGGTAAGGAGATTCCCAGGCAGGGTGTTCCCCATGCCTTCTCTGAAAACTAGTCAGAGTGGTGTCAGAGTGAGAATGCTTCTTTGGGGAAGGACAGCTGGACTAAGCTGTAGCTCTGATCCATGCCTTCTCACCTTGACTTGTGCTGCTGCTTTCAGTATTAATGACTTATACAGTACAGCATTAGCATGTGGTAAAAGGGTCTGATTAGTGTGGTTTGGGGAAGACAGTGAAGGAAAAAGGGAGAACAAGAAGACAGTTGGGGAAGATTGGAAAAAGGGGGAATGCGATGCAGGATCACCCAGCAGTGTTAGCAAACTGGGCAGACTGCCTTAAGCAGTTTCTTGAGAATAGGGAGAGCCTGTGGGGATTTTGTTATGGAACATCCCAACATCAGGTAATCCCATTCTTAGCCTTTATAGAGAGCTCTCCTGAAGCCTGTTACACAATCCCACATGGAAAACAGGATTTTATAACTGAAGAAGTAGCTACGAAGATGCTTTCTAAAGTATCCAGACTTTTTGTTTGCTGTTTACTTTAAAGAACTGATAAGCAACAGAGACTTTCACTGAGGTAGTCCTTTTTGGCTTAAATCCCTCAACAACAAAGGTCTAGCAGAAGACCCTGGTCCCACAGCTCAGAAATTCACATACATCCCATATACCCCTCACTCCTGCTCTCTTGCCACTGCAGCCAGGCAGAGAGAGGAGCAGTTACCTATCCCTACATTTTCAAATATAACTGGGGTTTTCTCCCAAACTCCTTCTCCAACTACTCACCTCCTGTGTGTACAAGTGGGAGATAGTCCCTGCTTCTATTGTAGATCAAGCTGGAAGCAGTAAGCACTTGTCCTCTAAGGGTGCATGCATGCTGCTGCACCGTCTGGTCCTAATTACTGAGACCAGCTGTGTTGGGGTAATACAGAGTGCTTTCCCAGGCACCTTTCCTTATGGAGAGGACTCTAACAGAACAATTTTAGCCAAATGTCAAGTTGTATTTAAATAAATTAATTGCCTTGGCTAAAATTGATTGCCCCTTGGCCATAAGCTAGGCATATGAAACTAGACAGCCACAGTCTGCTGCGATGTTAAACCCATCTGTCTTCCTCTCCTTGGGGCATAATCATCACTGTCAGTCTGACATCCTGACACTGGCACTTAGGCAGCTCTGAAATGTGCAATTTCTAATTCTCCCTGGAGCTGGAAACAATGAGCCTGTGCTAGGAGTTAGTTTTATCAAAGATGCTGCTGTGCACAGAGCCTGGCAGGTCAGTACAGGTTCTAAGTCATGTGTTTGCTAAAAGCAGGCAGTCCTGCTGAGTGGCATCTCTAGAAACTGAGCACAGAGATTTAACAGGGAATGAGACCAAAGTTCCAGCTCAAATTCAACCCATGTCCTCTTTCCTTCTCTAAAAGATCAGTTGTAATTTATAAGAGAACCACTAGAAATCTGCATTGGGAAAGCCTGCAAGAGCCAAAAAAATTGACATTATCTGTAGTAACCAACAGTAACTCACTTCTATTTGGAAAAAATGGCCATTATGCAGATAAGACATTTAAAATATTATTGCTGGTCTTAAGACATGCATATAATTTCTCCCCAAAAGCATAAATCTGGTGCCTACCAGCTAACCATTCTTCTGAAAGCAGAAGCTAGCAGTTCTGCAGAAGGGACAAGGATGGTCCGTGACATTCTCAGGAGTGGATCACCACAGTCCTGAGGGCAAGTGGGACAGCAGTGCTGCATCTCTTCACATTCAGAGGCATCCTACAGCAACCATATATATACTAGGGCTGGGCAGTCACAATCCCTTCTCCTTGCATGAAGATAACCAGCAAGCCTGACACAAATGGGTTCTTCACAGGCAAGGATGTCATTTCACATATAGCCATGCTACATAATTCAGGGCAGGAAATAAACACAGCTGGGGAACATAGTAAAAAGCTCAGGAAAAGCAATTGTCATCTGCATTGTACTCAGATGGGGTTTTGATTTGAATCTACATGCTTTTCAAAGTCCTAACAACAGTAGAGTAATTCACTGATCTCAGAACATTGATGTCTGGACAAAAGATGTCTTCCAACATTATTGCTGGCATTCCAAACTCTGGATGGCCATGGGCCATCCATAAGATACTTCCTAAGAGAGTTTTTATGTCTAACTATGATTTTTTCCCCATGATCTTTATCTTTTGTCATCTCCAGCTCCCCTTAAGCATCTAGAGTTCTTCACAATATTCCATGGCCCCCTCTCAGTCTTGCCCATTGTACAAAGGTCCAAACCCCTACAATGAGAAGCTACTTCCCAACAACTTGGCTGATTTACCCTGAGCATCTCAGTGCTGAGCTTCTAGCACAACTTCTGCTTCCCAGAGTAACCAGAGCCAAAGCCTTGGAAGGAGCTGAACTCATAAAAAGCTGCTCTTTTGCACTGGGATAAGTCCTTCCAGCTCTGGTGTGGCAGCAGTTGTGTAGAGATCATAGAAAGCTGTCACAGAAGATACATTGGAAGACAAATGCAGTATGAAATGTCACTTTGCAAAGATCATGGAGGCCATTCATTTACCAGTGCAGAGCAAACTATTTCTTTACATTGCTTATGAAACCTCCAATTCAGATAGACAAGGACCATCTAAAAACCCTTTGATCACATTTGATCTGAGCTCAATGAGTGGAAATACTACAACAGTGGATACAAATAGTAACCTCCAGCAGCAAGAAGGAATCTAACTGATTTGAATTCCTGCAAACACAGGTATTAGAGAGGAGCAGTACACATGTGAAACAGCACAGCACTCTGATGGGTGCTCACGTGAGTTTGGGTTAGCATCCCTTAGCCCAGCACTCTCGGTCCTGGGCAGCAGAGGGCACTGCTTTTATAGCCTGATTTAACCAGAAGAGCTGGAAAAGCCTCTGGAGAGTCCAGGACCTGGATTGCAAAAGGATTTATACCATACTTGAGCAAGTTTCCTTCTACTTATGAAATACATTTCTTAAAGTTATCTCCTCTTTATGCTGCCAGTGGTGCTTCAATTTGCAAGTGGTGAAGTCAGGAATAGCTGGTGCAAACTCCTGTTGACCAAATCTTTAAATTTTGTTGCTCTACAACTTTTTTTTTTTTTCTTTCAGAGACAGATAAATAGATTTTTTTCTATCCCTCTTTTTGTGCAACCTTCATCCTAAGAAGTCTAAGAGCAACCACTTTTGCAGGGAGAGGTATTTTGAAAACGAATACATTTTCAGTAAAAATAGCCACTGTAGGTATAAATATGTCATTACTGTCAAAATCTGATATTTCACAAGATCACACAGAATAGCAAGCAATAACATACACAACTCTAATAAAGCATCCTTCCAGCATATAGCCAATGGAGATCCCAATCCCAGCCTGCCCACCTATTCCACCCAGTCTCTGCTTGTTAGGTTTTTCAGCCCACTCATATTTTCATTACTTTGCAAGGTCTAGGCTTTGCCCTCCAGGTCTCCCAATCTGATCTGCTTCATCTGGACATGCCCTGACCCCCAAGTTCTCCATCAATCTCTTTGTTTCACTCCTTTTCTATCAGCTTCATGTAATTCCCCACACAATTTCCCCAGCCTACTATTTCCTAGATACATTCTTCTCACTTCCCTCCCTGTAGCTCATATCTCAGTGTCCTTTTGGTCCACAGGCTCTTCACCATTTGACTCCTTATACAATCTTAGTATCCCACCCCTCCTCCTAGCTCCAGTGCCAAATTTTGCAGTCTTTTCCAACTCACCATTTCCTGAAGCATCCAGCTGTGGGTGAGTTTCTCTCTTCATAGCAGTCCCCTGGTCCAGAAGTAGGCTTTTTCCTCTCCATGCTTGAGTCTTGCTCCTTCTGTTTTTCAGTCAAGTGGTTTTTTCATCATGCTGATCACAGAAATGGCCTTTATTCACAGTGCCTAGATCTGGACCAGACAACTTCTACAGCCACGATATCAGAAATTCTCTCAGCTCTCAGCACAGCACACATTCTCTCCATGGGCAGGAGCTCAGGAATTTTAGGTGCTAAAATCTGAGTCTAAAATTTGTGTGCATTGCGGACTGTGGAAAAGGGCCTATAATTCTATAGGATTTTTGTGAGTGTGGAAAAGATAAAACCCTTGCAACCCCAAATTTTCATTTTGCATATCAACAGAAAGCAAAGCTTCTTGAAGGAGAGAACAATAGGATTTCTGTTTTCCTTTAACAGAGATCCAATAATATTTTCCTAAGTCTAATAAATAGGGATTTTTTAAAATATATATAAAAAATAACTTCTCTCTGGCAGATGGTCAGTAAATAAAAGTGTAACCCTGATGATTATGAGCATCAAAAGGTTAGAAGCACATAAGAATCTCATAAATGGCATTTCTGAACATTTTTAGTTATTGGTAAGGCTCCCAGTCCCAACAGATATAACTAAGGTGTTTTGAAAGCTTAAGGACCTTTAGGAGAGCAGATATGTTCCTAGCCTTTAGGATCTAAAAATACTAGGGATGAGAATTTCCACCTGTCTACCATTAAAAAGTCAAAAATCAGGAATAGAAAGTACCCAGATATACTGATTGCCAAAATCACTGTTAAAAAATACACATGAACAGAGGGAACCTGAATGAAATTGAGGTATGAAAAAGTCCTTGACTAGGTATAACATGCAAATCTATTAGTAACTTCACACTTCTCAATAATTTGGTTAGCTCAGATTAAAAAAAGTGCTTCTTACCTCATCTTGTGGCCTTTCTTAGTGTGAAACTCCCACTGACTAGAAGGGTTTGGGGAATTTTTCATGAATAAGATCTCCTGGGCTGCCTCTTCTCTTTTTAGTTGCTAGAAGAGGAGATCTAATTTCTAAAAATTGCTATAAGACAACATTTAGAAAATGCATTTCAATTTCATTCGAAAACAAGCTCTTTGCATGGCTTTATTCTAAGGATTGCTTTTGAATTGAAATACACATGATAAATCTTAATTCAAATGATTACTCATTTTTCAAAATTACTAGTGCCTGAAAATACAAACCAAGATTGGGAATTCATCCCTCAGGCGTTACTTAAATGAGGGAATTGTGATAAACTAATTATAAACTCTCATCAATCATCACATTTTTAACACAAGGTGGACCAGGTCAGCCAGTATTTAAAATCTTTTCCAGCAGCAGTACAGTGAAGCTGGAAACAGTCTGTAACAACACAAACCCTTCTTTGCAGAACATATGCAAGATTAAAGCCCTTCCCTTTGTCCACAGGGAGCTGAACCATGGTCATGCTCCATGTCAATAGAGCATAGCCACCAAGGGTCATTTCCATTTATGCTTGCAGACCCTAAGAGTTCTAGAGACAGAACTGGAATTTGGTCTATTGGGGCATTGCATGGCTTCTGTCACCAACAAGAGCAGAGGGCACACAGCATCACATCTGCAGTGCTGTGGGAGGATTATTACGGGGCTTGTTGTTCTAGTAGTCGGATTCTTTCTTTCCCCCTACAACTAGACAAGGAATTTTAGGATGAATTAGAGGGATTTTGGTGAAAAAACTGGTTTGTCATCATGAGTGTGTACTGATTTTGGTAACTGGGGAAAAACTCTTCAGGCTCTGAATCAAATTGCTTGTTGTTATAGTGAGAGAAAAAAGTATGCCTGCTCTAAACTCCTACCTCGTGTGTAAGATTAGGTGGAATAGGAACCTCTCCAGGCCTGAGCCTCCCATTTCACAGCAGTGAAAAATTATCCAAGGTGGCACTGCCACGGTCTTGACATTCATCTGCACGTCTGCCACCTCTGCTCTGTTGGCACTCACTCTGAGCTCACTCTGTAGTGAGACAATACGCACACAGATCTAGTTCTACCAAAAAACAAAGAATCATTTTCCAAGAATTTAGCTGCCCAGACTTGCTTACTGTGAATGGGATAAGCTTGAGTGAGTGCTGGCATAAAAGCAGAGGTAGAAATCTGCCTCAGGGAGTCAAATGAAAAATGGAATTGAGCAGCTAGGTCAGCTTAAACTGCAACAAAATCATAACAATTGTGGAAGTAGGGAGGTATCTTATAGCTATTCTTTGTAGAAGTAGTTCAGTACTGGCTGACTTAAAGTAGTCTCTGAATAAGGTGAATAAGGCATTCAGCATGTTCAAGAACCTTTCTGAGTGACCAGAAAAGCAGAGCAGCTCCAGGAAGAGACTGACCTGCCCTGGAACAGGCAGTAACATGTAGGGATGCAAGGGAATAACACATCTCTGACTCTGGATGCCCCACACCCAACATGAAGATCCCAGTCACCAAATCACTGTGACAGAATCACTTGTTTGCCTGCCTTTAGTTTCTGTGTCAAACTCTAAAAGCTTTCTGTTTTGTCCCCAAACAGAAAAGAAATATTTAGAAAATCCCAGCAAATTTTATAGGACAAAAATATCTCCTTCTTGCTAAATATAATTTTGTTCCAGTCCCATGAGTGCTGAGAACACTCTGTCACCTCAGTTGGGAGAAGAAGTATTTCTCAGGCACTTGTTTTGTTTATGGATATTCTCTGTATGTCAATGTGCAGTACAGGAATAAGGCTGGGAAGGAAGAAAGAACATCTTTGAAAGATCAAATTACAGTTAAAGAAGAAACAGCCCTAAAGGAAGGAAAAGTGGAGTACTGGTCATTGCTACACAGTGTAACAGCTCTGAGACACAGAAACACAAACTGGGCCCGCCCAAGTTGGGCCACGGGGGCATTTCACTCCTAGCTGGTGTTTCACCTCTTCAGAGCTGCCACTGGGTTTATTATTATTGCTGCTTTCTGTGATATTTTCAAGTTTTCATCTCAGACCAAAAGGAAAATTTTGTTGGAAAAAGTGAAAGAAAAGGGAAGACAAGGCAGGACCAAATTACCAGTTACAGGATGATGAGAAGATGCTTTCTATTTCTGAATGTTTTTCATAGCATGACCCAGACATTTTTCTAAGAAGAAATTTCAATTTCCAACAGATTTAACCCTTGAGAGCCAAGCAATGTGAGGGGTTAGGAATCTGTTAAACTCTTAAAGCATACTTCTGAAAGATTTTTTTTTAGTTAATACATCCAAAAGTTATATTTAGATACATGTTCATTCTAGTAGTGTCAGTTAAGAGCTTATACACTGATTTCACTTTGCATACTAGAGAGAACTCCTCACTGCTCTTGATCCTTCCCTTGAGAAAACAGTAAACAGCATATCTGATTTTCCAGATTTCAAGGTAATGAAGAGGCTCCCTTTTTCTAAGAAAGAAGCTTTTTAGAAGCTTACCCACTCTCTAAAACCCTTGACAATGTTCTTGCCCTGGCAGCAAGCCACCAAAAAATGAGCTTCAGATAGTTGCTGCTGCTTTTTCCCTTCCACAAGGTTTTGGCCACCCCCTCACTCACCTGGCTCCCCCTACCTCGTGATCCCCAGTGTTTAATGGCTGATAACCCATACTGACCATCCATGCAGTGACAATCTCAGCCACAGCTCTCAGGCTCTCATCCTGCCCTCTAAGTACAACACAGGCTCCAGCTCTCACCCCTCACTCTGGTATTTCCTTTTGGTTGCCTGGTTCTTCTGACCTTCTGGTCTGGGACTGGACAAGGACCACACTCACAGCCCTCTCTGAGCCCTCAATGACATTTCCAGCTGTTTTTCTTTCCCGTTCTGCTTCTTAATGACTTAATGACTGAGCTCTCCAGTGTGCCAGATCTAGATCTAGTTCACATAAGCTGAAGGAGTTTCTCTGGACGTATTGTCACGTGCTGATTAAAAGCTATCCTGACATATCATTTAGCAAAACCAATATAAAAATGATTAAAAGGAAGCCATTTTACACATACAGACCAACACACGGATTTTATGTTGCTGCATAAATTACTTTACCACATACAGAAAAAAATCACAGTTATTTATGCAACAGGGAGAGAGCAAGCACAAGGAATAGCAGAGCATTTTCCCTCTGTTAACTCCTCAGTTGCAACGTGGTGCAGATAACATTTTTTTTGCTGAGGGTTATTAAGGTGTGCTGAGGAGCTGCACCCAACCTGTCTACAAGCACTTGAACTGATGTGAGGATGTAACCGTACTCTGGAGCTCAAGAGGATTTATCCCTGAGGCAGAAAAACAATTACCTGAACGAAGACAGATATGGATTACTGAGCACTGAGATACTTACTTCCTAAACGAGGGAATACATCCTTATGGAAGTAGCGACGCTAAGTAAGGGGAGATGAGGGAAATGACCGAGCGGGTGCGAAGCCCTGCCGGAGAAGGAGAGGCGGATAGCAGCCAATCCTGTGGTGTAATCAGGAGTGCGCTTCCCGGCAGGAGGGATTAGGCTGAGTTTCCCAGTTACATTCCTCCATCTCAGGGTTTCACTTCTGGAGAAGAAATGCACCATATGCACCAGATCTGGAAGCAGTTCAGGAGAACCCCCCTCTGCCACCCCCTTTCCTCCCTCAAAGCCGGCGCCATCCACACATAAGCAGAGAGGTGCAGGGGATGGGAGGCAGCGCTGTGCCCCGGGGCTGAGGGACGGGAGGTCAGTGGCGGGGCAGGACCCCCTCCCTCTGTGGGGTGGCCGTGCATGGAGGAGAGGGGCTGTGGCGTGAGGTGGGACGGGGTGTGTGGGTGCTTGCTGGGGGAGGGTGCCTTGCCGGGGAGGGAGGGAGGGAGCGAACGGAGAAAAGGTCTTCCCTGCATCGAGGGAAGAAACCCCGCTGCAGGAGCTCAGGGGGGATGGAGGTAGGGGGGCCTGTGAAGGTGGGGGGCCTCTGGGACAAGGATTGCTGCCTTTTGGGGGGGCCCGTGGGGAGGAGGGAGTCAGCCTCCCGGCGGAGGAGGGACCTGCGTTGGAGCGCTGGAGGGGAACGGGGGGACTGAGGAGGTGTCTGCGGGCAGGGGTACCGAGACCGGGGTGGGGGGCTCTGAGAGGGGAGCTTGGGGAGGAGGGGAACGACACGAGACCTGAGGGATCTGCGGGAGCTCGGAAAAGATTTTGGTGGCGTTGAGAGGGTCTGCAGAGGCGGCTCTGAGAAGCTCTGGGGGAACTCAGGGACCAGGCGGGAGCTCTGAGGGCTCCGAGGGAGCGGGGCTGGGAACTGCCGGGCTTCGAGGGGTCTCGGGAGGGATTTTGGGGAAGGCTGAGGGAGCCCCGCCGGGATTTGGCAGAACTCCGTGGAGCCTCGGAGGAAATCTGGGAACGAGGAGAGGGGCTGCAAGGGTCTAGGGGGGCTCTGAGGGGCTGGTGGAAGCCCGCGGGGAAGCTCTGAGGGGATTTTTGAGGAGGTCTCTCTGGGGAAAATCTGTGGGGAGGCTTTGAGGAGAGTCTGAGGGGAGGCTCTGAGAGGGCTCTGAGAGGATTTGAGGAGGCTGTCTAGAGATTTTAAGGGAGAGTCGTGGGGACGCTTTGGAAGAAGGGAGTGTCTGAGGAGAGACTCTGAGGAGACCAGAGAGGCTCTGAGGAGGTTTGGGGGCTCAGAGGGCCGGGGGGTGGGGGGCGGCTGCGGGGGCGTCCCGGGGGCGGCTGCAAGGCCCCTCTCCCTCCCGTGCAGGCTGCTGCCTTCCTACCCCCGTTACCGTGGCAACCGCCCGGGCTACCCCAGCCCCGCACCGCCGCCACCGCTGCCGCCGGAGCTGCTGGGCAGCCGCCTGCCGCCGCCGGCCATGGAGCTACTGGCCGCGGCCCTCAGCGCCGCATGCGCCTTCGACCAGGACGGCTCGGCGGGACATCCCGGCAGGTGAGGGGGGTGCTGAGGGCGGGGGGTGCTGAGGGCGCGGGGCAGGGGCGGGCGTAGGGGACGCTCTCCCGCTGCTGTCCCGCCGCTGCTATGAGGATGCCTCCGTCTCCCCGCAGGGACCCCGCCGCCGCTGAGGAGACCCCAGCCTCCGGCCCGGCCACACACGCCTTGACGGCCGCACACCCCATGACGGCCGACTCCTGGAGGAACCTCATCGAGCAAATCGGTAAGGAGCCCTGCCCGCCGCGGGATGTCCGGCCTGCCGCTGCGCCCTCACACAACTTCGCCGCTTCTCCCGCTCCCCGCGCCGACGGCGGCACAGCAGCCCCTAGAGGTGCCCCTCAGCCCAGCCGGACTGCACCTGCCGGGCCCCTGAACCCCCAAACCCAGAGCTAAAGACAAGCGGTGCACAGAGGGGGGAAGTCTAGGGCGGGGTAAGGGCTTGTGCTACAGGACCCCAACTCCCTATCCTTGGTGGGAATCCCTTCACCATTGGCGTAAAAAATCATTAGCGTGGCTTTTTGAGATCTTTAGGGGCATCAGGTTTGCACGTTGCCCGGCAGGGGATTAATGCTATCGTGGAACAGCCTAACCCTTGTTTATAAATAATGACTATTCTTGTGGTTACGAAAAAATTAATCATTAAGGCTACCCCAAGCTTTCTACTGAAATATGATTTTGCATACTCCAGAAGGCATAAGACTAAAGTATTTTGTCACCCATCCTGTTGGACATCAGTTGTATGCACCAGGTTCTGCATCTATTCAGTGTAACAGCCACTGACATAGCACTTTCAACACAGGAGTAAGTTATTTTATCCTTTGTGGTCTCTAAAAAGGCAAAGTTGAGGTTATCTGAGTGGCTATGAAGGAGAGGACTGTCAAGCTTTTCCTCTTATGGTATTTTCTTTTATTTTTTACCTTTATCTTTTGTGGGATGGGGAGAGGATCTCCACAGCTTGTTTCTTGGTTTCCCACATCAGAATTGTGACATTCCTCAGAGGGATTTCATCAACAGCAAAGTTAAATACCATCCTGAGGCAGGTTTTATGGTGGGAATATAGAAGCTTTGTTTTTAAACACTCCTCTCAGTTTCAGGAAATAGAATCAACATACTTGAATCTAGAGGGCAGGAATGCAGCACTTAGCATGGGAAAATCCAATAGATAACTCTCACGAGCAGCAATGCAAACCTCCCTAGCAGGAATGAGAAGGCTTCTCAGGCTGTCTCTGCTGTTTGGTGTCAGGCTGTGGCACGCAAGGCTGGTTCTTGGTACACCTGATGCCACTGGGACAGTGCTGGGGAAGGAGGCTGGTGTGAAACCACCAGCCTGCCAGCATCTGTCCAACAAACCAGCTGAGTTTGGGGCCTCCTGGAGGAAAGTGGTGAACAATTTGCATGAGTGTTGCCAGATCTGTTACCTGCTTTTGGCTGTGTAGATACTAACCTACCAAGGGGGCTGTGTCAAAACACTGTTGGTTTACTGGGACTATGTACCTCAGAGGTGAAATAAAAAATGCTAAAACCAGCAGGAGTTCAGAGCAACCATGTTGCTATGTTAATATATATTTTTATGTACTGTATTAGAGGAAAGCTGTGCAAAAGCTCTGCACACATTATTGTAACTGCAAATAGGTCTTTTGCACCTTTATGGAGGAGACTGGGTTTTGACAATCTGAAGTGTTATGTTTATCTCCACCAGAGATGTTACATCAAATGGCTGGAGCTCACTCACTCCCTTCCCTCCCTCCTGCTTTTGAGACATTAGTGGACTCTTTGTCTGAAACTGGAGCAGAGAATTTCAGAGAAAGCCTCCCTGGGCCTCCTGGGATTTTATACAGCTTTCAATGCAATAACGTTTACTTTAAGAGCGCTGCTAACTCTCTAAGGCGAGGATTTCCACAATTAGTAACTGGTTTTTCAATTCCCCACCCAGGTTTTAAGAGAGCTGGGAAGGGAGACTGTGACAGCAAAATCAAATGGAATAAGCAAAAAGGGAAATGTCAGTTATGTACTGTAAAAATTATGTAAACGTGCTTTAGGAAGATCAGTCTTAGACACTTAGGTCAACAGAGAAGACCAAATGCATGCTATGACCATAGGGTTAACCGTTAGCCAGGTCACAGTAGGGACGGTTGGGACATTAAGCAGTGAAGGGAGCTTGTACAGGTCTCTGACATTTTGTACTTGTTCACTTACTAAATGTAAGCATTTCCTAAATAATTATATAATCTGAGTCGCATTCAGCTATTGATCTCAGCTTTTTTTCAACACATTCAGTCAGTTCCCAGGTGTATTGTTCTCCTTTCAACATGTCAAAACCTAGTTCCTTGACCTTGCATCTGTTACCCCTCCTGTGCTGTGACCATCTCCTGTTCCATCTGGGCAAGGTTTTGGCATAACTTTTCTCCTTCTCTCTTACCTACATAATTTCTTTACCCATTGTAACCTCTTTACCAACATATAGGCAGACCCTTAGGACCAAGACAGCAGGAATATCTTTTATCCTTGCTAGCACAACCCTCCTTTTTTCTTCCTACCCTTCTGCCTAAACATCTACCTGTCTTTTGTCTTTCTTCTGTACCACCTTTCTGCTTTCTCTCCATATTGCTCTCTGTGGTAGAGCTTTAGCCAATCTCTCTTGCTGTCATTTCCAGCTGAGTTCTGGTGGTGGATGCTTTCCATCAGTCAGATCTTTCCATGTCTGTATTTGCTTTGCCTGCCACTGACAGCTTTATTTCCTTAAAGGCAAGAGAGAAATAAATCTTTTTAAAATGGCTGCTCTTCAGATCTGCACAAGAGACCCTAAATCCACCTTACACAAAGCATCCTCTGACTTGCAGGGCAGAGCCAGCAGCACAACATGGCTGTATACCTGCAGTCAAACACTGCAAGTATAATTATCTCATATTTGAGTAAAATAGATTACACTTCAGTTTTCCAGCGTGCTTTCCCTTGAGCCAAACACTGCTCACACTGCTGCAGGATGTTGCTTCCCAGCTTGTCCTGCTCTCTATGGGGCAAAAAGAACCCAGAGCCCTCGAGCATAGGCTGACCATACAGATCAATACCACCAAAAGCAGCTCCAATTTAGCAGGCTCTCTGCTACATACCTGAAGGACCCTTTCCATCCTGCTACATCCTCAGCACCTCCCTGATGGTGAGAAACAGCCTGAAATGCTTAGGAAAGCCACATAAACCTAGCTGACACAGAGAGAAATTACATAAGTGGCAGCAGCATGCAAAACTTCAGGGGAAGTCTCCTCTGCTCAGTATTGTGTAGGAAGCTAACAGAAGACTATATGGTTTCCTAGGCACAGCTACCCTTACTGCTATTTTAATCTGGTGTTGAACATCTTTCCAGGAAGAACAGATAGCAGGACATACTTGCAGACTGCAGTAACGCTGTGCTTGTTCCTGTGCCTTTCCCCAGGATATTTCCTGTATAGTTTTAGCAGTGACTGGTACATAGCCTCATTGAAACTGGTCCAGAGATTTAATAGGCAGCAACATCTACATTTCTGCCTGCCTTAAACAAACTTTTAATCCCATTGCCTCTCACCTTTTATTACACACAGAATCTCAGATCAAATATCATGAATACATGGGACCAGATAAATTTTAACCCCTAATGATTCAGACAAAATAAATTATTTAGCATGATTTTTTTAACATCAAAGGCTTTTCTCTTTATTCATTCATGTTACACTGCAATTCAAGTATAAACCAAGGGAGATAATGTAAACTGTGCTTCTTCAATTTCATTAAGGGAGGAAAGTGACTTAGTGTGCTCATGCTCTCCTGCCTTTATGTGTCTTCTAAATTACATTTTATATTCAAGCAATTAAAATTCTGGGTCCTACAGATGGTTCAGAAAGAAAAATGGGACAGTTTGGAAACCCTCAGAGAGGCAAAGGATGTTCTAAAGATTGGCAGTGAACTTCAGGATTCCTACCATTTTTGTGCTGTCAGTTGGGGCAAATCTTGTGCAATTTCATCTACTCCTGGAGTTAGTAGTTGAAACTTGGAAGGCACCTGGTGTGGTTGATGTGCTGTCACATGGTGTGAACTCAGAGCCTGTTCCTTAGTGCTATAGCAAATAAGTACATTTTGGATGTTAATTTTGTATCTTCAAGTGTCCTAGAAACTGAGAAGGAAAACAGCAGGATATTAAGCAACATGTCCAAGGCTAACCATGAAGTCCATACCAAAACAAACCTATTAACTGTAGCTAGGTGTCCCAAAGCTTCATCTCTCCAATGCCCGTAACAGCAGCTCATTGTTTTCTCATTAAGGATTTTTGTGGCCATCAAATTGTTCCTTTTAAATTAATTTCAAGGTGTGTAGTATTACTTTTCCAGATACACATTTAAACGTAGATATCAACCTATGTAACTTGTAACATAGTAATAAAACAGAGAAAATCAAGGTTTAAAAGACATTAAAAAGCCTCTGAGTGATCATGGATTCATCTAACTGTGTTACTAAATGTTTTGTGAGAGCAGATTGTTAACAACACTTTAGATTTAGAAATGGCCTTCCATTTATAGTTTCCATTTCTGGCTGAAATAGGAATACCATAATTGGCTTTTCACTCTGCATGGAAGGGATATCTCTCACCTCTGCTGAGGTGAACGAATGCAAAGCAGTTGTCCTTTCCCACAATACTTTCCTACTGTCTCATTCAGCTGTAACCTCTCAGACCTGTTACCTTCCTTCCCAGGGCTCTTGTACCAGGAATATCGAGATAAATCCACGCGCGAGGAGATTGAAACCAGGCGATTGCAAGATTCCCAGACAGACCCTGAGGAGACTTCACCCAGTGAGGAAACCCCATCTGAAGCAGAACCCACAAGTACAACTGAAAACAAAGCTCCACCACAAATCAATTTGCTGAGAAATTCCAACTCCAGGTTCAACTTGTGGCAGGATCTTCCTGAGGTCCAGAACAGTGGTGTCCTTAGCATCCTCCAACCAGATGAGATCAAGCTGCAGGAGGTAATGGATGAAGGCAGAATATTTCTTAACTCTGTTGCTGCTTAAAAAATGGAGAGTGAATTAGGCCAAATGATCAAGATTTAAAAACTAAAACCTTCACAGCAGTCACAGATAAGCCTTGCCCTGTTGAGTACTTTCTGAGTTGCACTGGTTAGCATACCACTCACTCTTTTTTTTGTGAAACTGCAGACGTTGTTCTATATGCTATTGCTGCTGGACATTTCTGTAGCAAAGGGAACTTCTTTTCCCTTTTCTGATTCAGTGTTAGGAGCAATTTATAAAGGAAGAGGGATAGTTAGGAGGTTTTTACAAAAGAGCTGCTAATTCCAGTGCATATTAATGCTTTTCTGAAGTTACTATCACGACACAACTTTCCACCAGAAATCTTAGAAGAATTCAACCATTACCTGTAAGGTTTTGAATATGATGACATTAATAGAAATAGAAGAGATAAAAGTTGATAAACTTCCTTATATTTAATTGTTGTTACTTGGAGTCTATTGCAAACAGTAAAAAAACAATGACAGGTATATTTGCATTTAGCCACGCAGAGCAGTGACATCACTATTTTAGAGCCGTGCGCTGTGACTTACAGGACTGCATCAGACAGTGAAAAGAGTGGGTGGGGGTAGCTGTCACAGGTGATGACAACATCAGTGGCACCACAATTTACAACTGGTTTCTATTTTGGGTGTTGTGGGGAATGTGAGTGCTCTTTGTCACTGCATAGCACTGCATTCATAGCCAGCAGTGGGGAGGGCAGACCTTGGTGAGTGTGCAGTTTGCACTGTGGTGTGAGGAGCGGGCTTTCCAAGGTTCTCTTTCCAGCTGCGCTGCTGCGCCAGGATTGCTTCTGATGAGATGGTTGTGGCAGTGTATCTGCTTAGCCCTGGCTCATGGAATTGTACCCAAAGTGCTGAAGATCATCTCAGGGTGCAAGCAGTCCCTCCTAAGTCCACTTAGATTTCCATAACCCACACTGATGAACACCTTGTGCACACAGTGCCAACCCTGGCTAGGGCTGTAACTTGACCGTCACACTGGAAAGGCTCGTCTTGTGCACCCCAAGGATATGATGGGCAAGGCTGTGTTATTCACACCCTTAGTGGAGGGGACTGGTGTTTATATGGGTTTATTGTTTAACAGTAGTTTGGGCTTGAAAGGACAGGCTGTTAGTGTCAGGGTTAGGGCTGAAGGTGAATGAAAGAATTTGTTGTTTTTCCATGTTCTTCTTCTGCCCTGGTTATTTGGATTTGTTCTGTTTACCTGGCAAAACATGGTACTTCCAAGTGCCAGCATTACAAACACAATATGGCATTTGAAAAAATTACAAGCTTTTATTTTTATTTTTACTTCAAAATGAAGCATTTTTTATGGAGAAATATTTCCTTAGAAGTGTGCATTATAGATTTCAAAGCTCGTCATTTTTGTTAACTTACATTCATTACCTGTGTGTGTTTTGGGGAAAAAAATCTCTGTGCTGCTAAAACCCAATATTAATTGTGCTCAATTTTCTTCTCTCTGTTAAAATAACCAGAGAAATAAAGCAGTTGGAGAGTGGGGCAGTGCTGTCTTAAAGAAGTGCTGTGCCTTCTCCACTGTTACTTTATCAGACCTGAAATTTTCTTCCTTCTTGTTCTGGGATTAGCACAGTAAGAGATTATAAAATTGCCCAAAGCCAGAAAGCTGTGAAATTGGCTGAACATTGAACAGATAGAGTGGAGAATTTGCTTTGTGAGGAGAATTAAGGTCAGAAAACAATGAGGGCTAGAGAAATCACTGAAGCTACTGAAGAGATGACGTTGAATTCAGCCTTGCTATAAGCAAGCACTACTTGCTCCTGCAGTTCTGGAACTCTGCTCATGTTGGATGGGAACTGTGAGAGTGAACTGTATGTGAGGGCTTAATTTAGTGAATGTAAAATGTTCAACTTCATAAAGGAGAATTGGAGAAGTTTTCCTGAAATACAGGACAACAGAAATTCTGGAGTAAACATCTTAAGGACAAAACTGTATTTTCTGGCCCATTTTATCTTCAAAACTGTAGTAAACACAGGGACTAGAAAAGCTTGCATGTCTTCAACCAGGAAAGGTGGAGCAAGGGTATTATTTTGATCACAGGAAGAAATACTGGTACACAAATGGAAAGAAAGTTGAAGTCAATACCCTGCTTCATAGCTGAGAAAGGGAACACCACTGTAGGTGTGACAGAGCAGGGCTTAAACAGTCAGAGAAAAAGTTGGTTATCTGAAATAATCTTCAAAGTTAAAGAGACTAGAACAAGAAGAGAAATCCGGTGTTCATTAGTGGCAATGATGGAAAATTACTGAGCAGCTCATCAGTGCAAGATTAAAAAAAAAGACAAAAAAATCCCCCACAAACAACAAAACAAAACAAGCCCGCAGGTTTTCAAGCATCAAAAAAACCCAAAAAACAAAAACAAACAAACAAAACAAAAAAAAACACAAAAAACCCCCCCAAAAAAACAAAAAAAAAAAAAAAAAACCCCAAACAAACTTGACCAGAAGAGCAGTGGATGCTTGAAAAGTGATTTTTTTATTGTCCCCATTGGAACAAACAAGCTGGATATTTTCACTATGGATTTCATTTTTTTTTTAGTATAACCTGCATTCTGGACCTGCCCTTGCAGGGTCCAGTTCTGGCACCCTCCACTATGGCAAACAGCAAACATACACAAATTCTACAGTCAGAGTTGGCAGAAAAACATCCTTGACTTGTAGTCTCTGGAAAGCTGCAAGTGCAAAATGATTGGATGTGTCAATCTCCAGGATACCTGGAAGGGACAGGCTATCCTGTATATCTTTGCCTGTTTCCACTTCTCTCATTTATCAAATAAAAAGGTACAATTAAAGCTGTAAAAGTTATATTAGGACTGAGCCAGTCATGCAGAAAGAGAGAGGTTCTCTCAGAGGTTCACCCAGTGCCTGGGTAAAGATTCTAAGAGAAGTTGAGCTGATACTCCTCCACTTTCCTCATTAGGAATCTGGCCTTGAAAAAAAAAATCCAGCATCCTCTTATTCCTTAAACACTGTCTGTTCCATGGCCACTGACTGAGTTCATCTGTATTGACACTCTTTTCTCTGTCTTCCTTCTGAGGGCTGTGCAGGCACAACCTCCTCTGGTGCAGGAAACCACTTGTTGGACTTAAGTGCCCACTGGGAGCATTTCCTAGGCTGCCAACCCTGCAAAGAGCTGAAATGTCACTTCAACCACTATTTTAGCAGCTCTGGATTGAGTAACTGTCCCTCGTTGCTGTATCCATTCATCCAGATCTTGGACTGCAGCACAGTGTCAGGGACACAACCCAGCTCTCTACCTTGAGTTCTTATGTGATACACAGTGATATTTCCAAGAAAGGACCAAAAACTGATCAGTGGAAAATTCCAAATAATTTCTTTAAAGAGAAAAAACAGACAACAACCAAGCCATAAGACAGGCCCCCAGCTAATTTAGAATATATTTTTCTATGTACACATAACAAGAAACACTGTACCTGTGGCTCCATCAGACCTCCTCAACTTTATCTGGGCCCCAGCAGCCACTGAGAGCCAGCAGAGCTCAGGGACTGGCACCTGCACTCTCTGGCCAGCTCCCCACTCAGCAGGGCACAACAGAAGAGCTGTGGGCACAAAGGGAGCATTGAAGCACCTTTAGATTCAAGGGAAGAAAACTTTCTCTGAACTACCAACTGCCTTTCTTAGTAATGGCAGCATGGGCCATGGGCCCCAGGACAAGGAACCCAAGGTACTACTTCGTCAAGAGATGCCTGAAGGATCTAACAACTTTTCATTGTGTTGAAGCTCTTGTGAGAATCTTCAGTTAATCTTACTTTACCTAATGGATTCAGTAGTTGTGTAAATAAACACCTTTTGTATCTACCTCTGAACAGAGACACCATCTGCTCATCCAGAGAGTAAGGCATCTCTGAGTGGTAATAGTGGAATGTCCCTGCAGTGCTTGCAGTAGGTAGAAGACTCTGTATCTACATCTCATTAAACTGATTTTTATCTCTGAACCAAACCATTGATTTGTCTTTCTGCTTCCACAGACCACATCCTTGGCCTGAGGAAACCAGGTTTTGCTCCAGAGTTTTCTCTACTAACAGGATAAGCAGAGGCTGAAATTTGGAGATTATTTATGACTTCTGGTAGTAGTTAGTGGCTACTGTGTCTTGTCCTGGTCCATTGTAAATTGGGGCAGAAAAATATTTGGCCAGGGTGACCAGGGAGTCTCACTTGGAGAGTAACAGCTGTATTTCCTCTAGGTCAGGGCTGATGGTTGTGGGAGGAAAACTTCCTGTTGAACTCACTGTCTGCTGTAACATGTGGCAAATGCATTGTGGGCTTACCTCTCCCTGCAGCCTGGGCCTGCAGGGTGGGTGCAATGTCTGTGGCTGAGCAGCACAGGTGTTCTCATTTATGCCTGGTGTGCCTCTCTGTAGAAGGTGCCTGTGCTGACTTCCTTCCTTGGGATTTTCCCCCAGGCCATGTTTGAGCTGGTTACTTCCGAAGCATCGTATTACAAGAGTCTGAACCTGCTGGTGTCTCACTTCATGGAGAATGAACGTCTGAAAAAGATCTTGCACCAGTCTGAGGCACACATCCTCTTCTCCAACGTGCTGGATGTCATGGCTGTCAGCGAGCGGTAAGTTGGCTGCTGAATGGCACTGAAAGCAGTAGCTGTAGGTAACTGCAGGTGTAGAGGGATGGAGGAGCTGACTTCTCCTGGGAATTGCCTGGGACAGGCAGGTCACAATTAATACGGGTGCTGACTTTCTCATTTAGCTTCCTGTTAGACCTTGAGCAGCGGGTGGAAGAGAACATCGTGATCTCGGACGTGTGTGATATTGTCTACCAGCACACAGTTAATCACTTCTCTGTGTACATCACCTACGTCTCCAACCAGACCTACCAGGAGAGAACCTACAAGCAGCTTCTGTGAGTTCTAGAGCTTGGTGCTGGACTATTTGGCAAAATTGTACAGGCTGCAGATTTAGCTGTAATTTTGGTATTTATGAGAAAGGGCTAGATAGCACAGAAATGGAGTTTCCCATTTCATGATTTCTTACTGCATCTGTAAAAAGAAAACATAATTAAAGGCTTTATAGTAAGAATGGGTTGATGCAGGTAACATGGCAAGTAAATTCAAAGCCAGCATTTCTCAACTGTAGGGAATATTTATGGTGCATGCAGGGCTCTGTGCTTGTGTAATGCATGTATTTTTAAACTGCAAGTAGAGGCAAGTGTTGGAAGGCCAAGAATATAGTATAGATCTCTGATAAGAAGAACAGCCACTGCTTTTCCCAACCTTCTCAGCAAGGCATTTGACTTTCCCCAATTTCATAACTATTCTTTTTCAGAACAACAGGCTTTTCTTAAAAGGAGAAAAAAAAAAAAGCTATTTTCTTCACATTCTAGTGTTATACACACAGCCTGAGGATATAATCCAAGATATTTTTGTAGTATTTTTCAAGTGTAGCAAGTCTTTTGGTCCAGTAGGAATTCTCTGGTACCAGCTCAAAACAAGTGCCCTACAAGCTTGTCTTTTAGAGGAGGAGAATCAATTTTTCTCTGGTTACAGTGTCCTGGATTCTTTCAGGACAGCCCATTGCACATGCTGCAATGTATCTTCTCCTACAGCATCAGCTGGTTCAGGCAAGTGAACAATGTCTAGTCCTTGCATTTCTCTGCTCTCTAACTTTTGAGAAAAAACCCCAAACATTTAAGGGACCTTTACTGAGCTTGGCCTGCTGTTCTCTCTAAAAAGAGTGTACCACAGGGTTTCCTTCAGCCAGAGGTGAGCAATACAGCTGCAGAAAGTTTGCCTACAGCCAATGTCTAAACACTTAGAAGCAAAGCAGCAATAGGCTGGGTTACTTGAGCTTGAAAGGGACCTGTTGGAGATGAGGGACTCCTAAATGTGAATTCAGAGGGCAGCATTTCTTTTGTCTGCAGGAATACATAAGCAAATTGAAAAGAACAATCTCCCTTCCCCAGGCTCCCAGCTAGCACAGGAATTTTGCAACACTTGGCTGAACTCAAAGCCTGAGGTGTGTCACAGTTTCCCCCATTTGACTGTTCCTCAGACACATGCAGTTCCATTCTGCTGTGAGTCACACAGTCACACAGGTACCTGCTGCAGCAGGGAGGAACACTGCCAATGGCAGGAATGTTGTAAGGAACACACAGTACAGACAGGTTTTGCACAGTTAGCAACCTCTTTGCATCCATGCTGTTTCTGCTAGCCAGGACTCCAGCAGCACAAGCCTTGCTCAGTCTGTGGCTGCCAGGAAGCTTTGTCTGCCTGTGGCAGCTGGGACTGCTCTGTCTGTGGCCCAGCTGTGCCCTCATCTCCTGCAAGCATCATCAGGGGAGGCCCAGGCATGGCCCCTGCCCTTCTAGGCCAGATAATGAGTTCCATCTTCTAGCTAAGCAGCAAGGAATATTCAAGCTTGAGCTACTTTGTGGCTTGTCTTGTTCTTATGATTGTGTGAGTTTCACCTTATCACAGAGTTCCAACTGTGTAAAAATATATAATTATGCCTCTGACTCATTTACTTGGACACACACCCCATTCACATACACCTACACACGCAGTGTATGCTGCTGAGCTAGATATGAACACATGTGAACACTGCTGTGGCTTGTACATTAGAAGACTATTTTTTCCCTCCCCCAACACTATAAATAGTTTTAGATTTAAACTAAAATACACCCAGAGGCATTCAATCCCCTCCTTCCCTCTTCTCTCCTATTGGGAGAGGCCAGGCAGATGCTGTCTCTGGGACCAAGCTGTTTTTGGGTCACCAGCCATATACCAGAGTCCTAGGCAGGGTAGCACACAAAGGTCTCAGTTTCTCTCTCTCTCTGCTCTCAGCCAGGACAAACCAGCCTTTCGGGAAGTGATCTCCCAGCTGGAGCTGGATCCCAAGTGCAAAGGCCTGTCCTTTTCATCCTTCCTGATTCTGCCATTTCAAAGGATCACTCGACTCAAGCTGCTAGTGCAGGTAGAGTTTTGCTTTTCTCTCTCTCACAAAGGACTTCTGGATCACTCCTGGAATTTTCCTTTCCAGCAGCTGTGAATGGGGCTTAGATACAGCCACGATCCAACTGGATCGTTCATCCTAGAACTGGATGAAGCCTTTCCACAGAGTCAGACGTTCTCCACAACTATGGGAAAAGGATTTCAGTCACTCAGAGTCCAACCCCAAATTAGTGTTGAATTTGCCATATACCTTTTACTGAGTGAAAGAGTTGAGAAGGAGTTTGTCAAGCTACCAGAAGGGGTAGCAACAGTCCATTAACCTAGCTGCCTGACAGCTAGGATGGTGGCACACACAGGCAGAACAGCTGGATGACATAGGGGTGCTGCACCATGGTGGCTTGGACCAGTCAGCCATTTTCCTCCTGTGCTTTGCCATCTTATCTAAACACTGCTGGAGAGCATGTTTCTAGGGATGAGGAAACAGCTCAGTCCCAAATGGTCTTATCCCACTGGGAGTGCCAATAACACTGTCTATTAGTCCCAGCTCTAGTTGTTTATTAATTTATTTTTATAAAATAAGAATCTACCTGTTATATTTCTCTTTGATATAAGGTCAGATGGAAACAGAGAAAGAGGAACTAAGAGATGAGAGTCACTGTACTGTGTCACCTTTGCTGTAATTAGGCTGATGCCCAGAAGTAATTTGTAAGCTAGCAAAGACCTTTCTGTGCTCTCACATTGGGATCAGCATTAACACAGCCTTCTCTCCCCTGCAGAATATTTTGAAGAAAGTTGAAGAGAAATCTGACAGGGAATCCACTGCCCTGGATGCTCATAAAGAACTGGAAACAGTAAGTTTGAATAAGTTAACAGAATGCCATTAAGATTAAACCACGATGCTCATTTCACACACACACATTCCCCTGAAAAAATCACATGCAGACCGCATTCTATCCTGAAGCTGTTTCTTTGAATCCTGTCATTATGTTTCAAGAGGGTTTTTGGTTTTTTTCTAAAGTCTGAAAGATAGGCTAGTCTACTTGCACTTAGATGTCAGTGACAACAAATGCCTTGCTAACAATAGGTGTATATTTCTGCCTTAGGAAAGGGCAAAGAATGTTTTCCTTTAGAGCCTCCAAGAACACAAAATGAAGGTGATGGATCCCACTGAGAGGCATGATTAGGTGCAGAGTACAACTGTGTCAGGTTTCCTCCAACACAGCACACTTCTTCCTCTGACCTAGAATAACAGCTTCCTAATGAAGTACACAAGCCAGCTTTTGGCCCTCTTCCCTGAAGCTGGTAGGTAGGTGTGGAGTTCAGTTGTGCTCGTTACTGATGTGTACAAAACCCCAGGAAGGCAGTGGGATGTTTCCCATCTGGGCTGTTCCTGATATGGTTAGACAGGATAATATCTAGATGGTCTAGACACAGCTGGCAGCTACATGGGCTGGGACAGTGTTGCAACCCTTCTCCATCAGAAGCTTGGAACATCTCCTGACTCCTGCAGTTGAACACAAGTATCTGAAGTTGAAAACTGTGCTAGAACATCACAGCCTGAGGATGGGCTTGCAGTTTCTGACTGAAACACTAGAACAGAACAGGCTCTTAGATTTGCCCTGAACCAGCCTAGGAAATGTACACTTGGAGATCACTAGGCATAAAGACAGGGACTTTATCAATGAAGGATGTTCGACACTGAGTTAGTATTTGCAGAATTCCTCTTGACACATCTGGTAGCCAATTATTTTTTCCATTGGTCAGCAGCCTGAGGAAGGCTGTTCCTGTAGCACACAGATGACTGTAGCTGCTGATAGAAAAATGCTGGGTTTGTATTCAGTTACCAGTGGCTCATGTGTTCAATTTACTAATTCTTTTGCATGGTTAAACTCTCACTTTAAGTGTTTCAGCTTAGATACCTTAATATCCAGCTACATCCAGGCATCACAACAGAGATCATCTGATGCTTACTTTTTCTATAGCCTTATTTTCTCTCTTTCTGTTTGAGAGGCAAGAGCTGATCACAGTTTGAGTTACTGATGTTCTGATAGATTTTGAGTAGCAGAAACAGAGCACAAAGTGGAGCTTGCTCTCCAATGTAATTTTTCTACCTAGCCAGTTCTCAAGAGAGTTGCTCCTTATGAAACAGGCAGTGGCATCTAGGTTAAGGTCCCTGTAACAGCGTAGTGCTTGCACGTTGGTTGTGGTTTTTCAGTTAAAAGTTTGTACTCAGAACACAGCTGGGCTCTGTATGATGAACAGCTCTCTCCCTAGGACATTTCATTGCCCTGGCATCTAGTGCTGCTTGGCAGAACTACAACATTTGCATTTTTGAAAATAAGATGTTTGGCTTCATTCCCTTCTTGAAGATGATACTGTACATGTACCTTGTTTCAAATGTTGGGAACAGGGAAAATGAGATATATGGTGTGTCAGGATCTGGACAACAAGCTGTTCCTTTTGCTGTGCAACCAGAAGCACTGTTTTGTACTGTCTGGTTCAGTAACAGAATGTAGCCACCTAATATGTCCTCTGACAGTCAGCTTCCACCTGTAATACCTTCTGGGTGTTCGGGTTTTGGGGTTTTTTTCCCTGTTCTTTTTCATGCACCCACAGTGCTGATAAAAGAACTTGGCTTTGTCAATTCCTGTTTACAGCAGGGCACTTACCTAATCATGGTCAGGCCTTTTCAGGCTGCTCAACATCACTAACCTGCTTAAGGCCAGCAGAGACAAACCTTTGTGCTCTCTTTTCCCAGGTGGTGAAAGCATGTAACGAAGGTGTCCGGAAGATGAGCCGAACGGAGCAGATGATCAGCATCCAGAAGAAACTAGAGTTCAAGATCAAGGTATAAGCACAGGCTGGACAGTTTAGGTTCACTGTCTGCACATTGCAGACAGCCTCCAAAGGGGCCCCTCTGAAGGGGCTGCTGCAGGCACAGCACCTCCGTGTGTGCTCAGTGCATACCCGCACAGAGGCTGGGGCAGCACCAACGCCAGTGTGGTGTGCACATAGTGGTGGGTCATGCTGGCATCACCTCTCTGTGCACTGTGCTCCTGCTCCAGCACTCAGGTCTGGCTCTTCCCTCTTACCTCTCTTCAAAATGCAGGTTAGCTTTCAGCTGTTATTTTGCATACAAAATACGTTAAAGGTTGATGAAAGCTACAAAGCAAAACATTTTAAAAATGAAAAATATCCGAAGACTATCCCACCATTTTAATTCTTTCCTGTACTAATGCATTGTTTTCTGTCTCATTGTACAGTCTCTAAATACCTGATCTGCTGCTGATCTGTTTCGGCTCCATGAGGGAATTATTATTAAATCAATATTTAGGGGTGTCTGATCAGATCTGAGTTGATACACACCATGAAATTTCAGTGCTGAGTATAAAGTTGTCAGTTCTTTTCTTGAGTGCTGTAGAGATGCTTCTCATGCCTGTCTGCTTCATAAACTTTAAGGATCATATTTAGCTTCCAAGCAATCTTTTCACATACCTTAACAACCAAAACAAAAAAAAATTGTTTTTACAGAGCACTTTACCAGTGTGTCAGGGCTACCACTGGACAGTAGTAGATTAGGGAAGCTACACAGTTGCCTCCACATCTTATAAAGCTGAGGCTGTAATGACAAGCAGGAGCTGGTTCATCTCTGGAGCAGATCTGCCTTGGGGACTGGCATGGGTACATGGCTCTTCTGGGGAAAAGAGTGCAAGGAGTTGAAAAGAAAGATTGTGCCACCATGCATGTGATGAGCACTGGGAGTGAAGGTGGAAAGGGTATACAGTTATACAAGTATTTTTCAGTATTTCAGTCATTTGGAAGTATAGTGTTCTTCTAGTACAAGATGCACTTTGTTCTGGGCTTCTTGGTTTTAGCAGAATATGTGTTGAAACTCCAGCAGAAGTGCTGTGGTAGGTGCATGGACAGTATCTCCTCCTGACTGGGACAGACCCAACCAGAGGAAACCTGTTTAAACTTGAGTTTTTTATATCCAAAAAGCCAAATCCATGGTTTTGAAAGTCAGTCTTACTATTTAGGAAAGTTCAGCCATGGTGACAGGGTCTCTCTGGGAGAGATCAAGGCGTAGGGTGTTGTTCCATTCCGGCACTTGGCACTCCAGCATTGCCATCCTTAAGTGTCTGTCCATCCCAGGCCCCTGCTGTACCCCGTCAGACTTCTGTCACACTGTGCTGGCCTGTGTGGGTGGCAGAGCACACTGCCCTCTCCTTGCAGCTCTGCTCCAGCCTCTGCACTGCAAGTTGTGATGGGAGCTCACCACCTTTGCTTTTGCATCTCTTGGTGCTTTCACCATCATAACCACTTGAATCCATGGGGTTTTGCTGCTCTCCTGAACTGTGCCATCTTTTCCTCCCTTCCAGTCTGTACCCATCATCTCTCACTCCCGCTGGCTGCTGAAGCAGGGGGAACTGCAGCAAATGAATGGTCCAAAGACATCACGAACACTTCGCACCAAGAAACTCTTCAGAGAAATCTACCTGTTCCTTTTCAATGATCTGCTGGTGATCTGCCGGCAAATTCCTGGGTGAGTGCAAAATTCAGGCATGGTACTACCTGATATTTCATTAGTTCTGTTGCCCAAGGTTTATCCATCCTGTGATGCTGTGACCCCATCCTGTCCCTCAGGCATGGAGAGGGCATCCTGGCCTGACATGTACACCTCCCTCCAGCAGCCACCTTGACTTTGAGCACAGCTGACTCTTCACGGGTGGCACAGCTCTCTCCAGCAGAAAATTCATGGCCAACAGAAGTTAAACAGATCACAGGGCAGGTCTGCCAGCAGGGTGACTATGCATCCAGCAGTTTCTGCAGGGTGGCAATGAGTTACATTGGCTGGTGGGCTGACCCTGTAGACAGATCTTCCTGTCAAGAAGTGATTTTTGACTCATCACTGCCTAAAGAACAGCACGGATTTAGTCAGTTAAAACTCTAAGAAAGCCAACTGGAAAGTTAGATAAGCAGGGAGAGGTATAAATTTCGGCCTGAGGCCAGCAGTTACATTTGACATGATGTAACCTGCCTCAGGAGGGGAGGATGTGGTTGTGCTGAGGACTGTGTCTTGTGCAGGCAGACACTGGTGAAATACAGCAGCAGAGAACAGCACGCTCTTTGTGGCGTGAATTAGACCCACTGGGAGGGCGCATCTTGCCCGTCCACTGTTCCTAATGAACGTGTCGCCGCAGTGTCTGTGCACTGGGAAATGTTTTGCTTCTGTGGCAACTTGTATCCAGAAAACACAGAGGTACTTCATAAATAGGAATGAATTAGGCCTCACAATCCTCTTTGAGGGAGTGCCATCTGTATTTTGGATGTGGGGAGCTCACACAGAGCAAGCAGCTTGTTCCAGACTGTGAGGGATGCCCAGGGCAGAGAATGCAGAGGGTTTCTTGCTTTGCAGTGGGTTTTCACAGCCACACGCTCATCCCTTCCCACAGCAGGACATCTTTTTTCCTCCTGCCATGCAGCAGCTCCTGGTCTGTCCCCTCAGTACAGTTCTGGGTGGCTGAGGTCGAAGTCTCCTGCAATAACCACAGTTTTTCCTAATCTCCTCTCTAACCTTTCCCAGGGACAAGTACCAAGTGTTTGACTCTGCTCCCCGAGGGCTTCTTCGGGTAGAGGAGTTAGAAGATCAGGGGCAGAGTTTGGCCAATGTCTTCATCTTGAGGCTGCTAGAGAATGCAGATGACCGGGAGGCCAGCTACATGCTGAAGGCATCATCCCAGTGAGTATCGGTCACCCCGCCAGTGCTTGGCAGTGCTCTCTCCCTACATCCTGCCTTCGTGGGGACCAGCTGTCCAGGCTTGCCAGGGGTGGGCAGGGAGGGATCCCACTGCTGCAGCTGGCCCTACCAGCCTCTCTGCCCAGCATAACTCCTGCTCTGCCTCTGAAAGGCACTGGTCACCTAGGCAGGTTTCTCTCCTGTACAGTGTATTTAAGGCATCTGGGGTGGTGGCAGTTCCTGTTCTGGGACAGAGAGGTCAGAAATCAGCCCAGGCACCAGGCCCCAGCTGATTTACAGCCTGCAGCATATTCAGAAAGTAAATCCAAGCAGGATATACACTGACACACTCCAGTGGCTCCACTGACTCACAAGGATCATGACCATGCCTGACCAGCCCTGTGGAGCAAAGTGTCTTCTGCTTGTGGGTGAAGGTGGGAGGAAAGGCTGCTTCCTCCGTGTCTCCAGTGCTAATCTTGTGCAGCCCTTCTGCTGCTCAGGGCTTCCTTGTCTCCCTGGATACAGGTTTTCTGGCTCACTGATTTTTCACTTCAGGCAACAAGCTCAGGCTGGGAAAATGATTTGGCTGTGCTAGCACTGACCCAGTTGTTTTGGAGCACAGGGCATGGCTTTCTCACTGACCCAAGCCTTACCAGGCCCACATTTTCTAGCCACCAGCTAAACAGCTCCTAGAGACAATGCATATCCCCAGGGTGATGTTACCTGCTGTCAGTAGGCTGGTGCTCATCATTCATATTCCTAAATGAACACCAGCCCAGGGGTTGCACCCTGACCCCCGCCCCCACCACTGCAGCATCGGCATCAGGATGAGCCCCCAGTAGAGTGAGCAGCTGCACTTCTCCCCAGACATATGGCTGCAGCTCTGCTGCACTGAAAATAGAGATGTCAGTCACACTATGCGGGGCAAGCGCACGTGTGACGTCTGTGAGGTTTGGCTGTGCAGCAAACGATAAACCAGGCCAGGATTTGCTCAGCTCAGGGGAGGCAGTTGCAGGTCCGTCCTCTGCATCCTGTCCCATCTTCTAGGTGTCAGCAGCAGGTATAGATCCAGAGCATGGCTTGCCAACACGTCTTGAGCACTGAAATGTGACATACCAACAGCTGAAGGCTGCTGTTTCAGAGATGCAGCAATGATGGAAACAGTACCAGGCACAGACTGAAAAATGAAACAGTTAGAAGAGATAAGTGGGTACCAAACAGAGACTTCTGCATCTGTTCTACAGCTCTTGCATCAGGCTACAATGACCTGCTCAGTGGAAGCTTGCAGCTCATGCCCTGGGTGGGCTCTGCCAGGAGCTGACACTTTATTTGGACACAACCGGTTGCACTGATAGAACTGGAGTGTGGGTGGGCTCCTTGCAGGCTGAGAGGAGCTGAGCACTGTGGGTGGATCCATGGAGCCCTGCAAGGATCTGTGTGCAGGGCCAGCATGCAGACAGGGCCACAAGCACAACAACACTCTGGGTTTGACCTCTACATGTTATAGCTCCTCTGTGCACAGGGCCCTCATCCTCATCGTCACCTGCAGGTGTTTCCACTGGTCCTTGGCGTTGTTCTTCATACCTGAAATATAAAGTATTCCAAACTCCACAGGTCAACCTGCCAGCACTTGTCCTTTACAACCCCCTTTTAGGCTCCTCTCCTTCCTGAAGACACTCCCATGGCTTTTCATGTGTCAAACTCAGTCTTTAAAACCACCTGAGAAGGTAGAAAAAGCTGGCTCTCTAGCAGCTGGAAGCACAGCTGGTCCTCCAGACTGGAGCTGGAGCCTGTGAAGGTGAACTGCCCCATTTCCTCATGGGGCAAAGGGAAGCCTGAGGGGAGCCAGGCCTGGGACTTCTCCAGCATTTGTGAGATCTTCACACTCCCAACTGCAGGTCCAGGTTTTGCAGCGTGCTGTTCACATGGGTCTTGTTGCCATGCAAATGGTACCCTTGGTGTGCTGCAGTGCTCTTCTGCAAGGGAATTAATCAGCTCTGCCCTTTAAATGTTCCCACACAGCAGTTGAGGGAATAAATGGTTCCCGTAACTGCTTATCTCCTGGAAAAATTGCTCCTGTTGACCAGCCCAGCCAGGAGCTGCCTTTGCTTGTTACTTCTCAGAGAATGCCAGGCCCCCCACCTTTCTGCTGGCTCTGGGCAGCAATGCTAGCAGAGGGACTCTCCCCAGAGAGGGGCTGTGCTGTCTGTGGGGGACAGCCACGGCTGTGCAGCAGGGCCCAGAGCACTGAGTCACGTGTGACATCCCGACCAGGGTGTGCAACAGTGGGGCTCAGCATCACCACTAAGCCCAGGACCATGGAGGGGCAGGCAGGAAAAGGCTGGAAGGAGGAATGTGAAGTCCAGAACTGGCTGGGCAGGAGAACTAGGGCCCCTACAACTTTTCCATGTTCACAGCCTTGATTTGTCTCCCCTATCCAGGAGTGAAATGAAGCGCTGGATGATTTCACTAGCCCCAAACCGGAGGACCAAATTTGTTTCATTTACATCCAGACTTGTTGGTAAGAGACACAGCATGGGAGCTGGGAGCTCTTCACCCCTACCACAGGGCACCTTATTCTGCCTGATCTCAGTGCAGCCACATATCTGGGACCTCTACCAAAGCTGAACCCTCTCCCTGGGCTCCCCTCCTTTTCCACCATCAGTATCTGCTTGTCTTTGGGCCTAGCCCTGACCTCAACCCCTCCAACCTGTACTGGGCTGCACCAGCACTCTCCCTCCCATCCAGGCTGCTTGTGGCTGGCACTGTGGTGGTGACATGAACCTGGCTCCCTTCCCAAGAGTTCCTTCCCCAGTACCTGTAGCTGGGGCAGTCCCTGGCTTCCCCAGAGGCCCTTAGCAGATCAGAGGGACCATGTGCAGAGCTCATGGGGCTACAGCCACCCAAGCTGTGCAGTTCTTCAAGGGGCTCCATCCCAGTCCATTCCTCACTCTTGCCCTGTTCCTTGGCAGACTGCCCACAGATCCAGTGTGTCCACCCGTACGTGGCCCAGCAGCCTGATGAGCTCTCCTTAGAACTAGCTGATGTCCTCAACATCCTGGACAAGACAGATGATGGTATGGGGATGGGATGGGCATGGGCTGGGAGTCCCTTTGGGAGGATGGGCCTTTGCTGCAGGCAGGCGGCTGTGAGTCTCTCCCTCCAGCCAGGGAGAGGCTCTGGCATCAGCATCACAGCCAGAGAAGGAAGTTACTGCTTTCTAATAACCAATCCAGGTTGCCTAAGCTGTAGCAACACTGGCACAGCCTCCCAGCACCAGCTGTGGGCCATGGTAAAGCTAGCATAGCCACCCCAGAAATAACCCAGTGCTATTCTTACCTTCATGATGATTCACAGCCACGTGGTCTTGCTCTCTGGGGTACTCTTGTAACTGGTGGTCTCAGTCACATTGGGTGTCTGCTGGGGACCACTCCTGTGGCTACAAGGGCAGCAGAGGGCACTTGGTGGCAGCAGTGCCTGCTTTTTGCTGGCATCCCTTGAGTCAACTGTCTCCTCACACAATGCTGCTCAGGTGAGCGGGCCTCCTTGCTGGATGCACAACCTGGGTCTGCTCCAGCACAGGCCTCTGAGTAGCTTCCAGAAAGCTCTGCCAGCTCTAATGGCTCTTCCAGCACTACTGTCCCAGTGCAGGAGCAAGGGCCAGTCCTTCCCCACTTATGCCTGTCTCTGTCTATGCTCAGGCTGGATATTTGGGGAACGTCTTCACGACCAGGAGAGGGGCTGGTTCCCCAGTTCTATGGGGGAGGAGATCCTGAACCCCAAAATCCGAGCCCAGAACCTGAAGGAGTGTTTCCGGGTGCACAAGTCAGATGACAGTCAGAGAAGGAAACTGGGCAGCAGAAACCGCCAGTGACCACCGGCATCCCCAAGCATCTGGAGCACCTCAGAGAGGCAGAAGACAGAGGCTGCCAGCTGGGAGGAAGGTGGCACCTGTAGGACACTGTGGGGGACCTGGTGCACTGGATGAGGCACACACACTCATGAACTGTCGTTTCTAGGCCCCCAGAAGCACTGCTCCTTTTCTGGAGACCAGCGCTTCCAACTGTAAAATATCCCTTTTCCAAGTGTTCTGTAAAGCCCCAGAGAGCACGAGCTCAGCGGACACTGCCTGAAGGCCACCAATGAGCCACATGTGCTGGCTCAGGCTGCTTGGGAAAGGCAGTGGCTGCAAACATCACTGAGCAATTAATATCACCTGGTTTAAGCACTAACGGCTCATTGCTACCTTCCAAGTCTGGAGTGCTCTGAACCCAGCATCTCACAGGGGGAGAACTGAGGTCATTGGCAACAGGCTGGGATGAGCCCCAGGAACTCCACCACCCTTGTCCTGCTATGAAGCTGCTGGGCTCATTCCCACAGCAGACCCTCGATCTGCTTCCAGTCAAATGCTCTGCAGTGCTCCACACCCAGCTCTTCTCCAGCAGCAGCCCAGCCTTGCCAGCCCTGACCATCTCTGCCTGCCTGACAACCTCGAAGCACATCTGGGCCCTGTCCCATGGCTCAGCCCCCTCTTCCACAGCCCACCTCCTTCTGCAGGGCCACTGCAGAACCCCAGCATCATGGCCTTTCCTGGCTGATTGTGCACTTGTGGTCTTTGCTACTTCCCTGCTGCCAAGGCCAGAGCAGGGGTGACTGTGCCAGTGCTGTCTTGCACGCCACATGAACCACGGGAGCACCAGCAGCCCCAGCTGCCACACAGCAGGGGAGTGACCTTACCTGGGAGCTGCTGTCCTGCGTGCTCTGGGAGGCCCAGCAACCGCTGCCTGCATGCTCATCCCCACCCCCATCAGCCTCCCTGTACAGGCTCACCTCTGTGTATATATGCAAGTCCTGTGGCCAGCAGAGCCAGCTCGTCACTCCTTCCAGCTGTGGCACTGAGCAACGCATGAAGCCCCAGGCACAGCATTGAGAGCAGCCTGGGGACAGACCCATGGCAGCCACCCCTTGTTCAGCAGTCCCACACGTGGCTGAGGGCCCCTCAGCTGCAAGCTGGGCCCAAGCTGTGGCCAGCATCCATTAGGAAAATCAGTTATTTGGCACCTTTCTGTAACACAGCAGAGGATTGTCTTCCAGGGATTGTAGCCTGTGCTGATGGATGCTCTGGCCATGCCATGGCCATGCTCAGAAAGGGGACAGAGAGCAGCTGCAGACAGAGCCATGCAGCAGCCATGGGCATGGCAGGGACGAGCACAGCCACACCAGCAGGAACATGAGGAGAAAGCAGGAGGCTCAGAAGCTGTGAAGGGAGGCTATGGAACTGCTCTTTGGACCACATGGGGTGTGCAGAGTGAGGCCGAACACAGCTGAGGAGGGTTCCAGGGCTGTCCCCAATGACACCACAGCCCTGGGACAGCCAGCCCAGAGCCAGCACCCAGGATCAAAGTGGTGGGAGCCACAGCATTGAAGGGGAAGAGAAGGCATTCTTCACTCAGGCCCAGATCAGTGCCACCACATTAGCATGTGACAACAGCTGGCATGGCTGTGCTGCCTTGGCCAGCTGTGGGAAGTTCATATTAACCAACAGTTCACAGTCATGGCCCAGCCACAGAGCCGGGCCAGGAAGGACTTGCAGCCTCCAGTCTGGTGCATTGGGCAGATTTAATGGGGACACCCCAAGCCAGGTCCCTCCAGCAGCACCCCACAGTCAGCTTTCTGAGATAATGAAACC
This sequence comes from Phylloscopus whistleri, assembly GCA_017589585.1. NCBI lineage: Eukaryota > Metazoa > Chordata > Aves > Passeriformes > Phylloscopidae > Phylloscopus > Phylloscopus whistleri. The sequence continues at coordinate 374,922 of JADMLD010000044.1, forward strand.
TCCAGCTCAGGATCCAAACCTTGCAACAGACACAAATTCACTAGTGCAAACCCCAGAGGAGCTCCAGGAAATCCTTAAAATTACCTGCGAAATCTCCACATCTCGTATCATCCAGCTTGGCAGCCCAGCAGCCAGCCCAGTCCAGTGCAGGGCCTGCGGCCACACCTGCCTGCCTGGCATGTTTCTCACAGCACAGCAATGCTCCCTTGCCCATCAGATGTTTCACCAGTTCCCCAGTGCCAGGATGCCAGCTCCTCATTGCACAGCTCCATGGAGAGGGGCTCAGTGCCCTGTCCCATCACTCACTACCAAGCCCTGGGATTGCTACAGCCGCTCCTGCTCTGCTGCGATTCCACCGGACTCCAGATGCCAGGCACAGGCTGTGCCATTTTCAGGCGCTGAATGGCATCCAGTGTTATTTCCTCAGACCCACCCCTGCACGCCTCCATCTCAGTGGTCTCCAGTGTTGTACAGGGCCAGGCCTGGGGCCCACAAGCACGGGCTAAAGTCCCCCAGCCCACGCCAGACTGCCTCAGCGAACTGAGGGGAACTTCTTGTTGTCTCGTTTTCCCGTGTGATAAAATGTAGCTGAGCAAGCCAGCACCAAAACGCTTGTGTGTCTCCTTCCTCCCCGAGACTGACAGACATTTGTGTGTCTCCTTCCCCATTCCCTTCCAGTGCAACTGGCCCAAATGCAGTGGGTGAAAATGGGGTTGCTCATGAACTTGGGGTGGCTTGCACCCATGAAGAACCCTTCCCTAGGAAAGCTGTGCAGGGTGATGCCCAACACTGTTACCCATCACTCAGACTAGACGCAGAAGGGCCCCTGTGAGCTCCCAGCTCAAAGCTACACACTGCCACGGGTTCCTTCTGAGTGGGGTTGACAGGTCCTGCCAGGTCTGTCGCACCCAGGAGATACACACACCCCCCAAGGGCAATGAGCACTCGATGCAGCCTGGCTGCCCAGCACAAGACCAGCAGTGCTTTTCCCATATCTGTGGCACCATTTCTCCCAGGGCCCCAGGCAGACAGTTCAGGAGCAGTTGAGGGCTGGAGACAGCCCAGTTGTGTAACAGAAAAATCTTTTATTGAGTTCAGGAGGCCGAGAACTTTCTCAGTGTGATGACGACCAAGGCCACAAGCACAGATGTACCCAGGAGGGAGGCAATGACAATGGCACCAATAGCTCCAGGCCCCAGCGAGCCTGCAGGGAGAGTGAAAAAGGCATGAGCTCAGCAGAGGCAGTGGGGCCCAGATGGGAAGGGCTGCAAGGATCACCCCACATCCAGCATTGCCCCAGGCATCAGGCCACACTCCCGCCCTGGAGCTCCCTGCACTGGCCATGTCCTGTGTCCTCACACAGCCCAGGTATAGTCCTGTGCCAGCCACCACCACCTCAGCCAGCCCCCGATGACAAGGACAGCTGTCACAAAATGGGTCGGCGGTGCCCAGCTTTCCTGCTGACACTCACACTGGGAGAGTTGCTTTGCTTGTGGCAGGACCACATCTCAGCTGGTGGTTACTGTCAGTCAGGAGCCATGAGCCAGGAAAGGCACTCATGGCTCTCTGTTCAGGGAGCTCCCAGCACGTTCTGTCCTGAAGAGCCCTCCCTGCACTCAGGGCAGTTTTCTTTCAGGGCAGGTGCCTGCCGTGACAGGTCATGGGGCAGAAAGAAGGGTCTTGGAGCCATCTTGGGGCTGGCAAGGGTTCCGCAGCAGAGGCTTTTCAGTAGGGAAGTTTCCCCGACCAGGAAATAAAGGCAACCCTCCCCCTCCTCAGCAGTGTGGCTTTAACCCTTCCTGGCAGGAGACAGGCCCACAGGGAGCAAATCCGCCGTGGGCAGTACCTCTGGCAGCCACTCACCGTCCCCGTTGTCCAGCCGGTGCAGGTGGGTGGTGTCCTCAGGCTCCAGCTCGGAGGTGTACGGGGGGAAAGGCCGTGGCGTCCGACAGCCGGGCGGTGGCGGTGGCAGCGTCGAAGGGACCGGCTCCGGAGGGCAGCTCGGGCGGCTCGTTCCAGAGGGTGGGGACCGGGTCCTGCGGGTACTCTGCTGGAAAAAAAGCACCCACGGGCATGGGGGGCCCGGACAGGCTACTAGTGACAACCACAGCTCAGCAGCTCCCTGGGCTTCAGCTGCCTGCCAGGTGCCCCCGGGGTGGATGAAGGGTGAGCTGAGGGCTGAGAAGCCGGGTGTGGCAGAGCCCTCCTCCGAGGGGGCACCACCTCTGCTGAACAGCCATACCCAGAGCAGCCAGAGGCAACGCTTCTGTGGCAACCTGGGGTACACACGGGACAACACAGAATGCCCCGACACCCTGCAACTTCTGGTCACACACAAATAGGCTCCACATTAACATGCACAGCTGGTTTGTTTCGGATGCCCTTGGGACTGGACTGGGAAGGGCTGTCAAGCTGCCAAAAGGCAGAGGCCACCAGGCCACCTGTGCTGGCCAAATTCACAGCATCTCAGGGCCCTTTTGTCCTGTACCACCAATCCGTGCTGTGCAGGACGTTGGAGGTGCTGGCACAGCACAGGACACGGCTCCCCCAGACAGGACCCCAGAGCCTCGACTTCCCCCTGCTGCACCCCCGCCATACCGGGGAGATGAAAGCCAGGCCGGGTGCTGTTTAATGTTACCACTCGTCTCCTGTTATTCCTTCCTGCCGTGGGTCAGAGACCAAGCCAGAGAGCCCTCCCTGTGTGTGGCTCACTGAGCGCTCCCTGTCAATGCCCAGCCTTGTTCAGGTGGGCTCTGGCAGGAGCAGGAGACATTCCACAGCTCCCTGCTGAAACCACTGGGAATGTTGCACTGGGGGGAGAAAAACGAACAACATTTCACTGCCAGGCCGCACCTGAACTGACACAATAGTTATCAGGACTGGGAAATAGGGAGTCAACAGCTGGAGCAAGCAGCCCTGGTTCCCTGGGCAATGCACAGAGGTATCCCCAGGCACCCCAACTCTGGCATGTGAACCTTGGTGTACCAGGGGCACTTGAAGACTTGTCCCAGGTTCTCTGTAGCCCAGGAAGAAAGATGGCAGCAGCACATCTTGGCAATGCCAGTCCCAGTCTGAAGTGCCTGGAGCCCTCCTTGCCTCCTTATGGACAGAAGGCACTGTGGGAGGAGAGCAAAAAATTCTCACTAATGGGCTGCACCACTTTGTTCTCCCTTAAGATCCCTCCCTGGAACAGGAGGGCCAAAACACTCACCTTTCCTGCTGATACAAACCCACTGAGAACTTACTGCAGGGCATGCATCAAAGAGGAGCTCCCACCATCCCCAGAGCTATTCCAGGCTGCCCACAATCTTGGGAACACAGCAAAGTTCTAGACTAGTTTTGAAAGCTCTTTCTACAGGCAGAAAAGCTACAGGGTGTCCAGTGAGACAGCTGGCAGGTTTAAAACCTGGTCCAATGAGCATTGACAGAGACAGTAAATCACCAGTGTGCAGCCTGTGCTAGTTAGACTCAGGCAGGAACCCAGCTAAAGCTGGGTGTAGCAAAGAACACCCACCGAGTCCTCACACACTTGGTACATCCATGGTCTCTGCACCAGAGGTGGCACCAGCTCCCCCATACAAGCACACAGAAGTTTGTGTTCCACAAGAGCTCCCCACAAACACGTGAGCCTTTGCAGGGCCCTTCCCAACCTCTGCTGCAAGATCAACCAGCAAAGCTGAAGACTCATAGCCCATCCCAGGGCTCTTCCACAAAGTGCCATTTCCAGTGGACCTCTCTACTTCAAATCCTGTGGTTTCACTGCCAGAGAATGGAACAGGAGGAAATAGAGAATTCAGTGAGCAAATGTAGTTAACGCAGGAGACAACCAAGCAGAGCTGGGTTATTTAGCCAGCAACAGTGGCTTGGGGAAGCTGTTGGTGTAGGAACAGACCAAACACATGGAATGCTTTGGAAGCCCTGGTTCTCCCTGCTTTTGTAAGGGAGAAACTCCACACAGAAGAGCCACACTCCAGCTGCGACCTTCCTGACTCTGTCAACACCTCCAGGACCAGAACCAACACTGCCACTGTCCCCACCTGGCAGAGGAACACAGTGCTGGGAGGACAGTGTTGCTTCCTTTCCCAAGAATGTTTTTGTTCTCCAGAGCTGCATGTATACCTTGTGTGTGATCAGGGACTGGTGTTAGCTCAGGTGATCTGTAACAGATGCAGGAACCATCCAGGGAGACTGTATGACCTGGGCTGGGGCTTCCCAATCCCAGCTCTCAAAGGGATGAGGGGGGAGCACTATCTCTTCTTCCAACCACAGTGCAAAGGTCCTACAGGTGCCACCAGACCCAGAGGTGCCAGGAAGTCTCTCCTGTTCTCAGTGCATCTAACTCCTGAAAAATTTCTGGCAGCTCTCTTTAAGCAGGGCACAGAGGTTATTTTTGATAGCCACACAGAGGAAAGAGTCTGTTTATGATCTCCATGATTTTTAAAACTTGGATGGCTGCTGGATATGTATTTTGTTAATTCCCCTCATCCAACTGACACACACTTTCAGTTTGCCCACACAGAAAGGGCAGAATGTGCTTAACGTGCATTTGCTGTCCTGAGTTCTTGTGGTTTTACCCTACTGGCATTTCAGCCCAGGGAAACACAACCCCTTTCAGTCAGGTCTGGTGCCTCAGGAACAGTTGTGAGCTCAGAGGCAGCAGCGGATTCCTGCACACACACTGAATGAAGCTGAGCCTCCCCAGGAGCCATGCTGATCCCCTTATCAGCTCCTGCCCCTCAGTGCTGCTGGAGCAGGTGCCAAGGGCCCTGCCGTGGGCACACAGGGTGGGGAACACAAAAGGAGAGGCAGGTTCCTCCAGAGCCTGTTGCTGCAGCCTGGGAGAACATCTGCTCATAACCAACACTGTTCACTCCATGTCCCTCCTTTAATTTCCCCCGTAACCTAAAAGCTCATGTCCTCACATGCCTCCACTCCTGCCAGGTGAGAAGCCCAAGCACTCATCCAGCTATCCTCATGCATCCAGCAGGTTTCTTTAATAAGCAGAGGTTTCGTACTTGCTTCCCTGACAGTCCCAATGAGTGCAAGCCACACTGCCACAGGCTGGAGTGGCAGATCTCTAATGGACCCACATCAAATGCCACAATCCCATTTCAGTCCCCTGGTAAAAGCAAGGACAGAGTTTGTGTCAGGCACCAAACCCCAACACATGCACACTATTAGTAAGGTCTCATGTCTCCAAGCAAGACACTGAGGCCTTTTCCAGTCACCTGCTGGATAGAATCTGAAGAGATTCCATGTACAGGCAGGGGAGCCAGTTCAGGAGGTTCAGATCTCTGCTCTGCTGCTGATGTTTTGGGTGACCACCACAAGTCATGCTCCTCCCAGGCTCAGTTTCTGTGTGCATGAGCAGGAGACCAGGATCTAAACACCATCTACAGAGAAAGCAGCACCACAGTGGCCAGGCCTTCCCACCCACACCATCAGTTCATTCTCACTGTGACGAGCAGGACATGGCCTGTGAACCTCAACAAATGCCTCAGTGACAGCTCTGGACTCAGCAGCAGCCCTTCCCAAGGAAAGGGCAAGTTGAAGGAAAGCTCTATGGCCATGGGGCAAGAAACAGCATCCTTATCTTGTAAAAACACCCAAACACACTGCCATCTCCAAGGAGGGAGTGCAACCAAAAGCTGGAAACTAAGTATCGAAGGCAAGGTAGTGCTTGGCTTTCCTGCTCACCCAAGAACTTTGTAGAAATAAAGAATTAGAAAGAAACATGCTCAAAACACACCATACATCACAAGACCAGATGTTTAACATCTGGGAGAAAGCCATGCATTAGCTGTGCTGCCATCAGTCTCAGGACAAGTCCCACCTCTAGAAAGCTCCTGTGGTGCACTCACATGGTTTGCTGGCCCTGGAGGGACTTGGCAGCCAGGGGCACATGGAGGGGCTGCCAGGCTGCTGAGGCACACGAGTGACCCACCAGTGCCAAGGCTCTGTGCCTCAGTGCCAGCTCCAGAGGCAGAGAAGCCTCCAGGCCCTGGCACAAATGAGCTCTTCCCCAGCAGTAGCTCTGTCTCAGCACTGAAGCAGAAGCTGAGGGCAACTGTTGCTTTCAGACTAACAGTAAAAGCCTTTTCATGAGAAATACAGTTGGAGAACACTCAGGAGAACAACGTGCAATAATCTTATTGGAGTTTTACTGGAGATGGAACTGGACAAAATGGACTAAATTAGAGTATTCTGCAGAAGGCCAGGCAGATGATGGCAGTTCTTCCTTCCCACATGTTAGCACTATGAATCATCTTATTTTAGGGAAATCTCTTAGCTGTACTGTCTTCTCACTCTCCCCAGCACAGGTTAGTTATAACTGAGGTGAGGAAATGGGAAGAAAATATCAGTTACCATAAGGAAATACATAATGAGTTTTCCAAGTGATGCAGGGGCCAGTGGAACTCCAAACACATGGGCTGTAGAGAGATCTGGAGGGGATGATGGCAAAGGCAACTTGACAAAACTGCTATTTCCATTCTCAGAAAGAAGGTGGTGGGGTGAGGCCAGCACAGTGACGTGGTAACCAGTACCCCAGGTACTCAGTGACTGAAAGGTAGAGACTGGAAGAGTCTCTACAAGTGACAGCCCCAGGGGAAGCCAACCAAATCTGAAGGCACCAGACCCTCCCCCACAGGCCAACTGTAAGACCTTAACGCAGGCAGATGTGGCCACATCACATCATTGTCCCTGGAGGTTACTTGCCAGTGGCCAATATCCTTCTTCACACAAGCTGACTTTAGCACCTCATCATCCTCACTCTCCACCTCCAACCTAGCACCATATTCAGGAGGCAATAGCAGCATCAGAAATTTATAAGGAGTGTTGGAGCAGAGCAAGGTTGAGTAATGGCTTACAAAGTCCTGGTTTAAGTCTGGACAAATCTGCTGGAACGACAACATCTTTTCCTGAAATTTGCCGAACAAAACCCATTTACTGCTACCCACGTTCTAGTACTTAAGCTTTAAAAAAATCTTCCTAATGATCTTTTATTCTCCTGTAGCTGAAAACCAAGACACACAAGCTGCTACAGAAAGATATCCTTGGTCAAGTGTTTTCCTGTGTCTTTTCCTTTAGTGTGTGTACTCTGTTGCTTTTTTTCCCCAGACTCATCCTGATGTGCTACTGCAGTAAAACTACTGCATTTCCACATTAGCTCAAAACAAGCTCATGAGCCCACATGTGGGTTTAAATACCAAATATACACAATTCAGAACCAATGCCTTGCAAAGGCTTTGTACTAACTTCCACCTCACTTGGAGCTCTCAATCCATTATAGGAATTGAAACTAGGTTTGCTGATAGGGAAAAAATAAAAATCTGCTCTTCCCAATCCCTCTGTGCTCTAGGCCTACGTGCCGCTTGGGTTTGGAGAAAGAGGAAGCGGAGAAGGCTTAGGTTTGTCACAGACCCTTGAGCTGGCCATTTCCTGTTGCACCCAGATGATGTGGACAAAAAGGGTTAAAGATGTGCTTGGTTGCTTCCCCATCTTTGACAAACGTAATGTTGGAAAGAGCTCAGTAACCTGGAGAAGTTCACACTTCCAGCAGTTGCAGAGCCCTGACCATGCTGTCCAGGAAATCAAACCAGCTGGGCAAGCAGCCAGCACAGAGAGGAGACCCATCCAGGACATGGGGTCTGCATGACCAGCACCAGCTGCAGCCGTCTCCAAGGCACAGCTCACTCTGGAGGGCTCTGCTGGGGAGTCAGAGGTGCTGAGACGAAAGGGCAGGGGCTGGTGAACTCTGAGGCCAGCAAGGGGCTGTCCAGCCCCAGGTGGCCATGGCAGGCACAGGGCCAGGGCAGGGCTGAAAGGAGCCCTTCAGCAGCAGCACAAAGGGCAGCCTGTGGCGGGCAAGGCCAGGAGCTCCTGTGTGCAGCAAGGCAGAGCTGCGGTTCTGATGGATACTAAGTAAACTTGTTTACAGAAAGACAGGGCTGTGAGTGTATGTGCTGAGACCAGAGGGCTGGCTGTGTGCCCTTCCCCTCTTTGTCTGCACCAGGCCTGAAATTTCCTTTCCTAACGGAGTAAAAGGCAGAAAAAGTTCCACTGCTCCTCAAAGCACCTGTACTGGGCGCAGAACTCTCCATGTCAGGCAGCAGAGAAGCATGCTGCTTCTGAGATGCCTTCCTGTCCAGGCTGGTTCCCTCCTGCCCTCTCTAAGAGGGAACAACCTGTTAGAGGCCTTAAGTCTCTGAAACACCGCAGAGAAAGCACAGAATCTCCCCTACACCCCAAGATCTGAATGCTGCACTCCCCAGTACAAAGCCCTTCAAGCCTCACTACGTGAGCACAAGATAACAGGATCAGGCAAACTCAGGAGTGCATCACAGGAGCAAAGTGACACAGGGCAGCAGCACCAGGCACAAACCACAGCTGCAATGCCAGAGCAAGCACATGGAAAAGCCGGAGTGGGGGAAAAGCAAATGCACCAAATTCTGGAAATTTAAAACAGCACAGAAGAGATCTCAGCTTGTAGAGGAAGTAGATTGAATTCTCACTGGAAATCAATCACTTCCTACAGAGTGAAATACTGCTAATGATTAAGAAAAGTCTTACCTGGCATGGGGAAAGAGCATGGCAGTTCTGAGAGTAAGAGCAAGGCACAAACTGAAACTGTGCTAAAATGATTAATGTTCCACTGTACAAAAAACCCTCATGGTTTGAGAAGGAAAGAACCCACCCGCTTTTTAGTGCTTATTTCTTAGTTACTCTGAAGGTTTCCCAGCATGAAGGTGTCCCAGAAGGAGAAGATACACCTGCTGCACTAATTCTGCTCCTCCATCCACAGATGTTCCAGCCAGCAGTGAATTCCCCTACCCATATGAAAACTGCTTTAAAAAGAATTCCATAACTTGATCTGATAGACAGCTTGCCCTGCGAGGCAAGATGCTCAGAAGAAACTGTGAGAGAACTGCAAAACAACATTGCTCCAGGTCCTGGAAGGCAGGACAGGAATTCAGGAAAACAAATGCTGTGCCTGTTATCTTGGCCCCAGCCATCTCTTCAGCCTCACCTCCACTGCAAGCAAGGCTTTGGGGGAAGCAATTCCCCATTAGAGCTTCCACCTGCATGCTTGGAGCCCATCAGTGCAGTGGGTTTGGAAGTCAGCTTTTCCCCAGTTGTACAACCCACCTGAGACCTGCAGCCTGTGAAGCTGCCTGTGCCCTTGGCTCCCTGCAGCCAGCACAGCTCTGCTGAAGGCAGGAGCAGGTAAAGCTGAAATTAGTAACGATGCCCAGAAAAGTGGTGCTTTATACAACAGGCATCTCTCCCATTCTTCTTCCCATCACCTCACTGAACCAAGTCAGAGCCAGGCACCTTTCCAGCACTGCTCTGCTGCCCCAGCTCCAGAGCGACCCCAGAAGGATGCACACCTTGGCTTTGGACTGAGGTTTTCATGGACACTTCCCTAACTCTGCCTAAAGCAGCTGTTGTGCTCTGCTGTAGTAGAGAGCCCAGAAGGAACCAGGAATTGGCACACATGATTTAGCCAAAAAAATAAGTTTCTTTCCGTAACTGTAACTTCTTCCTGCCATTAAAAGCTGAGGGACAGCTTGTCCCATCAGCCACTGAGAGGTTTTCCATCTCCTGCTGATTGATGAGTGCACTGACCCCCACCCACCATCACTCACATCAGTGCTACTGCCATTCTGCTTCGGAAAAGTTAAAGGGTTTTCTCCACTGAAAATATGTTCTTGCTCACCAGCAGCCACCAAAGCTAGCTTCCCCTCATCAATTCTAATTCAATACATATTTAGGGATGTTTTCAGGGAAGGGAGAAGAAAGAGAGGCAGGGTAGTAGAGGATCTCCCATGCTTTTGGGCTTTAAATGCAAACAAAGCTCCTTACCTGCCAGCACAGCAGGGACCAGGATGCTGCACAGCGTTAGCAGGACCAGGCGAAGGACTCTGTGGTACAGCATGGCTTCCCTCAGAAAAAGCATCAGCAGGAATCCTTAAAGCTCTTCAAAGGACAAAACAACTCAATTTTTACTGGTATAATAAAAATTTTGTTCAGTCAGGTAAAACAAAAAAGAAAAAGAAAGAAAGAAAGTCCTTCACAAAAGCAACTGTGCAGGGAGAGAGTGCAAAGCCCAGCAGAGCCTCCCTCGCTCTGGCTCCAGGAGCACACCTCCTCCCAAAGGCAGCTCCACCCTCCCAAACTTGTGCCTGAAACCCCATAGGCAGCCAAGCAGAGCCATCAGGACCCTGCCAGGCCACTGCACACATGAGCAGTTGTTGGTGAGCCCTTCCCAGAGGCCACGAGATGCTCCTGGAATGCCTTCCCTCAGGCTGGCCATCCGAGGCACAGGAAATAACACAGGAGCCATCGGGGCAGCTCAGCCCAAGCCCACTGGAGGGCTCTGCTCTCCCCCACTGTGCAGGGTGGCAGAGCACTGCAGGGTGGGGGGAGTAAAGAACAAGGGCCTCAATCTTCCAAGGCTAAAATGCTCTGACACAGAGCCAGAGCAGCTCCGTGATATCCTTGTTCCTGGGTGGAATACTTACAGAGCTGGCCTGGCAGCCATGGGTGGTCTCAGAACTGCTGTCAAAGTCTCCAAGTGTTCCAGGCGAGTCGCCCTTGGCAGGCAATGCCAGCATCCTCCTTGAATCCCAACTGCTCAGGCACCACCTCCTCCTGCCAGCCTCTGCCACTCTGTCCCTGCCTGCCTCGGGGGCTCATGATAGTTGACAGCACAGAAAACCCAGGTTTGTTTCAAATCACATTTGCAGCAAAAAAGAATGGGGAAAGGATGAGGTGTGTAAGAAGGGGAACACTCCAGCTGATTGTCACAGAAGAAATTTCATTAGTATTTTGGTGCTGATAGGATGATGAATAGTTGATGGTTTCCCATCATGTAATGAATACATAAACTTCCCTAATGTCACTTCTTTATGCTCTGAAAATATGACACAAGTAGTTTTGTCTAAAATTTCAGATTCATATTGTTCTGCAGCGATCGCTTTGCTTTTTGGAGCCCCTATTTTCCCCATCCCTACTGATCAAATGACTCTTGCTATAGAAAAGGGCCCTGCTTGCCACAGAAGGTGACAAGGCAGTCACCTGAGCACACAATCTGCACATGCCACCACCTTACCTCATACTAAAACACAGAAACCAGAGTATTTCAGTATTAGGAACAGCTGATCTTCCCCACTGGTCTATTATCTACAAATTCTCAGGAGCCAAGTGAAGTCCTCAAGTCTGACAAATTATTGCACATTTTCCCTGCTTGCATTTCTGCATTTTCACGTAGCAATCCAGGAGCTGTTCCTTTCCTTCTTCCCAGCCGAGCTCAAAACTAACAGGCTTTTGTGTACTTGTAACATGGTGTAGAGCAATCCAAAATTAGCTTCCAGAAATTAGATCATACCACTAAACACCAGAAAGCACTTATGAACCACACACGTTACATGCTAAAAAGAGAAGATATTAAAACAAAGTCAGGTTATCAGCCTAAACACAAACTGTTCTCTCAGATATCAGCTAAACATCATGCAAAGCTACCGTGTAAGTTACACCTTAGCATACTTATTTTCCATGGTCACGTGAATGACAGGACATTTACCATTACCTTTACTGGGATTTTCCACACAAAAACAAGTAGAAAAAAAAGGAAAATAAGTCTAAAAAGAGAAACCTACAAGGTATCCCTGTGGACTTCAGGCTGAAGGGAGAAATAAAACCTCTCATTTAGGGCAGTGCATTGGAGTGCATGGGGTGGGCACCGACTGGCAAAGAAGGCTCCATGGCCAAGTGTTTGTGTTAAGAGCAAACCAGCCATGGCTTGATCTCCTCTGCATAAACAGCACCAGCGTGAATGCACACGTTTCTCTACAGACAGCAGAGGAAAATTAAAGCTTTCTTGTTAGAAATTTCCAATATCAACTTACTGGTGTTTATTTGGACTCTAAAATTATCAACTAGAAAAACCAGCCAGTATTCCTCACCAGGGAAGAAATAAAGCAGCAGCTGTTGTTCCACATCCTGTGTATTTGCTTGCTGTTTCTTGATGCAAACTGTTGCAAGTCGAGTTTGGGTGAGTTTTAGTACCAGGAATTATCTCAATACTCAGCTTTGACAAAAGCAAGCAGAAAGTTTTCTCTCAGATATAATACAACCAGGTTTTATTTAAGTTCTCTCTTTTTTCCCCCCCCACACTGGCAAAAGTTCAGAGGGAGTTTAAAGTTTTGTAAACATTTTAACTACCCCTCTTCCCCCTTTTTATGAATTTACAAAGCAAAGGAGACAGGGAGACCAGATTTGCAACAGTTCCAAGTCTCTCCATGCTATTGGATCCAAAAACTATATACAAGTCTGCAGCAGTCTCTGTATAGTTACTGTACATGTTTGGGGATGGGGGAAGAGAGAGGAGGAGGAGGGGAAGGTGACCCCAAAAAATGAATAAACCAAACAAAATAAAATCCAAAGCCAAACTGTTCTTGAGCAACTCAAACTGTTTTCTTTAGGCAGTGATGACAGAATAACAGACACCTTTATACAACTCCACCAAAACTGCAGCATAATCTCCCTTCGCAGGTTACAGCCCTCTGGGGACGGGAGATGGGACCAGGGGGCTCAAACTAAGTGCATTTGGCAGTTTTCCTTCTCTGTCGTTTGTGGTGTGTGTGTGGGGCTGGGTGGTTACGTGGAGCAGGGAAGGTGGTGTTAATCTTTCCGTGAGAGAGGAAGGTTATGACTCCATAAACACTCAGAGGTTATGGATCCCAGTGAAGGTGCGTGAAGTACTTTTAAGGTGTAGAAGATAAGCAGGGCCATCATTGCACAAAGCTTCGTCCTCCAGTGTCTCTCTCCATGACGAAAGGGCATCTCTGCTCGATACCTAAGCACTGCTTCAAGTGACAACCAGCTGAGGCTGCTGGCACATCTCTGAAAGCCAGGGTCCACCCTCTCCAGAGACTACAGATCCACACTGTAAAGATCCCACTGTCTCTTAAACGAGACAAATTTGCAGGAAAAGAGCTCAGAATAAACTGGTCCTAACCCTCTGAAGGTAGCACTTAAAGGGTAAATTCAGCCTGAAAGAAGAGATGCCACCCCCCTTTTTCCAGAGCAGAAGTCCCCACTTGTCCAGGAAGGCTGGAGAATGCCGACGGGAACTCCACCAGCTTCAGCATCACCACCTAATGAAGACAGACTCGAGCTTTCCCTCCAAAAATTATGTGCTGAGAAGGGCTGGCAGGGGGTGTGCAACTTCAAACCAACCCAAGCTAAACTGTGCCCGCTACCGCCCCTCTCCTGTTGCCAGTTTCTAAGGGTAGCTTATGAATGCAACTCCTGGCCAGGAGAGCACCTCTTGCCCTGATGGAGCAGCCAAGTCAGTATCTGTGTGGCATTTTGGTTTTGACCAACATCTGTTAACCACAAACTCTCTCTCAATCTCTCTCTCTCTCTCCATATGACTGCACGTGTTGGATGTGGTAAGAGTAACCAGGAGAAGGAAGCAATGCTTTGCGGAATCCCAATTGATTTTTTTTTTCCAGGTATGTCAGCAGAATGAATCACAGCACAGTGAAAGCTTGCTGCCCAATTCAGCCTTGTTGGGAACAAAGCCTAACTCCCACCCTCCCGGGACTCTGAACAAAGTCCACTGGAGCGGGCTGACAGTAGGAACAACGCCTGTGCAGTCCTGGGCAGGAAGGGTTTGCTGGGGCCAGAGGAAGCAGCCTGAGATGATTGATCCTGTGATTCACTGCGAGGCAAAGAACAACACAAGGTGGAGAGTATGGTGTCCAAATGGAGAATCCATGGTTAACAGATGCAGGAAAAGCCAGTTGATTTGCACATGCTCAGTAGTCTTCCAAAGTCTCTATTTCTCCCATATTGAGCCGCTCTGATGAAGCATTCACTGAAAACCCTGTGAAGCAAGAAGGACTGGTGTTAAAAATCTGGCTGTGGCATAGTGTACTTGATACAAAACATCTAATACACGCAGCACCACGTGTAAGAGAAAGTGAATCTAGGGGTAATTCAGTAAGGCTACAGATGCAGTCACCCAAACTGATTTTTTCCTTAATAAGCTAAAGATAATCAACTGTATATTTAGACAAGCATCACTTGGTCTTTAAAATCAGATCAGAAGACTGTTTTCAAGTTTCATTTAAAAGAAGTCACCTGCAGAGCCAGTACAAGGCACACCTACACATGGTGGCAATGTGGCTCTGCAACATCTCAAAAGGGAGCAGGCTTAAGTCAACTGGCTCTTGGAAGGGGCTGTCAACACCACACTTACATGGTCTGAGGGGCAGAAATGGGCATTCTGAGAACTGGGAATCCACATGTGGAATCACGCTCCCATGCTTCAGGAGTTGAGAGCAATTTCACCCTTTACTTTAAAGTCTCAATGCATGTATCTATGAAATCTAGTAGCAATTACATCTATTTCCACTCTTTCTTACAAACTTCCATCTCGGGAGTACAACATAAAAATGTACAAAGTTATCCAGGGCCACACAGGTGGCTCAAAACACACCCAAATTTCTACCCAACTTTTTAGCCATATGTGCTGAGGACATGATGAATGTGAGAAAAGTGTAAGAAAGAGTGAAAACACTTTAAACAAGGAAACAAATCCAATAAATCAAATGCAGCTTTCATACTGAAATCCCTTTTTAAGTCTGTATGGACCCCAACTGGAGTATGAGAACAGGGAAAGTTTCCCTGTGTAAGACTATTAAACACAAAGTTGACACTTCAGTGCCTTGAGAGTGCTACATTGGTTTGCTCTGTGCTAGACAACCAACTGCCTTCCACTTGGAGAGACTAGAAAAGCTCTATTCAGTAGGTTTAGGAAAATTGTTCTGGCTCCCTCACGTGGCAGCATGGCCCAAAAGCACCTGAAATTGTTTTGTAAAAGAACAAGTGCACACATTTTTAAAAGGCTGCGTGGGCTACTTCCCTTACAGTTGGAACTTGTAAGTTGTATTTAGTGATTTCTTCTTGACACTACAGGAGTTGGTTTTTTAATATATTCAACTGAGTACCCAGATCAGACTCAGTGGATGGGCACCTTGGGGTGGCTTAAGTCAGGATTCCACTAAAGTTCCATACACACCAGTGCAGAAATCACTGATTGAGTTGAAGTACTGACTTTGGTGAGACCACAAATAGAAGAAAAACAAAAACCAAAGGCAGGACTCTGCTAGAGCCTTAAAAGCAGTGACTTCAGGTAGACAATAGCTGTCTGCTCTACAGCAATTGGGCTCAGCAGAAGCAGCACAACAAAGCCTGGCCCAGTGCATTGGCCTGGTTTCCCCTCTGTCACACAGGGCACAAACACAGACACATTTATTCCACACAAATACAACAGTGACCTGTCACCCCACAGTGTCCATGCACTCACACAATGGCTTGGTACCTTAAAAGGTACTTCAAAGAAACTTTTTTTCCATCAGTGCTACAGGGGATGGTTAAAACCAACCTCACATAAAAATTAAGACACAGAACATAATAAATAAAGGACTGCTAATGATGTCATCATCTCCACAGTCTCCAACTGAAAATCTGTGAACACTTCAACCTTTGCTGTCTTTTCTGACTAGGATAGTGGTTAGCTCCTGGAAAAAGGTGGCAAGGCAAAGGCATCCTCAGAAAGCTGCTTTTCATAAAAGAAAGGAAAACGTGCTTTTCTTCAAAGAACAAATCAACATTAAAGCAATAAAATAGCCTAAGTCAACTCAAAAGAGGAAAAGGAATTTAACTGACATCCCTGAACTACTTGGAGTTTACAGGTAATAACCCAGATATCGAAGAGGCCATTACATGAGGGAAAGTTTGACAAAAGTTTTCCATGAGACTGGTACAGAACTTTCCAAATCATTAAATAAATAATACTACTGAAAAGACTCTAAAGACATTCAACTTTTCTACTCAAATTCAGTATTACCATGTAAGGTCAATAAGAATCCTCTACATTCCCCAAAGCAAACCACCACTACCAAATTAAACATTAATTTTGAAAAACTGAAACGGACCTAACAAGCTGGGATCTGCTCGAACCATTTTCTGTTTCTTCTTTTTCTTCCCACTCTGCACAGCCTCAAAGTTGGACTGCTGGTTGTTGCTCTGATTGGTCTGAAAGACTGAATGTAGCGAACTGTGGTTCATCCCCCACACTGAATCCTAGAGAACAAATTAAGGACAAGATTACAGAGCACAGTGAAGTCTGGTTTATTTATACAGAAAATATTCAGAGAGCCCAAAGCACTTCCTATATCCATATGGCAGCACTAGCTTCTGATACATCTACCTCATCTTCCCACAGCATTTCCAGGATCACCATGCAAAAACACTCTTTGATTTTCAGTTGCCCTCAACTGTTAAGTTACAAAGAAAACTTGATCCTGTGGGAAGAACTGGGAAGCTGCCTTATTGTCTGCATTTGCTGGATGTTGATGAATCCAGCAGGGGTGCTGACTCTGCAGCCTCACACAGCCCCAAGGGAGAGCAGAGCCACCCTCACCTGCTGTTGCTGCTGTTGCCGCTGCTGACTGGCTTTCTGTTTGGCACGGCGCTCGAGGAACTGCTTGGCAAACTCCTTGGCCTCAGGAGTATCTCCAAGGTAGGCTCGGATGTAGTCATGGACCTCATAGGGAGACTCCACTTCCTTCAGGAAAGAAACAAACGTGGGAACTGCAAGAAGAAGGCAGACCATGAGCGAGTGCATGTTGATAGCAAACACACACATGCAGTAAGCACCAGTGTCAGATTTCTCTGTCGAATATTTGCTGGTTTAGTAGCCTGCCCTTCCCAGCTCCCCACAATAAAGCCCTGCCATGTAATGCAGGATAAAACTGGATCCTCATCTATCTGCCTGATAATGCTTCCATGACTACCAGAAATCCTCAGGAGGGCTCTGGCTGACAGACTTCAGAACTTTTTCAAATCCCAGCAATTTGCTGTAGCTAGGACAACGAAAACCTAAAAGAGGATGCGGCCAGGTCTTCTGGCCACTATTTAATGATGTCCTTTTGCTGAGTGCGTTGGAAACATTGGTTTGATGTCATTACAGTCCCTCAGAACTGCTCTACCAGGAAACAGAACAGAAATTGTTCCCCCCATTCCCTTCCATCTCTTACCATCTAAGTTGTTGGCTGTGTTGAGTGCATGAAGCATCTGTTCACACCACTGAGTGAATCCATCCTGGGCTTTATTAACCCCCTGGAACAATTTCAACAGCTTCTCCTCTTCTTCTACCTTCTTGTTTTGTCTACTTGTAAGACCTACAGATTTACTGAGGTAAAGAAAATGCACATAATTAGATTATCAGTCACCAGGCTTACCCACAGTACAGTATACAGTACAGTGTTGCAAGACTATTTTACAAGATGCAAACACTTTTTAAGAACAAAATAATTTTCTTAGCAGGTGACAAAATGTACTGTGAATGGTAACCTTTAGCTATTTTTGTTGTCAAAAGAGATCCTGAATGACACAGGAAAAAAAAGGAAAACACATGAAGATGTTCTAACTGCCAACTAATCATGCCAGGAGTGGCAGTCTTTCTTTGCAAAAGCTCCCTCCCCAGTTCCTACCTGAGGCTGGCATTGCTTTTATTTTTATTGGTCGAGTTACGAGGTCCCACTTCCTTCACTGCATCATCCCAGAAACCCATGTTTGAGTTTTTGGTGTCGGCATTACTCCAGATGCTACTGACTAGGTCAGATGCCCACTGGTTGCTGGGGTTAGTGTTTAGAGAGCCCCACACTGAATTCCCAATGCTGGTGTGCAGGTTAGAGTGCTGTTGAGACATAACCAAGAGATGCTGGTTATTAGCACAGAGCCAGCAGAAAAGACAGGAACAGATGGAGGGAACAGGCACGGCTGCCCTCCTCCATGTACTGATCAGATAAATAAACACACCGTGGTATTTCTGACTCTGTTTGGCTGCTGGTGCTGCTGTTGCTGCTGTTTCTGCATCTGCCTTGCCTCTTCCTGCTGTATCTCCAGCAGGGACTTGGTGGTGCCTGTTGGTTTGGTGACATTACCCCAGCCTGACAATTTTTGCTGCTGTTGCTGCTGCTGTTGCTGGAGGGCCTTCATTAGTTCACGCTGCTGACGCCTTTGCTGTTGCATGCAAGACAAAAGTGCTTGTAAGTACTTTCAGATGATCAGTACTATTCAAAAGTCTAACTTTTGGAAACTGATTTTAAACTGAATTCACTTTCTTCTGGAGAAGTCTGGCTGACCAATTATTGTTCTGGGCCATTACAGTTCCTCCAAAAACAGAAGGCATTAGGTAACTAGTAAATACAAATTGTTTATTAACCTGGGACAGACTAAATTTATCAAATCATGACTGCAGTCAGCTTTTTGGAAGAAAACCTCCTCTCCTACCATGTCTTGTTCCCCCCCACAACCCACCCTCCCTTTAACTGCCCTGGTCTGGTCTCATGAATATCTTCAAACATGTTAGAATACAGATGTGAAATAATTGTATACTGTTTTGTGAACTTACTACACTCCCAGGGTTAAGAGGGTGCAGTTTTCCCTTTCAGATTCTTGTACTAAGAAGCGATAAAAACTTTCAGATAAGTGCTTACTGAACCTATGCCTGAAGGACAGGATTTTACTTGAATTATGCTATTTCAAAAAAACATTCCTCATCCTCACCATTCCTTCTAATAACTGAAGTGACAGCTAAGCAGTCCCACAGCTGAGTCCCCTCTAACAAGTTGCACTCCGCTGCTGTCAGTGTTTACCTCTTCTCGGAGCTGCCGTTCTCTTTCTTCTTCTAACTTTTGGATTTCGGCCAATGACAGTGTGGTCTGGGATTGACAAGCTCCTGAATTTGATTGCTGACCCCATGTTGAAGATGAAGGGAGCTGGGCCAAAACAGACATCAAGAATTACAAAACATTTTAGAGAATACTGCTGGAGTATAACCAGGAAAGAAATGGCCACCTTTAAAGTTTAACAAAACCCTAGAAAGTACAAAATGGTGTAATAATAAAGTATGAAAAGGTAGAAAATATAAATTATATAATCTTTGAATTGCCCTATGATGCATTGGTCTTTGACACAGTGTATAAAGAATAACATAACACATTATGTGAAAAAAATGTATTTCAAAGACTTTAGGAATTCCAAGCTTTAGAAACTTTGCACTGGTCCTTGCTCATTGTGGCAAAAAAACCCATCTCTACCCATGTGTGATGCCTTCCCAGTGTGCTTCTACTGACAGAACATTTTTGGGTTTTAATTTGTAGCTTCTCTTCCTCTTTTTTTCTCCCATCAACTCTTTACCCTCTTCCCTCTCCAAACAGCTCATCTATTCCTGCTCTGCCTGAACTACTACAGACCACCCTGAATGCAGCTGTGGCTTCACTTCCCACACTGAGCTGCAAAGAAGTTAAGCTGCAGGAACACGTTACCTTCATTTGTGCAAGTTGCTGCTGTTGCTGCTGCTGCTGCAGCCGCCGTAAAGCCTCCTGCTGCTGCTGCCTCTGCCTCATGATCTCCTTCTGGCGCTGGAGTTCCAGCTCCTTGCGCTTCCGCTCCTCCTCCTCCAGCCGCTGCCGGGCCGCCTCCTCCTCCATGCGCAGCCGGCTCTCCTCCAGCCGCCGCTGAGCTTCCTCCTCTTCACGCGCCCATTTGGCAGCCTCCTCTTCCTTCCCAGGACACAGAAAGAATAAAGTCTAAGGGGACTTGGCAGAATTTAGAACGCTCTTAACTCTAGGCACTGATATTCTGACAGAACAGAGAGGGACCATGTTATCTGTAATCTGGGCTGTTTGGGTTGTTCATTTACCTTTACGTTTGTCAGTAATGAAGTCACATAGTCTACATTCCCTAAAATTACACGTTTGCCAGTGCTCCTCCAAGGAACTTGGAAGAGAATGACACGTCCCTAATTCACACCAGCTCATTTCTTACTACTTTCCTTCTAGGTGATACACACCTTTCAGTCTGAGCTTCTGTCTGCTTCCACTACTCACAGTACTGCCACACTTTCAGTGGAATGAAACTTGGCAAAAATAACAGGAAAGAAGAGACAGGTGAGAAAACTGGAGATGTTTACTGTTGTTACTCAACACTAGAGTTCCAGAGGAGGCACTTCTGCTAACAAATGACAGAAATGGTGATGGGCATCTTACAAGGGAGGATCCTGAAAAGGCATTTTTAAATACTGACTGGGAATCCTGAAATGGACCTGCCAAGTTAATGCGAAGCCAATCATGCTTCAAGATTAGTCTGACCAAGGGACTGTGAGAGCAGCAATTAGGGGACTGGAAACTCAAGTGCCCCGATGGGGACTTTTAATGCTGACCTCAAGGAAAAAAAATCTCCTGTTAATAAGAAAGGGAAGAAAAGAAGTTGAAACTCTGGTAGTGGATATAGACTTGGATATAGAAAGACTGCCAAAACTGATCATCTCAGATGGCACTGAAGATAACCAAGTAAAGGCCCAGAGAGTGTTAATTCAAAACAAACTTATTCTAATCTGTACTCTGCCTCAGAAAGGGATATAAATACGGTGCTGCAAAGCCATTCTTAAGGCTAAATGTGAAGGGAGAACACTCACTCCCACCCAAATCTCTTTACCTAAGGGTGTATTGGATTCTGATTGTTTTGTCTGAAGACAGGATACAGGTAAACAACCCTTTTTTCACACAACTTGATTGTGTCTGCAAGCTCTGCTTTCTTTCACCAAAATGGATGGGTCTCTCAAACAATGGTGCAAGTTTCAAAGCCTGTTTGTTGTGGCAGCCTCCATAATGAAACAGAAGAGGTCCCTTTTGCCATTTTTCACCTGTTTACGAATTAACTCCTCTCGCTGACGTCTTTCCTCCTCCTCTCTTCTTCTCTCCTCCAATCTCCTAAGTGCTTCCTCCTGTTGTTGCCTCTCCTCTTCCTCCCGCTGCCGCCTTAGTGCAATTTCCTGCTCTCGCTGTCGCCTCAGGGCCTCCTCCTGGAGTTGGGAACAAAATGGCAATCTATAAATACCATTTTATCGACAAAGCACATCAGAACACAGATTGCAGTGTTGTCTGGCCAAATAAATAGCCTCAAGAAAAGCTCTCTAGCCCCAAACTAAGCCCTACCAAATCATTGCATTAAGCATGACGAACCCACACGTTAACAAGTATTTCTGATGCAATGTGCATCTCCTGCATGAATTATTTTAATGAAAAACAGAAGATATAATTGCCCATCTTTGGTTATAAGAAGAATGACATTGAGAATGACAACAAAAGGTGAGACTCCTCTTTTCACTATGCAGCACCAGCAGCTGGGCATTAGATCTATAAACATTTCAGTGTGTGGGTATCACTAATTCCTTTGGGGAGGAGAGGGCTGCCAGCTGTAAGTAGAAAGTTTTTCCTACTTACAGGAGTTTCTGAATACTGACTGTTCAAGACCACTACAAAACTCAAACTACATCTCCAGGACGCCAGAAAGAAGCTGATGCAGCCCAGGGCACTCAAGAACAGTTACTTTTGAAGTCTCAAGGGCTTTGACTGGGCTCTTCCTATACTATTTAAATATTATGGGTAACAAGAGGTCTCTTGAGGGCTTTGATTTTGGGCTATCCCTAAGTTATTTATATGGCTTCCAATAAATTATATTCTGTTTTCCAAGTACTAAAGTTATTTACTTGACTCAAAAATTAAACATTAGCACCCTTTCCTATCAACATAAACAGACATTTTTTCCATTCTGCTACTTGGGTTTTTTGAGCAATAAGGACAAGCAGCTTTCTGTATATTGTTAAATGGGATCCCACCTGGGGACCTTTTCCACCAGTTTTGACTTTCCCTTGCACTTAAAAGCCTCAGTTTTTGCAGCCTTTTCTGACCTCTGATGTCCAGCAACTGAGTTAAGGCTACCCTGCTTTTCACCCCTTCTGTTGTCTGACTTCCCCTACCAGCTCAACCTGAACATCTTAATTTTTGGACCACAACCTTTTTAAGCTTTTGTAATTTTGTGTTTTCCTTTAAACATGACCACTGCAATCACACTCTTACAAGTTTTTTATAAAACAATGCTTCATTCATAGGATGACTGGAGATTAATTGTGCAGCATGGATGTAAACTCTGGTAAATCAAGGAAGTTAATTGTGCAATCTACAACCCTTTTACTCAATCTGACACCAAAGCTTCATGTACACACAGCACAGATA
Organism: Phylloscopus whistleri; assembly: GCA_017589585.1. Lineage (NCBI taxonomy): Eukaryota > Metazoa > Chordata > Aves > Passeriformes > Phylloscopidae > Phylloscopus > Phylloscopus whistleri. Next base: position 397,082 of record JADMLD010000044.1, read on the forward strand.
AACTACACTACAGTTCCCTGAGCAACTGCTCTGGTTTTTCTCTGACAATGAATTTCAGATGCCTGCAACAAAACTGTCAGTAGAAAAAACATCTTTTATAAGCAATTCCATAGCATTGAATAGCTGCTGGCTGCAAACCAACAATTCATTCATGTTCCTGAATATCATTTAAGTGGTTTGGTGCTAGATGTAAGTGCAGTAAGTGGGGTTTTCCACTAGCTGGACACAGAACAATAGCCTGAGACTCATTTTCTCATTAATCAAATCAGCTTCAAATGCAATACACACCACCTGAACCATTTTTGAAATTTGGGCCTTTAACTGTATTAATTGGACACATGCAGTCAAATCAGAGTAATCAAGTGTCCCCAGTACAAGTGCTGAAAATTTTCTGCTTGCTGTATCTTTTATTGAAAAGGCTGCTGAGTAGGTTGGAGGTGCCAGTCTTTTTTGTTTGCCTGGAGACCACAGAGCAGGATGTCAGCTCAGGAGTCCTGAGTGCCAGCCAGGCTGGGGGCTCTCACTGACACAGCATGTAGTACCTGGGAGAGATGGGCAAAGTCACTGAGTCCTCCTGTGGGACAGCACTTCAGTGACATCTCTGCCCTACTTTTCCCTTGGGAAATGAGGCTAGAATTGCCTTTAAGAAAGCTGTATGGATCTGCTTCTTGCTCAGGCATGCCAGGAGAAACACTGGTGAATGTCATCAGTGAAAGACTTCTCTCTCCTACAGAACTAAAGATGAACAGTCTTTTTTACTGACACAAGGAAAAAAAACCCTGTAAGATAAGAAAAGCTGGGAAACTGCCTTTTTTTCTGACTCTTCACAGCTATAAAAATGTTGTCTTAATATTTACTTCTGTATCTTATTATTTGATGTTTTTCTTTGAGCATGTGACTAAAACCATTCAAAGCTCTCCAGTTTTCTGCCACTGACTGGTATGGGAAACAATCAATCCTTTGGCTCTTTGTGTTCCCATGTTCATAGATTCCTGCTCCAAGACATTCCCACTGTTCTTTAGCATCTTTCTTAGTAATGTTTTCAAACACATCCATCTTGCTGTACAGACAGCTTATTTCACATCTTTTAAAATATCTGTAATATTACAAAAAAAAAAATCCTTAAGCAGCAATCCCCAGTTCAATAGACTCTGGATTTTTAAATAAAATATAGAATTTTTTGCAGTTGGTGACACCTGCAATTCTGCTTGTCTGTGTTACTAGGGCTCACAAATCTTTTCGCTCTCCTCTTTCAAAGAGGTATTTTAAAGGGAGAACTAAAGACATAATTCAAAGAAAACAGTTATTAGCTGGTTATTAAACCTCAAATTTTGTTCCTGAAAGCAATCAATTATTACAAAACAGAAGACACCAGACCAGAGACAAAAACGAAATACAGGAGCTACACAAGCTGGGCATTACTGTTTGCAATTCTACAGTGCAAAGTAATTGATGAAAACTGTGAACAGAACTGAATTCAACATTTGGTATGACATTTCATCCTACAGAATTGAATTTCTATTAGTTATTTTTTTTTATTTAGAATTCACCATCAACAGCATATTTACTAACCTTATATACTAGTCTTTTATGCAGTATTACATCAAAAGCCTTCCTGAAGTCCAGGCAGATTAAGTCTACTGCTTCACCCCTCTCAGCTCTCACTGTCATCTCCTCAAAAGAAGTTAATCAAATTTGTTAAGCATCATCTCCTCTGCATAAATCCATGCTAATAAATCAGTTCATCCCTGATTCTACAATGCCTTTTAGTACAGAAGTCAGATTCAAATATTGACCAGTTTCTTTTTTTTTAATACAGAATACAATGTTATTTTCTCTTTCCAGAGAAGTGTTTAAACTCTTTGTTACCTTTTCAAGACATTACTGCTCAGAATTAAGCTGTTATTGCATTGGTAAGTGTGGCAATTATTGCATTGGTAATGAACTAAGATACTTGCTGTTACTGCTTTTCAACCCCGTTCTGCTTCCTTCATGTAAATAGTTATTTTCCCATGGCATCTCAGAACGGGAGAGTCACTGTTTACTGTACAAATCCAAAGTGGACAAAGAAACTTTGGAATTTAACACACATTGTTAGACACAGAGGCAAAACTGTTAAGAGTTAAAAGAAACAACCCAAGTCTACTTGAAGCCAGCAGAGATGACACAAATTGATTTACCAGCTGAAAAACACATTCTTGTTATTGAACCAGATCTAAAGCAATCTATCTCAAAAGTTCAACTTTTGAGCATATTATTGCTTCAATGTTAGTTTGACCTCAGACTTGGAGGATGCTTTTCTGTACAGCATAATGACTTCCTGCACACAAAGTAGATACACTAAAGCAAGGAGCCATTTACTTGCAACTTGATTCCAAAAGACACCATGAAATTATCTACATATCATACTGTACCAATTAAAATAGACCTTCTGTGACAAAACCCAAACCCTGAGTGAACAGAGATCTATAATGAACTTCAAAACAAAACTAGAGATTCTAGAGGCTTCCTCAGAAGTGTCTGATCCTTAAAGCAGGAACATGCTTTACAACTGCCTACCTAAGCTCATAGGAAATACTATGAAGGACAGAATTATTTAGTACTGTTGCCTATTATTCATGTGGTACTTTTCAGGACATTTACTGACTAACTCCTTAGTGAATGAGCTCAGCCTTGTGCTTGCCTTTATCCTTCACATGCAGAGTGAAAACTTTCACTGTCTTTCCCTCCTGTAACGCTTAAGGAACAACTAACATTTTCTTCCATACAGAATTCAGAAGTAAATGCTAAAAATGCCAAACTACTTACATCTCCATTTTGTATTCTTGGACAATTAAGAACGTACTACAACTCCTACATTCATTCTCCTACTGCAAAACTGACCACATAATTCTTTTCAAGAAATATGCTTGATTGATCTGCACCCCTTCCTTTCCCAAGTATCAACTAAAGTAAAAAAACTGACAGACTATTACCCAGATAATTTATTTAAAAAAATAAATTATTTAGGTTTAAAAAAAAAAAAAAACCAGGGGAAAAAAAGGCTGAATGTCACATCACTTTTTGTCCACTATAGCCCTCTACCTCTTATTCATTTGAAACAGCTGCTCAAGCTCCATCTACTCCAGAACATATCCTTGACTGCATAAGTGGGAAATAAAGATCAAAACATGCAGTAACTGAGCAACTAACTAAAAGCTAAAATTGACATTAAAAAGTTGAGAAAGAATACTCCACATGGAATAAAGGTCCTGTGCTCACAAGCAGAAACCTATCTTAAAAGCGAAACATCAAAGCCCATTTCTCAGATTGCAGTTTGGGCTCTTAAAAAAAAAAATCAAGAACAGAAGAATCATAATTCAATGTACTCACATGAAAAATATTAGAACTGTCTTCATACACACCTACCAAAGATTACTTAGACCCCACAGGATTCTTAAAGTGAGTTTTATAAAATATTAAAATTAATTAGAGATTAACTACATTGGGGAAACTCACTTGCTTCCTGCGGGCCAGTTCTTCTTCTTCCCGTCGTTTCCTCTCATCTTCCTGCTGCCTCCTAAGTAGCTCTTCTTGTTGCCTCCGAAGCTCCTCCTGCCTTTTCCTCTCCTCTTCCTCTCGTTTGGCCCTCATTTCCACTTCTCTCCTCTCTTGCTCTAGCTACAATTCACATAAAACTATACTCAGATGCAGGTAACGTATTCCTACACCATTTCTTAGGGCAACTCTGCTGATATTATAGTAACAGCTTAACAGATGAAGCCTCTGACAGATGCTCTCCCTTAATTGCAATTTTACCTATCAGCTGGCTGCCTCCTGAGGTCAGATTTCTGAAACAGTCTACAACAATTTTGGACAATTTCTGTTTGTAACAAACACCGGTTCTCTAGTTGGTCTTTCTACATCAGCTCCTCAAAATACCCTCTGACTTTGGAAGCAAGTAGTGAGTTGCTTTGCAGTCATCATAAAATAATAATTTTCAGGAAATGTACAAAGTCATACAGGTTCAAACTCACAAAAATAATTTAATGCTAGAGTACATGTAGAATAACCCTGGCAAATCAGACTCTTAGGATTCCCCAAACCAGTTCTGGTGAAAATCACAAGGATTAAGAGTACAGCTACCTGGTCTCAACTCAGGGTTTGGCCTGACAGCTCAGTTTAAAACAGAGGTGGCTAGTGAAGAGGTTTTAATCACAAATGTAGAGCACAACCACTATTTCAGAGGTCAGTAGTACCTCCACAGCAACCGTTTCCAAACTGCTCTCCACAAGGAATTCATAACTTGTTTTTATAACCCCTGTTCTCTTTATGGTGTTTTCCATGAAAATCTAGTGAAAATCATCCACTGAAGAGCTCGGTCCTCCACTGGCTCAAGAACCACAAATACATGGCAGAAGAGCAATCCCAACTTCTTACAATACAAAACAGTTTCTGACCTTTGCAGCCTTGGCCTTCTCGAGCTGCTGAAGTTGTTCTAGAGCTGGTCCCTGAGCTGCAGTATCAATGGGCAGATCCCAGACACTGCTTCCTTCCCAGACTAGACAGTGAAGAAAACAAACATTGACAAGCAAAAATAAGCACATGAACAAAACATAAGTGAAAGAGGAGAATCTTGTGTATGCTGTTACAATGTTTTAGGAACTAAAATCACGTTAACATTTTTGCCTTAAGTCAGTAGAGGGCCACCTTATCTTCCTGGAAAACAAGGCCTGTCCACGACTGAAGGAGGGCTGGGTTTCCTATGAAATTCCACAGAAGAACCAGCTATTCCAGCTCCTCCCATCAGAGCAGAATGTGCTTAAATAGAACAATCCCTTCAGATCTAGACTTTCTGTAACCATTGGAAAAATCACTATATTCTTCACTGCTCTCAAATAGAACTTCTGCTTCAAGGCAAAGTAGGCTGGTCCAGTTAAACACCATGATGCAGAAATAATTTCCCTTTGTGTCAAAAAGATGCTGATTCTTAATGCATGGACTTTTCCCAAGGGACCTGACCCAGGCTAAGCACCTTACCTGTAGGCTGTGAAGCTGACTGAAGTTCCCATATTGAGCCAGTGTCTGGCACTGACACAGACCTTGTAACAGGTGGCATCATGTTCTGTTCAGATATTCTGTAATACCAACAGAAGAGTCAACACGCCACTTCCAGGGACACGAGTGCTCTGAACACACATGAGATTCAGTAACTTGTAACATACTGCTTTCCTTCCACATCTCTATTCAAAACAAAAATATGATGTGGACAACAGTAGTTGCTTGCAGAGTTCTTGCTGGTCTCATCCCTGCTGCTAAGTCAAGGGCTAAGCTACAGTTCTGCATTTGTTGCTTAGAAGTCAGTTTGAGGAACAAGCATCGAGTGCTGCAGAACTGGCAAAGCTCCTCGGTGACCAGCACAACAGATCTGTCAGACAGGAACAATTCCAACTCCTCCTTTCCATAAACCTCTGAGGCAAAGGTTACATATATAAAGAAGTACTCTATATCCTAAAACTGTTTCCTATTATTCTGAAACATACTTACATCCTTATTACCATCTTTAACATATATAATGCTAAAATATGAGCAAACTTAACTAGGACAGACAGCTGACAAGATGTAATTGTTGCTATATACAAACTAGAGTACAGGAAGAACAGAATTCAGTTCAAGTCTGGGCTAGCTCACCTCATCTTCAGGGCCTGGAACTGCTGAAGGAGAATAGCGAGCTGCTGCTGCTGCTGGGATGAGAGGGCTGCCTTCTGCTGCTGAGCCAGCATCTGTGCATACTGTTGTCTTCAAAAGAGAAGCAGACAAATGATATTTGTTCACTTATGCCCAAGTTGCAGATAGATTCATGCTCTAGAACTAATACCCACTGATCTATATAATGTACATGCTAAATACAAGAGGAAACCACAGAACAGGAGCTTGGCAAAATCAAAACACAAGAATTCAGCCAGCTGGCTCACATGAACAGAACTAGACCTCTTCACCCTCAACTATGTCACCTAGCTATTACTGCCCCAAGTTTCTCTTGTAAGCTGTGCAACATGACTTCCTTTTTTGTCTAAATTCCATACCATTAGCTCAAATGAATGTAGTTTTGATCACTGTCCATCTCAAATCAGTCTCTTACACAGTATGTCAAGGCATTGCCTGGGACAGGAGCAGGCTCTTGCCTCATTCAATCATAAGCTGGCAATCAGTACTGAAAAACTACAATCATGACACATGCTTTCAGGATCCCCTGAAAAAGTAATCTATCTGACTGCATTGTTTCCTTCAAGCTGCTGCAAAAAAAAGCTGTCAGGAACTGGCCATAACTGAACAACTGAAAGCTTTGGAAAAACGGATGACACTGCTTTGCCCAGCAGGACCTTCCACTGATCTTCAAAGAGCTGAGCAAGCAGACCAAAGGTAAGTTCTGCCTTCTCCATCTCCAGTTCCAAAGATGTGTAGCCTTCTCCTGATATCAGAACATCTGAAGGTCATTACTAGGACACCTGGGATTCGGTCTGACCGTAACAGCTGCCTATAAAGCAAGTCTCACCAAAACAGCTATGTGTGACACTGGAAAGGACTCTGAAAAAGTGAGCTGGGGTAGACACTGCCCTAATCCTGCAGACTATCAACATCTCCGGTGTTTGTGGAAGCAGCTATTGCTGTTGGAGGTGAAGCACTCCCAACCCCATTGCCCAAGAAAATGACAAGCAGCTGAACCCAGATGACTAAAAATGCAGAGCAGAACACAGCCACCAGAAGATGTCTGGGACAGGAAGTCTTACTGTATTAAAAGATGCTGATACTGCAGGTGCTGCATTTGGATCAGAGCCAACTCTTGTTGTCTAGTCAGTCGCTCTTGGTCCAGCTCACCCTATGTTTAGGGATAAAACATTCTTTTTCAATAACATGTATACTAAGAGTAGTAGATTGCAAATGCAAGCAATGTGAAAGTTGTATTTTCACCAGAAAAAAAAAAAAAAAGAAAATAGAAAAATACCTAGACCAAGATCAAGATTTTCCAAGCCTGTGAAATACACAGCACCTTTACATATATGACAGGACCCAGCCTCCCAGCCACACCAAACATTTTTAAAATACATGTCTTTTCTAGTCTTGCAAAAGTATTCTAACACCAAGTTCAACTTTGGTGCTTGGAACACCTGCAATCCCCAAGACAGAGCAGATGACACCTAAATAATTCAATTCCCACTTGTTAGAGGACTATTTGAATACTGTAACTGTCACATAATTACCAGATGAGGAAGCGGTGCTGGGCCTGGAGTGAAGGGAACCCTGCCCCACATTTTCATGATGTCTCCAAGTGGCTGGAAAGTCTCGTCACAGGCTCTCTTCACCAACAGTGACATCGTGAAGTATCCAGCCTGGAACCACTCTGCCATCTCCTGATTACTGAACGGACCTGAAATCATATCAACCAACACACGTTGTGGGGAAGGGGAAGCAAGGCTAGGGTCAGCATGTTGGAAACAAGGAGCTGGCTAAGGTCACACAGAGCCCAGCACCAGGCATTCCTGTCTGCCTCACCCACTAGCTGGGACACTAGAGGTGTGCTGAAGTGTCCATGCACACCTCCACAGGGGCTACAGCACTGCCCTACAGTGTCAAGAAAAGTGCATGATGGCTTTCCCCTTGCCTTGGAGGAAGAGAGGTCAGCTCTGGGTGAAAGCCAAGCAGCCACCGTGGTGTGGGGCTTGGTCCAGCTCATCCTCCTGCTGTCCTCCAGCAGTGTTTGCTGCTTCAGGCTCACAGCAGCTGCAGCTTCCACTCTGGAGTTCAGCAGTACCTGCTGGCTGACAGTGCTCAAACCATAAGCACTGCTTTCCTGACTGCACTGCACAAATAACTAAACAATCTTAGCCTGCTTCAACTCCTGCCTTCAAACCAGATGAACTCTCATGTTTTACACAAGTTTTGCTTCTGGAACTTAGCAGATAAACAGATCCACCTCTAGTGAACAACTACATTTTTTAAGAATGAGGATCCAGTTTCTTTCCTTTGTAAAAATTTACACTTTTCCTTTTCTTCCTTTTTTCTGAGAAAGATTTCAGTCATTCCTTTCAAAGGAGAGCTCCTATACTAATCTTACATATTCAAATACATACAAAACCAGTATAAAATTATATTTGACCAAGTAAGAACTACATAAATACATTTCACAAAACAGCTTCTGAAAAGCAGGAACATTCCGTAACCCTTGCCTTCTCGGTAAAGAGTATCTCTAGAAGGCAATTCCTCCTAGAGAGTATGAAACCACAAGAGGCTATCCCAAGAAAAAAGATAATTATGTGGAAGTGTTCACTTCTTGATGTCACATTGAAGTACTTAATCCAACGACAAAAATATTTAGATTGTCACCCAGCAATAAACACCAAGCAGTGACTGACATACACTGAACAAATAAAAGCACTTCATGGTTAACATTCTTTAAACCTAAAGAGATGAGAGGAAAACCTTAAAGATGTGCAATACCTGCAGACAAGAGATTGACACAGATCCCACAAACAACACCCCCACCAGTCCTATCTGGAGTTCACAGCTGAGAAGTGATTCACACTACACAGTGTGAAGTACAGCAAGGAAGGAATTCACTGTTTAACTGCACTTTTGGGAAGCAGATAAGCAGCAGCTAAAACAGAGCCCTGGGACCTCTAAAAGAAAAATACCTTCTGAAAGCAAAGATGCAATTATCTATATGAAAGGCCTGCTCCAAATTTCATTGAAAAAAAATTCTTAAGCAAAAATTGAAAGAGAGCAGTTCCTATTTATTATATGAACTAACAATGCAGTGGCTGCAAGTGCAATTTAAATTGAGATTCTGCACAAGCACTGGCTGGTGGAAACGTGATTCTTCTTTGCCCTCCATTCTAAACAAACCACCTTCCCTGAGTGTTCCATGTCTTCAGACTGAGTCTAGAAAACTGATTTCAAGGTTTCTTGTGGATTCTTTACAATGAGCTACTTGAGTGGTCACATTCCTCCTTTGTTTCCACTGTTATCTCGCAATCTGAGTAACTACTGGCATGTGAAACAGGTTTTAGTCTAACCTTATTTAAAAAAACATGAAATGATGGCAAACCTCAGCCATGATAAAGCACAGTTCTGGACGTTTGGCCTGCTGAGCTCATGGGGGCAGTGATGGGTTGAAGATATTTTCAAAACCTAATTCTAGAACGATAAATTTCATGTGCTGCTTTTGTAAAAAGAAGCACCAGCATCTGTTGGTGGTAATTCTGTGAAGAACTCTTTAACAATTCTGTGAAACAAAAGAGGAAGTGTAAATGGCACAGACCTACCCTGAATTTCTCCTTGTGGATCTTTGTAGTACCACTTCTGCATGGCTTCATGGAATAGGGGCATAGAGGAACCCTTTGCTCTGTGCTCTTGGATTTTTGCTGCTAGTCTTTCATCATCAAGGGCACTGTCCTGCAGATATGCCACCATTTTTTCTGCTTGCTGTAGGAGACATCAAAACCAGCAAGAAATATGAGAGTCAGATGGGGGCTTACAGATGTGGAAATAAGTGTACCAAACACAACCACCTTGTGCTAGCTACCCAGTGCTCCAGAGTGTACCAGGAATGACTGCAACACAAACCTGGAGTTCTGTGTACCACAATTGTCAGGCAGAATCCTGAAAAAGCACAGCTCTCCTGCTTATGAAAAGCTTTAGAGCAACTTGCCAAGAAGGCCCCATGCAGTACCACTACATGAAAAATAAAACAGGCATAGGAGCATGAGCACAAAGAAGGCTCTACATCTCAGCAATCACTACAGTTTCATCAACACAGTGTTGTCATTCACTTATAGGATTTCTGGTTGGGTTTTTGTTTGTTTGATGGCTTGTTTATTTGTTTGGGGGATTAAACAGACATACATAATTTCTCAAGGCAAATCATAATGACTTGACAGTGGTCATAAGCATTATGGTCTCTAGCTCTTTAACACAGGGTATAACACCCTGATCCAGAAAAAAAACAGAAGCTTGAATTATTTGCCAAAAAAAACCCCAAAAAACCAAACCAACAAAACCAGAGAGAAGCAGCTTTCAGTATACATTGTGAAGTGTTAAGTTTCAGCTGCATTTCTGATTTTATGGGCTTCAAATGTTTTTTGCATTCCACATTCCTCCAGTCTCACAATTGTCAACAACAAAGGAATTAGAGGAATTTTACCTGCTCTAGGTGTTTGAGGCCCTCTTCATCATCTGGGTCAGTGGGAATGTTGCCCATGCCTGGAGCAGCTGTGACAGGTGTTTGAACTGGCCGCAGAGCAGGATTTGAATTGGAAACAGGAGGAGGAAGATGAGCAGAAGCAGCTGTGTCTGCAGAAATCTGTGGCAAAGGTTGAGCAAGAGAAGCCAAATCTAAAGAAAAATGTTAAAGTTAGTTCATTATCTTTAACATAAATGACAATTACTTTTAAGAACTTAATGCAGAGAATATTCACAACGGCTCAAATTTAGCACCAAAGCAAAAGTAGTTTCAGATCTTCCTGAATGTCTTGCTTACAGCACAGGCACTGAGCCTAACTTCAAGGAACAAACAGTTTAGTTCTATCAGTGCAGAACTCGGCACATTTGAGCATATCCCATTTCCTGGCCACACACATTTGTCCAGACTATTCTGCTGTAACACAGGGAGGCACATCCACAATTAGCTTGTGTTTCTCTGCACTGCACTCCAGTGTGTAGTACCAGTGCACTGCAAGCGTTTGAGATGGCATATCCAACAAATCCTGTATTTATAAACCAGTGAATTCTGGCTTTCCATCACCATAATCCAGTCCTTGCCTCTTTTTTAAGGGGCTAGGATTATTCACAGTGAGTAATGGAAACTTACTAAATTTATCTGTCAGGTTTATTACCTTCCCCTCTGTTGGACATTTTGGCTGACAGTGTATTCTCCACTCGATTCTCTTTATCTTCTGTTTTTTCTGTTCTTTCTGGCACAGACTCTTCCTTCCTATCAAAAAGGTTTGTCTGTAGCGGGTCAGGAGGCTGAGATTTCGGTGGGGTGTCTGACCTGGCAGCTGGAGATGACGACTGAGCTGCTTCTTCCACTGCTTCTGTAACAGGACACAGTACTAAATAACTGAATTAACAGAAATTCTACAACAACTGTTGCAGAAGTCCCCCTTACCTGCCACTACTCTTTCCGTTTTCTCCCCCTCTTTCTTGGTCTTTTCATGATCTTTGGCTTCCTCATTGTGGCTCCCTTCAGAATCAGACCTTTCCTCCCCTTCCTCCACAGGCCGGAAGTCCATCTCCTGTTCCTCTGGTATCGGCTCCTTCTGCACTTTCTGCAAAGTCAACGCAACCATCCATAACCCACGTGACGTCACAGAACGCTCGCGCCAAGCCACCCAAGGGCCCAAAGCAGCTTTTCACCTTTAAAGAGAGAAACGCTCCGGAGGAGTCGAACGTGCCCATTTCCTCCTCGGCATCCTCCAAGCACCACTCAGGGAGACTGTCCCTGTCGTCGTCCATGCTGCCGCTGCCACAGCGCACGCGGCGATAGCCCCGCTCGTCGTCTCGGTCCCGGAAATCAAACTCGAATCTCCGCCGTCGCTCCATGTGCTCCCGCCAGCCTGCGGAATGAGGGCCGTCTAAGGCGGGGAAAGGAGCTTTACCACACTGTCCTGGGGCAGTGCTCAGGCACTGGGGGGAGGGACACTGACAGCAATTCAGAAAGCCCCTACACGGTACAGCCCACCCGTGAACAGGCAACTTCAAGGATAAGGCAAAGAAAAGGAGCATCTTGCCAATAAGTGGAAGATTTTCAAATACTGTCCACTGTATACCCTCAAATTATAAACTGTGGAATAAGCATTATAAACCACATAAGGCTAGAAAAGGTCAGCTACAAAATCTAGAACAGGCACCAAAATAAGACGAGCAACACCAGCTGCCAATTGAATTTACCAGCCATCATTGATTTAAGTCTTTTTTGGCACCTTGACACGTGTAAGATTTTGTATTTTCCTTCAGGAACTCTGCAGAAGTCCCTGAACAGAACACCCATGTTTTTGCCTCTTGCCCTCAGATATGCTTTTGTGCATATACATGAAAAATGAAGTGACAATTATTTAAATACTTTTGAAAGGACTGGTCAGTCTCTTAAATGGCTTTTTTTAGCCATGAAATACTAAAACTTGGAAAGATAAGAAGTGGGAAAACTTTCCCAATTCATGTATAAACTTCATATTCAGATGACACCTTCATTCAGCCAAGCTTCAAATCCTCTGAGTGCAATAATGTTACTTTAGCTGTAAAGAACTGGCTGCTAAGGAAAACAAATTGGGAGTGAAAGGACTACACACAGCTTTCCATGCAATACAAGCCATCTTTATCACAAAGGTGCAAAGCAAAATGAAGGCACCTTAGTGCTTTTCATGGTGGCTGTTCTTTACTGGATTAAAAAAAAGTAAATTCTTTTTTTTTGCTCCAACAATCTGTGTACCAGAATCAGTGTAGCCTCACAGTATCAAATGTCCACAAAAAAAAAAAAAAAAAAAAAAAAAAAAAAAATCACAGTAAGGGGAGAAACCTGGTCCTGTTTCATGACTGATGCATGTTTCCACACTGACTTTAATACCCTAATATTAGCCATGCAAAAATCCATCTTTGTCTCACAAATACAAGAAATGTAAAACAAACTCCTTCCAGAAACATTATGAACTCCAATCTCAAATTCTACCATGGAAACACAAATGTTAGACTTTAACAAGGCCTTCACTATTCCATATGTGCTTATTTGCAAATAATTCCACTGGATAACTTAACCTATGCTTCTAGTTATGCCTCCCAAAGAAAGTAGCATTAAACCATCAAATCAATGTTCTGAGGCAACCTTTTTAATGTTACTAAGGAAAAGATTTAAGTGTGAGAGGTTGTTGACAACCAGACAGCATTTCTGCTTGAGTCCCTGGACAGACAGCTCCTCATTACAAGCAGCAATGCCCATGTCAGGGCTCCCAGCAGGGGGACAAACAGAGCTATGGCCTCAACCTGGCAGTGCCACAGTGTATGGCTTAACAGCTCTGCCTGTTTGCACCCCAGCACTCACAAAGGGCTGAGCATCTCTTCTTCAGCTCTCTTCTGTGTGGAATAGGAAAACTGAGTATTAACAATTTCCTACAGTCATAAATGGGCCTCCTAGAGACCCTGCACTGAGAGGAGCCTCTGTTTTTCCACAGTTCACATGCCAATACCAGGACTGCAGCTCTTCACAGTGAGACCCAGGAATGTGGTCTTTGAAGGTGAATTCTAAACACTTTGTTAAGCCCAGGTATCTGCAAAGTTCCAATGAAGAACCACTGAGTCTGTTGGCAGAGATTTACTCACACCACCTTTTACAGCCCCCACATTGTCAGAGCTATGTGGAGAGGCAAAAAGACTTAGGTGTAGCAGACTCATGCCCTTGTTTCTCAGTAACAAAATATGTTTGTAAAAGCCCAGTTAGAATATAGGCCATAATTCAGGTCTGAAATATCAGGCTGCCAACCTTTCAAAGCAAGCCAAAAGTAGAAATAACCCTGAATTCTTACCTGAAGTTTTTTAACCAACAGGACACAAACATGGCTTTAAGTTCAACCCTATACTATCACTAGGCAGTTGTTACATTTTCAATATTTCAAGTGTAGAGACAATTTTAAGCTTAATTTATGGTGACATTGTAGGTAAAAGATAGGACTACTGGCTGCTTCAGGAAATTCAAGAACACATTCGCCTTATTAATAGCTATTTCTCTCTTAAAAGTTATATTCTCTAACTCAGCAGTAAAATTTACTAAAACAATACTAAATCCTAAATTAAACACTTCACAAAAGAATAGTACACTTTTTTTTTGGCATATGTTATACCTAGTTCTTACTTTGTTCAATTTTTGAGTAAGATTCTCCAATGTACTTCAGTTGCTTTGAGATATTTAAGAAACTCAAGGAACAACGCCCAAAAATTCAACTCTAGTTGAATCACAGTACCTGATTCTGAAAGTGGAGGGAATTAAGATGAATTTGAAATGCCTTTCAAACAAAGCAGCAACTAAAAAAAACTATACATGAGAGTAAGGCCTAAGGCCTCTCTCAAATGCTTTACAAGAAAAAGACCAATTTGAAGAGATATTTAAGGAAAGACAAAATCGTATCAGAAATTCTAGGCAAGAATAACTTATTCCTACTCCTTAAGGCTGACCTGGTAACCAAAACCACAAATATCTAGAGATCAGTCACTAGTTTTGAGACCAAAACATGATTGTATATGTTTCTGACAAAACAGACTTGCCTTGAAAATTTAAAGGGGAATTATTATATGAATGCAAGAATTGGAACAACAGAAAGAGGGTTTTTTTTAGACATTTATAATTTTAAAACATGGTTAGAAATTAAAAGGAAAAAAAAGAGAACTTCGAAGCAGCCAGTGAATCTAAATCTGTGATCACACTCTTCCAGTAGATATTAAAGCCAGTCTAAAGTTCCTAGCTGGGAATACACAGAGCCAAGCCACAGGAAGGACCAACTAAACAAATGGCAACAGTCCTCTGTAGACATTTGTCTATTTTTAGCAGGACATATGACTACACTATTACCTAACAGCAGAATAAGTACAAAGTAGTAGTTTAAGCCACGCCAAGTTGAGTTAAACTCATTGTTTAAAGCAAAAATGTGATTTAAACCACACTGATAGTTCTGTGGCTACCACTAAGAGAATTCAAACACAGCTCTGATGAAAGCTGGAATTAGGACAATACAGCTGTCAGCTCAGGCTATCTCAAAATTACCAACTTTTCTGCAGACTCACATAAGTCTTTGAACAGGCTTTCAACAATACCTGCTAAAACTAACTCATAAGGGAAATTCAGCGTCTATTACACTGAAAATTCAACTAAGCAATAACTTTCATGACAGAAGTGAGATGAATTTTCAAAGTCTTCCTCAGAACATCCAGAAAAGTTCAACACCCGAATGAACTTCTGAACTTTGAGGTCTACACTTCCTTTTAAGCTGAAGCATGCTTAAAAGGTACTTGCAGAACACTCCACTCCTGAGTATCATGCTTCATCATAAGGTAGCTGGCCTGATGTTGCCTCAACTAGATTAAAGAGCAATGTCTGATCAACAACTGTGACCAAACATCAGGGAAAAGAAAATCATATTCTTCAAAATTTGCCTTTTAGCCTTGCTCTAAATAGCAAACATCTGATGATAAATCAAGCCTTGGACTTGCTGCTGAATCTTAGTACAAGAGAATAGCTGCTGGAGAGCAGAGTTATACACAGCTGTGAAGCAGGCTCAGAAAAGAGGTGATGGTTGCTCACAACAGTAACTGTACTGAAAGTCTGGGATATTGAAAAGAGCCATTGTAAAAGCAACTAGGATTTTTTTTATTGAAGGGAAGAAGTTGTCAGCCCCAAAAATGTCCTGTGCTTTCTTTGCTTTCCTATCAAGTCTAGCACAGAGCAAAGAAGGCTCAAGCCAGGGGACCTTATCACCCTCCAGAACTACCAGAAAAAAGGTTTAGATTGGGCATTAGGAGCAATTTCTTCACTGAAAGGATTGTCAAGCACAGGTGCACAGGGAAGTGGTGGAAGCTTCATCCCTGGAGGGATTTAAAAGCCATGCAGATGTGGCACTTAAGGACATTACTTGGTAGTGGCCTTGGCAGTGCTGGGTCAATGGCTGGACTCAACCTTAGGGGTCTTTTCCAAACTTAGCAATTTTATTATTCTATGAAGATGTAACAGCAGAAGGCCTAATCCTCTCCTGATACTCCAGAAGCCCTCTGTGACCAAAAGATAGCCAAACCCAGGATCCCACACCAGGTGTAACTGAATCTTTCCCTAAGAGAAGGAAAAAAAACCCACTATAATATGTTTCAGTCCTCCTACTGAAAAACCAAGCTCTGCTTTGTATTTCTCCTGCAATTCCAGCAATGCAATGCTGGAAAGCATGTGAACAGACTTGCCCTATCAGGCCCAGGAAGGGGAGAGTGAAACCAAACAGGTGCCTGAAATTTATTGGGACAAGATATCCTGTAACTAACTACAAAACCTGTAGAGCAACATATCTTGAGATTTTCCAAGGATGCTTCTTGGTGTTGCAAACACATCTGGAAAACTACAAAGAGGTCAATGACCAGAGTGGTTTAGTGTCAGTCTGCAGCCTTTGGTATGCTGTCTAATATGGGTGACTTCTCTCCCCTCACTGACACAGCCACAAAGAAACAGTACTATTAAAATCCCCTTATTTTACCAGGTACGTACACACCTGGAGCACAATACAGACAAATGCACACCTGAAAAGCACTGTTCCCTTAAATATGTAAGGGCACTGAAGATGCTAAAAGGAAAACAAAAGGCACATAATTTTATGCTAATCATTCTGGGACCAAGAGCCCCACATGTGCCAGAACAGTATTTAATGACCAAAACTACATGAACCTACTTTTGCCCTGAACGTAGCACCTCCCTCTCCTCACGGCCTTTGCCCTCTCTCTGTAAGCATGGCTGCATGTTTGCCCAGCTCTGCTCTCACCTGGACTGTGAGGACGCCACCTCTCCCCATCCCTCCGTGACCCAGCCAGTCGCCAGCCTCCATCCTCATCTTCCCCATTCTGCTCCTCCCTGAAGATGCGCCAGTTCTCGCTCTCAGAGCGTATAAATTCGTGTTTCCTCCCCGCAGGCACTGTCCCACCTTCCTCAAAGTTTGGTCTCACTGCAAAGAAAACACAGGCCAGTGAACATGTGTCCTGTCTTTAGAAACACAGAAATACAAAAGGGTTGAAATCTTGCTCCTTTGGAGGCAAAAGTATACCAGAAGTGGTTATAGGAACCTAGAAAAGGAATGGAAATTCAGGAAGGAAACATGACAGATTTAAGAAATCCAGGTCCCCATGTACCTTGGGATGGAAAGACCAAAAAAAAAAAAAAAAATCCAAAAGGAAACAAAGCATATAAACAATTGGACAGGAAAAACAAAGGAGGAAAAGGCAGTTTAAGAGTTGTAGGGAAATGTAACAGAAAGAAGGCCGAAGTGTGCAGAGAAAAAGAATAAACTGCTTTATCATAAAGTGTCTCAAGCTAAATGGGAGCACAGCGTAAATATTATATATATAAAGCAAACACATTTCCTACTTCTGTAATAAAAAGGTGAGATCTATTTATTTAATCCGACATACAGCAGTCTTATTACTAGGAAACACTGAAAATTTAAAGTAGCATTGAGGAATAAAGGAGAAAAAACTTAGCAATGTTAACATTATGCAGTGAATCCACCTTCTGGAGAACCATGGTCAGTGTATAAAGGGCTAGAAGCAATTATTCCTGAGCTGAAGGGTAAGTCAACTAGAAGTTTAGGAGACAGGATAGTCTTTTAGTTCCCAACTTATATTATGTTATATTTAAAACAAAACATAAAATCCTCAAGAACTTATGAAGAGCAACCTTGTCAGAAAAGGATGATAAAAATATCTTTACGAAAAGACTCCGTATTATACATCAAGATTTCCACATCATATACCAGCATGCCAAGGCTTAACACAGATGCTGCTTTCACTGCTGACCTGCCCTGACAAGATAGCCCATCACTGAAATAAATTTCTTCAGCTGCATAGCACCAGAATTCTCACAGGAACCCAAATGATGCCATTTCCTCACTGATATTATTACCCAGTCTTAATCTGAAATTGTGGTGTTATGTCTAAAAAGAAAAGTTTTCAAGTACTAGAGAAAGTTATACTGAATCTTCCTTCTGAAGAGTCCTAAAATCCAAAAATATAAGATGTTATTTGGTGAAGTCTGTTCAGTATGCCTGCTTTCTTAAGACAGGGAGGAAAAGAAAAAGCATGATCATGTACTAACACTCCTGGGGTGGAAAGAGACATTTTTAAGAATTTAGTTTAGGAAGCACAGGAGAATGCTTTCTTAGCATCAGGCAATTTTTTCAGTCAGTGAAAAAGGTAAGGGAACAAAGAAGATCTGAAATTCTATGGCATATCAGATCTGTGTTTAGAACATGAAAATTCCTCCTGCTAGAGATACTGCACTCTGGAGACAGGAAGCATACACTGGCTCTCACTTGGCATACACCTTGGAGAAAAACTGACATCTCTTCTCCACCATCTCAAAACACTGGAGGAAAAAAAACCCTTTATCTTTCTCCAGCTCTAATTTTTTTGGAATACCTTTCCCTTATGTTGTTCCTATATGAAGAACTAAAGCACATTGGTTAATTTAAAGTCCAGCACCAGTACCTAATTTAAAGTTAAGCACCAGTACCAACAGACAATGTCAGCTTATAAAGTCAAGTATAACCCAGTTACACCTTTACTTCACTGAAGGGGACATCTGGCTGAAGATCACTTCTGTATTTGTTGGGCTTTGAGAAACAAACAAACAAAAATCTGCAGGCAGTGGGAGGCTCTGATAATACTCCAAATAAAATTGCTGGAGGCCCTCAAACTCCCTTCATTTGGTATATGCAATGCTGGAAACTTCTTTTATCTGGAGTGGATAAATCTCTGCAGATGAACATCAGCCACATTCTGTTTTCCCATGCATCATGGAAAAGATAGGAAAGGAACAAGCCAGACAGAAAAATCTATGTTTGTGATTTTTTTTTTTTTTCATTGTAGGTACCTAAAAATCTTAATGCAGACCACAGTAACAGAAAGTGCAGGGCAGCCTTGCACCATTGCTCTTTGGATGGGCTTTGCACAGTAGAAAAGCAGAAGGCAAGGCTACAGAGCCGAGTCAGCTTGAAGTGAAACACAGAGAGAGGTGCTCAGGACAGAGGTGCAACCCAACAGACATGGGGAGCCTAAGACCCAGACAAGGAAAATGCCTCACTCTTTCTGAATTTATTTTTCAAGTGCTGCAATGAAGAAGAGAAATCCAATTTTCTTCATTTTGCAGCACAAGACACTGATTTTTTCTTACTAAAACAGTTACCGAAAGAAGTTATTCAAATCACTATTTTGAGACACGAGAAGTAATTTTTTTACAGATATGTCTATTATTTTCATAAAGATCATAGATACTACTTGACACTTATTCAGTAACATTAATTTGAGAGATGTTAGACTCTACTAATTAAGGAAAAAAAGAGAATGTTCTTCCCTTCCATTGTAAGTTCAGTTGATTCTGGAGACTGTTCTTTAACACAGACAAGCTCTCAGCTCACAGATTCTGCTCCACTCTTCCAAAAACATTTAGGAAAAAAGGTCACTAAAAGAATATTGTGAAGTCTGCTTTGCCACTGCACATCTACTCATGCTATAGTCAAACCAAGGCAACTCAGGTTCTGTTAGTCCTTAGGACAGCAGATCTTGTTCCCAAGAGCTAAACTATCAAAGTCAGGTATTGTATGCTGAACTTGCAGAAAATGGGGTTTGAAAAGCATTTCTGTAGAGGTTACAAAACATCAAATGCTGTTTGCCAAGATCAGGCTCAAGTGGGATCCTGCCCCTCTTCTGATCTTAAATTCTATGGCATTAGAAGTGTAAAAATGAAAAAAATCCAGTATAAGGTGTCAGTATTATATTCATCTGAGGATGGGATCACCTGTGGTTCCAAAACCTTTCTGAACACATCAGCACTCCAGACTGTTCTGATGTCACATTCAGGGGAACTAAGAGCAAAAAAATGCAGTGTCTCATGACATACTTCAGCTTCTGGTATTAGGACATCACAGCAAGATCAGTCAAAGAACAAGGTATGTGTCCAAACAGGTCTGGCATTAGATGATCCTTAAGATTAGACAGACCAGTCAAGAAACTAGTTCTTTGCAAACACAAACCAGTCACAGGTTAAAGACCAGAAAAATCAAGCTACCCAAGTGACAGAAAGACTGTGACAAACTGAATACAGGAATACTCCTACAGATAACATCAAAATTCCTAACTTCCAAAGTCCCAGCATATTCTTTGCAAACTGCTCCTAGATTTGAGAACAATCATTTCAGCTGAAATGACTTAGATCACAGAGTCAGAACTTGGCAATGTTTTAAGGATGAAAGAAACTAAAATGCAATCTATGGTTTTGCCTTGGACTAATTGACTGGACTTCCTGAAGAGAAGGAGCAGTAAAAGGGCACCTCTGTTCAGGCCTGTCACAAAGCCAGCAATGGTGTTTACAGAAAACTTCAGACACAGCTGAGTGGTATCCAGCCAGAAAAGCCTACAGCTGTGCAAGGCTGATTTGAAGGGATACTGACTGTGGGGAACAAGACTGGACTCGAGGATGCGGCCCCATGGCAATGCATTTATGAAGAGGACTTTCTAACAGAATAGCAAATAACTCCTGTTCTCCAGGCTGTCAGCCCACATTTCCTACACCATGATCGCTGTCTGGGAAGAATAAACAGGAAAGCAATGACTGACAGCACTGCTGTTTCCTCTACAGAGGGGCACGAACCAGGAGAGTCTATCAAGTACTTTAACTCGCTCTTTTCTCTCTGCTGCCTACTACACAATTCCTCAAGAGGAAGATAAAAAAGCCTTTGCAGTCAGTGTTTTTAAAGGAACTGAAATAAATTTTCCTAAATGTGAATTTTTTAGTTTATTTCACAGAAGAATTAAATAAATGTCCTTAAGATGATGCATCTCATTAGAACACTACATGCTAGGTCATGCTTGGACATGCTAGGAACACCACAGGAATACAAATACCATGAAGTGACTCCCAGTGACAGATCAGCAGTTCCGAATCCCTTTTCTACCTTCAAATTTTCAATCTCTTTGCATAACATCTCAATCTCAACAGTAGGTCTCAAAAATACAGTATCAAATATAACTCCATATTTTTTCACTAAATTGGCCATTATCTACTGTCACCAGTGTGAGTAAGCCAACAGATTCAAAAGAATTAACAGGAGTTCAATTCCATAACACACCTGAAAAACACACTGTACCTAATTTCACCTGCTATACAACTGTGTAAAGATTTCCAATTCATTCACTTGAATTAGGTTACAAAACCAGTGACCACACAGCATACGCTTTCTACAGTTCAAAAGATGGCTTCTAAGAAAATATTGTTGGAAACCAAAATCCTAGGTGTGACTAAGTGACTCTGTCTGCAGTGGAGGGAAGGGTGAAGGGCAAGTCACACTGTCCTACAGCCTTGTCACACTGATGGGAGTCCCCTGGCACTACATTATTTGCCCTGGTTCTCAAAGTCACTCTATGCCTATCAACTTTCGGTGCTGTGCCTGAACATGTATTAAAATGTTCCATACTAATGAAGCAAAAAAATTAATGTTTTGCAATTTAGGGTTGGGGGAAGGTTAAGGAAGAAAAAATAGGGAGGATTTTGTTTCCTAAGCAGGAAAGTCTACATTAATGATTTTCCCAGCAGGCCTTCAGTAGTTTTACTGCAAACAACCAAAGCCTTTGTTTCTCAGATCCTCTTACATCTGACGTTCGGTCAAAGCCCTCACACCAGCAGCTCACCAAGGGATAAAAAAAATGTGAACCAGTCCTGTGTTCCAGAGCTGTCCCCAGCCCTGGTCCAGCAGGGAAGCACACTGACCACTCTGCACAGCTGCTCACTCAGACATACCCTCAACAGCTCCTCTCATTTCATGAGTGAAAGAGCAACAGCTTAAGTGCAAGTGGTTTCATCTGCTGCATGGAATCAGCAAGCCACCTAATCTGCCTTGTTTCATTCCTAGGCTTTAGCAAAATCCTGTGATTAATTCCATGTTTCCACAAAGGAGCAATGTGGAGATGGAAACGGCCAGCATTAGGCTGCAATTCAGCAGCACCCTCCTGAGACCACAGGCTGCACCATGAGCTGCATCCACCTTTCCATTAACATTCCAGAGCTTGGGACCTATAGCAGGAAAGGAAGAAGTGGAGCAGCAGGGAGACACAGGAGTGTCTCTCTTAACCCTAACAAACAGTAGTTGACACTGGTTAGAGAAAAGGTATCAGTGAACAGTGTGGGTTTTCAGCAGCCAATACAGCAACTTTTCCACTCAAGCTTTTTCAAGGGAATTTTGGCCTTTTCAATTTCCATGTAAAACTTTATGTTATACAAACCTAAAAAATTATCTTGATTAAGGAAGTGAGGGGGAAGGCACCTCTTCTCCAAGTAAGTGTTTGAGGATTTCTCCTTGGCTGCTAAGGGTTTGTGTTGGGTAAAGAAATGCCCCTAACAAACCAGCATTCTTTTCCACATGATCAGAGCCAACCGGCCCCCCTGCAGGCAAAATGACCAATCAAATCAGCTTCAGATGGAAACCAATCCCCCCAGCATATAAACACAGGAATGAAACATACAAACCCATTTTTAAAGGTTTTGCATTTTTTTTTTTAAATCTCTACCAACCACTTGTGGGAAGTTTCTTGCTAGTGCTGGGATCAGTACAGCAGACCAGAGCAGTCCCTCTCCTGGAGCCCAGGTTATCCCCCTTCTCCTGCATAAAGACCCCCTGAAGACTGGTAAGTACACAAAACCATAATATTTTTTCTTCCTTTTCTCTTATTGTACAATTTGAATTGTTCTGTCACTCTTTAATCAAAGAAATCAAACTTCTTTTCAGGGCAGAGAGTTTTACTGCTAAAGCTTGCTAAATTAAGTATCAACTTACACAAAATGGTTGCTGATTTTTCCCCCTCAAAAAGAAGAACATACTCTCTCAGGTGACCACAGTCCTAATAGCACACAAAGCAAAACCAAGGTCCTCATGCAGTATTTTTTCAAAAAGTTTTTAAGATTAGTGCTGGAAAGGCTGTGCAGACAGGGAGCATTTGCCAGCTCCAGCTACAGCAGCTGGGTGTCATGAAATTGGCCAAGAATTATGAAAAAGCCACTCTCACCTTGCTACACTCAACACTGAGTTTCACCACAAAAGAAACAAGCTTCACATCTTCAAACTTTTTACCATCTCCAATCATATCTCAGACTTTAACAGTTTTCAATCAATGTATTCATCCCTGTGCTTATGGACACACAGCAAGCTGGCACCGCTGCCCAGGACACCACATATGGACATGGAGTAAACTCCACTGTACTGCAAAACTTAGCCACTCTAGGCAAGCCATGGGAAAGTCTGCATCACACAGGGCAGGACTGCTCTTCAAAAACAGCAAGTTCCACAAAAAAAGGGTGGCAGCAAACTTCTATTACTGCAGCTTTACATCAAATAAAACCCTCCCTTGTAACGGTCAAGTTACTCCTCTCTTATCAGTATTTAATCCTGCATTTAAGTTTCTGTATAAGGATTTAATATATACTAGAACATTTAAAAACCTTTACCAAGACTTTACTTAAGTGTTGCTTTTCTGCTTCTCTAAAAGTAGCCAGACAATTTGGTCCACTCAGGTGCTACTTCAAAATCAAGAATTAGTGTTCCTACAGATCCTCAGAGTACTTATGTGAAAATACACTATTATATATAATGGAGCACTACTTAGCTTCCCAAAAATCAAGTATATAAGCAGCCTTGCTTTCTGTACTATAAAAGGAGACTCTCCTATTTTACCACCTCTTTTCTTTAAAGTGCATTCTGCAATAAACTGTCACAAAAAGTCAAAGTACAAGCTCTCGCATCCTATACTTTATGGCACTTGCTTTGAAAAATGTAATTTGGGGTCAACAAATTCAGGTTTCCATTTTTACAAGACCTACTTATAAGTAACAAGTCCTGAAAGCTTATCTTAATTCTGCACACTGCTCAGAAGTAAGTTCTGTCACAAACTACAGCCATTCATCTCAATGAGGCATTATCAGCTACAAAACCAAAAGGACAAATATGTTCGAAATGTTAACTGTTCTACTCGCAACAGGAGCATAAGCTTTCAACCAATGCAGCTTCTCAAGCTGAATTACTTCCTAAATTTTTAAGACTGTCCCCTAATGTAAGTTATATGATCCAGTCATGTCATCCATACTGAAAAAACTATTAGTTTCCTAATAATAATGCCAGAGCATCTCCAAGAGTGCCCATTCAGTTTAAAAAAAACAATACACAATAATCTAAAAGTAAGAACACACAAAAGAGCCATTTTAATGCCATGAAAAATGCCTTTAAAAATTATCCTAGTTTGTTCTTGTTGCAAAGCGCAGAGAGAGCAATAGACCTGCACAATCCCAGCTCAGAGCAGACAAGGTTTAAATCTGAAGCTTGTACATGATCATGCAAACACAGGCCAAGTAAAGAGGGAATGTACACATCCCCAGAGGGACACACCACCACCTGGGTTCTAGTAAACCTCCAAATGATGCTGTTGTTAAAAGCAGCTTTTGCAGCTGCTCCCAGAAACCAGCAGGTCCTCAAGACCACTTTCCTGTTAGAATGAAGCAACGCAGCATAAACTGTTTCAAGTACCTTCCAAGGTCAGTTAGAACACACTTTGTTAAGACTAGAAGCTGGGCAAGTAGGGCAACACTGCAGAAGTCTCCCCTGAACACAACTCCTCACTGGGGCTCCTCAAAAGTTTGCAGATGCATTTGTGTATTGAGCAGAGAGCAGGCTGGAAGTGTCCCTTTGAATGCCTTCAACTGAGAAGGCAAACAAAAATGGAGACAGTGCTGCCAATGAGTTTCCCTGCAACCCTACCAGAGTCCTAAGAAAAAGCCAAGCAAGAGGAAAGGAGAGGAAATCAATCAGAGGTGGCATGGAATAGGAATGCAATAAAGGCTGTTACAACACAAGGAAGAAGACGTAAATCAAAAAAGCAAAGCATGGGAGATCCATGCATTGGATCATGAATTTCAGAAATGCAAGCAACATCCCAAAGCTGTAAGGCAAGGTTTTATCACACATGAATCATTAGCCAGCCAGGTCAGTTTAGAATCTGTCCCACTGCTAGAAGAAGGAATCTGAGATTTTTTAAAAATTAGTACTCACCCTACCTTGATTTGTCTTAGAGGAGTATATCGAAGAAAGAAACCAGGATGACGGACAAGGTGATAAAAAGACTGAAAACCAAAAAAAGCTAAGAACTGACAGACACACTGGTGTTGTGATAATTTTGCTTTCAAGAGAAGGTAAACAGGAAGGATTAGACACAGCAAATGTGTAGTAAGGGACTGGTCAGTACGCCAAAAGAAGTTTAGAAAAGTGCTTCCTAACAGCTCCAGTCTTTCTGGTCAAGGGCTATCAGCTGAGAGATGGAGGGATAAGAAACACCCCAAAGCTTCAACAGTTGCCTAAGTCAGGAACCAGGAAAACCAAAACCTAGCAAATAACATAAAGGTTGTTGAGAGAGAACACTGAACAAACCTCGATGAGAAACAGTGCATGTATGTTATAGTGGAGACAAGCATTCTCCAACAAACACAGATTTTTCTTTTTTAGTCAAAGTTGAATGTCTTTCCTAAAACATACACTGAAATTGGGATTACTGTGGGGTCACCAAGGACCATGCCAGGCAGGGGATTCAATCAGGTGGTTCAAATTGTCCTATATAACTTCATTATTTATCACTAACAAGAAAAGAAGGTATTTGTATTTTTTTACTATGGGCAAGGAAAGGAGTAGACAGAAAAACTTTTAAATTCAAAGTCACATCTGCTCTTAAGCTGTCTCTGCTTTTGAGAATTCAGGGGACTGACCCTCCAACCTAGGTAAGCTATTTCCCACAGGGCAGTTGCTCTATTGCCTCTTATATCTCACCCAAGGGCACTGCTCTCAGAGTCTATTTGCAGCTTCTTATCTGTTTTTCTCAATCAAAGAAGTTAAGACTTGTGACTCTTAATCCATCAATAGCATTTGAAAAAAGGGGTTCTGGAACTCAAGCTTACACATTTCCAGTGCTATCCCTGCCACTGAAATAGAAAACTAACATTTTCAACAGTCCTAGACTAGAAAAATCAGAGCACTGTCCCAGTGCATAACCTGGTTAACCTCAGAATGCAAATTCACCTGCCTGAGAAGCTCAAGGAGCAGAAACACAGGACTGTTCTGAAGTGTGCTGTTGGGTGCTAATGTAGGTTCTCTTTCTCAAGTGCCTTCAAAATCTGTCAGGAATCAATCCTCCCCCCTTGAAAAAATCCCAAAGAACCTGACTTCTTTTTCAGAGTATGAGATAACATTAAGTGATTAATCACCACCCTAAGAAGCTCCTTAATCAACAAATTTGAGATCCTACAATGCTGACAGCATTTGCTCTAAGTCTGCAGTGTTCAAACACACTACCTTAGTACTCATATGAAGATCTGAAACTCAGCCAAAAAAAATACCATCTTAAGAATGTTTCCCTTTTTTCTTAATGTACATAACACCACAGAAAAGGCTTCTGTCACCAATCAGTCAGCAACAGAATCATTTTCACAACACGTATTTGTTTTGTAATCCCAAATTGCTTAGAGTCTACAAAGCAGATCCTGCCCTCAAAGTACCACAAGAATTTACAGAAAAACACAAGCTTTTGGTTGTGCTTCATTGCTTTGGGTTTTTTGTTGGTTTGCTGGTTTGTTTTGAAGGCATGATGCACTCAGGCATTTTGTTCTGTAAGATTCTGTAATCTTTCTCTATTGAAACAAGCGTTTCTTGTGACTACTGCTTACGCTAAGATGATAAAATCAAGGCACTGTTCAGAGCTCATTTTCAGCATGGTCCCCATCATCCTTCCCATTCAGAGATGCCCATTTTCCAGCTCCTTCAAGGCCTCCAGAAGGGCTCATCTAAAGGGCTTAACACATGGGCTGTGCTCTACAGACAAGTCACTAATCATTGGATTACTGAAGAATGTATGATTGCATTCAAGTTACCGTACAGCAAGAGTGAGAACTGCCATTCAGAGAGCTCTGCAGCAGACTGAAGAGCCAACTCAGTGAAGGTGGGGAGTCATGCCATAAACTGGATGGACAACAACCAAAACCCCCCAAGAAATGTAGCCTGGTACCACATGCCAGGAGAACCTTGCTAAGTCCACTGTCGTCTCGCACACAGGGAATGGTTTCAAAATATTCCTCCTGGGAGATTTGAACTGGAAAATTAAAAGTAAGGGGAAAACCACCAAATTCCACTCAAATCATCATCTACTCTATCTCCCTCTGACTATGGCATGGATAGAAGTAATAGCTGGATGGTTTTGAGAAGCTACAGAAGAAAAACAAAACCTTAGCTAAATAGTCACTGATGTCAATCCTCATATCTCAGGAGGCATTAAACACAAGTAAAAGCAGCAGAGAATGTTCTGTAGCCACTAAAATTTGGTTGAAGATTAAGCAATCATGTAAACTGCTAGTTTATGTGATCAAAGATCACATGACAAATTTTCACCTACCATAAATTCATTCTGACTTTCAGGATCCTTACTTCTAATGCATTTCAAAAGAAAACTAAGATGGCACTGTTAGAAGGGAAAAATCCAATTCCTCTACCAAAACATGCAATAGACTGAAACAGCCATCATTCAAAGGAAAGTAAAAATTGACAGGAAACCAAAAGTGATTAAACACACCATATATAATTATCACCTGCAGAATTTACATGAATTTTTTGATTCTCTGCTGTCCTACTAGCAAGCTTCCTCACAACTTTCTTTAAACAGGTTGTAACATCATGAACTCTCTATTTTACACAAACTTGTACTTAATTTTAACCTGTCCCAGGTGAACTTTAAACGTTCAGTATCTATAAAATGTATGGATTTGAGTTACTACTGTCTTTTCAAAAGACATTCACCAGCTCTGGTGAATTCCACAAGCTTTGAGGTTTAAAAGCAAACAAGGGAGCCTAATATGTGAAATACCTACAGGTAGCCACTTTGCTTCCCATATCTGCAATTCCACCCTTATTCCCACATGTTTGCTGTCCTATTTTATTAGGTCACCAATAAAAATGGCACTGCTCAGGCAGACTAGACTGGAAATTATGTCTCAGTGTATTTTCTGTATTGGTCTCCTGACCCTCTTTTTACTTGATCCTTACATAAACAGCCTCTGACTCCCAGAAGCAGTTCTGCCCTGAATACTGTAATTCTGTTTAACCGGACATGGTGGGTGCAGACAGCAGACAATACTTGAGCTAGGAGAGTCAGAAAGGGCCAGTAGCTAAAGTACAGCATTCCCCTAAAATGCATAAATACGTTACAGAAATAATATAATAAACATTCTTTCCTTAGTACTATACTACTGTTGATAGCATTCATAATAGCACTGGTAAATTATTATACTCTGCTCAAAAGAAGTTACAAAATCTGATATAATCAGCAAAATTCAGTTTCTTTTCACACACAATATCCCTAATCCCATCCCACTCACCTCTAAAGAATTAAAGCATGTGACTCCAATGTAAATTTAGGAAAGTAAAGTATGAAATCTATATTTAAACAACTAAGCAGGGAGAATTTGAGAAGTAGTCAGATTTTTAAACCTAATCTTTTTTAGCAAAGCATTACCACAAACAGTGGTAAATTCCTCTCCAGGCTCCTGACTTAATCTTCTCTGGATTGCAATGTATAAGCCCTCCTTTGTTGGCTGCAGTATTCCTACCCCTGCTGATGTGTCAGAAGCTGTGAACATTAGGCAAAATACAAATACGT
The DNA here is from genome assembly GCA_017589585.1 of Phylloscopus whistleri. Classification (NCBI taxonomy): domain Eukaryota; kingdom Metazoa; phylum Chordata; class Aves; order Passeriformes; family Phylloscopidae; genus Phylloscopus; species Phylloscopus whistleri. The sequence continues at coordinate 425,582 of JADMLD010000044.1, forward strand.
GGCACTGTATCACTTTTTTTCCTTTCCTCTCCTTTCTAGAAGATGACAACAGATATGATAGAGAGCAACAACACCAAGTCCAGCGCTCCCCTCCTGACTCAGAGATACCTGCGGCTGGTGACCAAGGATGGACACAGCACGTTCCAGATGGCCGGGGCCCAGGGCAGAGGTGTGGCGTACCTCCGGGACGTGTGGGGGATACTCATGGACATGCGCTGGAGATGGATGATGCTCGTCTTCTCAGCCTCCTTTGTCATTCACTGGCTGGTCTTTGCAGTGCTCTGGTATCTGCTGGCTGAGATGAATGGGGACCTGGAGCTGGACCACGATGCTCCACCTGACAACCATACTATATGTGTCAAGTACATCACCAGTTTTACAGCTGCCTTCTCCTTCTCGCTGGAGACACAACTCACGATTGGCTATGGCACCATGTTCCCAAGTGGGGACTGTCCCAGTGCTATTGCACTGCTGGCAATCCAGATGGTCCTGGGGCTCATGCTAGAAGCCTTCCTCACAGGTAATGCTTCCTACTGCATCTTTACACACTACAGGTGTAACAACTGGATTTAAGAATAGAGCTAGAAATAAATACTGTTCCTTTTGATATATGAAAGAACAATTAAGGTAGCCACTACAAAGATGAGAAGATTTCAGCTATGTAGTACTAAAAGTTAAACACCATTAATCAACAAAAGACAAATTAGGTGTTATCAATATCTGGACTTAAGAATTTCACTAATCATTGGAAAATACTTGTGGCAGATCACTGCATATTGCTTTCAATCACTTATTTCTTATACCATTCTCTCTCTCAGCTATTACCATATAATTACAATATTTCAAGTCAATTTGACTTGAATTTTTGACTTTTAAAGTATGCTTTTGTCTAACTGAGCTACCTTCATTGATCTTTAACTCAGTGCTTACATATTCCTCAGTACCAAATGTAATGAAAGTTTTTTACCATGTCACAGATATTTTAAGGTATTTTAAGTTATTTAAAATGTTCTTCATGTTTAAAGTAATTCAAAATACTTTGAAAATACACAGGTTTACTGTGTATTAGAAAGAGCTTCTATGTTGTAACATAACAAGATCAGTTCCTATTACCAATTACAATAAGTTGGGGCAAGCTAACAGGCTCCTTACAGCTACAGTTAACTTCCAAGTATTAATAAGTGAAAATAATTTAGAAAAATAAGCATTTTAGGAAAGTTATACTTTTTTGAACAAAAGCAGGTTAGTATGATGCCAACCTAGCAGTTTTCAGTCATAATCTTTCCAGTCTCAGCCTGCTTCTGCTCTGTTGGAGCCTGCAGGGAACCAGCCCAGGCCCTGTGCTCACACTGAGTTTGCTCTTTCCCGTGCTCCAGGTGCTTTTGTAGCCAAGATTGCGCGCCCAAAGAACCGGGCACTTTCCATCCGCTTCTCGCGCTCCGCCGTGGTCACACACACCGAGGGGAAGCCACACCTCATGTTCCAGGTGGCCAACACTCGCTCCAGCCCCCTGACCAGTGTCCAGATCTCTGCTATACTTTTCCAAGAACAAGAGAGTGGGCAGCTGCACCAAACTAGCATTGACTTCCACCTGGACAGCGTCACTGCGGATGAGTGTCCTTTTTTCATTTTCCCACTGACCTACTACCACTCCATCACGGCATCCAGCCCACTGGCTGCTCTCCTTCAAAGAGAAGCTCCTCCCCACTTTGAGCTGGTCATCTTCCTGTCAGCTGTGCAGGAGGGCACAGGAGAAACGTGCCAGAGGAGAACATCCTACCTGCCGTCAGAGATCCTGGTGTACCACCGCTTTGCCTCCCTGCTAGCCCGCAATGCCAAAGGTGAGTACCAGATCAAGATGGAGAATTTTGACAAGACTATTCCTGAGCTCCCAGCTGCAGCTGACTCAAAGAGTCCAAAAAGGACTGACAAGGAGATCCGCATCAATGGACAGCATACTGACAGCTTCCAGCTCTCTGAGACTGGCCTCACAGAGTAAAGAGAACAGACCTCGAACTTTGTGCTTTTTTAATTATTATTACATTAAACTTGTGGGTTCCATTTAAAAACTTACTTCTGTGCCTGTCCTGCCATCTTCTAGTGATCTCTCTCTTGTAGTTCCATCCTTTTGATTACAACATGATATACAGAGTGAAGAGAACTTGTGTGTCCACTGAGGAAAGGCTGCATTAACCACCTAGGATGAAGTCAGGTACATGAATCACAGTACTAATTCTTGGGAAATTAGAAGAGCTATCTGCTGAATTCACCAGACTATGATTAAAGCTGCAGTGACCTGAAAGGAGATATCTTCAAAACTCCCAAAGCTGACCAAATGGACAACAGCTTATGACAAAATGGACAACAAAATAAAAGCAGAAAACAATATGGGGTCATTCAGTAAACACATGAGTTCTGATATAAGTAACTCTGTTCATCCAAGAGCCTCGCTTTTCTATTCTCTTAACTCTTTGGGAATACAGACTTACATCATTTTTCAGATGGCTTAAAGTCCTGCCAATCTCTCATGACAGTGAATAGCACTCTGGCTGTGCTTATTAAGCAGAATTATAAATACTAAGTGCAGTTCTTCATTCTGCCAGGTAAGAGAATATCTTACTCCCAGACAAGTCTATGAAGACACTATCAAAAAATCTGAGTGGATATGATAAATACTGCAATGGAAATTTCTTATTTGAAAACACCGAATAAATTATTTAGCAGTGGGAAAAAAAAAAAGACTGTTTTTAATGAATGAATGTAGGGGGTTTTTAAAGGCCCATATATTCCATGTTTTCACCTTTGCATTGCTTGTCTCAAGTATATCTGACCCAGAAGGGTGCACTATATATATGAGAAGTAGAACTCCATCCATTGATATTTTATGCTTTCTAACAACAATCTTTGCCTGTACACACAGCACAAAAAAATATTTAGAGACACTTGAATCAATTTTGAAATAAAAAATTGGAACAAACTATGAGACTTCTGTATTTAAGTGCCTCATAAACCTACTGCAACTAAGATGCCATTCTGAAGCACCTAAATAATTTAAGTTGCTAAAGGAAAAACACAACAATGGATAACTATTTCCAAGCTCTCAACAAAACAGTGCCTATTAGGTGTTCATACCTGAACATTCAAGTAGAATTAAAATAAAGTTACCTTTCAAAAGTAAAAGACCTTTCCTAGAAACCCAGATGGCAAAAATAGCAACTTTGACTGACAACTGTGTAAGACACTACCAAATATACTTCCTCTTAACTTTAGCCCAGTGGTCAGCAGCAGGAAAAATGGTCTCAAGCTACATGATGAGATGGTTTAAACTGAATTCTTCTCAAGTCACAAAGCTGTTCACTGAACTGTGTTCATAACCTAAACCGGGTTGGCAAAAAGCTACTTTGGTTTTGGGTCTGTGGAAATGGGGAGCCACCTCACAGAAGCATTCCATACACAGCTGGGGAATGAGGCAGAAGGGCCACACTTTTGCTCCAACTGAGCTCTCATTCCAAAATAGTTCAAGTGTTACCTGCCCCCAGAGCAGATCTCAGACAGATTTGATTTATCACAGACACTCTCAAAATCTTTTTCAAACTTAATTCTACGGACAAGCATTGATGACTATTGTGGAGCTTGGAGAGCAGCACACTAGCAAGTTACTCTACCTTCACCCCTTTTCATCACAGTTTTTCTAGTTGCTGACTCATACACAGTTTAAAGAGCCCTTTTCTACCCTTCTGTCAACATCAATAATTTTTAATTATTTCTTACATTTTTTCCATGTTCTCTATCAATGTAAGACATTGTTAAGAGTCCTACAAATTAAAAGCCAGTGCAAAAGCAGTAGAACAGACTCCTGTGTCAAGGTTGAAACAGGGCAGCACTCTGTACTGAGGTACTGAGTAATCTGTTTGACAGTGTTCTGGGTGAGGCATTGTTTTTTCCATATATCACATGGGAATATAACCTCATGATTTAGAGCCAAAGGTATACAAAGCTATTTCTAATTTCAAATCACATCTAATAAAAGGTGGGTTGTTTTGTTTGATTTCTACATGACTTGATACTTCAAAGTTGTCCTGGTTTTAAAATAATTTTCTCTTTATAGATTTGGTTTAAACAGGAGTACAGCAGCAAGTATAAAGAAAAAATATGTTGTTAGTATATGCTAAATGCAATCTTCAAATATTACATCTTGGAATGCAAAGCTGAATGATACTGCAGAAGCAAATTAGACAAAGAACTGTGTAGTTACTTCAGAACAAGAGCAGAAAATACATTAATATTGCTTTTACAGTTCCAGGGAACTGGTGAACCATGGATGGCTGAAAGTACTGTAAATATGCCATGGCCCCAAATAGAGTAGAAGCCTAGGAAAATTGTTGATGGGCTCTGATGCACCAACATAGCACTCCATACTTTAGCACAGCAAGGGCAAACTGGTGAGGAGCCTTCTGTGAATGCACCTCCTCCAGCAAGGCATGGCAGGAGAACAAGCCAGGCAGAGTGAGGAAAAGTACAATTCAAAGAAATTCAACATCCTTTTTATAGCCACTTGAACACACCTTTTATATTCAAGTCTTCTGAATCTAACCAAAACTCACGCATTAAACAGAACTCAATCAGGTTCCACAACTGACTTACTAACAGGTTTGTTTAAACTACATAACAATTATTCACTTCCAGTTTGTAACTGCTGGTAACAAATCAAATCCTGTCAGCTACGAAACTGGTATTAGTCAGGAGGCTGCACAGAAAATTAAGCAGCTTTTGTGAAGAGACAGACGTGGTCAAGAAAGGAACTTGCTCATTTTCTTTGCTAATGGCCTCAGCCTTCCAGAAACAATCTGGGTTCTAAGTGAAGTCTGTCAGAACTGTGACAATATGCAACAGAAACTTGCAAATACCTTGTGCATCAGCAATCTGCATGTTTAACCAGGAACAGATACTCTTTATGCTGAGAATCAGTCAAGTGTGACCTTGCAAACTGTTGTGAGCACTGAAAAAGCAATCATTAATTTTTAAGAAGAGCATACTGATCATATTTGAGAAGCATTTGTTAAATTTCTATTACTTTTTAAATTTCTTTATTTTTAATTGAGGGATCTTGCATTGTCCTCCATTATAAATACCCTGAAGTGTTTAAATACTTGATCTCTTAATAATTCTCTAATGGGATCATCCAGAACAAAGAACATAAGAAAGTTGGCAACTCGGTAAATTACATAATATGACTCCAAGGCCCTATGAAACAGCAAGGAAAAAAGCAAAAAAAAGCATGGTAAAATTATAGAATAAAATCCTAAACTAAGTTTAACCAGTACAGGCATCTGCTAAAGCATGTGAGCCTGAATTATAATCTGTATGTCAATTCTTTACCCTTCAGCTTCCATAGCTTTGTGTGTATACTAGTGCTTGCTATTAATCTGGGACTTCTTTTGGCACATCTGTATCCCTCTCACACTCAAAATATTTTGTCATTGGAAAGCCATTACATAACAATAACTACTTGTTATTAACCAAGGCTTGAGTCAGAACAGACCAACATTTTCTATCAATATTTCTGTGCTCTCCACCTTATCTCTTTGAAAGTAAAGGAGAGAGAATGATGTTCCCACTTACTGCAACATTAACCTCTAACATAGCAATATTATTGTTAAAACAGTATTTTTTATAATAAAACTGCAGAAAGACTGAAGGTCTTTTGTCTCTCATACTGACTAGTGGAAAAATACAAGAGACTAAAGACAAGCAATTAGGTACTCAAAAAGCTTCATAATTTGAGAATAAGCACATCATCTCTGACAACGAGCTTCCAACAAATTGCATCAGGGATGCCATCTTCCCTAGGGAACAGTTCCTGGAAGATGCATTCAATAGCCCTGACAGCAGTTGCTACAAACACAAAATGCCCTACACTAACTGCAGATTAACCTCTGGCACAAGTCAACTTTTGTAAGGATATTTTGTGCACTGTAAATTCTCCTCAATTTCAACTGACAAATACATCTGATCCTATACCAATATGCAACATTTTAATACATCTTTATCAGAAACGTGGTATATTCTGTAGCTTGGAACTGAAATGGTTGCATTTCTAATCACAACAAGGAGCTAAATAAATAAAATTAAATCAACTGTAGTAGATACTACTTCTACATCTATTTTTCTTTTGTAAGAAATGCAATCCTGAAATCTCAGTAGTACTTACTTTCTCACATTTTCATTTTTTCCTAAAAAATTTCTGAATATAGATACATGGAAAGTTCGAAGTTTCACTACTGACACTTAAAACTGGTCAATCTCTGACCAGTATCAAATTATTTTCTAGAAGTATCCTCTTTTTAAAGGAGACAATGAGGAAAACATACGCATCTTGATTTTGTGTTGACATTCAACAAGCAGAAAAATAAAAGCACTCTTTAGAAGCTGTGAACATCAGTTCATATGTGAAGAGAGGACTGGAAGGGCTTTGAAAGCAGACTCCTACGGCACGTGTCACCACAGTAATCTGGAAAATTATAAATATGGCAATTTATGCTACTCTTACTACAAAAAAACCCAACAGCTATGCAGGGATTAAAATACATTCCTGTCAACTTCTAATTGCAATTGGATCTCTTTGGGTTCGTCTTTAAATTCAACCTGCAATTATCTCTTCTAATCTATGCTTTCTCAGTGTATTACCAAGGAGGGTACATAGCCAAGACACCTTTAGCAAAGCCAAAGACTCCTAGGCTCCTAAATAGAGAAGACACATTGTGAGTAAGCTCTTACTAGTACAAAACCTGTCAGTAGGCAGAGCTGTGCTCCACACACATGAAAACATGCCATGGAGAAAGAGAACGGGTATCCCAGAGAAAAGACAACACATGAGCCCACACAGCAAAAGTCACTGCAGTTCCCAAATAGCCAGAGCTGCCCTGATGTTCCCATCACCCTTAGAATGTCTATGCTTCATCTCCAAAGTGACAAACCCATTTCAACTCAAGTTCAGCAGGATGTCCAGATGTACTGGGCCACAATCAAGGATCCAGCATTCTGCCAAAACATGGCCAGTGTGCAGCATTTCAGAAACAGAATAGGGGAGGAACAAGAGACAGAAGAGCAGATAACCAGACTGAACAGGAGGTTCAGATGATGACCTAACTAATTTGACCAACAGTAAATCCATCAGCACAGCAACCTCAGGACACTGCTGGGATCTCTCACATTAGCAAGCATTCAAAAAAATTAAAGTTCAAATGGTCAAGAAGTCCTGGGTACCAAAACAGCCCACACAAGGAACATTTAAAGCTGCACTGAAAAAAGGCGTATTACCACAGCACGCCTGCTCATCAGCAAAGGGTACAGGAACTTAGTTCCAGTTGTAGACATCACAACTTCATTAAATAACAGAACCTACTTACTCCACATTTATCTGCCACACTTTAATATCCAATAGTGAGAACACAAAGTAAGAGAAACAACGCTTTGAGAACACACTTAGCAACCTGACACAGTATCATGAATCTTGTATCAACAATATACTTGGACCAATAAGAAAGGCTGATATATGTACAGGTCCCTTCCCCCAAACACACCCTGCTCCTCCCTCCCATTTTCTGCCCACACAGTAACAAAACCATACCTGGATCTTTTCGCCCTGGTTTTTCAAAGCGTCTGTCTCCCCTAGAAAGGCAGAATAGAAGTTTCAAATAAGGTTTTGGAACTACTCCAAAAACTCATTTTAGGTATAGGTTTTGCTGGTTTTCTTTACTTGGTGGGAACTCTTAAAATCAGAGCCTGATGGACAATACCTTTAGAGGTCCAAGTGACAAATGAAATTCTCAGGAACACCAATACACACGGCCCTTGGGAACTGGGTATGTTTTCAAAGGTGCCCCTAAGTACTGTAAACAATGTCAAGACTAAAACTGAAGCAAATCCTTAGCACCAACACTTCCATTGCAACTGTTGTAATTTATGTTCTCTTGAAGCAGTTAGCTCCTTCTTCCCAGGAACTCAGCAGAAAAATTCTTTGCAAGAAATGTTCTTTTACTTTCTCCAGAGCCTCAAGAAACATTACTGTGTTTGACTCCATCTTAGAAATTCAGACACTTCACTCATAGATATAACCTTTCCTAAAGTGTTTTTATGAAGTCAAAAGGCACAAATGGAAGCTGAACAGATGTGTGTAAAAAACTTTAAGGGCTAGAGTTCTGTTACCTTTCCTCCCAACTCTGTGATCTGTGCATTTCCCTGCCCCCTCCTCGCCCAAATCCACCCTCCACTTCATCAAAACTTCTTTGGTAGAAACCGCTTTCTCCTCGGCCTCTGCCTGAAAAGACAAAAAACACAAGTGTTTGTATAAATAATAATAGAAATTGAAAGTATCAGGTAGGTTTCCCTTTCCTGGTGGCCCTGAGAACTGATCTTGCAGTCTTAAGCCCCAGTGAAAATTATCTGGGACAAAAGGAAAAAGGAACATCTAAGAAAGTCTTATGCAAAAATTCTTATAAAGAAGTGCAAGACCAGACAGAACAGGCAAACAATTCTGAAATAAATATGATGCAGAAAAACACAGATACTTACCCAAGAGAAATTACCAAGTAAGGATGCATTGTTCACACAACATCCACATTACGCATGTGTGCTTCACACACAAAAATCAGATTACTTTCAACAGCAAACTCCAGTATAATGGCACTGCACTGTGGATGTACTCCTAATTATTAATGTCAAGGGTCATAAAGGAGAAAAAAGATTCACCACTATTAAGTTCTAGTGACTGCCAGCAAAAATCTCCCACAGGATCAGTGGGAAGAAAAGAAGGATCATAGGATGGCTATGGGCAGGTCAGAATAAAGAACAACATTAGCTACAGTTTAAACATTATCCTACTGACCTTTTCAGTAAATGAGTCTCTATAGGCAGCTACCAAGTACCAAGCCTCAAGCCAAAAAATTACAGATATATCCTCAAGCAAAGCATCTCAAAGCACATCTTCAGGGCTTGAGAAGGCATGGAGTGTTTGGGTAAAAGAAAACAAGCCCTACACAAGAGAAAAACAACACCCCACATACATCCACCCCAGCCCTTCCAAACAACTTCCAGCACTGGTTAGATTAATGGCTGGGGTGAAGTTTCCAGATCTACGAAAGATAAACACTGTTTCACAAAGTGCTCCAGCAGAAGAAATGACAGATTTCTAATCAACTAAGTTACCATTTCAAGATCTCACAGGAAGAAGATAAACAAGTGGAACATCTACCAGTTAGCTGTCAGGATAATGCCATGTCGACATACACATGCAGTCTCTACAGTCAACTTCTAGAACCTAAAAAGCACCTGGAAACAGGAATTCTTGGCTGGTAAGTATCTCAAACATCAATCTTTTCATATTTCTCTCTTCCTGGCTTCAAGGAAAAAAAACACCTCATAGCACAAGGTGCAAACCTGGCCAGGCATCTGCAGGAGTGACAATGACCAAATGAAACAGGAAACAAATAATTTCAGAATGAACTGCAGTTCTTGTCGTCTTCTGGAGAAAGAAGCAGTAAAAAGCCTCTACATTTAAAATCTAAAGACACCTGGATGCATCAAGGAAATGGTACCATGTTTCAGTATCTTATGGACAGAAAAATTTGAAATAATCAAGACAGTTGCAACAGTTTCTCTGCTATTCTATACCAAATCTCCTAGAAGGGGCAGCAGGGGTAAATCCAGTCAAGGTTTTTAAATACACAACTGCTTTTGTATCAGGCAGAACAGGTTGCAGGGTGTATAAGGAACAATTTTAACATCCTCTTTAGACAAAACTATCCTGTTCTATCACCAGCAAAGCTGATCAGTGGCAGATCTCCCAGAATCACAGAGATGCAGCCTTCCTTACCACAGTTTTGAGGATGCCTAAGTTCAGATGAAGAGAAACTCAAAAAAGGTCTGGTTCAGGAAATATGTTGAGCTGCAAACATCTGGCAGCTGAGCCTCTTCACCTTTGTGTTTTTCTCAGAACTTACTCTTGCCAAGATGCCTTCTTTTGGCTGTTGCTAGACTATGGACACTATGGGGTTGAGCAAGCCCATGCCATATTCAGAGTATCTGTTTTTACACAAACTCCAGGAGAGGCAGAGGAGCTGACTGAGCATTCAAGGTAAGAGATGAGAAATTAGCATCAGACCTATGAGAGTTATCAGAAGCACCTTTGCTATGGCAAGTCTGATACTACAAAGCTGACCATAGTCACACGTGTAAAACAAGTTGCAAAGGCAAGAAACCCCACAAGAGGTGATACAACATCAAAAATAGCATGATGTTTATCCAGTTAAAGCATTATGGGTCCCCTAAGATCCTGGAAAAGAACTCAAAGTTTTTATTCTTTACAAATATAAGTCAGAAAAGTTTCAGCAGCACATGCAATAGCAATCTTTGCCTAATTTCTTCACCACAGGAAAGCTCTCTTCCTTCCTCTCAGAGATAATAAAGCAAAAGCTGTTCATAGAGTCAAAACAGAACAAAGGCACTGACTCATCTCCTGTCTCTGAGGTAGCAGAGGTGGGAAGTTGCATACACTTTCCAACCAAAACAAAGCAGGCTTGTACAGTGAGCAGCAGCAGCACTGCAGTGCTCCCCTTGCAGGGTGAGCAAGGGTGAGTGCATGCTGCCTGCTGGGAGCAGACACACCCCACCAGAGCCAGACAACTGGCAATATGGGACACTTCACCAGCAAATAAAGCAAGTGTCCTGTACAAGAGCAAGAATCAGTTGTTCTACCAGCAGCATAGCTTATGGCCATTTAAAAGTATATAAAATCAGCCTGAGAAACCTCCCCCCACTCACCACCCTTGTATGGTTGTCCATCAGTATTTCAGTTGTGCTCATCCACCAAAATTATCTGAATTAAAAGATAACCTAGCAAAATGTCCACACAATTGATCTCAAGCATTCAGGTTAAGGCTGCCTGTGGGGTCACAGTACTCAGCTGCCAGCTGCAGTGATACCATGTAATACTGGACAGGACTACTGAAGCCACCTCTGCCCTGGCTGTGTTGCCACCCCATCCATGTGTGGAAACAACAAGGGCCCACCCAATAGTTCCAAGCAGAAGCACATGTGCAGCCCCAGGAGACACCAAGCAGACCACAGGGTGGGAAGCATGGAACAGATCCTAGCAAGCTACAGAAGAGAAGCAGCCAGCCAAGGGAAACTGTGGTGTGCAAAGTCAGTTATTCAGCATGTGGGTCTGACCTGAAAGTGCACACTAGGGCACAGCTAATGCTGGTCACAGAATGCAAGAGAAATGCCTGCAGAGAGGATAAAACTGCACATGTAAGCACACCAATTGACATTCTGCTTCTGCACTCCTTGGCTTATTTTAAACAGAATGCCACTTCTGAAAGAAAATACCTAGCACGCAAGCAGCAGACTAAGTGCATATGTCTGCTATGTGCACAAAGTACTGAAAGCAAAATCAATAAACATCAATAAATACTTCCATTTAATAATGGAGTGGAGCAAATGTGTCATTTGTATCTCAGTAATTTCTCAAAAATCTCAGGATGAGGACATCAATCCACTGGACACTGCAATCCTAACAACTAAGTCTCTAACCTGAAAAATAGACAAAGTTTGAATTAAAGACATTAAAAGTATAATACACAAGCAGGAGAGTAAGAAGCAGCATAAACTGTATTCTAATTGTCATTAAAAAAAAACACCCCAAACCCTACAGAACACGAGAAGTAAATTCTTGAAATTAAAGCATAACTGGAGTTTAGGATCTACAATTAAAGCCCTAATACTCTTTGGGAAAACCAGAATAACTGTAGTTCAACTACTGCTGTTTAGATCTGCCAACATTACACTTTCACACCATTGACACACTTTCCAACAGCAGCAAAAACAGATTAAAAAGGGCAAAGAGGGTGGGGTGGGGAAAAAGCTCTAATAAGAAGCAAAGGACCCTTCATAACAGCCTTAACCAAAAGGGAGAACAGCTACAAAACAAAGTGTCTGTAAGCTTACAGCCCATTCCAAGGACTATTTAAATCTCTCCTCATCTGAGGCTCTTATTCATGAATGTTGACATTCCAGTCCTGCCAGCACAAAGCACAGGGCTTAACTGCACACCACAGGGAGCTCCCAGGAAAACAAGTCAATTAGAAAAGAGTCACGTGCAGCTACTTGGTTTCTTCAGAGACTACAACTTAAAAAATAAAAAAAAATAATAATAATAAAAAAAAACCACATACAAAAACCCCACCAAACCATAAATCAAAGCAACTTCCAAGTAGTAACCACGTTCTCATCATCACAACATAAGTGTTGTCAGTAAAAGTTGGGGTAACTACTCAGAAAATATTTACTGAGTGTTATCTTGCAGTTTTTAACACTGGTAAGTGAATCCCACTTAGAGTTCTACCTATAACACTCCTTTACCAGCATTTCTTTCCCTTGCCAATCCACCACAGATTGCTTCTCGTGCTCTCAAATGCTGCAACACAATTCCATGATTTGTGCCTCGGTCAGGAAACTTCATTAACAAATCTAATCACACATGCAAATTCCTCTACAAAGCTGCCCTGGTGCAAGTCCCTTCAGGACAGAAATCTCATTTTGGTAAAGCTGAAGCCCACACAGACTCAGCAGCAGCTTTGCTGCATACAACTGTCTAAAGTTCATGGAAAACTGCAGAAAACCTTTTGAACCCAGGCAATTTTGCAGTGTAATAATGTTTTCCAACTGTTAAGTGAGGCAGCTCATTTGGTGAACAAACTCCCAAGAAATTTCAAGTCCTTTTCAATGTAACTTGAAAAAACAAAATCGCATTTAAAGCCTGCTACCTACAAGCAACATTTTTGTAAATGTCAACAGTCCTATACTGAATTTTCATAAATAACTACGGGGAGAAAAGTCCTTGGCTGCAACAGCATATGTGTATAATTATGAAAATGGTACCATTTTGTCCTGGCAGAAATCTTAATTTCTTTGCTGAGATACAGAAACTTTGGGAAGACTCATCATGCCTAGAATCCAACACTAATTGCTCATGGGAAGAAGAGTGGAAGAGTGGAAGAAACAAGCAGCAACCAGGATCAACGAAAGAAGGAAAGCCCAGAAAGCTGCAGCAATTTACTGCAGAAATGTGTCCTTTACAGCTTAGTCAGAGCAGCCTAACAAGCACATCATACAACAATTCCAACACATTAAAAGATCAAATTAGGACAAAACAAAAAAGAAAGTGAAAACTAGTACTCTTGCGACAAAGTTCTTGCTAGTATTTCTTAACAAATCTTAAAAATGAACTACAGGAAACCAGGAATACATGCAGCAGCTTTCAGTCTGTCTTAACCTGACTTAGTACTGCACACACTTTAAGTTCTGTCCACTAAAATGTAAGGACCCAAACTTTGCTGCCAAACAAAACAGTCATGCATACAAGTCGATTCAATAATAGATTTAGAAGCCATATTCTGCCACAGTTAGCCTTACAACCTCGTCAAAACTAGGGGGGGCAATTAAAAAACAACCCACTGCTCACTGCATAAGGATGGCATTGTTAATAGTGCAGCAAGAAAACAAAGAAAAATTTGACAAAAGAAAGCAAAGAAAAGGGTTTGCCAAATTAGAAATGGTCAAAGTATCTTGATATTGAAACTAGAGAGCACACTAGTGGGTGTATGATCTCAAATCACCAAATTTTAAGCAGCAATAATTTAATTTGCAGAATTAAATCTTGATGCATCTAAAAAAACAGCCAATACATGTATTCCTAGCAAAAGCAAAACACAGGTGGTAGAAACACACACATTAAAATAAACCAAAAAGCAAGAACTCCCAAATGAGTACACACATCTATATATATATATATATGCACACTTTTTTTTAATGAAACCCTGACCATTTGTGCAAATACAATGGCAAACAAAGGGGAAGCAGCAGGAAAATCTAGTCACAGTCTCATAAAGCTTGAACTTCATATCTTAGCTGGGAGGCAACCACAAGAAGACAGACAACAATCTACAAATAGCTGAGAGATGTAAACTGAAAAGAAAGCAGGATTAAGAAATGAGAACAGAAATAAGAGAACACATTAAGTCAAAGCAAAATTCTGGTCAAGCATCTGATTATATATTAAGTACTTTCTGAAGATCTTATTGAAAATATCACCCATTAAAGACATGCAGAATTAAATTAAAAAGGGCTCTAAGAGAAATCTCACCTAAGCACCTGCAGAGACAGAGGTTACAAGATTATTTACTCAGTATTTCCAAGTGACTAGCTTCCTACTGTTCTAAATGCAACCCATGACATTTATGTATAAAGCCCCCCCAAAAAAGTTCATAGAAGTGTGAACGTTGAAAGAGAACTACTGAGATAAATTCTGGGTTTAACAATTTGGTTTGACTTTAGCAATATGGCTTCAGGACACTTTCTCCATTAATTTGCAAATATTTGAGGTAATCCTGGACGAGACATCAACTACAGTGATGCACTAAAACTGGAAAGACCCAAATGTCTCCCAAGTTCATCTACATCTTTCTATTCACTGTTTACGCTCAGGATGTTAACAAATGAAGATGGCTTTTCAAAACACTGAACACAACCTACTACAACCTTGATGTTTTAAATGTAGTCGTAGTTTTTTTTTTTCTACCCTCTCCCTATAAATTTGTTTTATGCTTTTAATGAAGTTATTTCTAACAATTCTAACTAAAGAATTTCATATTCCACCCCAAAACTACCTTTGCCTTTTGCTTTCTCACCCACCAACCTGGCAAAGGCATATAACAGTGTGGACTAAGATGTGCAGAATCATCACTGAACACAATATTCATTCTCCTGCACCACCTTGTTGGAAATGTTTCAAAGCTTTAAGCAAAAAGACACTGAGCATAAGAACACGTGGTTCTAGCCAAGCTCCACTCAATATCTCTGAGCAGCTTTGACCTGGATCACCTGGATCCATTGCAGCACATCCCAGTGACAGCTCACCTCGACCTCTAGAGGAACTTCGACCTCGAGGAGCCCCTACCACCGTTCCTCCTCCACGTCCCGTCAACCGCAGGACAGCAGCACTGTTTACAGACATCGAGAAATTTCTCTGCCAAGAAGAAAGAGTCATGGTCAGATTTGACTGCAAAAACCTTCACAAAGAAACAACAAACAAATACACAAAAACCCAATAAAAACTAAACAAAAAGAAAAAGCAGAAACTTTTATCATTATCTTAAATTTGGCTTTGTTTTCATTACAAGTTCTCTACAATTAACGCTGGAAAGGAAACGGATTCCATGCACACGTGAGCAGCTGAAGTAGTCTATAAAAGGATTTTGGTCAATATTACAATTTTCAAGTTACTTAGCTGAGATTTCTATGCTCTGAAGTAAGCATTTGAATACCTACTCCTTTATCAGGTGATGCCAGCACAGAAGCCATCAGCAGGGTCAAACACACTTCTGCTGCAGAAAGAGACTGGCACCTGCCTATACTTGACACCAATAATTAATACCAATTCTAAACTTACTTCTTAAGCAAAGCAGGAAAATTTAAAGACCAAGAGAACTTGAATAAAATTATATTTACCAAACTCCTTTGCAGAAATAAGTCTTTTTATTCTCTAAATATCACAAGAGTAACATATTTTAGGAAAAACTAAGTGTACTTAAGGCTTCCAAAATTTAAGTGACACTCATTTTCATAAGAAAATAAATACCAGTAAAATACAACTTTAGCTTAATATGAAACAATTGCTAAAGAAAAAGTTATTTCAATAAAGAATGGATAAATATAACCAACTCTGACCGTATTCTCTGAGCACAAATACTTAGAAAACTGGGCCAAAGAATTCAGAATCACGTTAAGAAACATTAACAAGTAAACCTGAATTGACACAGACTTTCTGAATGCAAGTTTTGAATAATGAGAATGCAAAGGACTCTGAACAGCTGTTGTAACAGGCTTCTTGAAAGGAACTTAAAGCCAGCAAGGTGCTTGTATCAACTCATTTGAATCACTATGACTTTGAAGGTCTTCAGAGAACAATGAGACAAGTATATACTATTTAAAATCTAAATCACTAACATCAAAGCCAACAGTTTTAATACATTACAGAAACATTTCAGAAACTGCTTGGTATGTGCTCCCTACAAAAGTAGATCTTCCTTCAAGAGAGAATTGGTAACTAATTAGACTTGAGGGGAATGAAAAAATGCAGTCATGCATGGCAAAAAAGCAAGGTCAGCTGCCAGTAAATCTGTTTTCTGAGCTAGCTCTTAAAGTTTAAAGCAACCATTTCAACTGCAAGTCAAAAGGAACCACCTCTATCTGCCTCTGTGCAAACCACCACCTTTCCAGGTGTTGATACTTCTGCTTTGTTGTGAAGCACTGAAATGTTTCACTACAAAAACATATTTAACCTATTTATCAGAATCACTGCCTTGCACAGGAGATTCCTCATGTTTTTAATGCATCATTCTTCCCATAAGAACAAAATAATCATCTTATTTTCTTTTCCAATTCATTTTTAATTTTACTTGTCTGCCTGAACTCTGAGCAACTTCTCGCTCCCCTCTGTAGAACCCACTGCAGTGAAGGCATAGTGGTAACAACCCACATGGTAAGATCACAGTAAGCAATAAAAAGGCAAAGCAAAGTCAAAAAGCAAAACTTGCCCTACTATTGGTCAGTGTATTCCTTCAATGACTAATGCTGACAATGCACACTGAAGAACAAGGCTGCTGCAAAACAGCTTTAGCAGCAAATGAAGATGTCTTAGGAAACAGATGTCAGGCAAATAACCAAGGAAAACACAGAAAGGCCTCCATTATATTCAGCAATAGTTTGAGCCTCCCTTACTATGCAAGCAGGTAAGATTAAGACAAGCAAATTCTCCCCTAATGCAAATAGGAAAAAGGGGAGCAGTGGGAAAGGCAAAGGAACATTTGCTGCACATGGCCAGTGCTCCATGGTGGAAAGCCCTGTTAAAGCCACCTGCAGAACCCTTCTTTGCTTCAACAGACACTACCCTGGAAACATATATTTATAATCATAGATTTGTCCAAGGTATTTCATTACACTAGGTGAATCAGTCACATGTTAGGTTAGCTCAACAACTTCACCTTCAGAAAAGTAACGTTTTATATAAGAAGAACCAGCAATTCCATCCAAAGCATGTCCATGTCCTGTTACAGGGAACACTGTAATCTTAAGTATCTAATTAAATACTACAAGACTAAACATATTTAAGTTTAAATTCATATAGCTGACATGATCTGTCATCCATCCCTAGATAATACATCTTTAAATCAGCTTGAGACAAGTTCCTTCAATAGTACACATACAACTGCAGTGCCATCAGCTGCATAACAGCAGGAATTGTTCTGAATGGAAGGCCAAAGTAATCCTGACAGGCTCAGCTGCAACTGAACACTGCCAAAGTACCAGTGTTCTGATTAGCCTCTCCTCTAAGGACTCCAAATGCCCTGCCCCTACAAGTTCTGAGACAACAATTCCATCCTAAGTATTGATGGAGGGGGTAAAAAGTTTAAAAGATTTTGGTCAATCTTTATTGTAAGAACTTTCCTGCACCACAGCTAGCAGCAAACCCACTAATACTCACATCAATATCACTTCTGGACATGATTCTTAATGATAAACAACGTTATATCATGGGGAACAACCACCAGAATTTCTAACTTCAAAAATGCCATTCCCCTCATACCTCAAATCAGTCATGAAGACAGGAAAAAAAAAAGGACATGAAAAAACAGATTGTTCACATCCTCTGGGTCCCCAGAAAGCATTAAAGGAAAATCTTTCTTAAAAAGGGAATATGAACCTCTTCTTTCAGAATATGATTTTTGTGAAAATTTTAGAGAATTGTTAAGCTGCTTAAAGGCTCCTGTATGATTACAGGTGAAAAAGAGCAGGAAAAAGCTGTGACATGGTATACACAAACTCCTCAGGAGTTTTCAAGACTGATGAAACACTGGGCACTGCAGCAGAGGAGCACATCTACCCCTGAAGCTCAACAGCACTTACCATCTCACCTGTACTCAGCATGCTCCAATACCATAGCCTTCAACTCGTGTTATTCCTTGCAGAGAGTATCCTGACAATCACCAAAAGTCATCATCCCCTTAAACTGTAAAAGGCCTGTAGTCGTTCCTGAAGGACTCCAATATGCATCAGTAAAATACGTCCAAAGACATTTCCACATGGTTCAGCATTTCGGTGTGCTGTATGTCTGGCTGACCCTTTCTGGGGCTTGCCCCTGAATCCCTTCTCTTCCTACTCAAGAACAGGAGCTAAGATAAGGCTTCCCATGAAAGCATAATCTCAATTTCAGTTGCCTTTTAAGACTAACTACGACATGAAGTGCTCACAGTGCGTCCACGTGAACTCAAATATAACTGCTGATTAAAAACTAAACCATAAGTATCTTGTGTGAAATGTCAGCATCCTACAGAGACACAAGAAATACGGACCAACTCTGAAGAGAAGGAAGTCCAGAAGAGATGAAGAGGATATGCCAAAACACCCACACACAAAATGAAATGAAAAATTCAAGAATACAACAGCCTGGGGCAGGCAAAGGAAGGAAGATGCTCTGATATCTTACGAAACTAATAGTAACACTATTCACCCCTGGAAAAATCAAATTACTCAAGCCAGTAAAAATACTCAGCTTCCTATTACAAAAGAAACCAAAAAAAACCCCCCAAATCAGAGTATTTTGAAGTAAAAAAAAGTGCTAAGAAACATGAAAAATCGGAGAGCAACTGCAAAATCAAAAGTTCTGACAGCCAGAAAGAGGAAACCAGTTCAGAGTCAAAAGTCAGAGGCGCTTATCCAGAGAAGATGGGCAGTTTTCTCCACTAGGAATCAGATTTAAAGCAAAAGCTTCCAAAGATCAGTTATCCTTCAAATGGAATCCTTATGGACTACCTGTTCTCACTCTCATCCATCTCTATCTGGTTATATACCTACAAATACCAGAGGAGGAGATAACAAGCAACTGCCAATATACAGAGCTGTTAACAGTACTGCATCTTCTTAAATGGTAACAGTCTAAAAACTTCAGGACTTTTCTAAAGAACACAAAACTGAGGCTACAGAACTTAGCCACTTTTGTGACTCTCTGGTTACCAAAGAGAAGGTAGTAAAAAACTGTAGAAAACATCACTGATCTGAAAATGGTGCACACCTAAAAAATAGGTAACACTTCCCAGACTGTGATCCTGGATCTAACAACCTGCCTACCTTCAACAGCACAATAGATGAAAAAAAAAAACATTTTTTCAAGTTTAAGACAATGATTGAGCATAGATAGAATTTAAACTTTATGCTGACACAGTGTGCTTTCAGAGTTTCTATCTCTGTGTCCTAGGTTACAATGAAAAGGTGTAACCAAAGGTATGTATTCTATTACCATCTTCATAAGCTGTTAAAATAGGTGAGGCAGTGTTCTTTACCTCCTCCATGACTCACCCATGGTAACTCCCTCAGGAGGACTAACTCCACTAATGGGCCACCAATGTCTCCCAGCATTCACAGAATTACATCATCCCTTTGTGAGGTGCCCTGCCCAGGGGGAGGAACCAAACATTCCTACCTTTATACAATCTGAGGCTTGGAACACCAGGAGAGCACTACCACTGGATTCCCAGAGGACAAGAGCTCAATAACCACCACAGGACATCCAGAGAAGGACCAGATCTTTCTACAGGATCACTGCTTCGACAGAACCACATCCATCACTCCAACAGGGCTGTAGCCACCATTTAACTGCAGGACTGCTGCCACCACCCTGACCAACAGGGTGTCACTGTCATATTCTTGCTCTGTCAGTTTAAGTCAGGTTTATGTACTATTGCCTTTATTTTATCCTATTACATTGTAGTTCTGAATTGGAATCTGGTTTGCTTTCAAACTAGTATACTCTGAGACCTCCTAATCTCAAACTTTACTGTTTTTCTTAATGGAAGCACACTCTATTATGTCTTTACACTAATAACAATCTGAAGATTAAAAATGAAAAAGAATACAAACCTGTTCTTCTTCTGTAAAAGGTACAAGTGCCAGTGGTGGCAGGGGCTCCTCTTGTAAAATAGGCAAAAATTCCTTATCCAGAAGGTCTGAAGGTATCTGTATGAAAGAAAAAGAGCATTTTACTACATCCAAATATTTCCACTTCAGGGATGATGCCACACACACCAATTTGCCAAAAATTTTTATTCTGCCAACTCTGTCTCCATCTACTCGGTACTTCCAATAACTCTTATTGTGGGTGGGTGTAACTCTCTGCAAGTTTACAACCCTCAGAATAAAAATTCTTGTAAACAAGGCATCCACAATATCACCCATCACAAGGCCACAGACATCAGAACTCAAACTTGCACACCACTGCAGCTGAAATTCAAATCAAGTGACATTTCATCTGGTAAATGAAAAACTATTGCTTTTAACTTCAGCACATTTTATAGCCAGATTTTTAATTAACAAAGCTACCACCTACAGCAGAGAGGTTATATTTGATTTAAAGTAAGCAGCTCCAATTTACAACCAACCAGGAGAGCGAAAAACAAAACCAAACCATCCAAAATAAACACACAAAAAAAGCCAAGTACAAGGAAACTATATGTATAGATTAACTAGAGAAAACTAATGATTTAAATCAAAATAAATTTTAACACTAATTTTGAATCAGAAGCTCTATCAATAAGATGTAACCTTGAGAATATGGACAAGAACCTCCAATTACATACAGCCAAGTGAACTCCAATTACACCAATGGACAACTGCTTCAAAAATATTTAGTTCATAACACCAAAGACATTTTTTCATTTAGATATTTGCTAGCAGAAATCTTCCTGCTTCCAGTCAGACTCGCTTTTAATTAAAGATGCAACAGCTGAAAAACATCTACTAGTCATCTACTAGCTGACTAGAATGACTGTCAAGAGTCCTCTCAGTCTTCATAACCAGAATCATTCAACACCCTGGAAACATCAAAAGAAAGACATACTCTAATCAATGCCCTTCTGGCAAGCACATAGGAAGAGAATATTCTTTTGGACCATCCATAACGATCAGAGAACTTCCTGTAACACAGGATATTTGAGGGTTGTTCTGAATCAGCCCCAGGAGCAGAGGTCTCAGCATCATCTGACACAACAAACACAAACTGCAAAAAACAATGACTTCTGACTGGCTGACCTCTTCAAGCATAACATCAAGATTTAAATCACAGTTTCCTGTAGAACAGGACAATTCTGTCTGTTAAAGCATAGCTTTAAGCTATACCACATTTAACAGACTTAGAAAAATCTTTAACATTCAATGCCCTTAAATCCATGTTTAAGCAATGCAGGGCTCCCAGCGTTGCACGAGAATGTCAGCACAGCCAAGACAGGACAGGAACACGGAGCTGTGTGTGCACATCGCCATTCCAAGCTCAAGGCACAATCCTGACATCATTTGTTGAAGTCCCTCCCTCCCTCAAGGGTAAGCTCTCAGGGGAATTCAGACTTCCAAGTCTGCTGCAACAATAAGCCAACCACTGTCACCATTTCAAGAAAAACCCTATGTTTACAACAGCAAAATGTATTAATCATTTGCCTGAAAGATCCCTGAGATTTTGTATCATCTCTTACATCACTGAGAACCTTTGTTTTAAGTGAAACCAGAAGGAAGTTCTTGATTTTCTATACTGCTCTTATGCATTACATGTCATTGTTTCTGTGTCCTGATTCCCAGAGAAGTGAGCTACCTGAGGACTGCTCTCATTGGGCTAGTTACCTCCTAAAGTGAACTGACTTAAAATGGGATAAATAGAGACCTCTTGCTTTCTTCAGATAATTTGCTCATATGATTTATTGCCTGACTTCGTAGCTGAATCAAATAACTATTATGCACTACATTAAATAAAATCCTACTGAGGCAAGCAAATCTGCACAGCTGCAAGGAGACTTTAACCCTCAGTCATCTGTGGCAGTGGGACTGAATATGGCAATCAGGTTTTTTGTTCTCTGGAGTACAGGAAGTTACTCCCTAAAATGAAAAAAAAAAAAAAAAAAAAAAACAACAACAACAACAACAACAACAACAACAAAAAAAAAAAACCAAAACCAAAAAACAAGTAACACACAAACAAAAATACAAACAAAACCCCCCAAAACATATTGAATCTGGTAAAAGTGCCCTCCTCAGCCCAGGATTGCAAAGGATATGTGATATCTTTGTCCATAATCACAAAATACAAACAACTATTCCTAATCACAAAACTGTCACTAGGAATACACACATCAGGCCACCCTCCTCTTCCTGCTCACCTTATTATCCTTTAGGAAAAGTGCCAACATTTCTTCTCTCCCATAGCGATAGTCTGCTAGTTTGTACTTCGGCAAAGCCGGAGACAGAGGAGGGGATGTCACACTCCCGCCACTAGACAAAGCTCGCAGCCTAAAAGAAAGGAGAAAAGCCATGAAAACTGAATTGAAAGTATCTTCACCTGTGCTACCATCCCTTTGCAGGTTTACAGATTTGACATGAAAAAAATAATTACAGTACTGAAAGTAAAGACATTAACAGTTTAACTTCTAAACTCAATCTCAGTGCTTCAACAGGAAGAGTGGGAGAACCTCCCCTGTTTCACCCACAGCCAGGAGAGCAAGAAAGAACAAAATTCCCATGAGCACATCAAGGAGTTCAGCTTGCCCCAGGAAAACTCTTGTGTTGACTATACAGCAAGCCAGCTAGACCCCCATAAAGCCTTGCCTAAGCTATTTACACAGGCTGCACACAAATCAGTGGGACATCTTAATGGCAATGGCTTCCTTTTGCTAAGAAAAATTCTTACCTTGCTAGAAGAGTGCAGCAAATATTAAGCTAAGGAAAGAGTCTATTCAGATGTTTCATGAAGTTTAAGGGAACAGCACAGTAAATTTTGTAACAAAGTTTCTTCTTGTGTCTCTGGAATCCTTCCTTACCACAAATCCCTTTTCCACAAGTTAAAATTAATGTGGTTTTTTTTTTAGAGTGTATATACCATCTAACGCTATCAATAAAAGCAAAAAAACTTTAAAAACTATATGTACAAAATATAGTGATGCTCTTCTTCAGAGACATTGGAAGCAGCAATCTAATAAATCTAATTTATGGTAACAGATAAATATGCTATTACATTTGTTCCATTCCACACAGGTAAGTTACTCGACTTCTTGCAGGAAGCATCTTAATGTTGTACATTATCTCCACTCTGCAGGTGAATTAGTGTCATTCTACAAAGCCACTTCCTCAGCTACCCAAATATCTGGTATTTTCAAGTTTGAGGAATGTTTTACAAAAGGCTACATGTGTCAAGAAACAAAACCTTACCCGTTTTCTCACATTCTCTCTGATGGGCAACTTAGACAAGTAAAACAGTAAAAGCTCTTCTCCGCAATCAAAAAATCCTTGGAAGAGAAGTAGCTCTAAACTAAAACAGTGATTGAGAGGCTACCTTTCACATAATTATTGAAGCATGTTTCAACTTGTTTTATTGTTCTTTAAATAGAAAAGAAAAAAATCATTTGCACATCAAAAGTTGATCTTATTTTTTTAGTTTGGTGCCACCCTGTGGCAGTTCCTCGATGTACCACTTCAAAACAAATTCTGCCTGCAGAAGAATTATTTAAAGGATTTGATGGCTCAATGTAATGTTCAGCACCAATCAGATCAATCCTGACCCAGAGTTTCACTGTTAAGTGATACAGCAGCTTACGTGACAGACATGACTATACCACAACCCACAAGAAAAATTATAAATCTTATGCTCCAT
Source organism: Phylloscopus whistleri (assembly GCA_017589585.1). Classification (NCBI taxonomy): domain Eukaryota; kingdom Metazoa; phylum Chordata; class Aves; order Passeriformes; family Phylloscopidae; genus Phylloscopus; species Phylloscopus whistleri. The sequence goes on from JADMLD010000044.1 coordinate 449,385, forward strand.
TATTGCTGTAAGAAGATACTAATTCACTGAAGTATAATATATGCCTCTGTACAGAATCTAATCTGGTTTTTAAACTCACTGGAGACTCACTATGACAGTCCTCTCACTATGACACAGCAATTAGGTTACTGTTGAAATATGTGCTTTTTTTAGAATTGTCTTCCCCCTTCTCTTTTTTTAATATAACTTTGGCTTCCATCCATCAAGAACCTAATCATGTCTGTCTCCTACACTGAAAAGCACTCCAACACAAGCTATCTGCCTGGTGGGTATATTTATAGATATTGATAAATTCATTCTTTAACCTTCTTTCATTCTAGCAAAATAGACTGAGCTCTTATTGTTTCGCAGGCTGCAAATCATGTCTTACTTCTTCACTGAATCCTCTCCAATTTCTGTACACTGTGCATAGAAATGTGTCAGCAAAAGTGACTGTGTTATTCAAGTGACAGCTTTAATCACATGCTATGCAGCAACCGTATTTCCTATAACCACTCCACATTCCCATTCGCACACTTGGAGATCGATCACTCTTCAGAAACCACACCACTCAGAATTCTTGTTTGTAACTGAAGTCACCAATTTAACAAGAAATTGCAACAGATACTGAATAATCACACCTGTGCAATTGCTCTTCAGCAAAAGCCAGGACAATGCATGTCAGACAAGCTGTAGAACTAACAGCTGACAAAATTGTATGACAGCATGGATTCCCCTGAACAGAATAGCTCTCTTCTCCTGATGCAATACAAACGTGCAGGACACCAACACAAAACTCACACTTTTACCATATTCCATACAGAGACTGGGTATTTTAAAACTGGGAAAAGAAAAAGCTTGCTTAGCTATAGATTTAAGTATAGTGAGGAGAGTTCAAGAACTTCCTTATTAACATGCATCACATAGAAAGACTGAATAAGCACATCTTCAATTATTCTGTGCATACCCCTGAGATCATAAACATTACTCCTCCCTCAAATGCTTGGCAGTAAGGTAAATATTATGCATTAATATAACAAAAAACCCAACTCAATTCATACACAATGCCAATTCACAAAATGAAGGCTACTTTTATAATATTGCTTTAGATGACAGGCCAGGGACAGAGGTGAAGCAGGACAAAACCACAAAGATATTATATCCCATTCAGTCTCATGATCAATTCTGCTCCAAAGGGGGAAAAAAATCCTTTTAGACAAATTCTGGAGTCTGACAAAACAGACAAAACTTACCATTCAGGCCCAAAGTTAAGTGTCTGAGTTTCTGCTGCCATTTTTTCCTGTTCTATTCCTCTTTTTTAAAAAGTGTGAACCTGAAAAATAAAAATATTTATTATGAAAACAGCAGATTGATACAGCCCTTTACAGATTAACTCAAAATACAAAAGCACACCTGATCATGCAAAGAAGTGAAAAAATTGACTACACTGATTTTTTTTTTTTAAGGAAACCATTTCAGCTTTCCAACACAGATTGATTTAGTAACATAGGAGCAACTGCATCAAGATTTCTTCCCTAAATCCCTCTTTTAACAGCTCAAACAGGACACTGGATTATGGTGTCTGAGGAAACAATTTGTACAAACACCGAGAACTTGATGCATAATCCTCTCTCCAAGAGCAGTAATGCTTAATTAACAGAATTGCAGCTTCCTGACAATTACAAGAGGATAAAAACCCTACTAGAATTACAGCAAGACAGATTTGCCAGCTGAGTGGCAGAGTATTCAAGAATTTTCCACTGCTCATTCTTGAAAAATAAGCCTCCTAAAGATTGAGTACATCCAATGCTACAACATCTTCCAAAATTCTGCAGGCAAATGATAGTATTTCTTTCATTTTTGGTTTTACTAAGGAAAAAAAAAAGTGTAACTTCAGACTTCAGCTAATTTCATTGCTATCAGCCAAAGAAGGCCCTGCAGACACTAACAAAGCTCAGGTTGAGTTCCTACATATCCAGAGTGCATGGGGAAGAGGAGATGAAGCCATACTGAAGGGAAAGACTAAGGAAAGGCTATGAACTTTTCCCTAACAGAACCAAGTGCAGCCCAGGCAGCTCTGGAAAAGTGTCTTTTCACGCAATAAATACAGCCCCTCTTTCCTTCCAGCAGCAGCCAAATCCAAATCTGCAGAGAAAGATGGTTTGGTTTTTTACAAACCAAACACATGGTAGGTAAAGCCCAAGAAAGAAGAATTTGAAGCATCATCTGCAGACACTGGTTGATTAGACTTCAAGAACCCATAACGTCAGGGGGGAAACTCTGCTGTTATCAGAACCACATCCCTTGGCAGATCCAGGGACTAAATAAAGGAATATCACAAGTTTCACTCTGCCTGAAAAGGTGATGAAATAGAAAAACAAAGTCCAGGGAGATAAGAGGTGGAAAGGGCATTAGTTACTGAAAAAAAAAGACAAAACCTAACAAAGGAAACTTTTCTCTTATATACATTCCACAGAAGTAACGATATTAAAGAAAATAAATCAATACCCTCAAAGCTAGAAAATTACAAAACATACTAAAACCAAATATGCTAAAACTGCTTGAGCATATTTTACCCAAATACTTTGGGTATAAGATTACAAATGCTTAGAAAACTCCCTGAAGCCTAAACCCACCAACTAACATTTGGCTTATGTATTTTAACAACATGCCCATCTTCCTTGTCCCATACACAAAGTATTTTATATACAAATCTTAATGTTTTTATTTCCACAACCATTCTAGACAATGAATTGGAATTATCCCAACTACCTGCACCAAAAGCTAATGCAAAAATACCCAGATATTCTCACAGGCCTAGTCTGAGATGATTTTGGTCTGATCTGGGTGGCCTTTTTGAAGCAGCTGATAGCTCATCAGAACATTCAAGGTATATCCATTCACCCTCCTGCAAATCAAAATAAAAGCTGAGGTACCCAAAGACAACATCCAGCAGCCACAAGAGAAAATACTGTGGGGCAATTCAAGTAAACCATCGTGCAGATTTGGGCAGAAACAAGCTTCTAACACAATTCCTTAGCAGCCTTAATTGAATGGCTGTCCCTTCACTTCCTGCAATGCCTGTAATCCTTCTGCTGGGAGTGGCAAGTTTTCAGATCAATCCATGTGCATCACCAGGGAACCTGGGATTTTTAACTCCTAACATCAAAGCTAGTCTAGTATCAGTAATACCAAAAAGGCTGGTACTCAGGGTTAAGCAATGAAAACACAGCTGAAAAGCATCAGATACAAGGACAAAGCACTAAAAACCAGTTAGGATCAAGCTGTTCACTGGTTCTGGACCCACTTGGCCCCACTCTTCAGCCTCTGCATTACCTTCTCAAGAAATTGAGGATGCTGTGTCATGTTTCTCTAGTAGACTCCTTAGCAGATTACAATGCTAGTCTCATCCCAGTGAGCCACTAAATGGCTTTCCCTATCCCTCATTTTGGCCACCACACTTTGTTTTGTGAACTCTTTCTCTTCTATATTGCATTCAAGTAAGTTACTCTATCCCTAGAAGTTCTAACTGTATGAATTTTGAATTGAAAACAAGACTGTAAGTGAATGAAATCTTACTGAACACATTCCCCCAAAACAGAATAAAACAGATGTGCAGATGATCTGAACAGGTATGACAGGTGAACTGAATAGACAACATTACCCAGACATAAAATACACAGGAAAAAAATTAAAGGCAAGGCTGAGAGAAAAATGTTGGACAAGAGGCACCCTGGAAATGGGCAATGATTTTGGAGTGGGAGGGCAGAGAACAGAGAAAAGGCTCAGGAAAGCTAAGACAGCAAGTGCACCAGAGGAAAACACTAAAGCCATGTCAAAGCAGATCAAACAGAGGGAGTGGAAACCCTGTGCTGCTTCTGCTGGCTCTCAAAGTGGCTGCCAAAAGGGGAGAGCATGGAAGCCAACCTGAGAGGAAGCTCTGACAGTGCCTACACACCACACCAGGCTCGTGTGCAGGAGAAGCTGTACTAACTGGAAAGGCAAGTTGGAGTGGACAAGGCAGCACTTGCATCCACACAGGAGGCAAAAGGGTGGAGCAAGAAAAAGGATGAGGAATTCAGAGATGGGAATGAACCATCAGGTCACAAATTTAACCATTCTGGCTAAGCAAAAGGCATAAATAAATCTTTATTATCTAGATCACTTTCTTGGGTCTTATTAAAATGCTGCTTCCTTATTAATCAAGGATGGCAAATGACAAAAATAATATATACCTAGTATTTCCTCCTTGATACAATTTGATGAGGGAAAAGCCCCTTTCTGAACAGCTGGTTTTGTGAGTTGAGGTTTTCTACAAATCAAAGGCTACTGATTGAGCAATCTTCACAGCCACAGATTTTATACAGACAGAGAGCACACAAGCAGTGTTTTGATAAGAAGAAACTGAGGCAATGTTCTGATAATGGCCAGTTAACACCACTGCTCGGCCAAGGTGGCTACCCGGTGCTTCCCACCACTGCTCCAAACAGGAACATTTTTCCAAAGTTTTCTTCAAATAAGGTCAATACTTGATGAAGATGCCAGTGCAACCCTACAATCAGCTGGGGCTTTCCTGCATATTTTTAGGGAAAAATGGAATTGGCTTATAAAATGGAATAGGGACCCCATTTTCCTGCAGTGACAGCTACAACCAGCCACCAACCTGCCATCAGCGTGCAGGAGTGGAAAGAGACAAAATCACATCAACCCCACCAACAACCTGCAGGCTGGCAAGGGGGGAAAAAAACCCCTGTTTTGTCAGCTGTTTAGTAATTTGAAAGTCAGAAGCCCACTCTCTGAATAGACACAAACTGTAATCCAATAACATGAAGCCTTTAAGTGGCTTTCACTCACAATTAACAGGCAATATTATACGTGCAGAAGCTGCCTCAGCAACACTCATTTCACTGGTTCACTTTAGGAACAATAGTTATTTTACCAAGCTTACAGTTTCTTAAATTATTTTTCAAGCTCACTATTTATATTTAGTACCTTACAAATGTATTAAAGTTCTCAAACATCTGCTACAGACACAAGTCAGAACTTAATTCTACTAGCTAGATTTATGTGTTAAAATGCATAAGATGTTTCAGTTGAAGGTCTACAATTACTGTGGCACCTTTTGCCCATAAGCTCTGGTATCTCATTTAAAACATACAGCTAACTAATAAATATCAAGACAAAAGGCTGTTTTCAGAGATTTGAAAGATCAAAACTACCATGTTTTCCAGATTTTGCTCAACCTCACATAATTGCCATTTAAGGCTCATTTGTTACTGATGGGCACCTGCATTAAGATTTTCAGGCAATGTTAAATTTCTACATTTCAATTACAGAATTCTCTCAGCTAGCAGCACATGGCTATCTGTCTCACCAAGACATTCTGCTGTTCTGGGTAGAGACTACCAAGAGAAAGGTTCTTCGAATTCCAAGTTAAGCCTAGGCAATGGCTGCATTCAGGTCTGACCATCTAATCTTTTCTGTAGACAAAAAAAGAAAAAAATTAAAGATTTGGACTATCATTGCAATTTATAGCTTTTAGGCCATTGCATTCTTAGGTTTTTTATTATCTTTGGAAACCTAAATCTTGAAAAAAAAAATCTACCACTGACTCTTCCTATACTTTCCTTCCTTTAGGAAGAAAAGTATCCTTTCCTTTCAGGGTAGTTCTATTGCTACTGTAGGTCTGAGTCTTTTAAACCCACAAATTGGATGAAAATGTGAGAACCAAAGAACACAACAGAAATCCAACATGAGCAGATTTAAGTGCAAGGAAATGGGTTCTCCTCAAATAAATATGGAGAAGGAATTTAACAACAGTTAAATTAATGGTGTTCCACCATTCAACAGCAACATTACATCAAGATGAGAACACCTCACCTTCCACAAGTAAGAAAACATTCCACAGGCAGCTACTAGAGCTAGCTAATGTCAGTAACTGTGTTTTTTAAAAAATTAACAGGTTGACTGAATAAATAACGCTGATTTTCTTTAATTCTTGAAATATTAAAGATGATCCACAACTGTATGCAAGCCACCTTTGAAGTACAATGGTAAACAGGATGACTCAGGTGGCTACACAACCCGTCTGTTTGATATTAATCACTGGCTAAAGCAGACAACACTGATTAAAGGACACTGACATAATTAAGGCCAGGCAACAGATTTATGGAAGACATGCAATCAAAATATACTTTTGTAAGAGCAGAAATGTCACTGCTTGAGCAAGTAGATAAATTTTAACTTCTGCAGGACATTTCAGTAGAACGTTAAAAAGGACAAAATCATTCAGAACCACACAAAACATCTCAAATCATCACAACCTTATTTTTCTTCCCTTGTAAAGAACCTACAACAACCCTGAGACAGAACAAAATTCTCAAAACCAAGTAAAAGGTAAGACGCTATCTTCTACAGAATCTGTAACACTGGCCACAAAACTGCTAAAATGTGAGGATGACAAACATGGATATGGTAAATAATGGAAATGACACATCATCAATAGCACCATCATGAATTATTCAATGACTCAGTCCAGTATGGCAGGTTGCACTGAATAAGGCAAAGTCAAGAGACTCACAAGCAGAAAACAAAGGTGATACATAAGAAATGCAAGACTATTTTGGAAAAATCCAGTCCTGAAACAATGCTGAGATTTATGACATTAATCAACTGCTAAAGAAATATATGATACAACAATGACTAGAAAAGCTAACAAAAAACATTTAACCCAGGAAAAAGAAAATGCAGAGTAAACATACACCAGATTTCACCACTGAAGGGATACAGTGTCCTGTAAGACAGCCTGTAAGAGGCAAAAGAACTGATAAATCAGGTGTTCAAAAATTGATAGAACCTGACAGACATGCCCTACAGTGAGAAGAAAAACAAAAACCCACCAACAACACACTAAAGCTCTATTTATTGAGCTTTGAGAAAAAATTAAGTATCTTAGTCTGTAAATGATCACTCAGGCAAAAACATCAGAAGACCGACGGTAATTCAGTGAAGCGACTGAAGCAAGACACTCAGAGATAATCAAAAAAGTTAGTTGGTATTAGAAAATAATTTCATACTGACCTAAACAGTATGTTTAGCTTAAACAGAAAATTAACCAGAGAGAAAAATATCTATTAGTCACATTATACAAGACGCCAGTCAAGTCACAAGAGTCCCTTCTGGCTTAACAAACCTGATTCCTGATAAAGACAGTGAATTTTCCAAGGCCTATCTACCCACACACCAAAAAGTTTTTCCTAAGGGAGCAGTGTCCAAACCATCCACTTCTCCAGAAACTATGCCTCTATTATTACACTTAGATTTTTAGATCTCTAGAAGTCTTATAACCTCCCTGTTTCAAACCCTTGCAAAAGTATTTCAACCTCTTGGCAGTCAGCTTCTGATCAAAAATTGTCCATGACTACCTCAAATGGCACCTCTCTGCTCACTGCACCTAAAGCTTTATGGAGCACCTCAGCTTGCAACATGTCAAGAATGACAAATACAAGCAGCCCTCCAAGGACAGAAATGACACAAGAGACTAACACGACATATACACCGAATAACCAAATCCAAGAAAAATTCAGAACATTAAGTAACACAACTCCAGATGTTCTCCTCCTTTCATACCTATTGTGAACTTGGTGGTTAGAGGTAGGCTGGAGAGCTATCCACTTCTTGCTTCACCTGCACACAGCCAAACGGGAACGCTTTTCCCACTTTCCCCACCAGAGCACAGCATGACCTCCACCTTTATTACCAGACTCCCAGCCAAAGGCAGAGACCAGCGATTAAGCTTCAAGCAGAGTCAGGGAACCACACCCTTGGCCCTGCCACTGGCTGGAACACAAATGCTTCTCATTCCAAATCCTATCCCAAAATCCAGCCAGCGCTCGCTTTCCAGCTAAAAAAGTCACTTCCACATCTGTCTACCTTGTACATGGAGAACTTGCTGGTAGATAATTATTCCATCTGTGCCCTTCCACAAGGCACTACAGATCAAGATGCCAAGTCTGTCTACCTGCTCCCCAGCAAGGCCAGCGGCCAGACTGTGACTGCAGCCAAAACCCCACCGACACCACCTCTCTCCCACTCGTCACACACATTATACATACAGCCTACACCTATTTTCAAAGTGGAAGAACACAACACAGCTTCATACTACATCCACTGAAAACAATCACTGAATAACAGATCTGGGTTGCTGAGAGGGTTCAGGGGTTCATTTTCAAAATGTCATTTAAATAACCAGCTTATTTGGGCTTTGGAAATCATCTCCCTCCCTTCCCATCCTGTTCCTTAAAGTTTCCTGCTCATGCAGTTCTGAGACATCCTATACCTCAGGAAACAAACATTCAACAGTGAATGTTTAATAAAATATTCTAACAGAATCAGAATGTGTATCAGACTGCATGCTAAATATGAACTATCATACTTACTAATAGCTTATCCATTTTTGCAAAATTTGATAAAATACATTCACTTGTTTTGATCTAAGAACCGTATCTTTGTAAATTGAATTGTGATCAAATTGACTTGTGACTTAGCCTGATCCTTACCACTCTTAAAACTTAGTATTACAGAGAAAATCACATACACAAGATGATTCAGCATTAACTATGCCTACCATAAAAGCTTCACTGGTTTTAAGAGTGGTTGAATGGGGCCTCTGATTAAGTCAAGTTATGAAATGTTTTTACATAAAAACCTTGCCATATGCTATTCCATGATCAGCCTCACTCACTTTCTGTCACACACAGTCTAACACTAACATCAGCCCCAGTTGTGCAGGAGGCTGGAGCAGACAACCATCAAAGGCTCTTCCAACTAAATCACCCTCAGATTCTAACACACGTGGCTCAAAAAAATCAGTTTATAAATCCATTACCTATCAGCCAAACCAGCTCCTTGCCACACGACATTCTGACTCTAAGGCTGAACATAAATTCAGCTATCTATCCTCATAGAACTTCACCCAGTCATCTCTGGAGTGTCCAGAGCCTATCTCCCTTGTTTCTTCCAGTCAGGATGGACACACCACCCCACATGGATCCCATCTGTTTTCACCTAAACTGATCTGCCCATGGACATCTACAGCCTCTGAGTCTCCCAGTCACACAAGCCAGTATCTTTATTATAAAAGATTAGTAACAGAAAGCAATCTACATTTATTGTCAGGAAGAGAAGGAACATTAAAAAAAAAAACTGTTTCAATGTAACCAGAACCTGAAACAAGTATTCCTCTACTGAATAAAAAGGACAAAAAATTCAAGTAACAAAACACTTCACAAGCTGCAGTGCATCATGCTTACTTTCACTGGAATAGTAACTATTTAACAGTACAAAAATATCCTTCTTACCAGTTTTTGTAACTGTGTATGTAAGCTTGTTTATCCGTTTATAATGACAAGCTACATATACAAGCAGACCTACTAAAGCCATCAAGTTATTGTTCTTTATCTCCCTAGATTTTTTTAAACACATGGCCAAAGAGAGAATTATGATAATGCACTGTTTTAATAACTGAGACAATAAAAAATTAGTAAGTGATCCAAAAAGCAGTCAACAATGCAGTATTTTAAAACAATTCTCTAAATATCCATCAAAATTTTTCATTGACCTACACACTCTACAACCTCTACAGAGCTCATGGGATTCCTTCTACTCTTCTCTATAATCCTGAGGTCTACATATCCAGCTTCTATATATTAAAAGCTTTAAGGATTACAGGAGAGGCTCACTCCTGAAAAAACACACTTTGATTTCATGCTTGGGAAAAACCTCAGATGCATCCAAACAATTCTATACATCCTTTCCACTAAAAAAAAAAAAAGGCAAAGATAATTTCAGTGGCAGCCTAGTTTTCCATCTCTACAGTGTCTAAATTCAAGGAACGTTTAGTCACCTTTAGAGGAAATGGAATGAAAGCCCTCCCTCTGCAAAAAAAAGAAGTGGCCACATTTTGTAATCAACACACAGTGGCAATCTCAGCTCCTAACAAAGCAATGCAAAGACCTCAGCCTGCTACAATCTCCAGCTGCCATCTGAGCTAAACATGAAAAAATAATGGTATTAAACACCACCATGATGAACTGGTTATATATATCCACACACATATTACCACCAACCACAAGAGGGCCAATGCCTACAGATCTTGTCACTTAAAACACCTAATTCTTAGTTCCATCTGTAACTTAGGCACACCTTGAGCAAACTTGCTAAGTTTTCTCACTTCAGGAGATCTTCAAGCCAGATCCTTTATGCAAACAAAAAAAACTGTTCTGGAGTTGAGAGCAAGAGATATAAGGAGACGCTAAGCTGGGCAGGAAACTGATTTTATTCTTGTAAGAGCAAACCCCATCCTCCTGCAGCATTTCACACACCTTGGATTTCAAATGTCACTCTATGAATTAAATAAACCGATGAGAAAACCACACAAAGAGTCCCTCTCAATGCAACTGCTTCTTCAGTACACAAAGAAAAAGGTTGCTCCTCATCAAGGCATCCAAAGTTCTCTAGCAAGCTCTGTAGGGAGAAGGCTCCCTTGCTCTGCCCCATAGCTCTGTCTATAGTCATGAATTATATATAGCTTATCTCCACTAATCTTGGAGCAGAAGCACGGAAGGGGAAAAAAAAGTAAGAAAAACCAGAAAAATTAAGGAAAACTGCTAGAAACGGATTTTGTTTTTCTAAATCAGGCTATGAAAGAACTTAAAACCATACTTTAAAAAGTCCTAAGGAAGAACTTCCAAGAATTTCATTTCAATGAAAGAATAAGAAACATACGTATGACAGCTACTTGAACTTGCAAGACTAGAATAAAGTAGGCAAATTCAAATTTCACATTCTCAGTAATTTAAATAAATAAATAAACAGAGAAGCCAAAGGGGAAAGCACAGATGATAGTGCCCTGCTCATCCTCCTCCAGTTACTGTGGCCCAGGGTTTTCCCCTTCCAGGTTTAAACAGAAAGATCTTTTGGCATTCAGAGATGTACCAGCAGTGTCTTCAGCCACTCAGCTGTCCCAACACTCTGCTCCATGGGACTCTAACATCTAGGGTTGTTTTTATTTTAATCAAGTATCTATAGATGTTAAAAAACTGCTGATTTTTTTCTTACATTCAGGTATGAAGAACTCCAGTTTGTGACAGAACTTCCCTCAGACAACAGGCCTTAGCAGAGAGGTACAGTGCTGCTTAGTCTCAACTCCTTAAAAAAAACCCAAATCTACTTCACATTCCCTTTGTACACAGTTTTTTTTCTCAACTGAGGAGTAAAACAGTAAGGAAAAAAATAATTACAAAGCCCTCAACTGTCTATTTACAAGCATTTTTTTCCACTTACATAATCACAAGGATCTTAGTTTTAGTTTACTGTATGTTTTAGAAAGGCAAGCAAAAATGCTAATAGGTGCACCTGAGGATATTTTACAATCCTAAAGGTCAACACCTGTAACAAAAAGAGGGTCTGAAAGAGTCCAAGTTTTTAATGTGGTATCAGGTTTTTTTTAAGCACAGTGTGAAACAAATCATCCCTGCTCCAAAACCACATTACATTTTAGTTCTATGCTCTTGCTTTAAAACACAGGCTCAAGAAACCATTCAGAAAAAGGCTCCAAAAGAAACACAGTGACCAGGTGCTCCCAGGCATGTTCCTGTATCCAGGGGCTGGGAGAGCTTCAGAAGCTCTTAAAACCTTCAACCCCAGTATTTACACACAATATGGTCAGATGCTGAAGCAGGTTATCAAAGTCCCAACATAAAAGGTGACATCCAAGTTCCAGGATTAAAATTCTGCTTTCTCTTTAATCGAGCTGAACTAATCAACAGAAGCTTTATTTTTTTTTTTAATCACACATTCATTGAGAAATTAACACCAACACACAACCACTGACATCAATTGACTTGTAGAACTACATGAACCTGGGGAGCAAAGCAGCTGCAAAAGGGGCCATGGACACCCCAGCATTTCTGCTGGCACCCCCAGGGTTAATTAGGTTTTCACACTGGCATCAGCTAATTGCTCAAAGAATACCTGTTCAAGTGTTTCAAGCAAGAAAGCCTCATAGTAATAATGCTCTTATTATCTACTGCAGTCACCACCCAATAACAAAACTTAAAAATACCAACACAAAGTTTTTTGTTGGTGACAACTGCAACCAATTTTGTTTACAAAGGTTTCCAATTATCACACTGTGTATCAACCAAATGCTCTATTGACAGAACAGCAAATTAACTTCTGTTTATTAAAGAGTTTCTTAAGAACAAAAGCAACCAGCAGAGTCATAAGAAAAGAAAAATTCACACGTACTTTCCAGGAACTTGCCCAAGTCAGCTCCTGAAGCAAGAAAATAAAATGAGCAGCAAGAAGTTAGAGGAATATAAACAGAATTCAAAAGTCCTTTCCCTGCCCACCCAAGCAAACAGATATTCATGAATTACAGTAAAGGCAGCATACCACGAACGTTGAACTGAATGGTACTGGGGAAAACGTGGGTTTTTATTCCAGAAGCACTACTTGGCAATACCTCCTTTTGATCTACACCTTGTCCCAATTCAAAGTGTAATCACAGAGAACTGAAAGAGCCGTAAGTGCTCTGTTGACACTGAAACTACTTGTCTTGGATCAATACCAAACGTACACAATTCTGATCGATGCTCTCTTCAGCCTGCCAAGGCCTCTCCAGTCAAACACTGCCGGTCACCGCTGCTCCCAACACCCTGCTGCCTGCGCGGGGGAAGGCTCGGAGCTCCCTCCTTCCTCGGCCAGTGTAACCCGACAGGGCCGGGCGTGCTCGAAGCGGGGCTCACCGCGGCGCTCCCGCTGGGCTGAGAGGGGACGAGCGAGTTCACAAGGGTCAGTGCGGGGGGAGACGGCCCCGGAGGGCGGTGAGGAGCCGCGGGCGCCCCGCCGCCGCTTGACAAGTACCAAGCACCCGCATGGAGAGCTCAAGACCCGCTCGCCCCAGCTCCAACGACCCCTGCAGAGGCCCATGGGGAGCGCAGGGGGGCCCTCCAGGCGCACCCCCCCTCCCCCCTGGGCGGCCTCGCCTCCCGGTTAGGCCGCGGGGCGCCTCGGTGCTGCGGCAGCCGAGGCGGACGGGGGCCGCCGGCAGGGCCGGTGGTCGGACAAGGCGCGCGGCGGCAGGGACGTGGCGGGGGCGGCCGGGACGGCGGCGGGGCCGGGCGGCGGCGGGACGGCGTTACCTGCGCTCCCGGGCGGAGAGTCCCTCACAGCCGCGGCGGCTCTTCAACCCAACAACACAAGATGGCGGGTGCGCCGCCACGCAGCGTCACGTGAGGGTGAGGCCACGCCCCCAGGCCCCGCCGCGGGACCCGGATGAGCAGCGGCGCTTCCCGCCCACCCCGTGTGACGTCATCGCGGAGAGGGGCGGGCCTCTAGCGCCCCCTGCCGGAGGCACGAGCTCGCCGCAGCCCCAACCCCTCCCCCGCCCCTCACAGCCCTGAGGGGAAATGGAGGTGGCGGGGGATGGCAGAGCCGGGGCGTCCCCGCGCCCTGCCCGAGCCCCCCGTACTCAAATCACTGCGTCAGTTCCCCTTGCACTCGGCAATGGTAAGGCCACACCTTGAGTCCTGCGTCCAGTTTTGGGCCTCTCAATTCAGGAAGGATTTTAAGGGGCTGGAGCATGTCCAGAGAAGGGAACGCCGCTGGGGAAGGGTCCCCAGTCTGAGAGGAGCAGCTGAAGGAGCTGGGGGCGGAGCTCAGCCTGGGGAAAAGGAGGCTCAGGGGAGCCCCCCTTGCTCTCCACAGCTCCGTATGACAAGAGGGTGAAGCCGGTGGGGGCGGATTGGGCTCTGCTCCCAGGGAACAAGGGACAGGACAGTAGAACATGGCCTTAAGCTGCAGCAGGGGAGGTGTAGGTTGGACACTAGGAAGAAATTCTTCACAGGAGGGGTGATTAGACGTTGGAAGAGGCTGTCAAACGGGAGGTGGTGGAGTCGCTGTTTCAGGAGGTGTTCAAAGGAACACCTGCACGTAGCACTCAGTGCCCTGGTCTGGTTGGCAGTGTGGGGGTCACTCACAGGTTGGACTCGATGATCTCAGAGGTCTTTTTCAACCTGAATGATTCCGTGATTCTGCCACTCTCCCGCCGCTGTCTCACATACACACACAGGCAGCCTCAGCAGCGCAGTGGGGCTCCCAGCCTTATCTGCTTCCTCTGTGTGGTTCCATGAGGCAATTCAGTTTTATCGGTGGCCACAAGAAACTCTGTGAGAAGCCGGGTGTGAGCACTCACAGTGCCCAGGCACCGAGAGCTGGACCTGCCCTGAGGACACTTTGCTGTGGGAGTCACCCTGCGAGGCAGCGGCAGCTGCTGTTGCTGCTGACAGAGAAAGGGCATTAGATAATACATATTTTGACTCTTCTGATGGAAAAATCAGGAGCTCAAGGCAAACTTTCTTCAGCTAAAAATACCAGTTTATTTTTAGTCCCCAAACCCATATTAGTACATGATGCAGAATAGCCCCATGTGGTTCCTTCAGCGTAAAAAAACTATTCTTGGCTGTTACGCACTGCCGAAGGTATAACTGTTTTCAGCTGAAACAGTTTCACTCTAATCATGATGTCAGCCACAACCCATGCAGCTTTCTCCATCCTCTTCTAGGTGAATACCTGTCATTGTGTACTGAATGACAGCCAAAAATTATGCAACAGTAAATACTAGTGATTCTTACGAGCTAATGGGTTGAAAGCCTGTAATTCTTGGGGCTTATTTTTAACTGAGAGCTGCACAGGAATACCTCACCCAAAAACCTTAGAATGGAATTTCTCCATTAGGAGGCTGGTGTGGAAAAGCAAAGCTCCCTAGAAAAGGGCTGGCCTCTGATAAGCTGCATTCAATCCCCTGGTTGTTGTCACACAGCTTGAGCCAATACTAATAATGATAAAGAGAGGGAGGGAGGGAGACAGTGCTGCGTTTCAAGCTGGCAGTGAGAACTTCCAATTTCATTGCAGAAGCAGCTGTGCCTTGTTATTCTACTTATCAAATGTGAGTTTGAGCACTCAAAAATATTTTCACATGCTCTAAGACAACCTTTATCTGAGATGGGAGATGTTTAGCACTTGTGGAATTTTTTTTTTTATCCCAGTTAGCACAAACATTATATTACTGAGACAAAAAAAAATTCAAATTCAAGAAGCGTCTGAAACGTGCCTCATCTGCAGATCTTGGCACTTCTGTAAAATACCTCAAGGAAACTCAGATGACAATCTTTTGGTAATAGCAGATGCATCTTAAATCTTCCACAAGTCATTCAAGCAAAGCAGGGAGAAGGAAAATTCTCATTGAAAATTCAAGACTGTACCCATGTGGTAAAATTCCTGCATGGCTCAATGACAGAATGTCAGCTGATACTGTGTAGGTGTGAAATCAGCCCAGCAGCCAGTCTGGGTACCAAGGGCATGATGTACTTCAGAGCCCTGGACTACTGTGCCAATTCATCCACACGATTAAAAGCCCGACTGCAGGGAAGCAGCATCTCCAACCAACGATAAACTTTCCTTACTAACCCCTTGTTTCCACCCATTCTGGCTTGGAGGCAAGAGCCCACCTCCCTCAGTACACTGGTAGATCTATGAACACAGAGCACAGCTTTGAAATGATAAATAATGGCCACAAAGCAGCCCAGAAAGATGTGTCCCAGTCATGTTTCCCCTTGCCCGTCCTGCATTTTTTTACTTAGAAAAATGATTCCCCTGTTTGTTGAAATAACCAGGGATTTTGTCTAGGAAGAGTCAATGTCTTCTCAGCAGCCTCTGTTTTCCATGTCCTCATTTGTCACATCCCTAAAAATAATGAAACCAGCAGCAAAGCAGGCAAACATCCAACTGCAGTTTTTAAAGTCAGTCACTTCAATGCATCTGTCACCTCAGGTGGCTTGTGCTGAAAGACAGAATACCACAAAGAAGCTGCTACTTCTGCAACACTCAATTACTTTTGGATGTCTTGGATTTATTTGGACACTCCTGTAAGGTTAAAATGTTATTTTGTCACCTTAATCCTCACAGATAAACCCCAAACCTTGAGCCAGGAGGAGCTTGATCACACCATTTCTCTTTCTCTCAACTGTGACCACACTGAGCTCTGTAGATGAGACTTCCTGCTGCCATAGGCTGCCCCCTGCAGCCAATGGCAATGACTGTGGCAGGAGCATCCTTGAGAAATCCACTGCAATCTGAGCATCCAGACAGGCTGAACCCACCCTTGGTGCTGGGTGAAGTGCTAGTGACTCCTCTATTGTGCTTTGCCTGCTCTGGGAAATGTTAAACAAAATCCCTTCAGGAGTCAAGGACTACCTGAAGTTTCCATTCTAGATGAATGACTTGAGGCAGGTATTTGTCCCTTCTGAGAAAGACCAGGAAGTGCAACAGGCTTTTCATCAAGCTCCTATCAAGCTCCTCTACTTGCCATCACAGACTTAAGAGTCACTTGGGGTATGTCAGAAACACCAGACAGGCATTCATGTACCAGAGGCCTCACTAAAGAAAGCTGGGATTGCCAGGACCTTTGAGAGCCACCTGTGGTGACATCAGGCATAAAAGGACAGAGCATCAAGGATTATAATAGATAAATTACAGGTAAATACAACTAAGTGTTGTCACATGGTTCAATGTGGGAGATACAGCTAGACAACTTCTCTTTAGTACTTCTGTATAGCCTAATGACACTGTTATCCAATCCAGTAATTGCCAGTAAAACAGAACAATTTAGAAAGTGATTAATTTCCCAGTGTCCATTTTTGCAAAGCTCATTTCAAAATACATATTGCTGCAACCTCCAAATAAATGCACATCCAAAAGCACTTACTGTTCACTGCACTGAATGCAGGTCCCAACTAACAGCACCTGTTTGAATTGAACAAAACCATAGATAATGCTCATTTCCTTACTGAAACTTGTCAGCTGGAGTTGACTCAATTCTGTTCAAATAAGACCACTGGAAAGCTTTTTTCCACCCTCTTCTCCTGCAGCCCTGGGCTCCTTACCCAGCTGCATGTGCAAAGCAGCACAACTCAGCAGTGCTTGCTACGTTGTAAAGAAAGAAAAAAACCCACAAAAATCAAGAGCTGCAGTGTCACAATTTTCCTGGGGAAATAAAGACTAAGGAACCTTCACCCTGATTTCACCTGACCTCTGAGACCCAAAAACCCACAGATACAGTGAATGTATGAGCACAGAGCAGAGCTGCACGGGATAAAATATTTATGACTTCTATTTCAGCACTGGACATGAAACAAGGCATGGTTAAACCTCTTCCTGAACCCCCTCCTCAGTGTGGCCATGCCAGCAAAGCTTAGCAGATCAGCAACAGTAGAAACAAAATGCTTAGACACATTTTCAGATATCCATGTATTTTTCTTTTTTTCTCTCTTAATAAAGGCAGAAGCAGGAAATGCAAAGGGAATTCTAGCTGAAGCAACCTGCCCAGCTCCCAGCTGGGGCACTATGGGAACTGAGACAGAGCCTATTTTAAGATAACAAAAGGCTGACAACCTTCAGATGTCAACATTTAGCAGTGGGCAGTATTTCAGGTATTTACACAGCCATGCCCCTTTCTGAGGAAATGCAAACATTTGGGCTTTTTACACCAGAACTGCTGTGCAGAAGTGTTATCAAAAAGGGGTTGAACACTTTCCCCACTCATGCAAGTCAGGATGCTGAGCTTTGGGGATTACTACTGTAATTTGTGAAAAATCCTCTATTCAAAGACCTGAAACAAACCACAGACAAAATTGGAGATAACAATGCTTTATTTTTACATTTCAGCAACAGGAGAAATAATTGAAGATGAAATTATCTGCTTTGTTGTAAAGTATAAAAACATTTAATTATAAATATTTAGCTAAAAAAGCGTGATTTATAAAATATAATCTGTGAAGATATATACACAGTTTAATCGTTTAGCAATTCTTTCACCTGACATTAAAGAGTAGAGGTTTTTCTATTTATTATTCCATGCTCACAGTTTAGTGCTCACAGTTTAATAAGCAAAACAGACAAGTGAAAAGATGACTGGTGAGTTTTGTCCTGGGAGAAAAAAAAAAACAACAACATTTTGCCACAAATTTGGCCAAGAGCAGAGGCAGAATTTGAACAAATCCATGTCTTGAGAGAGGCCTCTGAGGGGAGTTCCCCTGCCACGACCAACAGTGTTTATATCCAGACAAGCAGTGGGCATCTCAACATTTGTGGGCAAGTTTCCTGTGTTTCCAAGAGAAAATGGCTAACAGTATAATGCAAGCCCTCAAAATTCAATTCATGTTAAATGTGCTCACCTCCCTACTCTCTGAGCAGGGGTTGCTCAGTATGCTGTGCTTGTGTCCTCTGTTGTGCCTCTAATGAAATCAATGTCACCTTCATGATTCAGGCTATGAGCAAATTTCCAAATAGAAAACCCCAGTGTGCCATCCGATTGCACTGTCCAGCTGACAATACCCCCTAAAAACAGATACAGCTGCCTAAGGCTGGAAAATAACAGTGAAGCTGTACAGTACACTATATGTGATGGAATGTGAAAGAAGATAAATGGTCAGGCAACTCATTTTTCTATTCCTCATTTAAGAGAGCCAGCTTCTTCCCTTTGAAGTCTTGGGAAATCTCGCCTCTTATTGAAGGGTTTGTTACTATGGCACTTCAGAGAAGAGAAACTGGAAGACTCTTCAACATGCTGGGTGGCAGAAAATGCTACAGGAAATGATAGTGAATTTGATCCATGTACCTAGTAATTATCTTTCTCTCTTCACAGTGTTTTCACGGTGCCTGTGGCACAGGGCTTTGAGGAATAAGAAAAGGGTGGCAACACCCAACAGCAGTACAAACATACAGAAGTCAAGCTGTACTTTGTACACCCTGATTTACACAAGACCTCACTACTTGCCTCTAAGCAAGGAATGAATACAAGATTAAGAGAAAAAGGATGTATAGGAAAGAATGAAGTAGGCAAACATGACGTTTGTCAGTGCTCACCCATGATTTGCTACCTGCTGTTTCTGCTTTAGGGTGATGTGCTCGTAACAGTTCAGAGCAAACAGCCCATACACAGCTCCTACTATTCACATCATTATGAATGCATAGTAACTGCAAGAGTTGTGCCCTTAGGAGCTCAGGAGGATCTTCAGGAAAGGAAGGCTAGCAAAGCTGTGATGAGTTTTAGGCAGGATCCAAGTAGTTCTGTCCAGGCAGAGCCCTGATCTGGGAAACGTACCAAGTCGTGTGCAATTTCAGAGTGCATATTGGCTGGTTGGTTACTGGGTAAATGCAGACTTTAACTCCCTGAAAGCTGCTCGGCGGTGTTTCCTTTCCTCCTCTTCTCGCTTTCGCTCATCCTGCTCAGCTTTTATCTCTGCTTCAAACTTACTGGCTGAGGAGAGGGCTTGAGCCTTTATGAGACAGAGAGAAAATAAAGGAGCGTCAAGCCTTGCATCAGAGGGACAGCCAAAGCGTGAGCTGCTCCCAGATGAGCAACACACAACTGCTTGCTGCACCTCCCAGTGCTTGCTGGGATCCTCTGTCAGGACAGCTCAAGTATTAATTACACTGCAGTGCTTGCATATTTACACCCAACACCTGTTACCTTCCTTGACTTCAACATCAACAAAAGAAAGGTCTTACTTGCAAGTAAGTCACTAACAAGTGACCAAAACAAGCCATCAGTACTGGGTCACATACATTATTTCCATAAGTAGGCAGCAGGGCATAGGTTGTGAGTATGCAGTGGGAGAAACTACTGCAGAAAACACTCTGAATCACAGCCAAATCTGAGAACATCATACTACACCATGGATAATCTGCAGATCAAAGAGACATTGTTTACTTGCTGGCTATTTTTCCAGCTTTCATCTCAGTACATCTGCTGTGCAATAGCTGTGTTAGGCTCTTGGGAAAAAAACTTCTTATATAAACAAGCAGGATTATTTTCTCTCCAAGAGAGCTTTCAGAAAGGGTGCTTTGTCAGCTTCGGATGGTGTACAGCTCTTTCTGCCAACCCCAGGACCCTGTGGAATGATTTTGATTCCAAAGGTTACAGAGAAAGATACGTCTGAAATCCTATACTCCAAAACACCCCATTCACCACTGAATTCAGAGTGTTCTGGTTGAGGGAGGTTTTGCAAAATAGGAAAACTCTGTCCCTACTGTATTAGTTTTCAGGACACTTCTGTCTTTAAAAGAGATCAGCCACCTAGTCCCAGCCACAGGGACACGGGTCAGCCAGTCAGCTCTACCAGGGTAAGACCCAGAACACAGACTGTGAATTACATTGCTCTGGTGTGTTGACTGAGCAACAGAAAGGCTCTAGCTAAAGTCCAAAAAAATTTGAAAGCAAACTCAGCTACAGCTGAGTTTTTTTCATATTCCTCTGTGCCACACCATACCTTAGCTTCAAAGAAGTTCTTGGCTCCTTTGACTCCCTCAATGGATACATCTATCTCCGAAAGCTTTGCAAGAGTCAACAGGCCGCTGTCCTCCTCGAGTTCCCCAGCTGCAGCTTTATGGAAAATCAGCAGGAACTAGCAAGACAGAGAGGAAACATTCAGGTTTTTTTACTGAGACTCAAACAACTTAAAATACAAACAGCACAATCACCTGGAGAGGGATGGAATTCACATTTCAGAGCAAAGGAAACCAGGTCTATATAAACCAAGGGGCACCAAGAAACTTGTGCTTCAGTACACAGTTCTGTTACAGACTAAAAGCAGTAGGAATTTCACAGGAAAAGAAGGTTTCCCAGGAATCAGAGCCCTGGTAAGGCACAGTTCCTACCAAACCTGGGCTGCTATGTGGCCAGAGGAAGGAGGCCACCCCTGCATCTGCCCAGTACAGTCATTAGGAAGGCTCAGATACAGCTCTTTTTGTCCCCACACCCTAATGGTGTATTCACAAGCCCTCCACCAACTTCCCCAGTGTTCGAGGGACTTAGGTCACATCCCATGACAACGAAAGCAGGGCAAACACACCTCTGGTTCACCTCAGGCTCCCTGAACCAAGGCAGCAGTGCAGCCCTCTTAGAGAGAGCCCTAACAAATCCAGAGTCACTACAGCAGAGTGTGTATTGGGAAGCAAATTGCAAAGGGAAACAAACAGAAAAAGAGTTATCTCAATCCACAAAAGCATACTTTTTGTCTTTATTTTAAAGAAGGAACAAAACCTGCCTGCTTAAAAATAAAGACATCTGCACCACCATCCACCTGCCAAGCGAACTCCAGGTTAAGGTGTGAACGCTCCAGGTGTACTTGGAGACGTCCTGTAACTCCCTGCTATTCTCGGTGACCCCAGGAGGTGTCTCAGTGCTTGGAACAGCGCAGAGAGAACAGACACAAGGACAAGTCACTCGGGTACAAAAGGAGCACAAGCAACAAAGCTGCACCAATGCAGCACTTCAGGCCAGGCCAGAGGGCTGCAGATACCAGGTAGGAGTGCCCTGAAATCCCTTTGCACATGAGCATCAAATCTCTCTAGTGCTGTGCTTCTCAGACTGCCAGGCTGGGGAGGCTGCTGTTTCCTACGGAGAGCCCTAGCTGTCCCAGAGGAGGGCAGCAGAGTCCCAGCATCCACACTGAGCCAGCCCTGCTTCAAGTTGCTCGCAGAAGCTGGTGGGAATGCAAGAGTTTGGGAAGGTCTCCCATGGGGAAGGGCGTGGAGATGACAGCAGCGCTGGCCGCCCTCTTGCACAGGCAGCTCACCAGGCAGCGCTCCATGCAACAGCCTCTTAACCTGTGAGTGCTCAGTACAGGGCAAGCAAAACGCAGGCTGGGCTTGGGAAGGGAACTTTTCCTTTTCCAAACACATGGTAGTTGGTTGACCCTGGCTGGATGCCAGGCTACCAAAGCCACTCTATCACTCCCCTTCTCATCTGGATAGGGGAGAGAAAATATAACAAAAGTTAATGAGTTAAGGATGTGGAGAGATTATTAACCAAAATACTGTCATAGGCAAAAAAGGCTGAACTTGGGGATATTCATTGAATTTATTACTAACAAATTTAGAGCAGAATAATGAGAAGTAAAATAAATCTTAAAGACACCTTCCCCTCAGCCCTCCCTCCTTGTCAGCTCTAGTTCCTCTCTCCAGCAGCACAGGGAGATAAGGAATGGGGGTTATGGTCAGTTCTTCACAGGTTGTTCCTTCCCCTGCTCCAGCATGGGCTCCCCATGGGTTCACATCTTCCTTTCAGGCAGTCACCTGCTCTGGCATGGGTATCCTCCATGGGCTGCAGGAGGGCAGCCTGTTTGTTTCACCATGGTCTGCACCACAGGCTGCAGGGGAACCTCAGCTCCAGCACTTGGATCACCTCCTGCCCCCCCCTCACCACTGACCCGGCTGTCTGCAAAGTTGTTCCTTTCACATATTCTCACTTCTCTCTTCTCTGCATAGGCCATAATTATCTCTGCACAATAACTTTTTAACCTTCTTAAATATGTTATCACAGAGGCATTACTATCATTCCTGATTGGCTCACCTTAGTCAGTGGCAGGTCTGTCCTGGAGCCAGCTGGCTTTGGCTTACCAGACACAGGGGAAGATTCTAAAAGCTTCTCACAGAAGCCACTCCTTGTAGACCCCCTGCTATGAAAACCTGGCCATGCAAACCCAGTACACACATGTAAGAAATAAATGGTTCACTGCTGAACAGGCAAAGCATTGTGCTTGGAGAAGAACCAAATCCTCCCTAAGACTTCTCCCTCTGCTCAGATCCACTGGGCTCTGACCAGCTCCCCTTTGACACCATCAGGCACTGTGACACAGAGGGCTGGCAGCTAGGCTGGAATTAGTCACGCTTCCTCCCGCTCCACCCTGAAAGTCCCACTTCCTGGCATTGGAAAAGAGCAGTGGAGGCAGCACAGTCCTGAGATCTGATACAGCTGTCACCTGGGGAGGGACTGCGTCATGAGTACAAGTAAGCATGAATCATCTGAAACTAAGGGATGGGGCAGCAATCGTCTAGCACACAGGGCGGCCACACTGCTGTGGCCACAAAGGGCGGCCTGACTTCAAGGAAACTTGGGACTAAGACATTGGTTAGGGTGGACAGAGCATAATGACAGTCCCAAGGATCCAGCAAGGTGGACTGTGGGACATCATGCTGGTTCCCACAGAAGCTCAGCAGCAATCATTCTAGCACACACCCTGCAGCCCACCTTAGCTTGAGGTATTGGTGCTTACTAACTAGAGAACACCAGCAATCTGCATTCAGCTTCCATTGCCAGCTGTGTAACACCCTTGCTGGGCCTAGGACACACCATGTGCAGCTAAGTCTCAAGGAAATGTCAACAGAGAAGCAAAAGTAAATAATGTAGATAGGCGCCTTTCAAAACTCTGCTCTCAAAGAGGACAACAGGACCCGCACTTTCCAACCCACTAATCTGATAAATTGTATCTGCTCTCACAACCTTCATGATCCAAGACCTACCCCACAGAGCCAGGCTGGGCATCATGCAAGGAAAGGTGTGGGACTGACAGGCAGCAGCAGCCTTGCAACAACAGCGTGCCAGAAAAGCAGCACTGTGTAAGGATGTGATCTGCACCAATCCTGGTAGCAAACACATCATTTGGGTCAACATTTCAGCTGGTAGGGTGTAGGGGGCAGTGGGTGCATTTCTGTGGGTTCTAGATAGCAGCTCCAATTACACATTACTATCACAGCAATTACCTCCAGTTTCCTGTGGTAATGATGGAATTAGACAGTCAGAGGTGTGGGGTTTTTTCCCCCCTCACTACACCTAATCTTTTTAAACCTAAATTTCATTGCTTGAGTCACGGCAGGAGTCTTGTACAGTTAATTGTTAATGTATTGGTGGATGTTCAAAGGTCAATGGTAGAAGGCAGCTTTCCTAACAGGGCCTGTGGTTCGTCAGCAGCCTGCCTGCCAGGCAACAGCTTATGTGGGATGGGAGGACACTACTCAAAGTAGTAGAGAAAAGTGATCTATTGCAAGTGAAAGAGGTCCCCACCAACTCTCTGGCCAGGCTACAAGAAGAGTATGTTCAGGCAGGTATGCCAGGACTTGGAATTCTCTGGATAGGCAGACAGGAGCCCTCCACTACTATAGTTGCACTCTACTGAGTTCAGACACTCATTTAAACCAGGTTTCTCCTGGTATTATCTGAATGATCCAAGTCAGCTTAGCCACCACATGCTTGCTTGTCACCCCCAATGAGAGCAGAATGGGACAGGCCTATGGGATGGTTGAGACCTCCTCACTCACCAGGGAACCTGCTTCCCTGTCAGCCCTCTGCCTGAACACAGCAGCTGGACAGGGCACACCTGCAGCAAGGCAAGAAGCATCCCACTCCTCCCTACCACAGAAGCTTTGGGTGTCTGCCAAAGCTGCTGTGTAATTTGTCCCCAGAGCTCTGCCAGTGATGCTCCCTCATTCCAACCCATGAGCCACTCAAGCTTGCAGTTGCATGACCATTGTTTTCCCTTCTGGCAAGACACTTCAACAGCACCAGCTGCTGCCTGCCACATGCCAGGGGCTGGCAGCACAGGCACCCCTGCAGGAGGCTGTGCTCCAAATAGGTGGCAGCAGAAGAGGAGCTGCTCTGCCGTTTGTGCCATGCCACTGACACTAGGACACCATAGCATCTTTCAGGGCCTTGAGGATAAAGGCGTTTCTCTTCCATGGGAGACAAGCGCTGCAGCAAGCCTGGAGGCTGTCCCCAGCTCTTCACCTGGAATGAAGACCATTCTGGTGGCCCAGAGTGCACACAGACAGAGCTCCTCAGCCTGCAGTGATTTGGCAATCAGTGACCTGGGGCCATGGGCACCGTGCTCTTCCTGCTCCACTGGATTCTTTGCTACTTCCAGTTCACCTCTGACTGGGCAGCAGGAAACTTGGGGACAGGCTCTCATTTCCCAGATTTGCATATCCTTCCCCCTGTCTTGTAACCCTGTCTCTGGCCTCTGTCTTTTCCCGCTGCCCTCTTGCAGTGAAATAAATCCAATAAACTCCTTGGGGCACAAAAGCAGAGGAAGATGGCATGACGTGCCAGCACACAGAGATGGTGCAGCAGCTCTGTGAGTGACAGTCACCCCTCATGCCCCAACCAGCCCAGCCAGTCACAGGCCTTGGCTGCTCATCCTCCCTCCCAGCGCTGCCAAAGCTCTCAAACTCCTACAATGGAGAGCTTGACATTCTGAGCCCTACCCTGGAAGAAGTGTGGTGAGAGCATCATGCCTGCAGAAACAAGAGAGCCCAGCTGCTCAGGGCCCACTGCAGGCATCCCACAGGCCAGAAGGAAGCTGCACAGCCCTCAAAACCAGTGCAGGACATAAGCAGTGCTGCCCCTCCTCTTGCTATCTTAGGGGCTGTGGGTTAATTCAGAAAGCCACAGTGTGACATTTGCTTTTGACCAAGCCAACTCTCAGAGACTGAGAGGAGAGATGATGCAACAGGAGCTTTTGGTATCTGGGTTCCCCCTTCCTGCTGAGATGATTTGGGTACCCCTGAGTGCATACAGGTCACTGCTCAAACTTCCTCTCTTCCTCTGCCTGGCAGAGGATCCCGGCCTGTCCTCTCAGCTGTTACAATACAGTGGTGACAGACAGACCTGTTTGAGCTGTGTCCCTGCTGAAGCAGTGTGCAGTACCAAACTGCTGCATCCACATATTTATTCCCTACTGCAGGGAGGTGACCATCCCTCATAAAGCTTGCCATGGCTGGTCACTGCATGATGCAGAGAGAGTCCCAATACAAATTGGAAGAGAGAGCCTTTTGTGCCCCATGAGATGACCTGTTCCAAGCAGAGCTCCTGCACTGCACCTGAAATGAGGCCTCAGCTGCTGTACCACAGGAGCCAAGCAATGAGACCTGGAAACTGAAGCTACAACAGGCAGCTCAGTGAGCACTCTCAGCAGCTGCACCAGGCCTCAAATGTGCTCCTAAAGCAAGCAGGGAGGTTGGAGAGCTTTAGCATCAGGTACCATGACTGCCATGTGGAGATGGACGTTAACAATGCTCTGCACCCTTGGCATGGGGAAGCTCACCAGCTTCCCCACTGCACCCCACCACTGGAAAAACATGGAGGGGAGAGGGCTACCTACAGCCCACAGAATATGGGGCCCAGCTGCCTCCTCCTTCAATCCTGCAGCCACCCTCACCTCACGGAAGCTGAGCTTCCCGTCAAAGTCTTCATCCACCTCCTTGATCATGTTCTTCAGCCCCAGGTGGGTTTGTGGGGCTCCCAGCTTTTCCATCATCAGCTTCAGCTCCATCAGGTCGATATATCCATCCCGTCCTGAATCATACCTGCAGGGTGCAAAGGGGAAGGGGTCAAGCATCATCATCCCTATTCTCATTTCCCCAGAAGAGGAACCATGCACATGGATAAAGTCACTGTGTGGTTCAAAGCTCAGGGGGGAGGGGAAGCTGCATGACATGGCCAGTGCTGAGATATATTAAGCTCAGGGAAGTAGCTGTCAGCTTTCAGAGCTGTCTCACCACAGAGAGAAGTACTCAGGGGAGCTCAGACCAAATGACCCACACAGAAGCATGGAGAGACTCAGCTTATCTCAGTGGAATTTCCATTTCACCCACTTGCCTATCCAGTACAAAGGTAACTTGCAGACAGCTTACACCATGCACCAACGTGGTGAGGGAAAGGCATGCAGAGTCAGCTGCTGCCAGGCTTCCTGCTAGTTTCAAGGAGAAACAGGGAGCAGAGACCAAGCAGAACCTCTTGGCAGAAAGCAATCTTTCTTTGTAAGCAAAACTCCCTCCCTACAGCTGTTAACATCCTTCCTCTCCAAAATGCTTCTGCACTACAACAAGCACTGTGCCTCAGGGCAGCTGTTCATTCTGTGTCCCCAGGCAGAGCAGAAAGACAGTCCCAGGGAAGCACAGCAATCCTAGCCAGTGCTGTGGTACCAGGGCTGCACCACAGGGCCAGACTGGTAGAGGAAACCAGTGCCCACCTCCAGGAGCAAGGCTAGAGTGGGACCATGCTCCCAGTGGAGCACCAAGGACTCTTCAGAAGAAAGCACCCATGCAAGGGGAGAAGTGCTTTAGGGATGGGGAAGCAGCAAGTGATCTGCTGTGCACAGCCTGGGACTGTGCACCAACTCCTCCCAACATCTGCTGTGGGTGTGGGTAAAGCATCTGGCTCACACAGCAAGCAGTGCTTCACACCCACCAGGGCTATCACCGGCTTTCCGAGTCCAAAAGCTGCAGGGATGGGCGCTCTATTATCAGCCAGTCAACAGCATTCTTTCATCCTGGTCTTGCCATCAGGGTTCAGCACAGAGCTAAGGCTTAACAGGAGAGGACAGGGCAGGGCTCCCAAGCTGGGCTCAACCCTGGCACATAGCCTGCCACCGTCTCAACCCTGACAGAGTTAAATCCTTTCAACAATTCAGAAGGAAACCCCAGGCACAGTGCTGAAGCTTTCCAGTGGGCAGGAGCTAGTCAAATCCTCCCACCCATCATCTTTCATTGACTGTTAGCTCTCTTCCAAAGAAATGAGGGCTGTAGCCATCCCACACAGAGATCTGCACAGTTGTGGTTACCCCGGAAGAAAGCCCTTTCCAGCTGAAAAACCTCACAGCCACAGAGGAAGCTGTGGCAAAAGAAGGCACGAACAAAGCCCCAAACTGCATACAGGCGTGAGCAGCACAAGGCAGAGCTGCAGCCAAGATCTCTGCCCCTGCCTTCAGAAGCACAGGCACAGCATGCTTTTCCCCCAAACTAGGGTGGCCTCCATGACTTTCCAGAGTCCCACTGTCCCCACAACTATTCCTGATATCTTTGTGGCTCTTAGTTACCAAGGGTCCCAGGACTAAGAGACTCTCAATGACAGGGACAAAACTGCCAGACTAGGCTGGCACAGAGCCCCTGTTACCAATCTGCCTGCACTCTCTGTACCCAGCAAACCCATGAGCCCACCAGGCTGGGCCACTTTCTGAAAAACTAGGGAAGAAACCTCCATCAGAGCAGAAATCAGGTCACAGACCTGGGATGTCAACAGGAAGAAGTACAGCAGGTTCTTCACAGAAAAGAAGGTGTCAGTTAATTAAGGCACATTCACAGCACTACCCAGCCCAGCGCTGAGATGCACTTCCTAGACATCACAGAAGCATACTAAGTGCAATATTTCATTGTCAATTTGCTTTTGTTTCAAGTTTGGGAGAAATAGTGCAGAGCTATCACTGTTGGAGACGCAGTGCCTTTGATTAGACGCAGCAGCAAAATGTGCAATGGCAGAGAAGCACCTGGGGTTGGGTTTTTTGGGGGGCCCAGCAGGCTCATTCTGCCCTTTGGGGTCGGGACATTGCCCAGCCCACATGGAAGCTCTGGGTAACAGAGGTGAAGGCAGAAGTAGGGCACAAGCCCAGCCTGTGCCTGCTGTGCTCATCTCACCCTCCTGTTCTAGATACTACCTGCACAGTGAACACTGGCCCAGGGGCCAGTACACTGCCCTGAAAGGGTTAAGCATGGGGCACAGCTTCAGGGCTCATCCCTGCAGAGAGGCAGGACAAAGCCAGGATTGTGAGAAATGGGGTCTTGCCAAGAGCGGGCCTGGCAGAGCAGCTCTCTGTACCAGCCACACAATGGGTGTTGAGCATGCTGAGCCACAGTACAGCTGGTGCTGAGAAGCACCCAGAAATCAGGTTACCAGTCCCCTGCACTCAGGGACAGCCAGACAGAGGGGCACTGAAACCCAGTGGCAGCACCCTGCAAACTGCTCCACTCCCTCCCTGCCCCCTCGCCTCCTAAAACAGCCAAACTATTTTAGGACCTGGGTACAGCCACTCAGCTGCTGCGCAGCCAGACTATTTAGGGAGAGGCATATTTTTAGGGCACGAGAAACAGCACAATTCATTCCCCACCACCCCCTGCCCCCAGCAGACCACAGGCATTCAACACTGTGGGGCAAAATGCAGACTGCTTCTTGTTGGTCAGTTGATGCTCCCAGCACACCTCAGTCCTACTGAAGACCCCCCAGTCTGCTTTTTGAGAGATCATAAAACTCCCCTGTCTGCCTTTTGGGAGCTCCCTTTCAGGGCCCTGGGCTCAGCCAGCCCCAGATGCCTCTCACACACAGCTGCCTGCCCTGGTGATGGACAGCCATCACCTTCACAGGCAAAGCTGGAAGAGGGCACCAGGGCAAGTTAAACACACCCCAGCATCCAAGGCAGCCATCCCATCCTGTACTCCGGGAGCAGCACGGCAAGAGCACACAGCACTCAGGTGCCTGGTGAGCCCCACCATCACCCACTTGTCCTGCTGTGACACCAGAGCTTTGCTTCCTTCAGGCTCAAAGCTCCCTGGGGCACAAGCCCAGCCTCACCCGAATGATGTGCAGGTATTACAGACAGAGGGGAATTGTGCCAACAGACACAAACACCTCATGTCACAGGAAGGCCACTCCACAGCAGGTCAGTGCCATGGCTACAGCAGATCCCACCTGTGACAGCTGGGATGCCGCAGGCAGGTATGGGCATCGTGGCTGCTGTGATAAAGCTTTGCCACGCTGCTGCCACAGCAGTGTTCCTGGCAGCAAATGAGACACAGCACTGGCTGCCAAAATCTGCTGCAACAAGGATGCACCCAGATTCCCACGCTGGCTCGCTTCCACCCGGACTGCAGAGCGTGCCTGGATGCTGAAGCACTGGGAGAGGAAAGCAGGAGACAAAATCAGGGGGAAGGAGGGAATACTTGCTGAACAGACTTGCTTAAGAGCACAAAGTCTGTTACACACAATTACCGCCCAAGTACAAGCACTGCACTGGTGTTACACACGTGTTGGGGGATTGCATCGCAGAAGAAACTGGGGTGAGGAAGGGAGAAAAAGGAGATGCCAAGGACTGCATCACCTGTAGTGACTCTGCAGTCACCTTCCAGCTGCCTCTAGAACCCCATTTAACAAAAAAAGGACAACTGAATGAGAAAACAAAGATCCTGAAGGATCAAAGAGCAGTTTCTAAACATTTACATTTCTTGAGAAAAGAAAACCTGCCCTTCCTGTACATGTTTGCTTGCACCTTACCTTGCTTCACATACTATGGGCACCTGTACTTTGATCTGCAGTTCCTGTATGCTGCAATGGCATAACTGAGGCTTTGAAATAAAGCAATTAGAATAATGATGCTGAAGTAATAATCTCCTCTTAAATATTTTAAATCCTAAGTAGCACTTTATTCCCTCTGAGCATTGTGTTTCACCTTACACAGAGAAGGTGGTGCTGATCTCTGCTCCCTGATATGCAGTGATAGGATAAATGGGAATGGTTCAAAACTGCCTCAGAGGGAGATCAGACTGGACCTGAGGAAGCCTTTCTTTCAGCCTGAGAGGGTTGTCAGACCCTGGAACAGGCTTCCTAGAAAGGTGGTCAGTGTCCCAAGCCTGTCAGTGTTTAAGAGACATTTGGACAATGCCGTTAATAACAAGCCTTAAATTTTGGTCAACCCTGAAGCAACAGGCAGTTGAACTAGATGTGATCATTGGTGGTCCATTCCAAATGGAATATTCTATTCGATTGCCAAGAGCTTTGGAAATAATTCCTCCATACCAGGGTGCAGACAGGAACAGGCTCCTCAGTCACATGCAGCTTCATCCTCCCCAGCCCAGGCAGCAGGAGCTCTCCTGCTCTTGGAGGGACATGAGGGCAAGATGAGAGTCTCCTCCACTAAGATCTTCCCCAGGATGCTGGGCAAGACCTGCAGGCTCAGGCTGAGTCTGCACGGGAATAACCTCCCTGTCCACTGGAAGTCCACAGACAGCCAGTCAAAGACCAGAGGCAGCTGGTCACATGGAGCACACAACAGCTCTGGAGAGAGCAGGGCTGCTGCAGCATGTCAGACAAGGCTGGGGCACCTGGCAAAGGGGCTCCTAAGTGGCTCCAGGAGGGCAAGGGGACATGACAGCCTCTCCCACCAGCCAGATGCAAGGCACTTATGCAATGTGTGGGCAACACATGGAATTCCCTAGATATAAAAAGGCATAGCAAGACTGGAATTTCTCCACTCCCTCACACCCCACAGATGAAGCTGCTGTTTTCCTCCCCCTTACATTTCTCATAAAGGTCATTCCTGCCAGGCAGAGCCTCGCTGCCTGGCTTTCACACTCCCCTCTGCCATTTTCCTGGACAAAGATGGCCCCAAGGGGAGCTGTGAGACTCCAGAGGCCCTGAGAGTTCACTTAGACAACTCAGGAAAGAGAGGTTATCACAGTTACCACAGTCCTCACATATTGTCAGAATAGGCAGCTAATTAGGTCACATTATAATTAGCCTGAGCTGTAGACTTCCTGGTTTCTGCCAAAAAAATACCCACCGTGAGAGCTGCCTGCACCCAGCACTCCAGCAGACACCTGCAGCCCATCTCCAGTGGAATGGGGCCAAAAAGGAGAGATGCTGACAAGAGAAGGCTTGGACAAGAGAAGGGGAAAAGTGAGCCTAACTGTGGCAGCCAGAGCAAAGAGCATTATTTCTGCTTTGGAAGGATGCTCCTGGCGTAGCTATCAGCACACAGCACCAGATGCAGCGCTGTATTTTGGGAAGTCTGACTTTCAGACGAGTTCTTTGCTTCCACCCTGGCAGTCACAGCCACCATCTATACCACGGGATGCCCTGGGAGGCATTCAGGGCAGCCACTATCACTAGGACATCTTTTCAGCTGGAGCAGCATGACCCAGCCCCCATCATGCACAGGACCAAATTTAGTCTGAACTACGGATTTAAAAGTCCCACCAAACTGATAAGAAACATTTTTTTGGATGGGAAGTTTCATAGTGGAAACCTGGCACCTTATGGCAATGAGAAGATACTAAAAGAAAAAAATAAGCCTTTGAGAGAGGGACATAAGAAAGACTCTGAGTTGTGGTGGCCAGGGCCAATAAGCCATACAGAGAATTAAAGCCTTAATCACATTAACTCAAGCTCTGACTGACAGGAATTAAGGGGAACATTTCCTCTCCTCATGGAGCACGTGATGTCAGTCAATAGTTGAGACAGGTCGCTGGCAGCAGATGGACCAAAGACCAGATCCTCTGCCACTGCAAACCTCAGGTGCCTGTAACAGTAAACACCAGGACACAGTTTTCTGGCTGCATGTCAGGAAAAACAACAGGGGAGCATGCAGCCCACTTTCTTCCCCCTTTGGCATCAGCAATTCTCACAGGGTATGCAATGCTTTCCAGCTACATTGACCAGCTGATTAGCATTCAACTGCAAAGCCTAGCTTTTCCTGCTTACAAGGCTGGTGTTTAATCAGCTCATTGTTGAAAAATTAGGCTGCAATTCAGCTCTTCCACTTTTTATTTCTCAAAACCACCACCATTCCTTTCCTCTTCCCTATTGAGGAAGTGCCGCTGCCCAGACCAGGCTCTCACCCACAGCTTTCAGGCCTTGCCTGCATTGTTCATCCTCCAGTCCTCCCAGCACCATGTCTCAGCCTTCCATAGAGGGGGATCTCCTTTAAGCACAGTCAAAAGGAACACAGGAGAGAGAGGAGCAGCAGCAGGTCCCGCCTAGACCACCTCGCTTCCCGCACCAGCTGCCAACACAGCGCTGCCTGTGCAACAAAGAACTCCAAACTCCAGTAAGCTCACAAAAGCCCATCGCCTGGTCTCCTGTGGCAACAGCCTGGCTGGGACAGGCAACACCCCGCAGCGTTGGGAGCTGGCAGCATTCAACCAGCTCTTCATCTCCTCACAACAATCCAGGGTGCCCAAGGCAGCTTTCAGCTCGGAGAACAATGAGCTAACAAGTTACAAATCTCATTTCAGTCACCTCCATAAGGTGAAGTACATCTCCACACCTTGCGCTGTGGTGATGCCACCTCCTGCCCGGCAGCAGCTCCCTCCCAGTCTGCCAGCCTGTCCTGGGGCTGAGAGGACACTGTTCCCCAGGAGCCCATGGGTCTGTGGTGCTGGAGGGAAACCTGAGCACAGACAAAGGTACCCAGACACAGCCTAACTGCAGGAAGCAGGACAGGGTCTAGAGGAGAGAAAAGGGCAAGGATTATGGTCCCGGGGAGGGCCAAACCTTTCTGCAGCTCTCCCTATTGCTAGCAGCAGCTTGACTTTAACACAAACCTTCATGCTGGGAGGGGAACCCCATCCCAGCCCCCACGAAGGGGGTAGCAAGAGGAAGCTGTGCTCAACCTTTGTTTGGGTGCACGGGAGAGAGCACCAAGCCTGGCATACAGGACTGTGCACGGAGCTAGGACACTGCCAGGCAGAGCCAGCAGGACTGCTGCGGATGTGCAGGGTCGCAGTTGTTTCAGATTTCACAAATGTCCAGCGCCTCTGCCGGGCCCCGGCACACAGACCCACCTGGTGCCCCAGGGTGTGGGGCAGAAGAGCGTCGGTGCTCTCACAGCCCCCCATCCCACCCAGAACGTCCCGCAAAGCCATTGCTCCTGAGTGCCACCGCCATCAGCCACCGTCCCAATCTCAGGCAGAGCAGAGGCCATGAGCTAAACGCAGGGCTGAGCCCCAAGCAAACTCTGCGAGCCCCCCCCCCGGCAAAACACAGGGACAATCTGGGGATCAGATGGCGCTAGGAACGCGCCGCGGCTTCCTCCAGCCCGACCGCAAAACCGCGGAGAAATGCGAGCATGCCGCCGAGAGCGGGCAGCCCTTTTCCAGATGCGGCCCCGGGGGTCGGCCCCGGGAGGGGCTGCGGAGGAAGGCAGAGCCCCAGCCCCGGAGCCCGCGGGCCAGGCAGAGAGCCTCGCGCCCCACTCCCGCCCCACTCACAGGCGGAACATGCGCTCCATGTCCTTGATCTGCCGGCGGCTGAACTCCTTGAACTCGGTGTAGGGGTTGAAGACGGCGGCCCGCCGGGGCTGCGCCGCGCCCTCGTTGATGTCCTGCCGCCGGCACAGCTTGGCGCTCAGCTCTGCGCCCGCACTGGCCGTCAAGCAGCTCCGCTCCTCCATCTCCCCGTCCGCCGCTGCGCCCTTGACCGCCTCTGCCTCGCCCTCCACCGCTGCCCCGCTCTCCTCCAGCTGCAGCCGCCGCTGCAGCTTCTGCGCCAGCTCCTCAGAGGCCATGGCCCGGCGCTCCCGCCGGCTAGCCGCACTGCCGCCCCCGCCTCAGCCCCGCTCCGCTCCGGCCAGGGCCGCCTGCCCCGGTACGCAACTTTATTCCCTCACTTGGAAGGAGCGGGGCGGGACGGGGCGGGACGGGGCGGAGGGAGGCCGGAACGGGGCGGGCACTTAAGGAAGCGCGGCGGGGGGGGAAAGAAAGGGGGAGTTGGGGCCTGGGGCTGTGGGGGTTGTCGCTATTGCATACCGAGGTACTCCGCGCATGTGATGCACCAGCATCCCCCAGGCTGACCACTGACGTGGATGTTCTCCCACACAGCAGTCACCCCCACTCAGGTGACCCGCACAGGCTATCTTCTCACATCCGCATGCAGGGAACTCCCCACTCCATGGTCACTTTCCGACGCATCCCTCAACCGATAGGGTCCTCACCAGGTCCTCCCTGCACCCCACAGCAGGGCGCTGCACTGGCCCTGGGATGCACAGACCACGTACACGCTACAACGCTGCCTGCTCCGCTCCGTTCCGGGGGGCGAGACCAGCCCCGAGCCCGACCGGGAGCCCCCCGTGCCCGGGGAGAGTAGCGGGACCCCGTCGGCTCACCAAGTGCTGCAGGGACGACGGAGATCAGCCTTGCCCCGAACCAGGGCAGAGGGACCCCTTAAGTCCTTCTATGCGCCTCCCCTTCTCTTACCTCCTTGGTCTAAAATTAGCCCAGGACAAAGCTCGGCTCAGGCCTGGATTCCCTCTCCTTCCCCAGAGAACATGGGCAGCAGGCGGCCTCTTCCCACCACCCAGCCCCCCTTCCCAGGACAGAGCGCAGTGCCGTCCCTGCTGTCCCCCCGGCTCTCGCAGGGGTGTCCTTCCCAGGACTGTCAGTGCCTCGCCTGGCTGATGTGAGCCTGATGGCGTACCCGCGATGGTATTAGGGCTGGCGTGTGCCGGTTTAGGGTGGCGGCTGATGGGATTTACCCACCGGGGAGGAGGGGGAGAGAAAAGAACCAGCTCGGACACGCCGCCTGCTTATGGCTCCCGCGTGCCCGAGCCTGTGCGTCACGGGAAACCGGTCCCAGCCTCTGTTGTGTGGCTGTTTGACACGGCCGGGCAGGTAGTAAGCAGTTCTCTGATGTGGTGACCTGCAGTTGACCCTCTTGGATAAGCTCATTTCCACCAAACCTACTCAGAAAATGACTGATGAGGCCATTTGCAGCCACCCTGCCCCTATACACTGCCTGGGCAGCTCTAGGCTGCCCCAGCGGGGGTCGAGAGGGTCAGGACGGCTGCAGGTTCACCACAGCGTGTGACGCAGGAAGGCCACTGCAGGTATATCACACCGGGACTGCCTGAGAACGGGCTGCTGTGTGGAAGGGTGGCAAGTGCTATGCCCACACCACATTGCCCTCACGCGGTGCCACGTCCATAATAGAGAGATATTTCTTTCACCAGAGAGGAATGGGGAGGAGAGCGGGGAGCTCTGCCTGGGTCAGTGGCCACCCTGAACAACAACGAGCCCAACAACACAAGGCGCTTCTGTGCCTGCAGGATGTCCAGGGAAAAGGAGCAGCTGAGGGTGAAATCAGCAACTGCAAAGCCAGCCTGCCATCTAGTGGAAATAAAGCTCTAAGCTACGGCTATGGGCGGGAGACCCCCGCAGGGGAGGGGTAGGAGAGTCAAGGAAAGGGGAAGCAAGGGAAGGGGAAAGATAGGCAAGGTAAGGCAGGGGTTTGCATGCCCTTCCCTTCCCTTCCCTTCCCTTCCCTTCCCTTCCCTTCCCTTCCCTTCCCTTCCCTTCCCTTCCCTTCCCTTCCCTTCCCTTCCCTTCCCTTCCCTTCCCTTCCCTTCCCTTCCCTTCCCTTCCCTTCTTCCAGCTCCATCCTAAAGTTGTTATCCTCGCCATATAATTCCTATCACAGCCACACAGTCTCTGTCCCAGCTCCAGTAATTTCAGCTGCAGCTCTATAGTCCTATCCCAGCCCTACTGCGATTCCAGCTCCAGCCCCACAAGCTTTTGTTCTCCACCAGTTCTGATGTTTCTGTTCCAACTCTGCATCTTCCTGATCCTGCCATGTGAAGCTGCTTCTGGATCAAGGCAAGATCTTCATTTCAGCTTCAGCTCTGGAATCCATATTCCAGCTCCAGCCCTACAGTGCCCATCCCAGCCCCACAGCCCCACAGTGGTTTCACCCTAAGCCCCACCTTCTCTATGTCACCTCCAGCTCTGCTGCCTCAGCTCCAACTCCTCAGCTTTCCATTGCCTCTGGCTAAAAGCTGCTCCTGGTTTTCACTTTGCTCCCATGCTGTTGACAAGGCAATGAATCAGTCACTGTCATCACTGAAATATTTCTCTCTATGAGCTGCCACACTCATCCCCATGGGGCCCTGACCTTGGGGGCAAATGAGCCCTGGCCACCAGCACACACCTTGCCTTGCACCCCACCCATCCACAGGCCCCCTGGCCAGCATTGGGTGCTGGGAACAGCTGCTCAGCCCCTGGTTCTGCATCCCAAAAGGTGCCCCTGGGCTGGCTCTGAGCCCCAGCATCAGCCCCGAGACCTCCACTCCCAGCTTGTGGGTGGTACCATTTCTGGGAGGGCTGGAACCCCCCTGGCAGCCCTGTAGCCCCCAAGCTTCAGCTCCATCCCCTTCCCCATGGGATTTATCCACCTCCAGCCCCACCATTTCCATTGCTCCACATGGGTTTGGGTCTAGATCCAGGTTAATTTTCTACTCATTCGATTTTACTGTTTATTCTCTTAGCTTTACATTATTCTAGTTGCATTAAGATTTAATGATACTATTGCATTGCCATATTTTTATTTTATTTTGTTTTGTTCTTTTTTTTATTGTATTACTAGATATATGATGTTTTCAAAATAAAGATTACAGAACTGGGGCTGTGAGGCCAGAGGGTGTATTGAAGCCCCTGGGGCTGAATCCAGACCCAAACCAATGTGGAGCAATGAAAATTCTGGAGCTGGATAAATCCTGTGTGGCTGGGGGTAGAATCACTGTGGGGCTGGGATAGGGACTGTGAGGCTGTGTAACAACAGGCTGCTGGT
Source organism: Phylloscopus whistleri (assembly GCA_017589585.1). Taxonomy (NCBI): domain Eukaryota; kingdom Metazoa; phylum Chordata; class Aves; order Passeriformes; family Phylloscopidae; genus Phylloscopus; species Phylloscopus whistleri. The sequence continues at coordinate 486,427 of JADMLD010000044.1, forward strand.
CTCTGAAATGTGGTCAAACAACTCAAACAATGCCCTATTTTGCAAGCTACCAGTGGTGGCCTGAGAGGGGCATCGTGCTGGTTTTTGGTGTTGACTCATGCTAAAAATCTATCACACTGTCTCAATCTGGCAGACCAGCCTCAATTCAATCTGCTGATAACAAGAAAAAGATTTGGCAGGTAAACTGCTAAACTGACTTGTAAGCATATCACTGGTGGTCACTCTTTCACACTATGAAGTCCAGTCCGTTTTCCATATAGTAGATTCTCCTAATATGTTTCTCCTTGGAGTGTGTGGAGATTCTTCCATTGGGTTTTAGGGATGCTCACCAAGGATACTTCTAAAGGTTAGAAGAAAGAGATTTGTCCACAGTCGTTAGTATGGGTGAGTTTCATCTGTCTCTAATAAGAGTTTCTTTTCCTAGCTTTAATATAATTGCTTTAATATTGCTTTGGTGTTATGCACAATTATATCTTGTAGCAAAATAGTTTTAACTTTTATAGTGTTCAGTAAATAATTGAGTTATCTTGAGTAAATAATTGAGTTATTTTTGTCTAATCATTCGTCTAATAATAAATAATTAATTCTTATAAAAATATGTCTGATTCACTGTCAGTAAAACCTGTGGGACAAAGTTGTAAAACTTAAATTGTTGGCAAAGCCTGCAGCTGGGACTGGATCCAGCTGCCTCAGGCTCCTCTCTCTGAGAAGGAGTTCAGAAAGCAAGGGGATCCTTTTCTGCACCTTGTGACAAAACGGGAGGGCTTCTTAAATAAACTTTGTCTGAAGTTACCACTCCCACCCATGACAGGCTGGAGCTGGAATGTGGATTCTAGAGCTGGAGCTGAAGCACGAGAGAGCTGGATGTGAAAAAATGATCCAGCCCTGATCCAGGAACAGCTTCACCTGGCAGTGGTGGGAAGATGTGGAACTGAAGCTGAAGCAGTGGAGGTGGTAGAGAAATAAAGGGATGGAGCTGAAATGACTGCAGAGTGGGCATAAGGACTGTAGGGCTGGTACAGGGATTACTGGGCTGGAATAGGAACTTCAGGGATGGAGCTGAAATCATTATAGGACCGGATAACAACTGTGGGGCTGGAACTGGAATAAAGCTTTTCAGGCTGGGTTTAGAAAATGGATTCTAGAGTTGAAGTTGAAAACTCACAGATCTGGAGCAAAACTGAAGATCCTTCCACAAGAAGCAGCTTCACCTGGCAGCTGCAGGAACATGCAAAGATGGAGCTTTTTCATGGTGAAATAAAAACCTTGTGGGACTGAAGCCAGAATCACTGCGATGTTGGGGTAGTGACTATAGGACTGCACCTGAAATCACCTGGGGCCAGAATGTGGGCTGTGGGGCAGGGTACTGTCTCTGGGCTGGAGGAGGGACTGTGCGGCGGGGGATGGATTGTAGCCCAGGATAGGGACTGTGGGCCAAGGTAAGGAGACTGGACCAGGGAAGGGACTGTGAATGGGCTAGGGACCGTGGGCCGGGATAGGGTGTGTAGAGCCGGGGTAGGATCTGTGGGGGCGGGATACGGACGGCAGGGCCAGGGGTAGAGTTTGCGGGCCGGGGTAGGGATTGTGGGGGCGGGGGAGGGGAATCTCAGCAGGTGACGTTAGGTGCCACCAATCCCAGCACGCGGAAGGAAATGGATCGGCCAATCGTGACCGGCCGACCCCGCGTTGTCCAATGACAGTCGCCCTTTCCACACGGCTGTGTTCCCGCCAAAACGAGACCCCCCATGACCTCCCGGGACTCGGGCCGATCCAACCCCGCTCCGCACAGGCGACTCCCCGGCAGATGCTCTTAAGACACGAAAAATCAGGTTCAGGCTCCGTGGTACCGTCGTGCCCAGCGCGAAAGCAAATCCAAACTTTTGATGGACTACAGTAAGCCTAAGGCTATACCAGCCTGACAAAGATATATCGCGCTTAATCCTCGGAAAATGAAGGACATAGGGCCTCGTTAGTGCTTGGATGAGAGACCGCCTGGGAATACCGGGTGCTGTAGGCTTCCTTTACTAAATGCAGGCAACTAAACCATAGGCCCCTTATTTTGCTTGAGCACCCGTGGCAAGGGACAGGAAGCCGTTAACAAACGAGGCTTGTGTGCCTTTTGTGCCTGGTGTGGCGTGTGTGGTGTTGGGACCGGCTGTTGCATGGGTTGCGGGGTTGCCATGGAGAGGCCTGGTTGCGGTGGGGTGCATTTATGAGGTTGTGGGGCACGTTGATGAGGTTGTGGGGCAGGGCGGGAGGCAGGTGGTGTGTGCTCGAGAGCGGTGCTGAGGGCTGCAGGGGTGCCTACGGCCATACCACCCTGAGAACGCCCGATCTCGTCTGATCTCGGAAGCTAAGCAGGGTCGGGCCCGGTTAGTACTTGGATGGGAGACCGCCTGGGAATACCGGGTGCTGTAGGCTTCTTTTGCTGGCTTCGGCAGGGTTTTGGGGGCTTTGGTTTTGGCTGGGATGTGGCGACTGGGCAGGCGGTGCCTCGTTTTGCTTGGGCAGCCGTGGCCAGGGGCAGGAGGGTGCGAGCAGGCGTGCCTGTCGTGCCTGGCGTGCCTGGTGTGGTGTTGGGACCGGCTGTTGCATGGGTTGCGGGGTTGCCATGGAGAGGCCTGGTTGCGGTGGGGTGCATTTATGAGGTTGTGGGGCACGTTGATGAGGTTGTGGGGCAGGGCGGGAGGCAGGTGGTGTGTGCTCGAGAGCGGTGCTGAGGGCTGCAGGGGTGCCTACGGCCATACCACCCTGAGAACGCCCGATCTCGTCTGATCTCGGAAGCTAAGCAGGGTCGGGCCCGGTTAGTACTTGGATGGGAGACCGCCTGGGAATACCGGGTGCTGTAGGCTTCTTTTGCTGGCTTCGGCAGGGTTTTGGGGGCTTTGGTTTTGGCTGGGATGTGGCGACTGGGCAGGCGGTGCCTCGTTTTGCTTGGGCAGCCGTGGCCAGGGGCAGGAGGGTGCGAGCAGGCGTGCCTGGCGTGCCTGGCGTGCCTGGTGTGGTGTTGGGACCGGCTGTTGCATGGGTTGCGGGGTTGCCATGGAGAGGCCTGGTTGCGGTGGGGTGCATTTATGAGGTTGTGGGGCACGTTGATGAGGTTGTGGGGCAGGGCGGGAGGCAGGTGGTGTGTGCTCGAGAGCGGTGCTGAGGGCTGCAGGGGTGCCTACGGCCATACCACCCTGAGAACGCCCGATCTCGTCTGATCTCGGAAGCTAAGCAGGGTCGGGCCCGGTTAGTACTTGGATGGGAGACCGCCTGGGAATACCGGGTGCTGTAGGCTTCTTTTGCTGGCTTCGGCAGGGTTTTGGGGGCTTTGGTTTTGGCTGGGATGTGGCGACTGGGCAGGCGGTGCCTCGTTTTGCTTGGGCAGCCGTGGCCAGGGGCAGGAGGGTGCGAGCAGGCGTGCCTGGCGTGCCTGGCGTGCCTGGTGTGGTGTTGGGACCGGCTGTTGCATGGGTTGCGGGGTTGCCATGGAGAGGCCTGGTTGCGGTGGGGTGCATTTATGAGGTTGTGGGGCACGTTGATGAGGTTGTGGGGCAGGGCGGGAGGCAGGTGGTGTGTGCTCGAGAGCGGTGCTGAGGGCTGCAGGGGTGCCTACGGCCATACCACCCTGAGAACGCCCGATCTCGTCTGATCTCGGAAGCTAAGCAGGGTCGGGCCCGGTTAGTACTTGGATGGGAGACCGCCTGGGAATACCGGGTGCTGTAGGCTTCTTTTGCTGGCTTCGGCAGGGTTTTGGGGGCTTTGGTTTTGGCTGGGATGTGGCGACTGGGCAGGCGGTGCCTCGTTTTGCTTGGGCAGCCGTGGCCAGGGGCAGGAGGGTGCGAGCAGGCGTGCCTGGCGTGCCTGGCGTGCCTGGTGTGGTGTTGGGACCGGCTGTTGCATGGGTTGCGGGGTTGCCATGGAGAGGCCTGGTTGCGGTGGGGTGCATTTATGAGGTTGTGGGGCACGTTGATGAGGTTGTGGGGCAGGGCGGGAGGCAGGTGGTGTGTGCTCGAGAGCGGTGCTGAGGGCTGCAGGGGTGCCTACGGCCATACCACCCTGAGAACGCCCGATCTCGTCTGATCTCGGAAGCTAAGCAGGGTCGGGCCCGGTTAGTACTTGGATGGGAGACCGCCTGGGAATACCGGGTGCTGTAGGCTTCTTTTGCTGGCTTCGGCAGGGTTTTGGGGGCTTTGGTTTTGGCTGGGATGTGGCGACTGGGCAGGCGGTGCCTCGTTTTGCTTGGGCAGCCGTGGCCAGGGGCAGGAGGGTGCGAGCAGGCGTGCCTGGCGTGCCTGGCGTGCCTGGTGTGGTGTTGGGACCGGCTGTTGCATGGGTTGCGGGGTTGCCATGGAGAGGCCTGGTTGCGGTGGGGTGCATTTATGAGGTTGTGGGGCACGTTGATGAGGTTGTGGGGCAGGGCGGGAGGCAGGTGGTGTGTGCTCGAGAGCGGTGCTGAGGGCTGCAGGGGTGCCTACGGCCATACCACCCTGAGAACGCCCGATCTCGTCTGATCTCGGAAGCTAAGCAGGGTCGGGCCCGGTTAGTACTTGGATGGGAGACCGCCTGGGAATACCGGGTGCTGTAGGCTTCTTTTGCTGGCTTCGGCAGGGTTTTGGGGGCTTTGGTTTTGGCTGGGATGTGGCGACTGGGCAGGCGGTGCCTCGTTTTGCTTGGGCAGCCGTGGCCAGGGGCAGGAGGGTGCGAGCAGGCGTGCCTGGCGTGCCTGGCGTGCCTGGTGTGGTGTTGGGACCGGCTGTTGCATGGGTTGCGGGGTTGCCATGGAGAGGCCTGGTTGCGGTGGGGTGCATTTATGAGGTTGTGGGGCACGTTGATGAGGTTGTGGGGCAGGGCGGGAGGCAGGTGGTGTGTGCTCGAGAGCGCTGCTGAGGGCTGCAGGGGTGCCTACGGCCATACCACCCTGAGAACGCCCGATCTCGTCTGATCTCGGAAGCTAAGCAGGGTCGGGCCCGGTTAGTACTTGGATGGGAGACCGCCTGGGAATACCGGGTGCTGTAGGCTTCTTTTGCTGGCTTCGGCAGGGTTTTGGGGGCTTTCGTTTTGGCTGGGATGTGGCGACTGGGCAGGCGGTGCCTCGTTTTGCTTGGGCAGCCGTGGCCAGGGGCAGGAGGGTGCGAGCAGGCGTGCCTGGCGTGCCTGGCGTGCCTGGTGTGGTGTTGGGACCGGCTGTTGCATGGGTTGCGGGGTTGCCATGGAGAGGCCTGGTTGCGGTGGGGTGCATTTATGAGGTTGTGGGGCACGTTGATGAGGTTGTGGGGCAGGGCGGGAGGCAGGTGGTGTGTGCTCGAGAGCGCTGCTGAGGGCTGCAGGGGTGCCTACGGCCATACCACCCTGAGAACGCCCGATCTCGTCTGATCTCGGAAGCTAAGCAGGGTCGGGCCCGGTTAGTACTTGGATGGGAGACCGCCTGGGAATACCGGGTGCTGTAGGCTTCTTTTGCTGGCTTCGGCAGGGTTTTGGGGGCTTTCGTTTTGGCTGGGATGTGGCGACTGGGCAGGCGGTGCCTCGTTTTGCTTGGGCAGCCGTGGCCAGGGGCAGGAGGGTGCGAGCAGGCGTGCCTGGCGTGCCTGGCGTGCCTGGTGTGGTGTTGGGACCGGCTGTTGCATGGGTTGCGGGGTTGCCATGGAGAGGCCTGGTTGCGGTGGGGTGCATTTATGAGGTTGTGGGGCACGTTGATGAGGTTGTGGGGCAGGGCGGGAGGCAGGTGGTGTGTGCTCGAGAGCGCTGCTGAGGGCTGCAGGGGTGCCTACGGCCATACCACCCTGAGAACGCCCGATCTCGTCTGATCTCGGAAGCTAAGCAGGGTCGGGCCCGGTTAGTACTTGGATGGGAGACCGCCTGGGAATACCGGGTGCTGTAGGCTTCTTTTGCTGGCTTCGGCAGGGTTTTGGGGGCTTTCGTTTTGGCTGGGATGTGGCGACTGGGCAGGCGGTGCCTCGTTTTGCTTGGGCAGCCGTGGCCAGGGGCAGGAGGGTGCGAGCAGGCGTGCCTGGCGTGCCTGGCGTGCCTGGTGTGGTGTTGGGACCGGCTGTTGCATGGGTTGCGGGGTTGCCATGGAGAGGCCTGGTTGCGGTGGGGTGCATTTATGAGGTTGTGGGGCACGTTGATGAGGTTGTGGGGCAGGGCGGGAGGCAGGTGGTGTGTGCTCGAGAGCGCTGCTGAGGGCTGCAGGGGTGCCTACGGCCATACCACCCTGAGAACGCCCGATCTCGTCTGATCTCGGAAGCTAAGCAGGGTCGGGCCCGGTTAGTACTTGGATGGGAGACCGCCTGGGAATACCGGGTGCTGTAGGCTTCTTTTGCTGGCTTCGGCAGGGTTTTGGGGGCTTTCGTTTTGGCTGGGATGTGGCGACTGGGCAGGCGGTGCCTCGTTTTGCTTGGGCAGCCGTGGCCAGGGGCAGGAGGGTGCGAGCAGGCGTGCCTGGCGTGCCTGGCGTGCCTGGTGTGGTGTTGGGACCGGCTGTTGCATGGGTTGCGGGGTTGCCATGGAGAGGCCTGGTTGCGGTGGGGTGCATTTATGAGGTTGTGGGGCACGTTGATGAGGTTGTGGGGCAGGGCGGGAGGCAGGTGGTGTGTGCTCGAGAGCGGTGCTGAGGGCTGCAGGGGTGCCTACGGCCATACCACCCTGAGAACGCCCGATCTCGTCTGATCTCGGAAGCTAAGCAGGGTCGGGCCCGGTTAGTACTTGGATGGGAGACCGCCTGGGAATACCGGGTGCTGTAGGCTTCTTTTGCTGGCTTCGGCAGGGTTTTGGGGGCTTTGGTTTTGGCTGGGATGTGGCGACTGGGCAGGCGGTGCCTCGTTTTGCTTGGGCAGCCGTGGCCAGGGGCAGGAGGGTGCGAGCAGGCGTGCCTGGCGTGCCTGGCGTGCCTGGTGTGGTGTTGGGACCGGCTGTTGCATGGGTTGCGGGGTTGCCATGGAGAGGCCTGGTTGCGGTGGGGTGCATTTATGAGGTTGTGGGGCACGTTGATGAGGTTGTGGGGCAGGGCGGGAGGCAGGTGGTGTGTGCTCGAGAGCGCTGCTGAGGGCTGCAGGGGTGCCTACGGCCATACCACCCTGAGAACGCCCGATCTCGTCTGATCTCGGAAGCTAAGCAGGGTCGGGCCCGGTTAGTACTTGGATGGGAGACCGCCTGGGAATACCGGGTGCTGTAGGCTTCTTTTGCTGGCTTCGGCAGGGTTTTGGGGGCTTTCGTTTTGGCTGGGATGTGGCGACTGGGCAGGCGGTGCCTCGTTTTGCTTGGGCAGCCGTGGCCAGGGGCAGGAGGGTGCGAGCAGGCGTGCCTGGCGTGCCTGGCGTGCCTGGTGTGGTGTTGGGACCGGCTGTTGCATGGGTTGCGGGGTTGCCATGGAGAGGCCTGGTTGCGGTGGGGTGCATTTATGAGGTTGTGGGGCACGTTGATGAGGTTGTGGGGCAGGGCGGGAGGCAGGTGGTGTGTGCTCGAGAGCGCTGCTGAGGGCTGCAGGGGTGCCTACGGCCATACCACCCTGAGAACGCCCGATCTCGTCTGATCTCGGAAGCTAAGCAGGGTCGGGCCCGGTTAGTACTTGGATGGGAGACCGCCTGGGAATACCGGGTGCTGTAGGCTTCTTTTGCTGGCTTCGGCAGGGTTTTGGGGGCTTTCGTTTTGGCTGGGATGTGGCGACTGGGCAGGCGGTGCCTCGTTTTGCTTGGGCAGCCGTGGCCAGGGGCAGGAGGGTGCGAGCAGGCGTGCCTGGCGTGCCTGGCGTGCCTGGTGTGGTGTTGGGACCGGCTGTTGCATGGGTTGCGGGGTTGCCATGGAGAGGCCTGGTTGCGGTGGGGTGCATTTATGAGGTTGTGGGGCACGTTGATGAGGTTGTGGGGCAGGGCGGGAGGCAGGTGGTGTGTGCTCGAGAGCGGTGCTGAGGGCTGCAGGGGTGCCTACGGCCATACCACCCTGAGAACGCCCGATCTCGTCTGATCTCGGAAGCTAAGCAGGGTCGGGCCCGGTTAGTACTTGGATGGGAGACCGCCTGGGAATACCGGGTGCTGTAGGCTTCTTTTGCTGGCTTCGGCAGGGTTTTGGGGGCTTTCGTTTTGGCTGGGATGTGGCGACTGGGCAGGCGGTGCCTCGTTTTGCTTGGGCAGCCGTGGCCAGGGGCAGGAGGGTGCGAGCAGGCGTGCCTGGCGTGCCTGGCGTGCCTGGTGTGGTGTTGGGACCGGCTGTTGCATGGGTTGCGGGGTTGCCATGGAGAGGCCTGGTTGCGGTGGGGTGCATTTATGAGGTTGTGGGGCACGTTGATGAGGTTGTGGGGCAGGGCGGGAGGCAGGTGGTGTGTGCTCGAGAGCGGTGCTGAGGGCTGCAGGGGTGCCTACGGCCATACCACCCTGAGAACGCCCGATCTCGTCTGATCTCGGAAGCTAAGCAGGGTCGGGCCCGGTTAGTACTTGGATGGGAGACCGCCTGGGAATACCGGGTGCTGTAGGCTTCTTTTGCTGGCTTCGGCAGGGTTTTGGGGGCTTTCGTTTTGGCTGGGATGTGGCGACTGGGCAGGCGGTGCCTCGTTTTGCTTGGGCAGCCGTGGCCAGGGGCAGGAGGGTGCGAGCAGGCGTGCCTGGCGTGCCTGGCGTGCCTGGTGTGGTGTTGGGACCGGCTGTTGCATGGGTTGCGGGGTTGCCATGGAGAGGCCTGGTTGCGGTGGGGTGCATTTATGAGGTTGTGGGGCACGTTGATGAGGTTGTGGGGCAGGGCGGGAGGCAGGTGGTGTGTGCTCGAGAGCGCTGCTGAGGGCTGCAGGGGTGCCTACGGCCATACCACCCTGAGAACGCCCGATCTCGTCTGATCTCGGAAGCTAAGCAGGGTCGGGCCCGGTTAGTACTTGGATGGGAGACCGCCTGGGAATACCGGGTGCTGTAGGCTTCTTTTGCTGGCTTCGGCAGGGTTTTGGGGGCTTTCGTTTTGGCTGGGATGTGGCGACTGGGCAGGCGGTGCCTCGTTTTGCTTGGGCAGCCGTGGCCAGGGGCAGGAGGGTGCGAGCAGGCGTGCCTGGCGTGCCTGGCGTGCCTGGTGTGGTGTTGGGACCGGCTGTTGCATGGGTTGCGGGGTTGCCATGGAGAGGCCTGGTTGCGGTGGGGTGCATTTATGAGGTTGTGGGGCACGTTGATGAGGTTGTGGGGCAGGGCGGGAGGCAGGTGGTGTGTGCTCGAGAGCGGTGCTGAGGGCTGCAGGGGTGCCTACGGCCATACCACCCTGAGAACGCCCGATCTCGTCTGATCTCGGAAGCTAAGCAGGGTCGGGCCCGGTTAGTACTTGGATGGGAGACCGCCTGGGAATACCGGGTGCTGTAGGCTTCTTTTGCTGGCTTCGGCAGGGTTTTGGGGGCTTTGGTTTTGGCTGGGATGTGGCGACTGGGCAGGCGGTGCCTCGTTTTGCTTGGGCAGCCGTGGCCAGGGGCAGGAGGGTGCGAGCAGGCGTGCCTGGCGTGCCTGGCGTGCCTGGTGTGGTGTTGGGACCGGCTGTTGCATGGGTTGCGGGGTTGCCATGGAGAGGCCTGGTTGCGGTGGGGTGCATTTATGAGGTTGTGGGGCACGTTGATGAGGTTGTGGGGCAGGGCGGGAGGCAGGTGGTGTGTGCTCGAGAGCGGTGCTGAGGGCTGCAGGGGTGCCTACGGCCATACCACCCTGAGAACGCCCGATCTCGTCTGATCTCGGAAGCTAAGCAGGGTCGGGCCCGGTTAGTACTTGGATGGGAGACCGCCTGGGAATACCGGGTGCTGTAGGCTTCTTTTGCTGGCTTCGGCAGGGTTTTGGGGGCTTTGGTTTTGGCTGGGATGTGGCGACTGGGCAGGCGGTGCCTCGTTTTGCTTGGGCAGCCGTGGCCAGGGGCAGGAGGGTGCGAGCAGGCGTGCCTGGCGTGCCTGGCGTGCCTGGTGTGGTGTTGGGACCGGCTGTTGCATGGGTTGCGGGGTTGCCATGGAGAGGCCTGGTTGCGGTGGGGTGCATTTATGAGGTTGTGGGGCACGTTGATGAGGTTGTGGGGCAGGGCGGGAGGCAGGTGGTGTGTGCTCGAGAGCGGTGCTGAGGGCTGCAGGGGTGCCTACGGCCATACCACCCTGAGAACGCCCGATCTCGTCTGATCTCGGAAGCTAAGCAGGGTCGGGCCCGGTTAGTACTTGGATGGGAGACCGCCTGGGAATACCGGGTGCTGTAGGCTTCTTTTGCTGGCTTCGGCAGGGTTTTGGGGGCTTTGGTTTTGGCTGGGATGTGGCGACTGGGCAGGCGGTGCCTCGTTTTGCTTGGGCAGCCGTGGCCAGGGGCAGGAGGGTGCGAGCAGGCGTGCCTGGCGTGCCTGGCGTGCCTGGTGTGGTGTTGGGACCGGCTGTTGCATGGGTTGCGGGGTTGCCATGGAGAGGCCTGGTTGCGGTGGGGTGCATTTATGAGGTTGTGGGGCACGTTGATGAGGTTGTGGGGCAGGGCGGGAGGCAGGTGGTGTGTGCTCGAGAGCGGTGCTGAGGGCTGCAGGGGTGCCTACGGCCATACCACCCTGAGAACGCCCGATCTCGTCTGATCTCGGAAGCTAAGCAGGGTCGGGCCCGGTTAGTACTTGGATGGGAGACCGCCTGGGAATACCGGGTGCTGTAGGCTTCTTTTGCTGGCTTCGGCAGGGTTTTGGGGGCTTTCGTTTTGGCTGGGATGTGGCGACTGGGCAGGCGGTGCCTCGTTTTGCTTGGGCAGCCGTGGCCAGGGGCAGGAGGGTGCGAGCAGGCGTGCCTGGCGTGCCTGGCGTGCCTGGTGTGGTGTTGGGACCGGCTGTTGCATGGGTTGCGGGGTTGCCATGGAGAGGCCTGGTTGCGGTGGGGTGCATTTATGAGGTTGTGGGGCACGTTGATGAGGTTGTGGGGCAGGGCGGGAGGCAGGTGGTGTGTGCTCGAGAGCGGTGCTGAGGGCTGCAGGGGTGCCTACGGCCATACCACCCTGAGAACGCCCGATCTCGTCTGATCTCGGAAGCTAAGCAGGGTCGGGCCCGGTTAGTACTTGGATGGGAGACCGCCTGGGAATACCGGGTGCTGTAGGCTTCTTTTGCTGGCTTCGGCAGGGTTTTGGGGGCTTTGGTTTTGGCTGGGATGTGGCGACTGGGCAGGCGGTGCCTCGTTTTGCTTGGGCAGCCGTGGCCAGGGGCAGGAGGGTGCGAGCAGGCGTGCCTGGCGTGCCTGGCGTGCCTGGTGTGGTGTTGGGACCGGCTGTTGCATGGGTTGCGGGGTTGCCATGGAGAGGCCTGGTTGCGGTGGGGTGCATTTATGAGGTTGTGGGGCACGTTGATGAGGTTGTGGGGCAGGGCGGGAGGCAGGTGGTGTGTGCTCGAGAGCGGTGCTGAGGGCTGCAGGGGTGCCTACGGCCATACCACCCTGAGAACGCCCGATCTCGTCTGATCTCGGAAGCTAAGCAGGGTCGGGCCCGGTTAGTACTTGGATGGGAGACCGCCTGGGAATACCGGGTGCTGTAGGCTTCTTTTGCTGGCTTCGGCAGGGTTTTGGGGGCTTTCGTTTTGGCTGGGATGTGGCGACTGGGCAGGCGGTGCCTCGTTTTGCTTGGGCAGCCGTGGCCAGGGGCAGGAGGGTGCGAGCAGGCGTGCCTGGCGGGCCTGGCGTGCCTGGTGTGGTGTTGGGACCGGCTGTTGCATGGGTTGCGGGGTTGCCATGGAGAGGCCTGGTTGCGGTGGGGTGCATTTATGAGGTTGTGGGGCACGTTGATGAGGTTGTGGGGCAGGGCGGGAGGCAGGTGGTGTGTGCTCGAGAGCGCTGCTGAGGGCTGCAGGGGTGCCTACGGCCATACCACCCTGAGAACGCCCGATCTCGTCTGATCTCGGAAGCTAAGCAGGGTCGGGCCCGGTTAGTACTTGGATGGGAGACCGCCTGGGAATACCGGGTGCTGTAGGCTTCTTTTGCTGGCTTCGGCAGGGTTTTGGGGGCTTTCGTTTTGGCTGGGATGTGGCGACTGGGCAGGCGGTGCCTCGTTTTGCTTGGGCAGCCGTGGCCAGGGGCAGGAGGGTGCGAGCAGGCGTGCCTGGCGTGCCTGGCGTGCCTGGTGTGGTGTTGGGACCGGCTGTTGCATGGGTTGCGGGGTTGCCATGGAGAGGCCTGGTTGCGGTGGGGTGCATTTATGAGGTTGTGGGGCACGTTGATGAGGTTGTGGGGCAGGGCGGGAGGCAGGTGGTGTGTGCTCGAGAGCGTGCTGAGGGCTGCAGGGGTGCCTACGGCCATACCACCCTGAGAACGCCCGATCTCGTCTGATCTCGGAAGCTAAGCAGGGTCGGGCCCGGTTAGTACTTGGATGGGAGACCGCCTGGGAATACCGGGTGCTGTAGGCTTCTTTTGCTGGCTTCGGCAGGGTTTTGGGGGCTTTGGTTTTGGCTGGGATGTGGCGACTGGGCAGGCGGTGCCTCGTTTTGCTTGGGCAGCCGTGGCCAGGGGCAGGAGGGTGCGAGCAGGCGTGCCTGGCGTGCCTGGCGTGCCTGGTGTGGTGTTGGGACCGGCTGTTGCATGGGTTGCGGGGTTGCCATGGAGAGGCCTGGTTGCGGTGGGGTGCATTTATGAGGTTGTGGGGCACGTTGATGAGGTTGTGGGGCAGGGCGGGAGGCAGGTGGTGTGTGCTCGAGAGCGGTGCTGAGGGCTGCAGGGGTGCCTACGGCCATACCACCCTGAGAACGCCCGATCTCGTCTGATCTCGGAAGCTAAGCAGGGTCGGGCCCGGTTAGTACTTGGATGGGAGACCGCCTGGGAATACCGGGTGCTGTAGGCTTCTTTTGCTGGCTTCGGCAGGGTTTTGGGGGCTTTCGTTTTGGCTGGGATGTGGCGACTGGGCAGGCGGTGCCTCGTTTTGCTTGGGCAGCCGTGGCCAGGGGCAGGAGGGTGCGAGCAGGCGTGCCTGGCGTGCCTGGCGTGCCTGGTGTGGTGTTGGGACCGGCTGTTGCATGGGTTGCGGGGTTGCCATGGAGAGGCCTGGTTGCGGTGGGGTGCATTTATGAGGTTGTGGGGCACGTTGATGAGGTTGTGGGGCAGGGCGGGAGGCAGGTGGTGTGTGCTCGAGAGCGGTGCTGAGGGCTGCAGGGGTGCCTACGGCCATACCACCCTGAGAACGCCCGATCTCGTCTGATCTCGGAAGCTAAGCAGGGTCGGGCCCGGTTAGTACTTGGATGGGAGACCGCCTGGGAATACCGGGTGCTGTAGGCTTCTTTTGCTGGCTTCGGCAGGGTTTTGGGGGCTTTGGTTTTGGCTGGGATGTGGCGACTGGGCAGGCGGTGCCTCGTTTTGCTTGGGCAGCCGTGGCCAGGGGCAGGAGGGTGCGAGCAGGCGTGCCTGGCGTGCCTGGCGTGCCTGGTGTGGTGTTGGGACCGGCTGTTGCATGGGTTGCGGGGTTGCCATGGAGAGGCCTGGTTGCGGTGGGGTGCATTTATGAGGTTGTGGGGCACGTTGATGAGGTTGTGGGGCAGGGCGGGAGGCAGGTGGTGTGTGCTCGAGAGCGGTGCTGAGGGCTGCAGGGGTGCCTACGGCCATACCACCCTGAGAACGCCCGATCTCGTCTGATCTCGGAAGCTAAGCAGGGTCGGGCCCGGTTAGTACTTGGATGGGAGACCGCCTGGGAATACCGGGTGCTGTAGGCTTCTTTTGCTGGCTTCGGCAGGGTTTTGGGGGCTTTGGTTTTGGCTGGGATGTGGCGACTGGGCAGGCGGTGCCTCGTTTTGCTTGGGCAGCCGTGGCCAGGGGCAGGAGGGTGCGAGCAGGCGTGCCTGGCGTGCCTGGCGTGCCTGGTGTGGTGTTGGGACCGGCTGTTGCATGGGTTGCGGGGTTGCCATGGAGAGGCCTGGTTGCGGTGGGGTGCATTTATGAGGTTGTGGGGCACGTTGATGAGGTTGTGGGGCAGGGCGGGAGGCAGGTGGTGTGTGCTCGAGAGCGGTGCTGAGGGCTGCAGGGGTGCCTACGGCCATACCACCCTGAGAACGCCCGATCTCGTCTGATCTCGGAAGCTAAGCAGGGTCGGGCCCGGTTAGTACTTGGATGGGAGACCGCCTGGGAATACCGGGTGCTGTAGGCTTCTTTTGCTGGCTTCGGCAGGGTTTTGGGGGCTTTGGTTTTGGCTGGGATGTGGCGACTGGGCAGGCGGTGCCTCGTTTTGCTTGGGCAGCCGTGGCCAGGGGCAGGAGGGTGCGAGCAGGCGTGCCTGGCGTGCCTGGCGTGCCTGGTGTGGTGTTGGGACCGGCTGTTGCATGGGTTGCGGGGTTGCCATGGAGAGGCCTGGTTGCGGTGGGGTGCATTTATGAGGTTGTGGGGCACGTTGATGAGGTTGTGGGGCAGGGCGGGAGGCAGGTGGTGTGTGCTCGAGAGCGCTGCTGAGGGCTGCAGGGGTGCCTACGGCCATACCACCCTGAGAACGCCCGATCTCGTCTGATCTCGGAAGCTAAGCAGGGTCGGGCCCGGTTAGTACTTGGATGGGAGACCGCCTGGGAATACCGGGTGCTGTAGGCTTCTTTTGCTGGCTTCGGCAGGGTTTTGGGGGCTTTGGTTTTGGCTGGGATGTGGCGACTGGGCAGGCGGTGCCTCGTTTTGCTTGGGCAGCCGTGGCCAGGGGCAGGAGGGTGCGAGCAGGCGTGCCTGGCGTGCCTGGCGTGCCTGGTGTGGTGTTGGGACCGGCTGTTGCATGGGTTGCGGGGTTGCCATGGAGAGGCCTGGTTGCGGTGGGGTGCATTTATGAGGTTGTGGGGCACGTTGATGAGGTTGTGGGGCAGGGCGGGAGGCAGGTGGTGTGTGCTCGAGAGCGGTGCTGAGGGCTGCAGGGGTGCCTACGGCCATACCACCCTGAGAACGCCCGATCTCGTCTGATCTCGGAAGCTAAGCAGGGTCGGGCCCGGTTAGTACTTGGATGGGAGACCGCCTGGGAATACCGGGTGCTGTAGGCTTCTTTTGCTGGCTTCGGCAGGGTTTTGGGGGCTTTGGTTTTGGCTGGGATGTGGCGACTGGGCAGGCGGTGCCTCGTTTTGCTTGGGCAGCCGTGGCCAGGGGCAGGAGGGTGCGAGCAGGCGTGCCTGGCGTGCCTGGCGTGCCTGGTGTGGTGTTGGGACCGGCTGTTGCATGGGTTGCGGGGTTGCCATGGAGAGGCCTGGTTGCGGTGGGGTGCATTTATGAGGTTGTGGGGCACGTTGATGAGGTTGTGGGGCAGGGCGGGAGGCAGGTGGTGTGTGCTCGAGAGCGCTGCTGAGGGCTGCAGGGGTGCCTACGGCCATACCACCCTGAGAACGCCCGATCTCGTCTGATCTCGGAAGCTAAGCAGGGTCGGGCCCGGTTAGTACTTGGATGGGAGACCGCCTGGGAATACCGGGTGCTGTAGGCTTCTTTTGCTGGCTTCGGCAGGGTTTTGGGGGCTTTGGTTTTGGCTGGGATGTGGCGACTGGGCAGGCGGTGCCTCGTTTTGCTTGGGCAGCCGTGGCCAGGGGCAGGAGGGTGCGAGCAGGCGTGCCTGGCGTGCCTGGCGTGCCTGGTGTGGTGTTGGGACCGGCTGTTGCATGGGTTGCGGGGTTGCCATGGAGAGGCCTGGTTGCGGTGGGGTGCATTTATGAGGTTGTGGGGCACGTTGATGAGGTTGTGGGGCAGGGCGGGAGGCAGGTGGTGTGTGCTCGAGAGCGCTGCTGAGGGCTGCAGGGGTGCCTACGGCCATACCACCCTGAGAACGCCCGATCTCGTCTGATCTCGGAAGCTAAGCAGGGTCGGGCCCGGTTAGTACTTGGATGGGAGACCGCCTGGGAATACCGGGTGCTGTAGGCTTCTTTTGCTGGCTTCGGCAGGGTTTTGGGGGCTTTGGTTTTGGCTGGGATGTGGCGACTGGGCAGGCGGTGCCTCGTTTTGCTTGGGCAGCCGTGGCCAGGGGCAGGAGGGTGCGAGCAGGCGTGCCTGGCGTGCCTGGCGTGCCTGGTGTGGTGTTGGGACCGGCTGTTGCATGGGTTGCGGGGTTGCCATGGAGAGGCCTGGTTGCGGTGGGGTGCATTTATGAGGTTGTGGGGCACGTTGATGAGGTTGTGGGGCAGGGCGGGAGGCAGGTGGTGTGTGCTCGAGAGCGCTGCTGAGGGCTGCAGGGGTGCCTACGGCCATACCACCCTGAGAACGCCCGATCTCGTCTGATCTCGGAAGCTAAGCAGGGTCGGGCCCGGTTAGTACTTGGATGGGAGACCGCCTGGGAATACCGGGTGCTGTAGGCTTCTTTTGCTGGCTTCGGCAGGGTTTTGGGGGCTTTCGTTTTGGCTGGGATGTGGCGACTGGGCAGGCGGTGCCTCGTTTTGCTTGGGCAGCCGTGGCCAGGGGCAGGAGGGTGCGAGCAGGCGTGCCTGGCGTGCCTGGCGTGCCTGGTGTGGTGTTGGGACCGGCTGTTGCATGGGTTGCGGGGTTGCCATGGAGAGGCCTGGTTGCGGTGGGGTGCATTTATGAGGTTGTGGGGCACGTTGATGAGGTTGTGGGGCAGGGCGGGAGGCAGGTGGTGTGTGCTCGAGAGCGCTGCTGAGGGCTGCAGGGGTGCCTACGGCCATACCACCCTGAGAACGCCCGATCTCGTCTGATCTCGGAAGCTAAGCAGGGTCGGGCCCGGTTAGTACTTGGATGGGAGACCGCCTGGGAATACCGGGTGCTGTAGGCTTCTTTTGCTGGCTTCGGCAGGGTTTTGGGGGCTTTCGTTTTGGCTGGGATGTGGCGACTGGGCAGGCGGTGCCTCGTTTTGCTTGGGCAGCCGTGGCCAGGGGCAGGAGGGTGCGAGCAGGCGTGCCTGGCGTGCCTGGCGTGCCTGGTGTGGTGTTGGGACCGGCTGTTGCATGGGTTGCGGGGTTGCCATGGAGAGGCCTGGTTGCGGTGGGGTGCATTTATGAGGTTGTGGGGCACGTTGATGAGGTTGTGGGGCAGGGCGGGAGGCAGGTGGTGTGTGCTCGAGAGCGCTGCTGAGGGCTGCAGGGGTGCCTACGGCCATACCACCCTGAGAACGCCCGATCTCGTCTGATCTCGGAAGCTAAGCAGGGTCGGGCCCGGTTAGTACTTGGATGGGAGACCGCCTGGGAATACCGGGTGCTGTAGGCTTCTTTTGCTGGCTTCGGCAGGGTTTTGGGGGCTTTCGTTTTGGCTGGGATGTGGCGACTGGGCAGGCGGTGCCTCGTTTTGCTTGGGCAGCCGTGGCCAGGGGCAGGAGGGTGCGAGCAGGCGTGCCTGGCGTGCCTGGCGTGCCTGGTGTGGTGTTGGGACCGGCTGTTGCATGGGTTGCGGGGTTGCCATGGAGAGGCCTGGTTGCGGTGGGGTGCATTTATGAGGTTGTGGGGCACGTTGATGAGGTTGTGGGGCAGGGCGGGAGGCAGGTGGTGTGTGCTCGAGAGCGGTGCTGAGGGCTGCAGGGGTGCCTACGGCCATACCACCCTGAGAACGCCCGATCTCGTCTGATCTCGGAAGCTAAGCAGGGTCGGGCCCGGTTAGTACTTGGATGGGAGACCGCCTGGGAATACCGGGTGCTGTAGGCTTCTTTTGCTGGCTTCGGCAGGGTTTTGGGGGCTTTCGTTTTGGCTGGGATGTGGCGACTGGGCAGGCGGTGCCTCGTTTTGCTTGGGCAGCCGTGGCCAGGGGCAGGAGGGTGCGAGCAGGCGTGCCTGGCGTGCCTGGCGTGCCTGGTGTGGTGTTGGGACCGGCTGTTGCATGGGTTGCGGGGTTGCCATGGAGAGGCCTGGTTGCGGTGGGGTGCATTTATGAGGTTGTGGGGCACGTTGATGAGGTTGTGGGGCAGGGCGGGAGGCAGGTGGTGTGTGCTCGAGAGCGGTGCTGAGGGCTGCAGGGGTGCCTACGGCCATACCACCCTGAGAACGCCCGATCTCGTCTGATCTCGGAAGCTAAGCAGGGTCGGGCCCGGTTAGTACTTGGATGGGAGACCGCCTGGGAATACCGGGTGCTGTAGGCTTCTTTTGCTGGCTTCGGCAGGGTTTTGGGGGCTTTCGTTTTGGCTGGGATGTGGCGACTGGGCAGGCGGTGCCTCGTTTTGCTTGGGCAGCCGTGGCCAGGGGCAGGAGGGTGCGAGCAGGCGTGCCTGGCGTGCCTGGCGTGCCTGGTGTGGTGTTGGGACCGGCTGTTGCATGGGTTGCGGGGTTGCCATGGAGAGGCCTGGTTGCGGTGGGGTGCATTTATGAGGTTGTGGGGCACGTTGATGAGGTTGTGGGGCAGGGCGGGAGGCAGGTGGTGTGTGCTCGAGAGCGCTGCTGAGGGCTGCAGGGGTGCCTACGGCCATACCACCCTGAGAACGCCCGATCTCGTCTGATCTCGGAAGCTAAGCAGGGTCGGGCCCGGTTAGTACTTGGATGGGAGACCGCCTGGGAATACCGGGTGCTGTAGGCTTCTTTTGCTGGCTTCGGCAGGGTTTTGGGGGCTTTCGTTTTGGCTGGGATGTGGCGACTGGGCAGGCGGTGCCTCGTTTTGCTTGGGCAGCCGTGGCCAGGGGCAGGAGGGTGCGAGCAGGCGTGCCTGGCGGGCCTGGCGTGCCTGGTGTGGTGTTGGGACCGGCTGTTGCATGGGTTGCGGGGTTGCCATGGAGAGGCCTGGTTGCGGTGGGGTGCATTTATGAGGTTGTGGGGCACGTTGATGAGGTTGTGGGGCAGGGCGGGAGGCAGGTGGTGTGTGCTCGAGAGCGTGCTGAGGGCTGCAGGGGTGCCTACGGCCATACCACCCTGAGAACGCCCGATCTCGTCTGATCTCGGAAGCTAAGCAGGGTCGGGCCCGGTTAGTACTTGGATGGGAGACCGCCTGGGAATACCGGGTGCTGTAGGCTTCTTTTGCTGGCTTCGGCAGGGTTTTGGGGGCTTTGGTTTTGGCTGGGATGTGGCGACTGGGCAGGCGGTGCCTCGTTTTGCTTGGGCAGCCGTGGCCAGGGGCAGGAGGGTGCGAGCAGGCGTGCCTGGCGTGCCTGGCGTGCCTGGTGTGGTGTTGGGACCGGCTGTTGCATGGGTTGCGGGGTTGCCATGGAGAGGCCTGGTTGCGGTGGGGTGCATTTATGAGGTTGTGGGGCACGTTGATGAGGTTGTGGGGCAGGGCGGGAGGCAGGTGGTGTGTGCTCGAGAGCGCTGCTGAGGGCTGCAGGGGTGCCTACGGCCATACCACCCTGAGAACGCCCGATCTCGTCTGATCTCGGAAGCTAAGCAGGGTCGGGCCCGGTTAGTACTTGGATGGGAGACCGCCTGGGAATACCGGGTGCTGTAGGCTTCTTTTGCTGGCTTCGGCAGGGTTTTGGGGGCTTTCGTTTTGGCTGGGATGTGGCGACTGGGCAGGCGGTGCCTCGTTTTGCTTGGGCAGCCGTGGCCAGGGGCAGGAGGGTGCGAGCAGGCGTGCCTGGCGTGCCTGGCGTGCCTGGTGTGGTGTTGGGACCGGCTGTTGCATGGGTTGCGGGGTTGCCATGGAGAGGCCTGGTTGCGGTGGGGTGCATTTATGAGGTTGTGGGGCACGTTGATGAGGTTGTGGGGCAGGGCGGGAGGCAGGTGGTGTGTGCTCGAGAGCGCTGCTGAGGGCTGCAGGGGTGCCTACGGCCATACCACCCTGAGAACGCCCGATCTCGTCTGATCTCGGAAGCTAAGCAGGGTCGGGCCCGGTTAGTACTTGGATGGGAGACCGCCTGGGAATACCGGGTGCTGTAGGCTTCTTTTGCTGGCTTCGGCAGGGTTTTGGGGGCTTTCGTTTTGGCTGGGATGTGGCGACTGGGCAGGCGGTGCCTCGTTTTGCTTGGGCAGCCGTGGCCAGGGGCAGGAGGGTGCGAGCAGGCGTGCCTGGCGGGCCTGGCGTGCCTGGTGTGGTGTTGGGACCGGCTGTTGCATGGGTTGCGGGGTTGCCATGGAGAGGCCTGGTTGCGGTGGGGTGCATTTATGAGGTTGTGGGGCACGTTGATGAGGTTGTGGGGCAGGGCGGGAGGCAGGTGGTGTGTGCTCGAGAGCGCTGCTGAGGGCTGCAGGGGTGCCTACGGCCATACCACCCTGAGAACGCCCGATCTCGTCTGATCTCGGAAGCTAAGCAGGGTCGGGCCCGGTTAGTACTTGGATGGGAGACCGCCTGGGAATACCGGGTGCTGTAGGCTTCTTTTGCTGGCTTCGGCAGGGTTTTGGGGGCTTTCGTTTTGGCTGGGATGTGGCGACTGGGCAGGCGGTGCCTCGTTTTGCTTGGGCAGCCGTGGCCAGGGGCAGGAGGGTGCGAGCAGGCGTGCCTGGCGTGCCTGGCGTGCCTGGTGTGGTGTTGGGACCGGCTGTTGCATGGGTTGCGGGGTTGCCATGGAGAGGCCTGGTTGCGGTGGGGTGCATTTATGAGGTTGTGGGGCACGTTGATGAGGTTGTGGGGCAGGGCGGGAGGCAGGTGGTGTGTGCTCGAGAGCGCTGCTGAGGGCTGCAGGGGTGCCTACGGCCATACCACCCTGAGAACGCCCGATCTCGTCTGATCTCGGAAGCTAAGCAGGGTCGGGCCCGGTTAGTACTTGGATGGGAGACCGCCTGGGAATACCGGGTGCTGTAGGCTTCTTTTGCTGGCTTCGGCAGGGTTTTGGGGGCTTTCGTTTTGGCTGGGATGTGGCGACTGGGCAGGCGGTGCCTCGTTTTGCTTGGGCAGCCGTGGCCAGGGGCAGGAGGGTGCGAGCAGGCGTGCCTGGCGTGCCTGGCGTGCCTGGTGTGGTGTTGGGACCGGCTGTTGCATGGGTTGCGGGGTTGCCATGGAGAGGCCTGGTTGCGGTGGGGTGCATTTATGAGGTTGTGGGGCACGTTGATGAGGTTGTGGGGCAGGGCGGGAGGCAGGTGGTGTGTGCTCGAGAGCGCTGCTGAGGGCTGCAGGGGTGCCTACGGCCATACCACCCTGAGAACGCCCGATCTCGTCTGATCTCGGAAGCTAAGCAGGGTCGGGCCCGGTTAGTACTTGGATGGGAGACCGCCTGGGAATACCGGGTGCTGTAGGCTTCTTTTGCTGGCTTCGGCAGGGTTTTGGGGGCTTTCGTTTTGGCTGGGATGTGGCGACTGGGCAGGCGGTGCCTCGTTTTGCTTGGGCAGCCGTGGCCAGGGGCAGGAGGGTGCGAGCAGGCGTGCCTGGCGTGCCTGGCGTGCCTGGTGTGGTGTTGGGACCGGCTGTTGCATGGGTTGCGGGGTTGCCATGGAGAGGCCTGGTTGCGGTGGGGTGCATTTATGAGGTTGTGGGGCACGTTGATGAGGTTGTGGGGCAGGGCGGGAGGCAGGTGGTGTGTGCTCGAGAGCGCTGCTGAGGGCTGCAGGGGTGCCTACGGCCATACCACCCTGAGAACGCCCGATCTCGTCTGATCTCGGAAGCTAAGCAGGGTCGGGCCCGGTTAGTACTTGGATGGGAGACCGCCTGGGAATACCGGGTGCTGTAGGCTTCTTTTGCTGGCTTCGGCAGGGTTTTGGGGGCTTTCGTTTTGGCTGGGATGTGGCGACTGGGCAGGCGGTGCCTCGTTTTGCTTGGGCAGCCGTGGCCAGGGGCAGGAGGGTGCGAGCAGGCGTGCCTGGCGTGCCTGGCGTGCCTGGTGTGGTGTTGGGACCGGCTGTTGCATGGGTTGCGGGGTTGCCATGGAGAGGCCTGGTTGCGGTGGGGTGCATTTATGAGGTTGTGGGGCACGTTGATGAGGTTGTGGGGCAGGGCGGGAGGCAGGTGGTGTGTGCTCGAGAGCGCTGCTGAGGGCTGCAGGGGTGCCTACGGCCATACCACCCTGAGAACGCCCGATCTCGTCTGATCTCGGAAGCTAAGCAGGGTCGGGCCCGGTTAGTACTTGGATGGGAGACCGCCTGGGAATACCGGGTGCTGTAGGCTTCTTTTGCTGGCTTCGGCAGGGTTTTGGGGGCTTTCGTTTTGGCTGGGATGTGGCGACTGGGCAGGCGGTGCCTCGTTTTGCTTGGGCAGCCGTGGCCAGGGGCAGGAGGGTGCGAGCAGGCGTGCCTGGCGTGCCTGGCGTGCCTGGTGTGGTGTTGGGACCGGCTGTTGCATGGGTTGCGGGGTTGCCATGGAGAGGCCTGGTTGCGGTGGGGTGCATTTATGAGGTTGTGGGGCACGTTGATGAGGTTGTGGGGCAGGGCGGGAGGCAGGTGGTGTGTGCTCGAGAGCGGCTGCTGAGGGCTGCAGGGGTGCCTACGGCCATACCACCCTGAGAACGCCCGATCTCGTCTGATCTCGGAAGCTAAGCAGGGTCGGGCCCGGTTAGTACTTGGATGGGAGACCGCCTGGGAATACCGGGTGCTGTAGGCTTCTTTTGCTGGCTTCGGCAGGGTTTTGGGGGCTTTGGTTTTGGCTGGGATGTGGCGACTGGGCAGGCGGTGCCTCGTTTTGCTTGGGCAGCCGTGGCCAGGGGCAGGAGGGTGCGAGCAGGCGTGCCTGGCGTGCCTGGCGTGCCTGGTGTGGTGTTGGGACCGGCTGTTGCATGGGTTGCGGGGTTGCCATGGAGAGGCCTGGTTGCGGTGGGGTGCATTTATGAGGTTGTGGGGCACGTTGATGAGGTTGTGGGGCAGGGCGGGAGGCAGGTGGTGTGTGCTCGAGAGCGGTGCTGAGGGCTGCAGGGGTGCCTACGGCCATACCACCCTGAGAACGCCCGATCTCGTCTGATCTCGGAAGCTAAGCAGGGTCGGGCCCGGTTAGTACTTGGATGGGAGACCGCCTGGGAATACCGGGTGCTGTAGGCTTCTTTTGCTGGCTTCGGCAGGGTTTTGGGGGCTTTCGTTTTGGCTGGGATGTGGCGACTGGGCAGGCGGTGCCTCGTTTTGCTTGGGCAGCCGTGGCCAGGGGCAGGAGGGTGCGAGCAGGCGTGCCTGGCGTGCCTGGCGTGCCTGGTGTGGTGTTGGGACCGGCTGTTGCATGGGTTGCGGGGTTGCCATGGAGAGGCCTGGTTGCGGTGGGGTGCATTTATGAGGTTGTGGGGCACGTTGATGAGGTTGTGGGGCAGGGCGGGAGGCAGGTGGTGTGTGCTCGAGAGCGCTGCTGAGGGCTGCAGGGGTGCCTACGGCCATACCACCCTGAGAACGCCCGATCTCGTCTGATCTCGGAAGCTAAGCAGGGTCGGGCCCGGTTAGTACTTGGATGGGAGACCGCCTGGGAATACCGGGTGCTGTAGGCTTCTTTTGCTGGCTTCGGCAGGGTTTTGGGGGCTTTCGTTTTGGCTGGGATGTGGCGACTGGGCAGGCGGTGCCTCGTTTTGCTTGGGCAGCCGTGGCCAGGGGCAGGAGGGTGCGAGCAGGCGTGCCTGGCGTGCCTGGCGTGCCTGGTGTGGTGTTGGGACCGGCTGTTGCATGGGTTGCGGGGTTGCCATGGAGAGGCCTGGTTGCGGTGGGGTGCATTTATGAGGTTGTGGGGCACGTTGATGAGGTTGTGGGGCAGGGCGGGAGGCAGGTGGTGTGTGCTCGAGAGCGCTGCTGAGGGCTGCAGGGGTGCCTACGGCCATACCACCCTGAGAACGCCCGATCTCGTCTGATCTCGGAAGCTAAGCAGGGTCGGGCCCGGTTAGTACTTGGATGGGAGACCGCCTGGGAATACCGGGTGCTGTAGGCTTCTTTTGCTGGCTTCGGCAGGGTTTTGGGGGCTTTCGTTTTGGCTGGGATGTGGCGACTGGGCAGGCGGTGCCTCGTTTTGCTTGGGCAGCCGTGGCCAGGGGCAGGAGGGTGCGAGCAGGCGTGCCTGGCGTGCCTGGCGTGCCTGGTGTGGTGTTGGGACCGGCTGTTGCATGGGTTGCGGGGTTGCCATGGAGAGGCCTGGTTGCGGTGGGGTGCATTTATGAGGTTGTGGGGCACGTTGATGAGGTTGTGGGGCAGGGCGGGAGGCAGGTGGTGTGTGCTCGAGAGCGCTGCTGAGGGCTGCAGGGGTGCCTACGGCCATACCACCCTGAGAACGCCCGATCTCGTCTGATCTCGGAAGCTAAGCAGGGTCGGGCCCGGTTAGTACTTGGATGGGAGACCGCCTGGGAATACCGGGTGCTGTAGGCTTCTTTTGCTGGCTTCGGCAGGGTTTTGGGGGCTTTCGTTTTGGCTGGGATGTGGCGACTGGGCAGGCGGTGCCTCGTTTTGCTTGGGCAGCCGTGGCCAGGGGCAGGAGGGTGCGAGCAGGCGTGCCTGGCGTGCCTGGCGTGCCTGGTGTGGTGTTGGGACCGGCTGTTGCATGGGTTGCGGGGTTGCCATGGAGAGGCCTGGTTGCGGTGGGGTGCATTTATGAGGTTGTGGGGCACGTTGATGAGGTTGTGGGGCAGGGCGGGAGGCAGGTGGTGTGTGCTCGAGAGCGGTGCTGAGGGCTGCAGGGGTGCCTACGGCCATACCACCCTGAGAACGCCCGATCTCGTCTGATCTCGGAAGCTAAGCAGGGTCGGGCCCGGTTAGTACTTGGATGGGAGACCGCCTGGGAATACCGGGTGCTGTAGGCTTCTTTTGCTGGCTTCGGCAGGGTTTTGGGGGCTTTCGTTTTGGCTGGGATGTGGCGACTGGGCAGGCGGTGCCTCGTTTTGCTTGGGCAGCCGTGGCCAGGGGCAGGAGGGTGCGAGCAGGCGTGCCTGGCGTGCCTGGCGTGCCTGGTGTGGTGTTGGGACCGGCTGTTGCATGGGTTGCGGGGTTGCCATGGAGAGGCCTGGTTGCGGTGGGGTGCATTTATGAGGTTGTGGGGCACGTTGATGAGGTTGTGGGGCAGGGCGGGAGGCAGGTGGTGTGTGCTCGAGAGCGCTGCTGAGGGCTGCAGGGGTGCCTACGGCCATACCACCCTGAGAACGCCCGATCTCGTCTGATCTCGGAAGCTAAGCAGGGTCGGGCCCGGTTAGTACTTGGATGGGAGACCGCCTGGGAATACCGGGTGCTGTAGGCTTCTTTTGCTGGCTTCGGCAGGGTTTTGGGGGCTTTCGTTTTGGCTGGGATGTGGCGACTGGGCAGGCGGTGCCTCGTTTTGCTTGGGCAGCCGTGGCCAGGGGCAGGAGGGTGCGAGCAGGCGTGCCTGGCGTGCCTGGCGTGCCTGGTGTGGTGTTGGGACCGGCTGTTGCATGGGTTGCGGGGTTGCCATGGAGAGGCCTGGTTGCGGTGGGGTGCATTTATGAGGTTGTGGGGCACGTTGATGAGGTTGTGGGGCAGGGCGGGAGGCAGGTGGTGTGTGCTCGAGAGCGCTGCTGAGGGCTGCAGGGGTGCCTACGGCCATACCACCCTGAGAACGCCCGATCTCGTCTGATCTCGGAAGCTAAGCAGGGTCGGGCCCGGTTAGTACTTGGATGGGAGACCGCCTGGGAATACCGGGTGCTGTAGGCTTCTTTTGCTGGCTTCGGCAGGGTTTTGGGGGCTTTCGTTTTGGCTGGGATGTGGCGACTGGGCAGGCGGTGCCTCGTTTTGCTTGGGCAGCCGTGGCCAGGGGCAGGAGGGTGCGAGCAGGCGTGCCTGGCGTGCCTGGCGTGCCTGGTGTGGTGTTGGGACCGGCTGTTGCATGGGTTGCGGGGTTGCCATGGAGAGGCCTGGTTGCGGTGGGGTGCATTTATGAGGTTGTGGGGCACGTTGATGAGGTTGTGGGGCAGGGCGGGAGGCAGGTGGTGTGTGCTCGAGAGCGCTGCTGAGGGCTGCAGGGGTGCCTACGGCCATACCACCCTGAGAACGCCCGATCTCGTCTGATCTCGGAAGCTAAGCAGGGTCGGGCCCGGTTAGTACTTGGATGGGAGACCGCCTGGGAATACCGGGTGCTGTAGGCTTCTTTTGCTGGCTTCGGCAGGGTTTTGGGGGCTTTCGTTTTGGCTGGGATGTGGCGACTGGGCAGGCGGTGCCTCGTTTTGCTTGGGCAGCCGTGGCCAGGGGCAGGAGGGTGCGAGCAGGCGTGCCTGGCGTGCCTGGCGTGCCTGGTGTGGTGTTGGGACCGGCTGTTGCATGGGTTGCGGGGTTGCCATGGAGAGGCCTGGTTGCGGTGGGGTGCATTTATGAGGTTGTGGGGCACGTTGATGAGGTTGTGGGGCAGGGCGGGAGGCAGGTGGTGTGTGCTCGAGAGCGCTGCTGAGGGCTGCAGGGGTGCCTACGGCCATACCACCCTGAGAACGCCCGATCTCGTCTGATCTCGGAAGCTAAGCAGGGTCGGGCCCGGTTAGTACTTGGATGGGAGACCGCCTGGGAATACCGGGTGCTGTAGGCTTCTTTTGCTGGCTTCGGCAGGGTTTTGGGGGCTTTCGTTTTGGCTGGGATGTGGCGACTGGGCAGGCGGTGCCTCGTTTTGCTTGGGCAGCCGTGGCCAGGGGCAGGAGGGTGCGAGCAGGCGTGCCTGGCGTGCCTGGCGTGCCTGGTGTGGTGTTGGGACCGGCTGTTGCATGGGTTGCGGGGTTGCCATGGAGAGGCCTGGTTGCGGTGGGGTGCATTTATGAGGTTGTGGGGCACGTTGATGAGGTTGTGGGGCAGGGCGGGAGGCAGGTGGTGTGTGCTCGAGAGCGCTGCTGAGGGCTGCAGGGGTGCCTACGGCCATACCACCCTGAGAACGCCCGATCTCGTCTGATCTCGGAAGCTAAGCAGGGTCGGGCCCGGTTAGTACTTGGATGGGAGACCGCCTGGGAATACCGGGTGCTGTAGGCTTCTTTTGCTGGCTTCGGCAGGGTTTTGGGGGCTTTCGTTTTGGCTGGGATGTGGCGACTGGGCAGGCGGTGCCTCGTTTTGCTTGGGCAGCCGTGGCCAGGGGCAGGAGGGTGCGAGCAGGCGTGCCTGGCGTGCCTGGCGTGCCTGGTGTGGTGTTGGGACCGGCTGTTGCATGGGTTGCGGGGTTGCCATGGAGAGGCCTGGTTGCGGTGGGGTGCATTTATGAGGTTGTGGGGCACGTTGATGAGGTTGTGGGGCAGGGCGGGAGGCAGGTGGTGTGTGCTCGAGAGCGCTGCTGAGGGCTGCAGGGGTGCCTACGGCCATACCACCCTGAGAACGCCCGATCTCGTCTGATCTCGGAAGCTAAGCAGGGTCGGGCCCGGTTAGTACTTGGATGGGAGACCGCCTGGGAATACCGGGTGCTGTAGGCTTCTTTTGCTGGCTTCGGCAGGGTTTTGGGGGCTTTCGTTTTGGCTGGGATGTGGCGACTGGGCAGGCGGTGCCTCGTTTTGCTTGGGCAGCCGTGGCCAGGGGCAGGAGGGTGCGAGCAGGCGTGCCTGGCGTGCCTGGCGTGCCTGGTGTGGTGTTGGGACCGGCTGTTGCATGGGTTGCGGGGTTGCCATGGAGAGGCCTGGTTGCGGTGGGGTGCATTTATGAGGTTGTGGGGCACGTTGATGAGGTTGTGGGGCAGGGCGGGAGGCAGGTGGTGTGTGCTCGAGAGCGCTGCTGAGGGCTGCAGGGGTGCCTACGGCCATACCACCCTGAGAACGCCCGATCTCGTCTGATCTCGGAAGCTAAGCAGGGTCGGGCCCGGTTAGTACTTGGATGGGAGACCGCCTGGGAATACCGGGTGCTGTAGGCTTCTTTTGCTGGCTTCGGCAGGGTTTTGGGGGCTTTCGTTTTGGCTGGGATGTGGCGACTGGGCAGGCGGTGCCTCGTTTTGCTTGGGCAGCCGTGGCCAGGGGCAGGAGGGTGCGAGCAGGCGTGCCTGGCGTGCCTGGCGTGCCTGGTGTGGTGTTGGGACCGGCTGTTGCATGGGTTGCGGGGTTGCCATGGAGAGGCCTGGTTGCGGTGGGGTGCATTTATGAGGTTGTGGGGCACGTTGATGAGGTTGTGGGGCAGGGCGGGAGGCAGGTGGTGTGTGCTCGAGAGCGCTGCTGAGGGCTGCAGGGGTGCCTACGGCCATACCACCCTGAGAACGCCCGATCTCGTCTGATCTCGGAAGCTAAGCAGGGTCGGGCCCGGTTAGTACTTGGATGGGAGACCGCCTGGGAATACCGGGTGCTGTAGGCTTCTTTTGCTGGCTTCGGCAGGGTTTTGGGGGCTTTCGTTTTGGCTGGGATGTGGCGACTGGGCAGGCGGTGCCTCGTTTTGCTTGGGCAGCCGTGGCCAGGGGCAGGAGGGTGCGAGCAGGCGTGCCTGGCGGGCCTGGCGTGCCTGGTGTGGTGTTGGGACCGGCTGTTGCATGGGTTGCGGGGTTGCCATGGAGAGGCCTGGTTGCGGTGGGGTGCATTTATGAGGTTGTGGGGCACGTTGATGAGGTTGTGGGGCAGGGCGGGAGGCAGGTGGTGTGTGCTCGAGAGCGCTGCTGAGGGCTGCAGGGGTGCCTACGGCCATACCACCCTGAGAACGCCCGATCTCGTCTGATCTCGGAAGCTAAGCAGGGTCGGGCCCGGTTAGTACTTGGATGGGAGACCGCCTGGGAATACCGGGTGCTGTAGGCTTCTTTTGCTGGCTTCGGCAGGGTTTTGGGGGCTTTCGTTTTGGCTGGGATGTGGCGACTGGGCAGGCGGTGCCTCGTTTTGCTTGGGCAGCCGTGGCCAGGGGCAGGAGGGTGCGAGCAGGCGTGCCTGGCGTGCCTGGCGTGCCTGGTGTGGTGTTGGGACCGGCTGTTGCATGGGTTGCGGGGTTGCCATGGAGAGGCCTGGTTGCGGTGGGGTGCATTTATGAGGTTGTGGGGCACGTTGATGAGGTTGTGGGGCAGGGCGGGAGGCAGGTGGTGTGTGCTCGAGAGCGCTGCTGAGGGCTGCAGGGGTGCCTACGGCCATACCACCCTGAGAACGCCCGATCTCGTCTGATCTCGGAAGCTAAGCAGGGTCGGGCCCGGTTAGTACTTGGATGGGAGACCGCCTGGGAATACCGGGTGCTGTAGGCTTCTTTTGCTGGCTTCGGCAGGGTTTTGGGGGCTTTCGTTTTGGCTGGGATGTGGCGACTGGGCAGGCGGTGCCTCGTTTTGCTTGGGCAGCCGTGGCCAGGGGCAGGAGGGTGCGAGCAGGCGTGCCTGGCGTGCCTGGCGTGCCTGGTGTGGTGTTGGGACCGGCTGTTGCATGGGTTGCGGGGTTGCCATGGAGAGGCCTGGTTGCGGTGGGGTGCATTTATGAGGTTGTGGGGCACGTTGATGAGGTTGTGGGGCAGGGCGGGAGGCAGGTGGTGTGTGCTCGAGAGCGCTGCTGAGGGCTGCAGGGGTGCCTACGGCCATACCACCCTGAGAACGCCCGATCTCGTCTGATCTCGGAAGCTAAGCAGGGTCGGGCCCGGTTAGTACTTGGATGGGAGACCGCCTGGGAATACCGGGTGCTGTAGGCTTCTTTTGCTGGCTTCGGCAGGGTTTTGGGGGCTTTCGTTTTGGCTGGGATGTGGCGACTGGGCAGGCGGTGCCTCGTTTTGCTTGGGCAGCCGTGGCCAGGGGCAGGAGGGTGCGAGCAGGCGTGCCTGGCGGGCCTGGCGTGCCTGGTGTGGTGTTGGGACCGGCTGTTGCATGGGTTGCGGGGTTGCCATGGAGAGGCCTGGTTGCGGTGGGGTGCATTTATGAGGTTGTGGGGCACGTTGATGAGGTTGTGGGGCAGGGCGGGAGGCAGGTGGTGTGTGCTCGAGAGCGCTGCTGAGGGCTGCAGGGGTGCCTACGGCCATACCACCCTGAGAACGCCCGATCTCGTCTGATCTCGGAAGCTAAGCAGGGTCGGGCCCGGTTAGTACTTGGATGGGAGACCGCCTGGGAATACCGGGTGCTGTAGGCTTCTTTTGCTGGCTTCGGCAGGGTTTTGGGGGCTTTCGTTTTGGCTGGGATGTGGCGACTGGGCAGGCGGTGCCTCGTTTTGCTTGGGCAGCCGTGGCCAGGGGCAGGAGGGTGCGAGCAGGCGTGCCTGGCGTGCCTGGCGTGCCTGGTGTGGTGTTGGGACCGGCTGTTGCATGGGTTGCGGGGTTGCCATGGAGAGGCCTGGTTGCGGTGGGGTGCATTTATGAGGTTGTGGGGCACGTTGATGAGGTTGTGGGGCAGGGCGGGAGGCAGGTGGTGTGTGCTCGAGAGCGCTGCTGAGGGCTGCAGGGGTGCCTACGGCCATACCACCCTGAGAACGCCCGATCTCGTCTGATCTCGGAAGCTAAGCAGGGTCGGGCCCGGTTAGTACTTGGATGGGAGACCGCCTGGGAATACCGGGTGCTGTAGGCTTCTTTTGCTGGCTTCGGCAGGGTTTTGGGGGCTTTCGTTTTGGCTGGGATGTGGCGACTGGGCAGGCGGTGCCTCGTTTTGCTTGGGCAGCCGTGGCCAGGGGCAGGAGGGTGCGAGCAGGCGTGCCTGGCGTGCCTGGCGTGCCTGGTGTGGTGTTGGGACCGGCTGTTGCATGGGTTGCGGGGTTGCCATGGAGAGGCCTGGTTGCGGTGGGGTGCATTTATGAGGTTGTGGGGCACGTTGATGAGGTTGTGGGGCAGGGCGGGAGGCAGGTGGTGTGTGCTCGAGAGCGCTGCTGAGGGCTGCAGGGGTGCCTACGGCCATACCACCCTGAGAACGCCCGATCTCGTCTGATCTCGGAAGCTAAGCAGGGTCGGGCCCGGTTAGTACTTGGATGGGAGACCGCCTGGGAATACCGGGTGCTGTAGGCTTCTTTTGCATCTTTGTGTTTACATTTCATATATTTCTCAATCCACTTCCGTTTTTGTTTCCAAGTTCTTTTTATTTCCTAATTTTTCTGTTTTATTTTTTTTAAGGTCATGGGGGGTTTTCTCATGTGTTTTTCTTCTTTTTTTGTTTTTCAATTTCCTCTTGGGTCTGCCTGTCTCTTATTTTTTATGCATGTTTTCACTTAACATGTTCTCTCTCTAGTGGCACTCTGTGGAATCTGCCCTTTTCTTCTTTCTCTATCATTTTTGATGTTCTGTTGGTGGGCAGTCTTTTATTCTGTGACTTTTTTGTGCTGCTGTAATGTCTGTGTACATCTTTTTTTCCATCCATCTCAGAGGCTGTTTTTTGCTGGCTTGTATTGTGGCGTCTGCTCCTTGTTCTATGCACTAGGCGAGGTGCCCGTGTGTTTCTGTGATTGGCCGTGCCATGCTGTGGAATGCCCACTGCAAGATCCCATCCCATGTGCTCTGTGGGACATCCCCAGGTGTTCAGTTTCTATTCCAATCCCACATCCTTCCCCTCTGGGGTCTTCAGGCACCCACTGCCTGACCCACAGCCGCTTGTCACCCTCTGAGCCACACCAGAGACATGGTCCCCTTTGCAAGGGATCTGCCTGTTGGTGTCACACTGAGTCTTACCTCACCTAGCAGCGCATCGAGCTCGTCCCGGCTCAGCAGAGGGTCACTGCCAAGGGCTCCATCCTCTGCCTGTGCATGGAGAGATGTCCTGCCAGCTCTCTTGCTGCCCTCAGCTGTTCACCTCTTGGTCAGGGTTGCTACCCGTGTTCAGGCTGGTGTGGGCCCAGCTCATGCTCCCTCAGTAGAGCTTCACTCACTTGCCTCCAGGTGGTGTTAGCCCCGTTCCTCACCCTCCCTGACCCACCTCCACCCTCCTGCTCCCCATAGGCTCTGCTGTTCCTCTCTCACCCTGGCACTGCTTGTGCTGACCTTGGCTGCCGGAAGCAGTTGGTCTCCAGCTGCTGCGGTGGTGCCCAGGCCGCCTGTGTCCAGGGTGCCCGTGCAGGACATGCACAGCAGCAGCCCCCTACACCATCAGGGGTGACATAGACCGTCAGGGCAGAACCCTCCAGGGAGGAACTAAAGCTGGGATGTGGGGCATGATGGGGGACTCACCTGGGGTCCCCACTGGGAGCAGGACGGTGTTGGGGAGTGGGGATCCGGGTGCAGCAGCGGCTGCAGATACTCCCCTCAACTGCTCCCGGCTGGGTGTCCTGCACTGCCTCCCCCAGGATCTCGGGGCGTCTCTCCACAGGCAAGTCTGCCTCCAGCAGCTGGCCTGGCTCAGTCACATTCTCCACACAGGAGCCACATTGCCATGTCCCACTGCACAGTGGGAGCAGAGCAGTGAGGGATGGCAGGGGGCACTGGCATCCCTGTGTGCCCTGGGACTCACCTGGGGACATGGGGCAGCGGGGGCACCAGGCAGGCAAGGTGAAAGGCCCTGGGGCAGCCGTCACAGCAGATGAGCTCACCACCATCACCGCATGCTGCACACTCATCCTCGTTCTCCTGTCCCCAGGCGAGTGGGCAGGGGGTCACTGCCACCCTCACAGGCTAAAGCCATGGCTGTGACAAGGTCTGTCATCCCCCTTGCCCTCTCTCTCCCCCTTCATCACCCACCCTGCACCAAACATACCAAGGCTTTCAGGGTGGTAAAATTGCCTGTCTCTTGGAAGTTGTGACCTGGTGAACCCCCAGTAGCTGAGCCCTGGGCTTCCTTTTCAAGGCCAAGGCAAATGGACATGCCAGGGAAACCTCAACAGTTCTTCCTGGGAATGCACCAGGTGTCACATCCAGGGCTCACCTGGTGGGGCACAGGGTCCTGGCTGTACACAGTGGCTGCTGGCAGCTGGCCCTGGGGGTGCAGTTGGGGTTCCCTGTTCTGTTGGCGAGATAAGAAGGGGTTTTGGAGAGGCACTGCTTGCACTGGGGGACACCCCCAGGCCATGACTATGATGCCATGCACGAACAATCCCCCACCACAGCCTTGGCAGCTGCACAAGATGGGGGCGAAAACACATGAGGGGGTCGTTGGAACACTTTGGCATGCCTTGGGCTGGGCAGGGGGCTTCAGGCTGTGGCTTCTGCTCCTGGCCTCTGGCTCCTCGGAGCCAGCTGGGGTATATGGCTTGTCTCCAGCTCTGCCTCCTGTCTTGGAGCTGCCTGCAAGAGAGACCAGAGGCAGTTCCAGCTTCCCTTCCCACCTCACCCTGCCTGAGGGTGGCTCCTGAGTTTGGGGATTAAACTGGGCAGGAGGTGGCTGGGCTGTACTTACCTGGATCCAGCACGTGTTTAATGAGGATGCCCTCGATGGCCCCGCGGCTGACAGGCACCTCACCACCTGCCACGGCCACTGCTCTCTGCACCGAGGCAGCCACTGCCTGGAGGGCTGCAGGCAGAGAGCGGCTTAGTGGGGTGGGCAGCCCCCTGCCCATGGCTGTGGGCAAACAGGGAGCACAGGCAGAAGCTGCCCTGTGAGCTTCGGCACTCACCGCTGGCACGAGAGGTGCGAGGGGCATCTGTGCCCTCCGGCTTCTTCAGAGTCTTTGCCTTCACGAGGGGCCCTGCAGCATTGTGAGGGTGGGTGCCAGGGTACACAGCACCCCACAATACCTCGGGGGCAGCACCCTGCCCCGTGTCCATCCTGCTCTGGGTCTCCATACCAGGACTGGCGCTGTGCCGTGGAGCGAGCTGTGCCGCCCGGGCCTTGTCCCGCTCCTCAGGGGCTTTCCTCTTGCCTTGGGGTCTGTGCGGGGCCGGTGCCGTGGGGCTCGGGGAGAGACGCCTTCCACGGCGCTGCCGCCCCAGCTCCACCTCTGCAAGAAGAACAGGGACTGAGACAGGCACCAGCATCCTGGGTGTCACCTCTGCCCACTGTCAGCTCCCAGGGGTGCCGGTCCCACCTGACCCCCCGCTACCTCTGGGGAAGGCGCCGCGGAGAGGCCGGAGCCGGGAGTACCGCTCCAGGTTGTAGTCCTTGAAGAGGACGGCCCAGAAGTCGCGGATGGCAGCGGCGTCGCGGCCCAGCAGCCAGGTGAGCAGCGCGTGGAAGGCGCGGTGGGAGCCCTCCCGCTCCGTCCGGCTCAGCGTCTCCTGCCGGGCACAGCACGGGCTGCCCTCCAGCCCCAGCCCCCACGGCAGGACCGTCCTGTCCTGCTCCACACCCTCACCTTGAAGATGTGGTCAGGGACGACATCGTGGTCAGCCAGGCCGTGCAGCAGTGGGAAGACGTCGTCCACTGCCATGGCGATCTCGGTGCGGTGCAGCTTCAGCAGGCGCCGCAGGTCCCCGTCGCTGCCCGGCCCCGCCATGCCCGGGGACACTGCCGGAGCCGCAGCCGCTCGTACGCTCCCCTTTAATACACCTTGGCCGCGGCACCAGAAACCTCATTGGGCTCCCGCAGCCCGACTCATTTCTGTACGAAGCCGTAACCTGAACCCTTGTCCCACGCCCCAGCCCCGGGCTTGCTGTCAGGCACCTCTCCAGCTCCGGGAGGCAGCAGCCAGCGTGGGGCCGGCAAAAGGACACCCAACCTGCAGGGACCACCCCGGGGTGACCGGGGAGAGGGGGTCAGTGGGGTCCTGGCGAGGGCCTCCCACCTCTCTCATATCTGTGGTCACCCAGGTGTGTCCCAAAATTTCTGGACTTTCCGCAGGCCCTGCTTCTCTCATCCAGAAACTCTGCTGCAGGAGCGCGTGGGAAGTAGGAGCCCAGCAGCTGGGGCTGTGACAGCAACAAAAGAGAGTCAGGGTGTGGGTGCCTTTGAGTGTGTCCTCCCCCCACACTCCCCACTTCCCTTCCCAGCACCTCTCATGGACAATGTGGTATGTCTCAAGATAGAAACACAGGGTACTGCAAGAGGAACTGTCTGGGTGCTCACATAATGAATGCATCCCAGAGACGGGGGAGCCAAGATGTGAGTGATTTTGGTGCACATTGGCCTGCAAAAGGATATAAAATGCTGCTGGAGACTGGGCCAATTAAGCAAACTGGTCTCCTGAGGTTGCTGGCAGCTTGTGCGGGGCAGTAGGATGCACTGACACACAAAGAAACTCCACAAAAGGTGTGTAGGGGTACAACTGAGAATGCTGAACAAGCAAACATCATGCCAGAGTCATGGCAGTGTCATGACTATGCCCAGGGGATACCTGGGCAGGTGCAGCTCACAGCTCTCTGTCAATACCTGCTTCCCAAAACTGAGCATATGGAGCTGAAAAAAGCTTGGAGCCAGGGGGAAGCTGATTCCTTGAAAGCATCTGGCATAGAAAAGTCTGGGGGCCTTGCTGCTCTGTACCAGGTAGCTGGGAAAGAGAAAGCTCAACAGCTGCTACCCCAACTCCCAGACATTTTGATTTCCCCAGGATCAGTTCCTAGCCTCCCTCCCTCTGGAGGTGTGTCTGGGCTGCCTGGCAGGCTCTGCCAGGAGTGCTGTCCCCAGCCCACGGGGCAAACTCTGACCTGAGCAAGACCAGAGCAAGGTGCAAGAGGGGATGTTGCTGGGCAGCACAAGGGGATATAGGGAGGAACTTCCATTGCTGTGTCTTAAAGGACTGGAAAAATATCTGCTGGCTCCAAAGCTGTGTCAGGAGGAAGCATCTGCTGTCAAGAAACTCGGGAAGAATAACAAGACAACACCCTTGGTGAGAGCAGGAAATACCCTTGCACGTGTCAGTGAATCTGGTTAATAAATTAATGTGGTTGCCCATGGAAAGGCTCGCCCTGCAGCTTCTTTCAGCCTTCAGGGGGATTTTTCCTGTGGAGGCAGTGAGAGCCATAGGATGGGGGTCAGGCAGGTGTCATGCTGGGCTCCTGTGCCCCACAGCAGGATTTCTGTGCCCAGCTCTGCCAGGGTGGGGACAGCTTCACCACCACCTGTGCCATGTGTCTCCCCCAACCCAGGGGAAAAAGCGTGAATGTCAGGTGACACAGGAGGTTCATCTCCCCTCCTGGAGCTCTGCCCAAGCCTGGCCACAGGTGCTGAGCACAAGCACAGTTGTGAGACAGCCTCACAAGTCTGCTCCACTCTTCCCAGGAACAGTTTTCCCCAGTATCCCAGTGGCAGCACTACCATTTTTCACTGTCACCCTGTGTTAAGCTGTCTGGCACAGCTGGTCTAGGACAAGGCTCTGGCACTTGCCCCTGCCCACACAGCTCCCTCGTGGGGAGGCACTGCCCAACACTCCATGAGCCATATGCCCACAGTGCTGGGCTTGGACTTGTTTTAAATTCCAACTCTGTGACTCTTTCTGTGCTGAGTCACAGACATTGTTTTCCACATCCAGCCCACTCAGTAGTGCTATGATTTGCATTTTGGGTTGGTGTTTTTGGGTTCCTTCCCCTTTCTGAGAGGAGCGGGAGGCAGAGCAGTGGCCACGTGAAGATGCACATCCATGCTGGGAAATCAGGCAGGTGTTTCTGTACAGCCTCATTCAGGGCCAGCCTGGGCAACTCCCAGGAACTAGCAAGGGCTGCAAAAAGACAGCTTTTGCCTGGGGCTGGCATGTGCCCTGCCTGGCTGCCAGGGCCGGGCTGGGATGCAGGGCTTTCAGGATGCCCTCTCCTTTCAACTGCTCTCCCTGCAGAAACCAGGACTCAAGGGGTGAAGGCTGACAATGTTCCTCCCCAAATACCCAGTAAAATCAATAACTCAGCATCCAACAAAAGTATTTGTAGCCTCTGGGATGCACCTTGATTCCCTCCTGCGAAAGCCGTTGACGCAAACACGCCCCTTCAGCATTTCCTCCTTTCCAATTTCCCTTCCTTGCTGAGGTCCCGTGGTGCAAACCATCCCTGTGTCTCTCTTGGACACAACTGCCCCTCACTGAACTCAAACAACATCCCTGAACCACAGTCAGGAGACAACAGGCAGCAGTGGATCACTCATGCACGGGATCTCAACAGGAAGGCAGGGAGCCCCTACCTTTGATGTCAATCCCACCACACCTGAGGCACACTGAGAGTCCCCATGAAACACTGCCACCATGTGCAGAGATTTTATTCCTCTTCCCTTACCTTCAGCTGCTTCAGGCTCCAGCATCTTTGAAAAAAAGGGCTCTATGTGGGCCCCTGTGCCAGATTCCCATTTCTTGCAGCTTCCCTACCACCACCCCACACAGTCTGGATGGGAGCAGTTCCACCTGCATGCATCCCAGCTGCTCCTGCAAGGGCCTGGGAAGGAGAGCTGAGGCAGAGAAGATTTACTTTAGCTTCAGTTTCCTCTTTCCTCCCCCTTTAGAAAGAAGAAACAAAAGCCCAGAAGTATGTTATATTAATTTATTTGGGACACACCAAAAAGGAAACTCAACAACTGTTAACGTACAAAAGTACAGAATCCTGGGACAAGATTTACTGTCCTGATTAAAAAGGCACCATGGTCCCAAAGAAGAGTAATCAGAATACCAGAATACATGATTTAGAAATTTTCCCCCTGTTGCAGCAGAAACAGAGCCAGGCTTTGGCTCTATCCACAGTCAAACCCAGTTAAAAAAACCCAAATATGATTTCAATGTGATAAACTCTGCTCAGCCTGTACAGGATGTCGTGAAAAGAATCACAGCCTAGAACTTGGTCAGATTTTTTTCATCTTTTTTTGAAACAGTGAAGGTGACTAATCACTAAGCAGGTAACAAGGAAGACAGCAGATTGCTGACACCTGCGCCTTGACTTTCTGTCAGACACGCCAGTTCAACTGAGACCAGCAGGCTGAGTGTGGGGCTTCTGAATGAAATGTTAATTCCCTGTGGTAGACAGGAAGTCAAATTTGACAACCTTAAATTCCCTGAATCCCTGAAAATCATAAAGCACTATACAGCTGTGTTCCGTATCCAAGCCAACCCCGATGGATTTGCTTTGCACACAAGCATTTATACTGTCAGCTATATCTGTAATAAAAAGGGGGCTTACAGCAGTTATTAAAAATCTTCTACTTTGGCGAGGTCCGAGCTTGGCTATATTCCCTGTTGAAACAGAGCTGCTGGTGTAGAGACCCAGTGAGAGGCTCAATCCAGCACCTCCGGGCTGGAAGGCAAATAGTTTAAACGTGACATAATTTGCATGGGGAGGTCAGTGAAGCATGTCAGAGAGAGGAGCTGGAGGGAGGCTGCGAAGCCTCAGGCAGTGGAGGCTCAAGGGTGCTGCTACCAAACCTGTAAAACTACGAGTGGTGCAGAGCACGCAGCGGGCACTAAATACTTTGGAGCAACTTACCATGAAGGGCTTGTCAGAGACACAGAGCAAGG
Source organism: Phylloscopus whistleri (assembly GCA_017589585.1). Classification (NCBI taxonomy): domain Eukaryota; kingdom Metazoa; phylum Chordata; class Aves; order Passeriformes; family Phylloscopidae; genus Phylloscopus; species Phylloscopus whistleri. Next base: position 524,139 of record JADMLD010000044.1, read on the forward strand.
ACCCTGGCACTCAGGAGCAGGGTCCCTGAGAGGGGACAGGCAGCTCACAGCCACACAGATCCGTGCCAGGTGACCAAGGCTGGAGCCTGCCTGGGCAGCCCGGCCGGGGCCACCATGTCCCAGGGGACCAGCAGCTGCTCTGCATTTCATTCCTCCTTTGGCATAGGACTTCAAAGCAGTCCGAGGACTGATTAATCAAAAGTAAATGAACTGTCAAAATTATTCGTACATGCATTTATTGTTAAAGGGAGCAAAAGCCAAAGAATGAAAGAGCACGAGTTAACGTCAGTAAATGATGTGCAGGACGGAGAGGAAACGGGGAAAAGCTGAGATACTGGAGTGGGGAAACCAACATTCACACTGGAAGGTAAATTTTAAAACCAGGCAAGTTTGCGCTCTTTCTACCACAGATCTTTTGTGGACAAATAAGAGACTTGGGGGTTTTCCATTTTCAGTGTGGTCTGGCAAGGTCTGGGCATCTCACCAGAGAGATCTCCAGCACTGGGTTTCACTGGAAGTTCAAGTCTCTCACCTTTAAAAAACCAGTAAAGCAACTCTTAACTGAAAAAGTCACAGATACGTCACTGCTCAGGATGTACGTGGGCAAGAGGGTCACGCTTTGTTCAAACAACCTCCAGGTGGAAAACTACCATCTCCCCCGGCTCGTCTACACCACCTCGGGGGTGGAAGAGCAAGCCCAGATCTGGGTGCCTGCTGCTGCAAACACCACAGCTACACCTGGGAAGGCTTTTTCTTCCCTATGTCCTAAAAAGGCAGTATAACAGTTTATAAAATTACTCTCATCTTAAAACTAAATAATGCAATTTGCATTTTCTCCTATGTTAACCCCCTCCCCCCCAAAGATAAAACATTACCACTTCATTTAGGATTCACACCCCAGATCCTACATTAGGGACTTCATGATAAAACTCATCCAGTTATGGAAAGGTTTATCCTGATCAAGGAAACGTTGGTAAAATAGAATCTAGAATAAAACATTCAGAATCACCAATGCTTTAACAGCCAAAGCACTCCACTGTCTCCTGCTCTCTGCCCGCTCCTCGGGCAGGAGAGCAGTCCCTTTCCAAAAGCACAGCGTGCCTCTCCGGGGCTGGTGACACACGCTGCAAACCCACTTCCTTCCTGGCAGAAACGCCAGCTCCCGCAGGAAGAGGCCAAGCACCTTTCACCCCCACTGCAGCCAGGGCTCTTCAGCACACGGATTTTCTGTTAGCAACAAGTCCAAGTTACCACCCTGCAGTAAATCCGAGTCCTGATTCACGCTGTTAGGCCACCACTGGCTCAGAAATATTGAGAGACTTTCAAACCCCACGGATGCAGACAGGACCTTGGAAGAAGAGGCTTATGTGCTACGTAACCTTGGATCATCCACCGCATTTGAGCCTTGGCATCGCTGGCCGCTAACAGCTCATCCTTCCAAATCCACGTGGTTTAGTCCTTGCTGCCATTGCCATCATCCCAGCCCTCTTCCCTGGAGGCAGCATGTTCCTGTGCTCTGGCTTGAGGATCTACAACAATCACTTCCAATGGATGGTGGGATTTCAAACTTGCCTAACGTGTGCATTGCCACCTTGTACTCCAGCAGCTCTGCCCGCTCTCTGCGGCGGGCGCTAGCAGTTTTTCACCTTCTCCACAGTCTCGTAGAAGCCAGGCCTGACCCTGCGGATGCTCATCCGTATGTGCTCGCCCTCCAGGGGCAGGTCAGCGCTGCCGGCGGCTGCGGTGCAGCGGCGCTTCCGCCGGCCCCGCAGCGAGAAGGCCGGGGCACCGCCGTTCTCCTCCTCCGCAGGGTACAGCTCGTCCACGCTTGTGCCCTCGTCCGACTGCTCCTCGCCCTTGTACTTCATCTCCTTCGCCTTGTTGCTCTCCTTCTCTTCCCTGGCGAGCTTCCTGAAGTGCTCCAAACACTGGATCTTCTGCCTTCTCTCCATCATCTTCAGCTCCTGCTTCTCTGTGAAATCTTCATAGTACATTTTTCTCTCGTTCCTCTGATCTTCCAGAAACTTCCACTCGATGCTGGTCATTTTTATCCCACTGTACTCCTCCAGTTTATCCCTCATCTGTGTGTCTGTACAAAACACGTCAAAGAGCTTCTCTGAACTCTCATTGAACCTGTCAGCTCGCTCGGAAAAAGCCTGGTTCTGTCTCTGCTTCCTGGTCTGATACAATCGGGTGAACTCCTCATACATTTTGAGGATGAGTTTCTTTATGTTCTGGGTGGCGATGGTGTGCAGGTTGCAGACCAGCCAGTGTTCCTGCAGGTGCTCTGCGAGCAGCTGGGCTGCGTCCTCCTTGGAGCGCTGGGCCTGGCCGGCCCTCTTGGGCTGCAGCAGGTACAGCATGTTCTGCACCACATCCTTCTTGGTGGGCAGCACCCCCTGCGCAAAGCCCGAAGACTCCACGTACTCCACGGTCCCCAGGGTCTTCCGTGCCCTCACCTCAGTGTCCAGTGATTCCATCACTGCTCGGTAGTTCTGTGGTTACGACATAACCTGGAAGACAGGAGGAAAACAGCGTGTCAAACGAGACAGTTTTTTCCACGCAGCAGAAACAAGCCGATGTAAGCCGTGCTGAGGCCAATGGGACGCGGGGCTTTGCGGCGCTCCGCCGCTGTTGGACGGCTGCGTTAGCCCATCCCAGCCGCTGCTCCGCGAGCCTATCGCTCCTCGGAGCGGCTCCCAGAGCCTAATACGGCGCGTCTGCGTGCGGGTATTCGGCTTTAATTGAGTTTTGCACTTCGCCTTATCAATTACAGCGAGGTATGCACGCCGGGGCCGCGGCGCGGGCGCAGCGCCGGCCCGGCCGTGCCCTGCCCGCGGCTCCGCCCGCCTGACCCCGCCACAGCGCCCGAACCGCCCGCTCCCCCCCCGGCCCGGAGCGCGGCCCGGGGCACGGCCCGCACCGCCGCGGCCCGCCCGGGGCACGGTGCCGCGAGGCACGGCCGCCCTGGGCGCATCCCCGGGCATCTCCCGCCGCCTCGGCCCCGCACCGGCCGCGGCACGCGGGGCCGCCTCCGCCGGGCGGCGCTGAGTCACGGCGCGGCGGGCCCCGGGCGCCGCCCGCCCGAGCCCCGCGCGGAGGTCATCGCTGTTCGCCCCGGCACCCCCCGCCCGGCGCTCACCGCCATCGCGCGGAGCGCTGCGCGGAGCCTGCGCGGGGCGCGGCACGGCAACCGCACCGACGGTGCCGCCGCCATCTTGGCGAGGGGAAGCGCCGCCGCTCCCAGGCCTTGCGTCCGTCCCGGAAGTACCGCCCACCCCCGCGCGCCGGAAGCGCACCGCCTCGCCATCCCCGCCCATTCCGCTCGGGCCGCGCGTGAGCAGCGCGTGAGTGACATCCGTCCCGACGAGGGGGGCGGAAAGGGGGACGGGGGCTCGCGCGCCGCCCGCCTGGGACCAGCGGGAGCCCCGTGCGCTCGCGGCAGCGGATTGGGCGGCACGGCCGGGGGAGCGGAGTGACGGGAGCCGTCACTGCCGGGCAGCTGATTGGTCAGTGCCGTGAGGGGGGCAGCGGCCAGTGAGTTGATTGGTGGGTACCATGGCCGTGGGGCAGGCAGCAGGGAGCTGATTGGTGGGTGCCATGGCCGTGGGGCAGGCAGCAGGGAGCTGATTGGTGGGTGCCATGGCCGTGGGGCAGGCAGCAGGGAGCTGATTGGTGGGTGCCGTGGCTGCGGGGCAGGCGGGAGGATGATGAGGGGTTGTAGTGCACCAGACGGGGCTGGTGCCTGGTCCCCCATGGTCTGTAACCCACGATGCCAGGTTGGTGACGGCAGCGAGACGGTGACAGTGACGGTGACAGCAGTGATGGGCACAGGGACAGAGCCGGCGGAGGCGCAGTGTGACTCATTGGAGGGGTGAGGCCCTGCCCTGCCCCGTGCTCCCTCCTGTGCCCCCCAGCACCCCTTATCTGCCCCTGCCCCTACAGGAGGGTGTACCTGGACTACAACGCCACCACCCCGCTGGCCCCCGAGGTGGCCCAGGCCGTGTGGGATGCCATGTGCCAGGCCTGGGGCAACCCCAGCAGCTCCCACCCCACAGGTAGGGACTAAGATGGCCATGTTGCTTGCTCGAGCTGGGCCCCGTGGTGACAAGAGCCCATGGGAGCTCTAGATCTGGTCCTGCAGGCAGGAAGGCAAAGGAGCTCATCGGCAGCGCACGGGAGAGCCTGGCGAGGATGCTGGGAGGCTGCCCTGAGGACATTGTCTTCACCTCGGGGGGCACGGAGGTAGGAGCAAGGGAAACCTCCTTCCTGGGAATCCCTGCCCACCACCCCCTCTCCACCAAGCAGTGATGAGGAGGGTGAGGATGAAGGGCGCTGTGCTCCTTCTGAGCCTCCATTTTCTCTCTCCTTTCTCCTTCCTTCAGGCGAACAACATGGTGATCCAAACTGCCTGCAAGCACTTCCATGAGAGCCAGCGTGGGGCAGGGCACAGCCAGGGCACACCACACATCGTGACATCGGCTGTAGAGCACGACTCTGTCCGCCTGCCGCTGGAGCAGCTGGAGAGGGAGGGCCTGGCAGGTGAGTGGCACAGGCACAGATGGGGTTTGAAGGGGGGAATTGTCTCTGCTGGTGTTTTCAGAGGAGGGAAAGATCCTGCATGCCCTGTGATGTTCCACTTTCTCCCCCTGGAGAAGGGCACCATTTTCCCCCCTGGTTGCCCCTGTTCCCCCAGGCTGGATGTTTCTGCTCTCTGCCTGTGCTCCCACCACCCACACACTCCTGCCCTGCCCGGTGGGGCACAGGCAGCCCTGAGCACTCACAGCCTACCCAGCCATGCTCAGGGCTTGTCTCCTGGCCTGCAGAAGCCACCTTTGTGCCTGTATCCCCACGGAGCGGGCAGGTAGAGGTGGACGATGTCCTGGCCGCCATCCGGCCAAACACCTGCCTGGTCTCCCTCATGTTGGCCAATAACGAGACCGGGGTCATCATGGTGAGTGTGGGCACTGAGGGGGGCTGGGCAGAGATACCCTCACGAAGAGGTGCTGACAGAGGGGAGCAGAAGGTCCCTGGGATGCAGCTCCTCATCCCTGCCACCAGCCCGTCGCAGAGCTGAGCCAGCGCGTCTGTGCCCTCAACCAGCGCAGAGCAGCGGAGGGTCTGCCCAGGATCCTGGTGCACACAGATGCAGCACAGATGATTGGCAAGGGGCGTGTGGATGTGCAGGAGCTGGGCGTGGACTACCTGACCATCGTGGGACACAAGGTGCGGCCCTGCTCATGGGGCCCAGCTGCTGATCACCCTGTGTGACATCTCTGCTGGGGTGCCAGGGGGGCTTTGGGTACCCCACATAGCTTGGTACCTCTTAGTGGCCGAAGTTCTCCTGCTGGGTGGTGCTGTGCAGACAGACTTTGCTCTTGTGAAAGCTGTCTGGGCTGGGGGGCAGGAGACTGAGGATGGGGAGCAGCTCTGCAGCCGCTTGTGCCTGTGCGATGGGCAGGGGCCAGTACTGGAGGGCACTCAGGTTTGGGCAGGAGGGCAGGAAGCACTGTCGGTACTGTCGATGCTGTCAGTGTCCCCAGGGTCACCCTGGCTGTCCCCGCAGTTCCACGGCCCACGGATCGGAGCGCTGTACGCCCGCAGCCCCGGCACCGCCACCCCGCTGCACCCCATGCTCTTCGGAGGGGGGCAGGAGAGGAGCTTCCGGCCAGGGTAAGGGGCAGCTGGTTACCTGGAGAGTTGGGCCTCTGGCTGGTGGCCAAGCCACATGGGCTGTCTTGTCCAAGCTGAGCTGGCAGTTGTGTCACCTGCCAGCCCTGGGGGGAGCAGCCGCACACGGCAGTGAAATGGATCCGTGCACAGAAACTCCCTGGAGCTCAGGCTTTGCCAAGGGTGTAACCTCAGGGTGGAACTGCCTCCTTCTCAACACCTCAGAGAGGTGTCCAGGAGCCCCTGCCAGCTATGAGGGGTCCCATGAGGGAACGTCTGTGTCTCAAGGTTGGGTTTCTGGTCTGGAGAAATAACTCACTGGTCCCTGTTCCTTTCCAGCACTGAGAACACCCCGATGATTGCCGGCCTTGGCCAGGTCAGTTGGGATGGTCAGGAGTGAGTGGTGCAGACCCAGCACAGGGACAGCCACTTGTGCTCCTTGATCATCAGAAGGGACAAACTCGGGATGTGGGAGGGAGGGTGAACTGGGAAAAGTGGTGGGGCTTTCTGATGCCAGTGGAAAAGAGGTGCTTTAGGGCACTTGCTGCAGGTTTGCAGCCCTGCCAGTCACCCAGCTCACATGGCACAGGGCACTGAGAGGGGACACAGGGGACCTGACATTGCATAGGCTGTTCCAGGCTGGGCTCACATCCTGGGGACCATGCACAGAGGGAGGTGTCCAAGAGTCACTGGTGGGGCCTGTCTGTGTGTTCTCAGGCTGCAGAGTTAGTGAGCAAGAACTGGGAGGCCTATGAGGCTCGTATGCGGGATGTGCGGGATTACCTGGAGGCCACGCTGGAGGTGAGCACGTCTGGGCCCTTCCCACAGTCTCAGGCTGCAGGGTGTGGGGCCTAGAGCAGGGTGGGTATATCTGCTGCTGCCCATCCCCTCACAAGGACAGAGCTGCTTGGAAACCTACAGCGGTTCACAGTGCTCTGATTTCTCCAGGTCTCCTTTGGGAAGCAGAGGATTCGCTTCAACAGTCACTTTAAGGGCTCCAAGCGACTCTGCAACACCTCTAACTTCTCCATCCTGGGCCCAGGCCTTCAAGGTAGCTCTTGTCCTAGCACTGGTGCGTGATGGTTACACAGAGCCAAGCACCTGCCCCTCACAGCACCTGTGGCTGAGACTGGCAGGTGCTTGGCATGGCTCAGGCAGGAGTAACCCCTGGAGAGAGCCTTGGCACTGGGAGAGCTGTTGTTGTGTTGCTTGTGCTGCAGGACGAAGGGTGCTGGCTCACTGCAAGGTGCTCCTCGCCAGCGTCGGGGCTGCCTGCCACTCTGAGAAAGTGGATCGGTGAGCAGACAGCTTCTCCAGCCCCTGGGGGTCTTCCCAGAGGACAGCGGGTTGGGAGGGACGGACACAGGACAGGGAAAGGGACAGTGGGTGGCTTGGGCAGCATCACCTGGAACAAAGAGGGTACAGAGGGGCTGAAGGGCTGTGAAGGGGATTAGTGCAGGAGACACAGGTGGAACACTTGATTACTGCTTTGAAGGAGTTTGCCCCTCCCAGTTTTGGTCATCCAGCTGAGCTTGGAAGTACTTTTGGACTCCTGGCTCTACCAGAAGAGAGCCTGCCATGTGTCTATGTGTGTGCCTGGCTCACCTGTTCCAGCCGTGCTTGGGTCTCCAGATGGCTCCTTTAGGGCATATGGGGACGTTGGGTGCTTTTGGCCTGGTCTAGAGCAATGCCCTGTGGATGTGGCAGAGCTGCCAACCCACAGGGACATGAAACAGGTTCTTGTTAGAAAGAGCCAGATCCCCCACAAGGGCAACACGCCCAGTGAAACAAGCCCTGGGAAGCAAACAGGGGCTGTGCAGGGGAGAGGTGCCCTGCAGTGTATCTGCAGATGTGGTTCCTCCTGTGGCTCGGTGAGGCTCCCTGCTGATGTGTGGGGCTTGGAGTCCAACATCCTGCTCCTGGCTGTGTTCCAGGCCCTCCCCAGTGCTGCTGAGCTGCGGGATCCCCCCAGAGGTGGCCCAGAACGCGCTGCGGCTGAGCGTGGGGCGTGGCACCACACGGGCAGATGTGGACAGGGCTGTGCAGGACCTGGTGCAGGCTGTGGAGCAGCTGGAGCGGGGCCAGGCCCCATAGACCCCTGCATTGCTCCCTGGACACCACTCAGGTTCTTGGGGTGGGCCCCTGGGTGCAAGCTGCCTGTGCCAGCCTGGGCTCAGGGGTGGCAGGGGGAGGTTCTGAGGAGGGGGCTTGGCTGCTTTGGGGCTGGGGCAGCTTCAGGGCTTTCCCAGGACTCAGCCTCTTTGCACATTGGAGGCTTTTGGGGAGTCCTGCTGTCCAGTGCCCTTGGCTTGCCAGATGTACCCAGCTGGGTGCCTGCACATGCATGTGTTGGCACAGCTGAGCCTCAGAGCTCGAGTCCCTACAGAGGGACAGCCATGGAAGCCATGGAAGGAGGAGCCTCATAACCTGGTTGCTTTCCACAAAGAAAGCTTTCCTGCTGCCTGAGCAGCCAGAGGAAGAAAGACCATCTGCCCCAGAGTGAAATGAGGAGTTGATAGAAGCACAGCAGGATTTTGGGCTGGGAACTACTCTGCCTTAAGCTGTCAAAGGGATTAGTGGCTGAGCAGAGCTTTCCCAGCACTGCTTTGCTTTACCTGCTCCCCTTTTCTTCTGTCCTTCCTGCAGGGGGCAGAGCTCCTGTTGCCAGCTCCACCTGCTCCTCAATGAAACAGTTGCTGGGGCAGCTGTGACTGTGCCAGCACCTGAGGGAACCCTGGTGGCCCCGGGGATCTCTGGCATAACCAACACTGGAGGACACAAGTGCCATGTGGATCAGGAGCGTTTCCAGCTGGGCTGGCTGATGTCAGGGAACTTGATCTCCCTGGGTATTCATAGGAATAAAAGTAATTGCTGCTTCTTTTCACAAGTAAAATGTATTTTCTGTGGTGGGAGCTGGACTGGTTGGAACCATCTGAGTGATGCCTGTTCCCTCAGAAAACACTCACGTCACAGAACAGAGGCACAGGCAGCTGGAGTGGGAGGTGCCTGCAGGGCCTGGTTGGCACAGAGCCCATGGGCACAGATGCTTGCCTTTCTCTTTACAACCACAAATCAGAATGGCCAGGAATACTATTTGGACTCATAAAACCCTGGGGCTCTTGGTGAATCTGATGTCTTATTGGAGTTTTAGGACCCAAGCACCCTGACTAACAGTCACTGATCTTGCCAGGCTGGTCAGTATTACCATGCTGCTCACACACCCATCTCAAATGCATTCTTTTGTTTCTCCATTTCCCCCCTCCCTTGGATAATAGTCAAAACCTCCTTTAGAGAAAATGGTTCCATAGAAGGGATTTTGGTCTGTTACAGGGCTAGATCTTTAGTCTGTCATGGACCTTGCTGTTCCTGGGGACCTGTCACAGCTGTGGCACCACTGGAGATTCAGCTTTTGGGGCTCATTTTCTCCCACAGGGACATCTGGGCTTCCTGCATTGTTTCAGCCAGAAATTTAGCCACAAAGCACAAAAAGCTTTACTGACTTCTTCTTTACACGCACAGGAAATGCAAGTTCTAGCCACAGAAATTTAGCATTGCTCCATTTAGAATATGACAGCCAAAGCTTAAGAAGTATTATAGATGAAATGATGATTTAGGTTCACTGTTGTAATGGTTTTGCTGCTCATCTTCCTACTACCACAGCACACATGAATGAGAATCACTTTTGAGTCTCTCTGTATTGCTTTATCCAGAGAAGGTCAAGAAGAGCTTGGCCTGCATTTCAGTGGGCCAGCCTGTGCTGGCTCTGCACCCTGTGTGCTTCTCTTTTGGGTATGACAAAATGGTTGTGTGCAGCAGAACAAATATAACTGGCACAGGAGCCTGGAAATGCCAACATTGCTACATCAGCTGAGAAGTGAAATGGTCGAGAGAGGGCCTGGCCACTACGCTCGGACACAGGAGTTGAAAGGAGTCACTTCCACGTGGTCACAGCCAGAATCAGACATTGAAAACAGACATTCATTTAATGGACAAATCCACAATCTCCTGATAATCTTGCCTTCTTAAGTCCTTCCAGGAAAGCTTATAACACGCAAGGAAAAAAACACTCACCAAAATAAGCACTGCCCCGACCAGATCACAAGTGCCTGGGAAGCTGCGCAGCACAAGGAGCTGCAGGACCATGGCGATGACGATCTCCAGGTGCTGCACAGTGCTCACCAGGGTGGGGTGGAACTTGCCCAGGGCATAGTAGACCCCCAGGAAGGCTGCAGTGGAGCACAGGCAGATGGCAAGGAGATAGCTCCAGGTTTCCCCGTCCAGTGGGACAATTGGCTCTTGGAGCAGGAACATGGTGGACGCTCCCCACACTGTTCCCGTCCAGCTGAAAGTGAACAGCGCTGTCCACATGCTGATGTTGTCTTTGATGGACCTGTAGACTATCATGGAGAGGGCAGTGGTCAGACCAGCCATGACGGTCATGGTATAGCCAAAAGCTTCCTTCCAGGTGCCCAGCAAAGAGTTCTCCTCCTTAACAATGTTGGGGATCATGACCAGGCAAACGCCGAACACACTGCCAATGACAGTGACTATGTCTGTGTAAGCCATTCCTTCATCTATGAGTAAAAAAGCCAGAATGGCACTGAACACCGTGGTGGTGGCCCTCCACATGATGGTCCCATTGCTGGGGGACACTATGGAGAAGGAGGTGTAGGCACAGGTGATGGAGATGACATTGCAGACCCCATAGAAGAACAGCCGGAGCCTGTAGCCTTTGGGGCCAAAGGGAGGCTCGTGGTGGTAGCACACAGCAGCGAGGGACAGCACCTGCAGCACGGAGCGGATGAAAATCAGCTCCAGAGATGGCACTTTGGAACGGTCAGAAATCAATCTCGTGATCAGAGCCACACATCCGTGAGCCACGGCAGACCCAAAAAGGACTGCCCATGTTTTCCTGGACTGCAGTACATTTCCTTCAGGAAAGTGCTGGGATTGTCCAACCTCATCGGGTTTTGGTAGCTGTGCTGGCTTAGTGTCTATTGTACCAAAAAAAGTCTTTTCTCTCTTTTTCCCATCATTCAGTAGTCTTCTCTTAGGATTATCCTCCATAAATACTCCAATATCTTCATTAACATCCTCACATCCCTCTTCTCCTGGCTGGGGATAATGAGAGGTGTATTTCACTGTTACTGTGTTGGGATGAATTTTCACTCGCTTTTTGACTGGGTATTTTTGGGAAGACATATCCATTTCCTTAGAGAAATGCCCTGGTCTTAAGAAAAAAAAAATGGAGATACACTGTTATTTAATGAATAGTGAGAGATTCATTAGGATGTAAGTGCTTTTAGAGTTTACAAGCTATTTTTATCAACCAAATCCAAGTACTAGTAGCCTGTTCTTGGTTTTGCTTTAATTTTCCACTGAGTTACTGCTAAATACCTTTGATGGCTTTGAGGGCCATTTGGATCTCCTTAAAAGTCAACCATGGCACTTCACTTTAGTCACTCATTTTTGAAAATAACGTATTTTGTCATTATGTATGGTACACATAATGAATTCTAGTATATTCTAATAAGTTCTCTTGATAAGCTTTTTACCCTGTAATTATGCATTACTGTTAATGGCTTGCCAGTGTTACAAGATTACAGGAAAAATTTGGCTGGAGGAGATGACACACAGTAACACAGGGAAATAGGGAGCACCCCCAGGCAAGTCAGAAGTCTGCATATGGGTAACAACACATCTTTGAACACAACTGTGACAGTGTTAAACCCTTCTGTCTCCCCGAGAAGGGCCATTTTCCACTGCACAAACAGTGCCTGTGATTCGTGCAGGGGGGGGCAGTTGTTTAATTAAGGCAGGGGTATGTCATTGAAATGACTGTTTTCACACCACCTGTGCAGAGCCTTCCAAGTGAAGAGGCAGCTGGAGCAATGAAACCTTCCCTGCTGCCTTCTCACCCCAGTAAATAAAACCTGTGCAGACCCTACCTGTGACAGAGACATTCGATCCCGAGGCAGAGGGGAAAAACACCTCTTCATCATCTACATCTTCAATGGGCTGTCTAGACAGAAACAACAGCTGCTCTCAGGAACCAGCAGGGAAGGTTTCAACCATCTCGGCACAGAAAGTAAAACCCAAGGGAGGCTCAAACCCCAAACCACTTTAGATGGAGAGAAAGCAATCTGTGGCATCTTGTAAAAACCACACCTCAGCCATCTCCCAGAATTACCGAGGGAACTGATCCAAAGAACAAGTGGTGGCTTGTGAGCACAAGGCTCCTACAGCTCGACAAGAAGCCATTCCACCCTCCCGTGCCGCTGTGCTGCCCCTCGGGCTGCAGACGAGAGGGAGCCCAGCAGGACCCATCCTCCCCTCCCGGAGTTCCACCCCCTGAGCCGAGCACCGCGGGATGGGCACAGAAAGTCCTTGTCCCCAGGGAGGACCGCAGCCTTCCTGGGGGTCCTGGCGGTGTAAGAGCACAGCTGCTGGACAATGGGCTGAACGGCAGCACAGCAGATTGTCAGGCAGAACACAGGTCTAAAGGCAATGGTAAAGTGCGGGCAATCGTTCCTCACAGGAACACTAAAAATCCCGCGGCCAGGTTCAGCCTTGGCATTTTCTGTGCCTGTCATGTGTGACAGCCAAGCCTGTGTCTCTGGCAAATTAATTTACATGAGAATGGGACAGTCTGCCTTTTTCCTCGCAGGCTGAGTGTTCATTAACCCCCTGCTACACCCCAAATGAGCTGTAGCTGACTCCCTGCTTCTCGTAGGGATGAACGGGAGCGGGGACACGGGCGGGCACCAGTCCCAGACCTGGAGGAAGCAGCAGCACAGCACCAGTTTGGACCTGCACAAGTACCAGGGGCTGAGGACCCTCTCGAGTCCCCCTTGTCTCTCAGGAGGCCTTGCCCAGCACTGCTGTTCACATTTTTCTGCTGCAGACCTAGGGCCAAGCACACCCAGCATGGTGAGGAGTATTCCAGGGTGTCCACGGGCAGCTTACTGCACAAGGAACTTGAGAACGAGCAGATGAACGCCAGGGTGAGTAAACAGAGCTGGGTATCAGCTGTGCTATCGGGCACTTCAAACAACACATCAACATTAACCAACACCCGCCAGAAATCTGCCCCAGGCTCACCTGCCACCTTCACTTTTCCTTCAGTTAAATTGTTAATTTCCGAATCTTTTAACATGCAAATGCAAACCGCACCGAGTGAGCCCAGGAAGGCAGTGATTTTCATCTGCACAGCTTTTCTTACCTAGCATTTTCATTGTATTACAGTCCACAGTTTTGCCTTGCAGCCTTAAAAAAATTAAGACTTTCTTGCTTTAAGGCACAACAGACTGGATTGTGAATAAAATAAAAGGAAAAGAAGACAAAAGTGGACAACAGGAATTATTATTAGATTGACAGTAGAGCACTGGGTCAACTCATTCATTTCATTAAGCAACAGCTGAGTAAATGCTGCAACTGTTCCTGAAAACAAAACCAAAAGAGCTCATTTGTTACCATGAGCATACAACGGTAACTTTCTTGCTTCCTGGCTTTAGAGTACATTTTCTTTCAACAAATAGTTGCAAATTCAACACAACAGTTGCAAGCGTGGCACGGGACCTGTGCAATGTATTCAGGGATCTCTCTGGAGGAAAACAATGGATGGTGAGCGTGTGGCTCAAAATGGCTGTTCTGCACAGAGCTGCTCCCTCAGGACTGCTCAGCTGGGAACCAGAACAGCTGGGAGTCTGGAAAGTGGAAGGGAAAACACGTGTGAAAGGCAGGAGATGGGAAGTAATAAAGAACAAAATAAATAAATAAATAACAGGAATGATTAATGCAGAATTTCATTTTCCTAACGAAATACTGAGTGTATGACAGATGTGATGCCAACCCTCCCACAATACATTTGTTTGTAGTCTTTGGTGACCTTGCTTTTCTCAACCAGTGAGATTTTCCATAGAGACTGAGATTAGGGCATATCCCAGATCCATTATGTGTGTTCCTGACACAAATTTAAAATAGACAGAAATCAGCACAGCCTATACAGACAACTAGCTACTTCTCTTTCTGCCCATGCCTTTTGTGGAGGTGACATGAACTTTTTAATTTTTCATTCATATCTGGAAACTTAACATGGCTTATTTGCATTTTCTATTAAAAACACAAGATGATTTTGAATCAAGTTTAATACAAGGCTGAAGATGAACCACTGTGTGAAACTGTCAAGTTGTATAACAAAACAAACATTCCCAATTCAGCCTGGGACACCCATTTAAACTACCAGCTCACTGAAATCACTGATTGCAAATTGTGAACCCTGTTTTCCCTTGGGGGAACGAATAATCACAGTAGATTAAATAAATGGCACAGATCATTGATAGAATACAAACCACGATTTCTTTTGAAAGAAAAAAACCCCGAATACTCCCCTCCTTCCTTCCCTCAACCACTGTGAGTGCTGGTTAGTCAAGTAGAAATAGGTGATTATCTGCCCCCCAGACTGCTGGGGGTGGGAGCCTGAACTCTCCTTCTGTGCCTGAAGGAATGAAGGCTTCGAGGTCTCTGATTCTAACCACCAATCTTGAATAAACTGACAAAAAATACTCTCGTCTTCTACCAGATTAGTTAAAATCAGTCAGGCTACTGAGATGTTATTATGAAAGACTCACAGACAGGGCAATTCCAGCCATGGATTCGGAGTAGGGAATAAGTCAGCTACCCCTGTGCTCTGAAAGACAGGCCCCACGGGAATGCTCCTTTGCCTCTTCTGTGGAAAATCTCCCAATCCTGACCAGATCAGGCTGAAATTACCAGAGGGCTGTGAGCAGTCTCTACAGGATAACTACAGACCAACAATTCTCCCTGAATATCACACAGAAGTAAGACCCACCCACCCCTGGAAATCCACAGAACTGACTGAACTCTTCACCTAGCACATGTGTGCACTGACTTCTCTGCATAAGGGGTTTTCTTCTGATTCCTTACCAGGTCCAGGAAGATCTCCTAAAGTCCCGTTTCAGCACCATTAGGTGCTTCATACTTCAGGCAACTGCACATGCCAAGGGATCTACACTCATGTGGTGTACAAGTACCTTTATCTCTTTAGCCAGATTGACATAAATCAGTTTGATTAAAAATACATTCCAAGAAACTCAAGTTCTTTATTAAAATTTAATGAATAGCAAAAGGTATTTAAGAAAATGAAGGAGCACTTACAGGAAAGGAGTTTTTAGCAGTTAAGCACAAGAGCAAATATTATACACAAACCAACAAACCAATATCCTGTGTTTTCAAATTGAGTCACATCCAGCAGCACTGCCTGAAGGAAGAGCCAGTACAGCCTCCACTGAATACAAATACAAACCCTACACTAAAGTCCCACAAGTTGTCAGTACGTTCCTGACAATATTTTGCTACCCAAAAAACGACCTCTATTTGTGCTAGCTCACTGAAGCAACCTCATTTGATGGGCTATACCTTTAATTCCCCTTCCTTAATCTATTCTCTTGCTGAATACAGGTTCCATTTGCAGCCGTTGCCATGAAAAAATACTATTTTCTAATTTCTCCATTCATGCCTGTTGCCTGGTGCAGCTCCTACCTCTCTCTGTAGCAGGAACACTTGCATTAAGTGATTTTGGGAGAAGAGCCGCTTTGCCTGCAAACTTCCCATTCCAAAAACCCCTTATCTGAACAAACCCCTTCAGATAGCAATTCCAGGCACGGGGGGAAGAACAGATACATTAACACTGAAATACCGTCCCCTACAGCACAGGAAAGCAGGAAAACAGTTCAGTTATATGCAAGAAAGGTTTTAAGAGGTACATTACAATGGGGTGAAGCACGAGACGGCACCTTCGGTCCACGACAGCAGATGACAGGCCGAGATTAGAGACACCTCACTCACTGCTCTGGATCCTCTCCCAGCAATCTGCAACCCCTGGCAGCCAGCGGTGGCGTGCGGGGTGTGCAGGAGGGGACAGTCGCCCGCAAAGCAACCGAGCTCGGGAGCGCTGCGAGGAGGGCGGCACCAATCGCGATGGCAACTGTCGCCGATAAGAGGGCACTCGTCTCCATGGGAACCCTGACAGCGGCTGCAGGAAAGCCCCTCCGGGCAGGAGCGGGCGAAGGGCGGTGGCTGCCCGGCCTCGGTCCTCGCGGTGCCGCGCCCTCCGCGACCGCCCCCGCCATGGCGGAGCGTGCCGGCCCCGCTCGGCCCCAGACACATCACTGCCACCGCCCTGGCGCCGCGAGACCCGGCCGCCGAGGCACCGCCGCGAGCTGGGAAGGCGCTCCGGCCCCCGCTGGGGCCCTCGCCCCTGCTCTGTCGCGACAGTCACGACCCCCTTCCCCCGCCCGTGTCCCTGTCCCCGCCGCTTCGCGGGGCCCGGGGCTGTGCCCCGTCCCCGCTCCGTCGAGACAGACACCCCCTCCGCCGGTGCCCGTGGCCCCGCCGGCTCTATCGCGACAATCGCCCCCCCGGGGGGGGGGGTGTTCATGGGCACGCGGCGCACGCGCGGCCGTTTCCGCGCGAAAGACGTTTTCCCGCGTGCCGCGCGCGCCGGGGCGGGGCCGCTTCCCCTCGTTCCCGCCCCTTCCTCTCCGCGCGGCGCGGCGGCGCGGGGCCGGGCGCGCGCGGTGCGGCGGCGCGGGCGGCAGGGGGCGCTGCGCGCCCGGCGCGCGGGGCGGCTGCGCCGTGGCGGGTCGGAAATGCCGCCAGGTGGCGGTTTAGGATCGCGGCCCCGCTGAGCCCCGCGCGGGCCCCGCCAGCGCCGCCGCCCCGGCCCCGGCCCGCGCCCGCCGGACCCCGCGCGCCGCCGCCGCTCCCGCAGCGCTCCCGGGGCGCTCCCGGGGCGCCTCCGCGGCGCGGCCCGAGGTGAGCGCGGCGCGCGGGGAGGGAGCGCGCGGGAGGCGCCGATCCAAGATGGAGGCGCGAGGGGCGGGGGCAGCGGGGCCGGGGCCGCTCGCTCGCTCGGTCTCCGCGGCGGCCGGGCCGGGAGCGGGCGCTGCCCGTGCGAGGAGAGAGGAGAAGGGGAGGGGAGGGAAGAGGAGGCGGCGCGGGGCGGGGCGGCTCCTGCCGGAGCAACGGGTCCCCCGGGCGCGGCGCTCTTCGCCGCCATCTCATTGTCCCCGCCGGGGCTTTGCCGGGGGCGCGGGGCCGAGCCGGGCCGGCCTCCCCCGCCGCCGGGCCTGCGCCCCGCTCCGGGTGGCGGCGGCCGCGGCGGGCCCGCGGGGGCGACGGGGGATGCTCGGGCGGAGCGGGGGTGGCGCTTCCGCCGCGCGGGGCTCGGTGGCGGCGGCCTCCGGCCGGCCCCGGGCGGCGGCGGAGGAGGGAAAGTTCCGGGAGCCGGTGGGCGGCCCGACCCGCCTTTGGCCCGGCCCGGCCCGGCCCGGCCCACGAGAGCGCCCGGGCCGCCCGAGCGCCTGGCCGGAATCCAGGGGGGCCAGGCCGGGGTGCAGCCCCGGGGCCGGGGACCCCCGCCCGCCGCTCCTGTTGCTCATCCCCGAGTTTCCAGTGCGGTGGCCCCGGGGCGAGCGGCCGCCCCTTGGCTGGCCCGGGGACAGAACCGTGTCACGCAGTGGTGGGGCTGCCCCAGGCTTTCAATGGGAGAAGCAGCGCGCTGAGCCCCGGGGGTGGCGGGACCGGAGCCGGGATCCAGGGATCCATGGCTCCAGGAGCAGCCAAGAACAGGCAGTGCCCTCTGGCCGGTGCTGGGAGTGGGGAGAGGCACAAAAGGAGGTTGGGGTCCTGCGCTGTTGGGCTCAAACATGGCAAAGGTTGTGCTTGGAGTAGTGGAAGGCTTCGGTGGTGGGTGCTGGTCACTTGGTACCTGGCCCATCTTGGGAAGCGATGGACAGCCGCACTCTGCTTTCCCTGTGTTCCTGGGATGGAACAGGGAGTGTGAGCAGTGGTTGGGAGGAAGCGTGACTTGGGAGAAAGAAAATAGTTGTAGTATCCATGGAGCAACTTAAAGGGACATGACTGCCAATACCAGTGTCAAAAAACTTAGTTTCTGGGAAGACGGTGTGAGTTTAATTAAACGGAATTGAGCTGCTTTGTAAGCATTGATTCTTTCAGTTGCATTTCACACAGTTTTGTAGCTGCACAGAGTTAGTTTAGTGATAGCATCTATTGTTGAGGTTGTTGAGGAATGAAAAATCTTCTCCAGGTCACACCACCAATGCAACTGCTCTTAAGCTGTGTCCTGTGTTTGGTGGGATGGTTGGCATTAATGTCTGGGTTCAGTAACTTTCCCATGTTATTATGCTTGTGGAAAAGGAGTAGTGTGAGAGAAGGATCAATGCAGATTCTTTGGATCCAAAGCAGTTTGGTCTTGCCTAGTTATTTGATGAGTGTTTGTACAGTGTAGCCCATCCACCCATGAAGAAATCACTGGGCTGCAAGGCAGTGTGCAAGTTGTTTGTCAAAAGGTGTTCTGATCATGTGAAGAAGTTCTTCCTATTACAGAGTTGGAAACCAGTTATTAGAAAACAGTTTATTCTTTTTTTTTTCTTTCTGACTCAACTGTGATGATTTTTTGTTGGAAATCCTGAGAAAATACACATAGGGGTGCAGAGGGTTTTGAAATGACACGCTAACCCGTGATGCAGCAGGGTTTCCTTGCGAGCAGGAGCAGGGGGGCTGACTTCAGGACTGTGATTAATCTGAAAGGATGTAATTTTTACTGGCTGCTCAATAGAGAGTGTGTAGTTGAAATTCTGTGTTGCTGCTGCTGATGGACACATGTATTTACATCAGTGAGAGTGGGTAGTGGGAACAAAGCTTTCCTGAAGCTGGGTGAACAGTTAGTGCCAGTTCTGGAGGTTCAGAGCACTTCATCCTTCTACCCCGTGTCTGGTGGACTGCAGTCCACACAGCCTCTGGTGCTTCCTAACATTTTACAAAGTGCTGGAGTTGACTATGAGGGAAAGCATTTCTGGCCAAATGTCCCCACCCAGTGGGGTCTGAGGTTGTGAGGGCAGCTGAGACCCTGCTGCTGGAGCCGTGTGCCTGGGGTCTCTGGGCCTGTCAGCTCCTCTCCCTGTCCATAGCCTGCCCTTCATGTTGTGCAGACTTGTATGTGGCTTCTTCTGCAACTGCAGTGCACCTTTTGAGAGCTGAGAAGGTTTGTGAACAATGTTATAGCTTATATTTGGATGTATTGACAAAATTTCCTTGGGGTAGTCAGAAACTCAACAAGTGAATATTTTTCATTTGAAAGAGCAAAGTGTACCTCAAGTTTGTGCTGGTGACTGTGGAATCTCTCGTTTCTTTTCTTTGTAAAGACATGTTCTGGTACAAGTTGGCTAAATGCTGGTAGTTTAAATAACATTTTAGTAGGCAAGCGAGCCCATAGAAGTGTAAGGATGCAGTGAGAGAAATGCTGAATTGTGATGACTTTCTGAGAAGGGTCCTTTT
Source organism: Phylloscopus whistleri (assembly GCA_017589585.1). Lineage (NCBI taxonomy): Eukaryota > Metazoa > Chordata > Aves > Passeriformes > Phylloscopidae > Phylloscopus > Phylloscopus whistleri. Next base: position 543,189 of record JADMLD010000044.1, read on the forward strand.
ACTGGGATGAGAACATGCCTTTACAGTAATATTGTGGTTTGTTTTCTGGTAACATGCACAAAAGCCTCTCACACCCTGCTGAGAATTCCAAAGTACCAGATCTGTAGCTACCACAGGACATCCTGAAAGAGGCAAACTCTAGTTTGTTGTGAAGAATGAGGTGAATGTTGTGAACAACCAAGTTGTGCAGGAATATTAAAGGCAGAATTCACACGCAGCACTGCTGAATAGGTGGTTGGCCTCTCTGGGATCTCCCTGTACTGCATCTTGGAGATTTGGGATGAGGCTCTGGCTTCTGGTGCTTGGAGTCAAACCCAGAAGGTGATGCTGAATCTGGTGCCAAGATAAGGAAGTGCCTTATCTAAATCTTCTCTATTGACTTCAGGACTTAAAATGCCAGCCCATGTCTGCAAGATACTTCCTGCTTTCTTTAAAGTTTTGGGGGTTTACTTGGAGTCACTCTCATTTATCAGTGGAGCTCTGAAACTCCAATTGCAGATTGTCATCTCCTGCTTGCAGTACCACTGTGTCTGCTCATTTGGCTAAAACCAGAAAGGAGTAGAGTTGGTTTTTGTTCTTGGAGAAGAAAAGGAAATCCTACAAAGTTTGAATTCATGGGCAGATAATTGTTTTGTTGTTTCTACCCAGGGCATCCAGGGATATGCAGTATTTTGCTTTTCCATGCTGGTTTTGTTGGTTTGGGTGTTCAATATGTGATCAGAACACAGAAACCTATTTCTTTGTTTCCTTAGAAAATCTAATGTTTGCAGTGGTTTAGAGAGTGTTCCTATGACCTCTTGCAACTTCTCAGTCTGAAAATACACTTTCAAAAATAAGTGTTGTTTTGTGAAGATGTACTCTGATTTTTTTCAAAGGCAGATCTCACCTTCAGCTTGCTGAAAGAGCTGAAGGGAGGGAACTGCAGAGGGAATCTTGTCCTTAGTTTTGATTTTGTAGCGACTTGCTAATTTAGTTTCTGACATGTCCTGTTGAAAGTCTTGACTGTAGTCAATGGTTGCAGCACTTAGCAGCTCGTGTGTCACTGTGAGAGAATACCCAGGAGCTCGGGTGCTCTCCCTGTGGTTTGAAGGAACTGTGCTCCTGGCTTTGCCAGCTTTGCCACATTTCCTTGTTTGCACCCCTGCAGGCATTTTACAGTTTGGAAAATGCTTTTTAATACTAATGGTGTGCCTGAGATAGCAGGATGCCTTGGAGAAGAGATCTGTCAGGGCCCAAACAGTGTCACCTGTGTCCTGTTCTGAACTGTAGGTGTGACGTGAACTTGGTAAATTTGGTAACTCTGCCTTAATTTTGGAATATCTGGGGAGAAAGTGCCTATTTATAAACGCAGGTAATTCCATATGAAGTACAAGTAGTGCAGATACAAGGCTTTTCATGCCTTCAGGCCCCTGACTTTGGTGGGTGCTGCTCTCTGTGCCCAGTGCTGGGAGCACTGGCTGGCCAAAGCTACCAGCACCCCATCCCTGACCTGGCTCATCCTGCCCAGAGGGGAATTGGGTCTTAAAAAACACAAAAAGGTTGCATGTGGTGTGGTGGGACAGGCTCTCAGCCATGGCTGTCAGCATTATTAGACATGAGAGCTTGACGTGGGAGTGTATTGTGAGCCCCAGTCACACAGTTATTAATCATTTATTTCAGAATTAGGAGCAGGAGGTGGAATTCTTAAGCATGTCGCCCTTCAACTGAAGGGCAGGTTGTCTCAGGTGGTTCCCAAAAGTAATGTTTTACTAGAAAGCAGCATGAGGGAACATCCAGCCAACTGTGTTCCTTGCTGTGCAAGGTTTCAGCAGCAGAGATGTTATTTATTCTGTAAATAAATCTAGTGAGTTTATGTTCTGTAACTCTACAAATAGCAGGCTTGTATTATATTGGCAGATTAGCTGAATGAAAACAGCGTTGACAGATTGTTCAGCTCCTAGGAAAAAGATATTTCTTTGTAGAGTTACTTAGGGATTATCCTATGTGTCAGAAATGTTGCTAAATGTCAACTATTTTTTCAACAATAAAATAATAAAAATCAAAACAATTCATCTTGGATACATTTTTACATACTGAAGCATACTGTGTGAAGGTGTTTTTTGAAACCAAAATCAAGTAACAAGCTGAGTATCTGTTTGCTCTTCCCCACGTGAGGGTTTCTCTCTCTCCTTTTAGGGTTAGAATCCCCAGGGACCTGGAAGGTACCAACATGTTTGTGTTTATAAGTGGAAAATGAAACTTCATTTGGGAATGGCTAATGAATTCCACCTTAAATGCATGTTCAATGTGCCAGTTTTGCATTGTTAATTTGTAGATCTGTTCATTAAGACCACATGAGCTGGTTGCTGCCAGTGGAATTGCACAAGATGGTTGAGCTGCTCTGCCAGCCTGCCTCAGCTGAGAGGAATCTGTGTCTCCTCAGCTGTACAGCTCTCCCTTCCCTTTGTGCTGCTGCTGGCTTGACCTTCCCTGGAGCTGAATTCCCTACCTGGCAAACCCCTCTGCTTGGGAGGGAGGATTTTCTGCTTAGTGAATGAATCGAGTCAGGCTGTCAGAGTCTGGAGTTGATAGGGGTGATGCAAGGTCAGTGGCAGGAATATTTTTGGAGAAAAATGCTCCTGGAGATGGGGATCCTTCAGGTGGGAGGTTCAGGTTGACTCAGCTGTGCGTGTTTGTGCTGGGTGTGGGTGTTCAGCATGGAGCCCACTGCTCTGTGTAAAGCTGGGATTCTGTGGGTAACTCTTACCTTCACTGAGTGCCCCCTGCCAGCTCTGCTCCCTGTGCTTGTTCTTCCCTTCCTTGGGGCTGGTCCTGCCCTACCAGAGCAGCCTGGTGCCATCAGCACATTGCTGGCATTCTTTTCTAGATGGAATTGTCCCAGTCTGGCCTCCAGCTCCCACTCTGTGTCATGGGGTTGTTTGGGTTGGAAGGGACCTTACAGATCATCTTGTCCCACACCCTCGGGGACACCTCCTTGTCCAAGCCCTTGTTCCTGGGGGACTGCCCTGGGGGCCTTCCTGTGTTCTCAGAGATGACCACTTGGTTTGCTCTTTGTCTCCTGTCTCTACACCAGGTAACCTCTCCATGCAGGGCCTGTTGTTGCTATGGCAGCTTAATTTCTTCAAGAGCCCTTTCTGAAGAATCTTGTTGAATGTCTCTTGGAAATTAAAGCAGGCTTTGTCAAGTACAGTCCACTGGTGTAAGGGAGGGCCTTGGGAGAAATCCTGTGGATTTGTGGAACTTGACTTTCCTATACAAAAGGAAGGTTGATTTCCCTGTCTAAATACTGTAGTTTGTTCAGTTGCCCGCAGATTTATTTTCTAGAATGGTTTCTACTAAATTAGGCTCACTAGAGTGTAACGTCAGAGTGTTAGGTGAGAGAGTAAACATAACTATAAATTGTGTTCAAGAGTAAGCACTGCTTCAGGCAGTGGAATTTTATTTTGAAGGCTGTTTTTTTCTGCATCACTTATGTGGCTTTTTTGGTGTCTGATAGTTTTGTTTTTCCCATATCCTTACTTTAATAGGACATTGCTTGTGGCAGAGAAATTAAACATCTCTTTTCTAAGAAATGATTTTTTTTTACAATATTTTTTTACAATAGAGAGGTACTTACATATTTGAGGATTTCTGTTTTCCTGAGTTCAGTGGAAATTGGTCCACGTACTGATAATTACTGATAGTGGAGATGGAGAAAAGGTCAGAGACAAGGATATATACACAGAGTACTCACCTGAAGCCTGTTCCTGTTGGCTACTGGGCTTAAAGAAACCCAAACAAATGGTTGCAGTGATACTGTAAAACAAATAGTGTAGCACAGGGAGTGCAAATCAGCAGTGCACAGATCATCCTTGCACACAGAGCTGAGATTGGAGGGGCTGCCTGCCTGCGGCTGCTTCCAGACTGTGCTCAGCCATCTGTAACCTTTGTGCCCTGCTGTACAGAGTGCTCTGGGAATGGCACTGGGAGTGCAGGAGAGCTCCAGTGGTAAGGAGGGAAGCTCTTCCCCGGACTTGGCCACAGTTTCGGGTACTCTGCCCTTTGAGTCTCAGATCCTGGCTTGTTTATTCTTCACCTCCTTTCAGTTCCATGATCCCTGTGTTTCCCTTAAGCTCTTTGATGCTTTTTCTATTTTAGCACTAGCTGATTGTTCTGCTTGTATTTACATAAATCAAATAGAATTCACCTATAATGTGTCCTTTCCCATTCCTCTGACAAGGGTCAGTGTAGCTGATCAGAAGAAATGGCATCTTTTCTGTGGGTTTTTGCATTTCTTTCGCTTCCCTAGTCAGAGGAGTGATTTTTTTTTTTTTTTAATATCTTTTGCTTCTGTAAGCTCCATTTGCAACAGTTTTCTCTGACAAAGCAATAAGGTGGAGCTGAAATTTAATTCCTGTTTCAAAATGGTCTAGGGAAGTTTTGAATACGAATTATTGTGCTGTTGTACAAGACACTGGACATGCTCAGAACCTGCCGAGGTGTTTCGTTATTGAACTGTTGTGCTTAATTTTCTTCCCAAAAGGAACCAGAGAAGCTGCTTGGTTTTGCTTTGCAAAGGAGAGTTTTTACACACTCAAGTTCACGTTGGTGGGACTATAAAGCACCAGCATCAAGGACAGAAAGCACTGGTGTGGTGGCTTATGTAAATCCTGTTGCCTGATCGGGTAATGAATCGGGAATTTCTTGTCTTGGAGGTAAATGTTTGTGAATGTCAGAGTCATTAGAGCTGGGAGGACAAGCCTTTTCCATTGGTATGCCTTACTTTTCTGATTTCTCATTGCTGGTTCTGGGTTCAGAGCTGTTGGTGTCCTGGTGGAAAGTTGAGGAGGAGAGACAAGGGCTGAGATAAGGCTGAGGTGTAAGAATCAAGGGAAGCAAAGTGTCTCATTGGAGCAGTGAAGGGAGGAGTTGTCACTTGTAGCTGCCATTATTTCCTGGACATTTTGTTTCCCCAAGGCAAATGTATAGTTACAAAACTGCTAAGACTTGAATGTGTATCCTTTTCTAAACTTTCAGAATGTTTTCTTGGCAATCTCTACCTTTAAGGATTGCCAGGCCTTTTGCAAGAGTGTGCCATTGATCAGCACCATCCCTAGCATTCATGCAGGACTCGGAGCCCCTGTGCAAGGGCAGGGGGTACCCACCAGCATTTTCTGCAGTAAATTCTGAGCTATTGGCAGGGTCTGTCACTGACGGAGTTTTATTGTGAAATACACAGCTGAGAATAACCTTTCACATCTTCCTCGCCCATAAATTTTTGGCAGTCAGCTCCTTTGTTGTCCATCCCTCAAGCAGCTTCCTTGACCTAAAGTCATGCTTTGGTAACACCCACATCCAGGGCTGAGCTATTGTGTCTGCCTCTGTCCTGAAGGCCACGTGTTGCTCCTCTTTGTGACTCGTGCTTGCATTCAGGCCCATGTCAGAAGATAATGACTTTGTGTGGCAGTGGTCACAAAAAGCATTCAGCATGTGGGACAGTCAGCTCTGATTTGTAGTTCCCCAGTTCTGATCTCTTCAGCCACAGGCCTGGTAAATGACAAGCAGCACCACTGTGAAGTGTCACAGAGTGCCCCTGCAGTTATTTATGCTGCTGGAATCCTGAGCCTGTGTGCAGCTTCACTGGTACTGGCAGATGTGAGCCTGACACAGAGAAGAGCTTGTGGAACTAGGCTTTAATGCAACAATTACATCATTAAAGAGCATGGGAATGTACAAAACCAGTGACTTCCAGCTCTTCAGAAGAAATAAATTGATGATGAGCTCTCTTTGCACCAAATGAGGTGTCAGGGGCAAGGGGAACAGGCTGTTCTGGCCTGTGGTGGGGGCAAAGTGACTGCAGCTCCTGCAGCTCCTCAACTAGCTTGTTTTATATACATATAAAGGAAAGAGGTGTCCTTTTTAATCTCTGGTCAAGATATTGCTGGTGCTGGTGGCATGCCAGGCTCTTTGAGGGAAGACCCAAGAGCAGCAGGAGTGTCTTGAGGCAGTGCAGGAACTGTCCTGCCCTTCCTGCAGCTCCTGCATCTGAGGCTGCAGTCAGAGCTCCCTGAAATGGGGCCTCGCTTGGGAAGACAAAAAGCTGTGGGGAAGGAAGGGAAGAACATGCTGGTAAAAGCCTAGAAATGATCTGAATATCATCTTACATTCACCACACTTGCCTATTAATAGCCAACAAAGAACAAAAATTTAATACACAGGGCAGCCTCATTTGTATTATTTTTCCTTAGCTGTAAGCTCAGGCAGTTTGGGACTTGGTTGCTGGGGATTTTTTTTAATCCTCAAGGGGAATGTTGGTTTTCCCATTGTTATAGATGGCTCAGATGAGCACGCCTGTGGTTGGGATGGGTATTGTTAGGCAGTTACTCCCATCTTGTTTCAAACAACACATGCCTCTGACAAATCAACTGTCCAGACTGGAAATTCCTGTGTTAACTTTTTAGCTTAGATTGGTTACTTCTGTAGTGTTCCAACAAAACTTATTCAAATTGATTTTTGAATATGAAATTAAGGTGGAGTGGTTTGGGTTGGGGTGGGGTTTTTTTTTTTTTGTTTTGTTTTGTTTTGTTTTGTTTTTTGTTTTTTGTGGTGTTTTTTTTTTTTTTTTTTTTTTGTGGACTTTGAGTTTTTTTTTTTTTTTTTTCTTTTTGGTTTGGTTTTTTAGGTGTGGTAAATATATTTTTTCCCTAAGGATTTCAGTGGGAAATTCCTGCTGAGTTTTCATGCTTTAGGGTAAAGGCCTGTGGCTTTAATGAGATTGCTGTTTCTTAGTTGTTAAAAAAAATCCACATTGCTTGATCATTTTATAATTGTCTGCAAAATAGTAAGTGGTAGCTTGGTTTGACTTGGATATCTCTTTCTTGCAGATGTTGTAGTTGTGCAGGTTTTGCATAGGAGCAGGTTGCGCATGCCACACAGAGTAACCTTCACTGCATCCTTCCAGATCTGGGAAGGACAGGAGTTTGACAGACATCAGTCTGCTACTTGTGAACAGAAGCCATTCCTGAACACCAGACTGTGTGAGGCATAACTCCCCAGGTTTGGAAACCAGGCGTTGATTTTTTGGTCTCTCTAAAGTTGCCAAAAGGTGGATCTTGTCAGTCGGTGTCTTTTGTGTTGTATCCTTGTTTCCTCCAAAGCAGGCAAGTTACCCAGGGCTCAGATAAGGAACAAATGTTTTTCCTAACTTTGTTTAGGAGAGAACATTTATTTCGGATGAATTCTCCCAGAGGAACTTGAACAGACACCGGATGGGAGATCAGTAAACCCAGCAGGATATAACAACACTGTGTGCTTGGGCAGTTGAGAATGTCAGAGTGGAATATGAAATAAGGGATCAAAGTCATGTGCTTTTAACCTGGCCAGGAGCTGAGTGGTGGTGTTGATATCAGAGCTGCTGGTGCTCAGAGTGCATCCTGAGGGTGCACAGAAGGGTGCACTTACAGAGTGTCTCAGCTTGGCTGTGATCCCAGGTGCAAGGTTCCTGTCTTGGGGGCTCTTTGGTCACTTTGTTGTGTGAGTGTCCATGCTCTCACCACTGGAACCCACTATTGGAGCCATTAAATGGCTCTAATACCATTTCCCCTCCTTAATTTTAAATGTCTTCATCGTATGTGATGAGAAAAATTGCCACCACCCTGCCCCCATCATGTTCTTTTCCTTGCAATATTTTTTCCTTACCCTGCAGCTGATAAGAATTTTCCTGTATTGCTAGCAGAGATTTAACCCTGCAGTATGATGTCTTGAGGACCACTACCCAAAATGTTGCAGTGGTTAATAGTTTCCTATAATACCTGCTCTGCAGTCCTCTACCCCTGGCTTTCAAGCAGAAGTTTTCTATTATTTAGTCCTATAATTATTTGCCTTTTAGAACAATAGTTCACTTTTGAAAAACTGCAAAGCCTTTATCACTTACACGTCTCCATCCTGTAACTGGAATGTGCTGTGTTGTGAGAATAGGTGCTAGAAAGGCTTCTATTGTTGTGGTTTTGTTTAATGAAAGAATAGTATTGGAGTGTGTTTTTCTCTAATTATTTTATTTGAATTTTTTTCACTGATTTGTTTTGTGCATTGCTGGAATCTCTAGGGTCACAACTCTTAAGTCCAAAATCATCTTGCTTTTACAGCCATTAAAGGATATTAGAACTGTAGACCTCTGTCCAGTCTTGTGTTTTACTGGAACAATGGACTCGTACTAGGATGGTTATTGATTTACTTTTACTTCTGTGGCTCTTCCTGGGCTTTCTTTGTTCCTGGAAGAATATAGAACAAAAAAAACAATGGAGAGAGAGCTTGAGTTAATCCCTTTGTCTGTCTTGGGGTGCAACAATTTACAATATTCTTGACAGCTGCTTGTCTAATCTCTTAGTTGCTGGAAATTTCACTGCATTTCCTAAGCAGTTTATTCCAGTGTGACCATGTAGATTCTTACTGGGTTTTTTCCAAAGTGACACATTTTGCAGGTAACTTCTGGGTTTTATTTCATCACAGTGAGCTATTTCTGGTGTACCTCCATGTCCATGAGCTGTCATTTTTTTTTCTCCTTGAGCTCTAACACAAACTGTGTCTTTGAATTTCTTTGTGTTTGCTCCTACCTCTGGTTTTCTTGTCCTCTGAACCAGCTTACTGCTTTGTAGATTCTCTCCTGTCAGTTCATATCTTGAAGCATGGGCCCCCAAACTGGGCACTCTGTTCTGATGCTGATGATTTAGTGGTCCAAGGTGGATTGTTCTTCATTTATTTTTTGTGACAAGCTCTTCACAAGAGACCCTTGCTCATCCCTCATCCTTTTGCTTGTTATTCATGGAAGATTTACAGGCCATCCCAGGGCTTGAGAATCTGCCTTAGCCTGTGCTGGGGTAACTGGAGTGACTCTGGATTCTGTCACCGAGGCACGGTCACCCTTGTCACAAAGGGAGGGATGGAACCCGCAGGAGGCAATTGTCACTGGTGAAACAAATGGGTATGGGCTTGTGACAGGGACAGCTTCTCTGGTGTGCTTAGCACGGGCTACAGCACAAACACAGGCTCAGTCCTTGGCTGAGATGGCATCAGAGAGGAGCCCAGGCTCTTCCCTTGCCCCTGGTGAGGGGTGTGGGCCGCTGCTGGCTGCTGCTGCTGGCTGCTGCAGTTGTCTGTGCTGCCATTTGATTAGCTGCAGTCTTCAATATTCATGAAGAGTACTGAAGAAAGAGGCTGCCTTGTTTGTTCAGCATCAAGCTGTTGGAAGCATACATGGAACATTGGTTTCTCCACATCCTTTGATGTCAAACGCTGCTTTTTTGTTATTATAAAACGGCACAAGCCTTCCTGACGACTTTTGACAATAGGGAAAGAAGACTTGGGGTTTTTTTTGTGGTGTAATAGCAGCTGTAAGAGAAAAAACTGGGAAAGAAAACTAAAAGATGCTAAAAAAGTGAAGAAGGGATGCATTTGATGTGAATGTAATCTGTGTGTTTCACAGACTTGCCCTAAAATTTTCCTAGGAAATAGCTGTCTTCCAGCATGGACAGCTTTTGCAGCTTTTGTTTCTTTCCAAACTGTGGGTACATTTCTTTACCAAGCAGAGATGTTTTGAGCTTTGAAACCAGTCTTCTAGTTATGACATCTAGCAACATTTATTTTTTTATTGTCTCTTTGAATCCTGGATTCCTTGTATCACAGCATTTGTTTCCAATCAGTTTATAATCTTCAGGGAATAGCTTCAGACAGATCTGCTTTGGTGCTCTACTGTTTTAAGTGCATGATGATTTGAAACTTGGATTTCACTCCTTGTTTGCTTACTTTGAAACTGCCTTTTCCTGTGTTTTACAAGCTAATTTGTCATGGGACTATATTGGTAGAGGTGGGATGAAAATTAAACATTGATTAATTTATAAGTAAATAAATGGAACTAGGTTGTACTTTCTAGGCTTTACTGAATTTTTGTTCACTTATTCGCTTTATATTGATAAACATACTTAACCTTTTTTTTTTTTTTAGTGTTTTTTTGTCCTCAGTTAGTGCTTTCCCACCTCTTTTTTTTTAGGTGCCAGGCTATTAGTTTGCTGCCCTCCTGTCACCCCCAAGTGTCTGCTTTTGACTGATGAGCCTCTGTCCCCATGACCATTGTCGCTGGTTCCTTGGAGCAGTTTGGCTCCTGCTTGGAGCACAAGTGCCTGGCAGGGCTGGAGATGGTTCCAGGCCGTGCCTCGAGGAGGGGACAAGTGCTCCATGCAGGTCTGGGATAAAGCAGGGGGGTGTGAGTTAGTGTGTGTGTGTCACTGTGAGTTAGTGTGTGTGTGTGTGTCACTGAGCAGCCACAGGGCTGCCTTTGCCAGCTCATCAGCAGCCGCTGTGTTTGTAGGGGTGTTTTGGAAACACACCGAGGAAATTTGACAGCTCTTAGTAGCTGTTTTGTCAGCAGGTGAAGGAGACTTTGAGTAGCAGAGAAATGCAGGGGACAGTGGCTGAACAACCTTCCTTTGGTGCCCTGACAGTGCAGCTGTAGCTCCCTGCGGTGCTGCTGCGCTGCTGGGGGTGTTGGCAGAGGTGTGTGGGAGGACAGGGATCTCCCTCTGCAGGTTAGAGAGACTCTGTGGTGTGTGTGATGGATGGGCATTGGGATACTGAGGGTTGGGGTGGAGAAGCAATTGAAGTTTTGGTTCTATGCTGCTGTGGCTCCCAACCTGATGGAGCACGCTTTGGTGTGTGGTTAGGCATTTTACTGGGTGGGGCTGCACAGAGTACAGCAGGAAATGAGTGACTGCTCAAGGAACCTGGCTAGTGCTCTGGGAATATGGCTTTCTTCCTTATCCTTGCAGCTGGGAGGCCATCAGCACTTTATTCTTCCAGTGTACCTCCCAGGGAAACTCCTCTCCGTGATTACATCACTTACCTTACCAATGTATCTCCCTTTTTAATAGACTAGGAAGAGCTTTGCCATCAATCTCTGCCTTTCCCTTCTAATAGCCCTCAAAAAGCCAAGGGAAAAAAAAAAAAGTCAACTGCTCTTGGATCTCTTGAGAGTTTGGCACTGTGTGTGTGTAAGGAGTTTGAGATTTGAATGTTTAAATCAAAATCCATTTAGTCTTAGGACATTTTTCTTAGGACATTTCATCCATGTAGTGCACAAGTATCCCAGTCTCTTCTGCTCGGTTTTCTGTAGACTGCAATATTTTTAAGAATCCTTTCCTTGATCAAGCTCCAAAACTGTTTTCCTGCCCCTTTCTTCACAGTGCCTGTATCTAAGTTCTTGTTTAACAGACTCAACAGTTTAGTGTTAAAACAAGAAAAAAATTGTGCTGTTTTATCACAACTTTGTAACTCTTTATCTGAAATTAAAGTAAGAAATGGAAAAAAAAAGAAACACTATAACAGACCAAAGCAACAGCCATTGGGAAAGGGAAGCTGAACAGCTAAATATGGGGTATAACAACTCAAACCAGAATTTCTTGCATCTCACAGCCAAGAACTGGATGGTTGGGTGTCAGAGCAGGAATCTCACCAGCTGCCTGACAGTGGTTTGTCCCTAAAATCATCTTTGCTTAGGAACTTTTAGACATTAAAGTTTCGTTTTCCCCTGTAACTTGGGGGCTGTGCTCAGAAAAGAGGTGATAGACTTCAAGCATTCATTTCAATGTTACCTTGCTCTTGTAGTGTCAATTGTTGACTTAAGGAAACCCTCTTATGTTTGCAAGCCAGTATGTAACTACTGTGCTAATTGTTTTCTCTTCCATTTCCCTGTAATGGGGTTTAATTTTATCCAAGTCTTCATCAGTCTGGGAGTTTGCAAGCAGATTAGAAATTAAATTGTACAGTAGAGAACAAGCAATAATAAATACCCTTTTAAATGTTAATTTTAAAGTAATAAAAAGAATGGTAAAACATCTCCTGTTAAAATGACACTTTCAAATGTGTTCTGGGTACCATTTTTCTAGTGAACTGAAATCTCACTGAACTATCTTTTCTTTATTCTTCCTTTGGCAATTAATCTCCTAACCCATTCTCCCAGGTCATTCTTCTGGTGTTTTAGTAAGGTCAGCAGCTACTCTAAATGACAACCTTTTTTCAAATGTGGCTGCCAAATTGCATTTTCATGTCAGATAAATATCTTCTGTCTGCAAAGAAGACATGGACACTCCTGTTACAGAAACATTGGCTATTCCATCTCTGCTCACTGTCTTCATGTATCAGTGCTCCCTCCTTTGAGAAATGATTGAAAACTTGTGGAAGAGACTTTTGTGCCCATTGGCAAGGAGCTCATGAAACTTTTTATAGCTTAAAAGACAAATTTTTCTCAGCATTGCCCTAAGAATGCTGGGCAGATGTTTTTAGCTTCAATGTGGGAATTTTTGCTGAAACTAATAACTGTCTTATTTTGCATTGTGTTAACATGCCCAGTATCTCTGGAACTGCAGTATGGCTGTATTGACTGCAGTTAATCTGTGAATAAAACATACAATATATATAATATTATAAATATTATTATATTAACATAATATTAATATAATAATATTATATTAATAATATATAAAATACAGTATATAATTTTATATACGGTATATATAATATATATACAGTATATAAAATGAATAAAACATGACACTGTTGAAGAGTTCCCTTAATTCTGACTTCAAAGGAAGGTTCAGGATTTGGGAGTTCTCAGGGCTGGGTTTCACTGGTGCTGTAGGTTCAGAGGGCTTGCACTGAAGCAGGCTGGTCTTTAAAAGTGCAGTACCCACAGGTTCTATTAGACATGATGTTCAGGCTCTGTGTTGTCTCACGTCTGCTCATGGTGCTCCGTCTACAGGGTCACATCCTTCTTACAGTTCTGGTTGTGAATGGTACCTACAGAAATAAGAAGTTGAGGACAGGATTTGACTTCACTTTTGGTTTTTTTGGTTTTTTTTTAATTGAAAAATATAAGAGGAAAAACCCACAGGCATAAAAACCTCAAACACATTCAAGGATGTAGTTTTTGCTCCATGTACTGATGTGAATTCTCTGGGAGTTGTATATTCAGAACTTTCTGTACTTAGGCAGGATGTGTGATTTTCAGCATATATGTTTTAGGATGCTGAACGCCTGCTCTAAGTGCACAGTGAAGTCCAAGTTTCAGCCTGCAGCTAAGACAGATGCCTTCCATAGCAAATGCACAAGTAATTCCCTGTGTTCCTGCAAAAGAGGAATAAGCCTAAAAGCATTGGTTTAAAAAGGTAGTCAGTTCCCTTTTCTCTCCTTGGCAGTATTAAGAGCAGAGCATTTTTGATAAAGAAATGTAAAAATCGGTGCTGGGAATTGCACTAGAGTTGCACAGCTTTTGGAGCTCCCATTGCTCCTGTGTTTCCTCTTCCAGGCAGGTGTGGGAAGGCCAGCTAGCAATCCTGCAGGGATGTGCTCCTTCCCAGGTGCCTGCGGGCCTGGGGTAGACTGAGAATGTGTTTTGCCACAGATTTTACAAATGCACATTAAAGCAGTGTATCCCGCTTGGAACCCATTATTTAGAGAGCAAAGTGTGACAGAGACAGGAGAACATGGTAATCACAGCAGAACAGGCCAGGCTGAGGTAAAGAATGAGAGGTGGGATTGCCTTTTTCTCTTGGTCATGGGCTGGAAATCGATTAGTGTTGGACTTGAAATATGTAATTAATGATGAAAAGAGCTGCTGGCAATTTGGAGTGTATTGAACATGAGCTGTGTAATGAAGTAGGGAGGTAAGCCCAACCACTTTAAATGAGAGAACCTGTCACATCTGTAATATTAAAAATCTGTCTTAGTACTAGAAAACTGAAATGTTAGAGTACTCAGTAATTTATAGTATTTAGCATTAAAAATGGGAATGAGCTAATTATGGGTATTAAAATGGCTGCAATAAAATTTGGACATTGAAAGTTTATAGAAGCTCTAAGCAGTAATTAAGCATGCTATTTTAATATATAAAATTTATTAAAGTTGAGCAAAGAAAAATCCTCATGCAGCTCACAAGGGAAAGTGTAGAAAGAAACATCTGCTTTTAAATTCTTATTGTCTCTTACTGAATTTATTTGAATAACTAAGAAATATGAAACTAGACTATATTCTTCTCATACATAGTATAATTAGAGATAATCCCATGTCCTTACTAAAATTGGAGAAGATAGTCCTTTGCATGTTTATCTACTTTTATACTTCAGTTGATAAGGGATTAGAGACTTAAGTTTGTGAATTTTTTGTCTACTCTGTATTTTCTGGGATTTTTCTATTTTAGAACTTCTGAGATCACAATTGAAATAAAAGCTATACTTTCATGCCTAATCAAGCAGCTTCCTCATTTTTAGTTGGTGAAGTATTTTTGGCACCCTTTTCTCAATCTGACCTTGCTGGGCTACCACTGCTGGGATAATGGCAGCTCCCTGAAGAAAAGGAGGAAAGCTTTGCTTTCAGCTGGCTCTGGATGACCCTTCTGGTGCTGGAACCTCTTCATGGTGCAGTCAGAGAAAACCCAGGCAAACTCCCTATCAACCTGCAGGCCTTTGGGTAAGCTCAAACAGTAGGCAAGGAGCTCCTGGGAAATGGGAGAAAACCTTTGGCAAGAAGTTACAAAGTCTCACCAATTTCTTCAGAAGCTCAGCAGAGGCCTAATGGATTATCTGAATATTGAGTTGTCACCTGGAATGGCACTTTTCCAAGAGATTTAAATTACCTGTATTCTTGAGCCATCCACCCTCTCCCCTTCCAGACTGGTAATGGTACAGCAGTGCCACTGAGTTGGATTAAGTACATTGCTCAGTTAGACTGGGTAAGATTAAGTAAATAGAATGGGCCCTTTCAGTTTGCCACTAACTTGTTTTTTAACTGCTTTTCACTGGGGATAATCAGGATTACCAAGATGTGCCCCTTTCTTCTAAAATTTTGGTGGTGTTTCTTTAGCACATGCTTTTGCCATTCATAGTTTGGGCCATGGCAGATTTGAAGGTTCAGGCTAAATCCTCCGGGACATGGAGACATGCAGAGCTCACTTTTAAGCTGTGTTTGAGTAATCTTTGTTCATTGATACCTGTGTTTGTTGATGAGTAATCTTTGATTAGCACCAGCATCATTGACTCCTAGTGAATATCTAGGAATGTCCTTTCTCTAGGAATACAGGAGGATTTGTGTTGGATTCTAGCTGTTCTAGGCTCTATGCCTGCTCTAAATGGAGTTTGAGCATGTCCAGTCACTGTTTTTGAAACCCAAAATAGAATTACTGTCTTGTGTGTCACTGAACAAATAATTCTGGGAACACTTTCATTTGCTCTTTTTGCTCTAAGTTTTACACTCATTGCATTTTCCTTGAAAAGTATTTCTGAAAAATATTTAGTTGGCTTTTCCTCAAATCAGAAGGTGTTCTTATTACATCTAGCTGTTCAGGTGGATGGATATTACCTTGACCACTGGAGTGAATTCTCCATGAAATAGTGGCAGGGCTCTGAGAGCGCTCCCTTTGAACACTGCAATTATGTGCTCTTCAGCACTTCTCTTAGCAGGACCCTGGTCAATACAGTACTTCATAATTTCTTGGGTTCAACTCAGATTTAGAGAGGATGTCAGTATTAATGTGTTCAAATTATTCTCTGGAAGCAATCATGCTGTTAGTTCATTTGGCAGACAGAATCAACTTGACCTGGACCAGGAAGCTGCCTCTCATCCTAAACCCTTATCATAATTTACTAAACCCTCTGCATTCATTGTTGTTGCCTGTTCATACTACTGCTTTCCATGTTATCAGAGAAATCATTAACAACTTCCTCTTCTCTGAGATTATGATATGGTTTCTTAGAAGCCACATATCAGTCCAAGTTTTTTCTTGCTTGTATCA
Organism: Phylloscopus whistleri; assembly: GCA_017589585.1. NCBI lineage: Eukaryota > Metazoa > Chordata > Aves > Passeriformes > Phylloscopidae > Phylloscopus > Phylloscopus whistleri. The sequence continues at coordinate 559,003 of JADMLD010000044.1, forward strand.
CCTCCTTTCCCTAATTCTTTAGCCTTTCTTTCCCCCACTAGAAAATAAATAAGTAAAAAGACCAGTAACTCAGAAGGGCAAAATACTGAGCATTAAATTCTGTGCTACTAAAGCTCTGGGATTAAGAGTTTTTTAACTGCTGAATTCTGGAAGATTTTTGAAACAAACCTTTGAATGTGTATTAGTTTGGAAACAGGGAAATCAATCCTTTAAAACAGTTCTGCAGTACACATTTAATTATCTGTATTTATTCCAAATGCTTTTAAGGTAGAAAAGAAGCTGAAAGATTCTTGGCAAATACGTGCTACTTGGATAGAAACCCAAGAATTTTAACAGCTGTTTTCTGGAGAATGTTTTGGCTTTTCTTGTTCTTAGTGATTTATATCTATATGGGCAGTTTGATGTCACCTTTTGCTGATTTGTGGTTTTCAGTTTGGTTCTCTAAGCAGTGTGGCTCTGCAAATGTTGGAGTCCCTCCTGTCACTGCCAGGACAGTGGGACAGAGGAGAGGACAAGGGAAGGAAGCTTGGGGTACTTTAATATTGCTAATTTTTGGTCTTTTGAATAGAGTTCAGAATTTTTATGGTGTGACATAACATGTTATTTAAATGCATTAGAAGGATTGAGTTGCTGTGTGTCTCTTAGGAGCACAGACAGTAATTTCAATTAAATTTGGGGGGGGGGTAGGAGGTGTCCAAAAGACAAATTCCTGCAGTTTTTGTGAAGGTAAATAACTGGCCAAAGTTACTCTCTTAACATCTCTTTCCCATCCCTCTTCTACACACTCTTCTAAATAAAAGCAAGAGCAGGATTTCAGTTGTTGTTAGATGTTAGAGAATCCACACAGAGTTACAGAACAGTAATCCATGGAGAACCAAGCTTCATTGTTTCCACAGCTTGTGGAACTGCTGGAAAAGACAAACAGAAGGGAAGAGTAAGTGTGCAGCAGTCTCAGTTGGCCAAACTCGACAAAGAGAGCTTTTATCAATGTATCAGCATGGCAGCTGAGACTTCTGATTCTGTGGTTCCTGAAAATAGAAATAATGTTCTGGTACTGGAAGAAAATCTTCATTACAGTTTAAACTGAAGCAATGACATTCCCAGGAAAGGCAGCAGGAGGAACAGAAAAATGCGTTGTACCTTCTCAGAAATCCCCACAAAGCAACTGATCAGATTTAGGATCTCATTTGATGGCTCATGGTGTGTTCTTGCAAATTCATTATTTTTAAAGTGGGATTATGCCTGACTTCCAAAGCCACATAATCCATTTACTGCAGTAACAGAGAGAAGTCTGTGCACCAATCACTGTTCTTGTTCTCTGGGTCAGGAATGATTCCACTGCTGCTTTTACACTCCTGGTTTCTCTGGTTGGTGAGGGCAGAGAGCTTGGTGCACTCAGCCTCTTACCCATGGGTAACAGAATGGGAATGCATATTGATCATAAGAGGGAATATGGTTTTATTATACTTTATGCATATTGCCTAAACTGTCATTGATTAGTATTTTACTTCTAATTTAAGAAGCAGTTTGTTTGTATTAATTACTTTTTGAAATTTGACAGCTAGTTGGGAGCAATGATTCATTTACTGGGGAAAAATTCAGCTTGTTTGAGGTTTCAGGTTAAATTTGACACCTTCAAATCTGACTCTTCAGTGCAAACTGAGCTTTATGCAGTGCTGATGGCAAATGGGAAATTATTTCTAGTTAGCTAATAAATATAACCATTGACAAAAACAGAAGAGAAACCCGACTTTTAAATAAAAGGAAATCCTGGTGAGACCTACAGCCTTCTTAGATGTGTCTTTTAAGAATTAAAATGTAGGAATGATCTCAATAATGAACAGATTTATTGGAAGAAAGCCATGTAGGATTCATTTAAACCATTAAATTTTCATGTTAGTGCTAATGTATTAATTTAGTAAGAAATTGTTATATTTGTGTGATCCTGATAGCAAAGCTGGCATGAATGTGGCCTTCTGACTTCCATCTGAAGAAAAAGGGGAAGCCTAAGGACCACATGAATTTTCAGTGATAAGTGTCAAATTTCAGTGTTTAATTACAATGTCAAATTATGCAGAAAGGGACTGGGATTTTGTAAAACATCTTGTTTATTTGGAGGCCAGAGCTCTATCTCCTCCTAACTGTGAGACAGCAGCAGTGTACAGGATAAAATGTAAAAGGTACCTCACTGGGATCAAAAGAACCCCAGAAATGATGAACCTAAAGGTCTGGTAGTCAGCAAATTATTGGGGAGGGGATGTTTTGGGAGGCAGGTAAGAAAACAGTTAAACAGTGAACTCAGAACTCACTGTAGGCTGCCGCTGGAAGGTGCATCCAGCTTCCCTCCATCCTCTGCCCTTGTTTGCCACACTTTGTGCTCTTGCCAACACAGTCTGCAACACTTAATGTTTCAAAGGATTGTATTCTAAAATTGTGAATGTTTTATTTTTCAACTGGAAATGTTTCTTAGAGAAGAGGCCTGGGAAAAGAGATGCAGTATCTGGGCCCCAAGTAGAGAAGTAGTTATTTAGAGGGGGTTTGCTGGTACACCTGACCCTGGTGACAGGAATGTAATGGGGTGCACAGACTCTAGAACAAGGGAGGGTTGGGACAGGATAGAACCTTCATTTGGGTCAGTGAAGGAAAAGAAGCAGAGAGGGAAGGTGGCCCCTGACAGGGAGGTGTCCCAGCTCTGGCTGAATCTGCAGTCCTTGAGCCACAGTCATGGAAACAGGAGGAGAGGAAACTGCTGGAGTCTCACTCTGCCTGATCAAGGTTCTTACACTGGGTCTGTGGGAGAAACCAGCCTCCTGAAAAAGCGAAGGAGAAGCTGAAAAGCTGGTTCCAGCATGGCCTGGCTGTGTGGATGGAGAGGTGGGGATGGCTGTGGTGTTCTGACTGCTGCTCTGTGAACTTCACCTGGTGCCTCGAGATACCAGGGTGGATGTCAAGACAGGCAGGGATTTTGTCCTGAATAAAGGGAATGGCCCAGAGGGGAGAGGTAGATTTGGAAAGACATGAGAGCAACTGTAGCACTGAATGCAGGTGGTAGTGAAAGCTGACCTGCATTGTTTATTGTCAGAGGGGTTTGTCAGGGTGGGATATAACTACATCTTTGAATAAGAAAGGACCCTCATATACATATAATATTAGGGAATGAAAACTGTCACCTAAAAAAATAATACTGATGCAAAATCTAATGTATGCAAATACAAGCAGTTGGGAAGATACAAATTTTGGGAGTGTTCTGGAGAGTATGGCTACACACATGCATTTGTCTTGTGACTGGGCTTTTGGCCTCCACAGGTCTTTGAAGGTCTTTCTTCTGCCCCATGTGGTGTTCTTATTATTGTAGACGTGTTTAAAATTTAGCCAGAAAATGGCACCACTTTTTAATAACTTTGAAGATTAGGGTATCTTGCTGTCCTCAATTATTTAAAGGTTTGATTCATGAAACTCTGATCAGCCAAATACTGGATTAAAAAAATAAATTACAGTTTAAGATTCCTGTTATAAAACCTGGAGAGCTATGTCTGTTGGTATCTCACTGGAAAGATTTAAGAGAAATTTCATTGTTGTATTTAACCAATAGTTTTTAACTAGCCCTCTGCCTCATGACTGCTGCCAGCTGTCCACAGGAAGGAGGAAAAAAAGTTTTTCTATCTTGATGTGAGAAAGGAGATTTTAAGGCAGTGCTTTTCTTGCTGTTCAGAGACTTTTCAGACTGTTATATTAACCATAACTAGAAATGAAACACTGGTTGGTTGTGCCCCTGCCTGCTTTGCTCCTGTGAACTGTCAGCCAGATGCAGTGAGGTAGAATTGCTCCTGCAGCCCTGGCTCTGGGCCCTGCTGCCTTGGGGAGATGTGTATCTCACAGCTCTCTGACAATAGATATGTATAAGAATCAGACTTTGAAAGGTGGCCTTTGTTATCCAAGCTAAAAGGATTAGTTGTGATTCAGTTTTTAGAAAATCCTCTCTGTGAAGTCCAGGACAAGTGGAGAGTCCCTATAGGAACTGCTGCACACACATAACCAGGCCAAGGTTCTTGGTGAGCTCCCTCAGACTGAGCTGCTCACTGAGGTCATGCAGAAGTTTGGGCAGGATTTCTGTCCTGTCCAGCCTTGTTCCCCCAGCAGTGGGATCGGAGAGAGAAATGGAAATGTAAAAGCTGGAAAACTCATGGGTTGAGAGAAGGCCAATTTAATAGGGAAAGCAAAAACTGCACATACAAGCAAGGGAAACCATTCAGCCTTCCCACAGGCTGGCACGTGTTCTGCACCTCCAGGGTAGCAGCACCCCTACACAGGTAACAGTGACTTGGCAAGACAAATGCCATCACTCCAAATGTCCCCCCTTCCTTCCTCTTCCCTCCACTTTTTACTATTCATGGTGTCATGAGGTCTGGAATATCCCTTTGGTCAGTTTGGGTCACCTGTGTCCCCTCCAACCTCCCAGACACCCTCAGCCCCTCCGTGGGGCCTGTGAAGGAAATTAACTCTATTCCAGTTGAAACCAGCACATCTCTTATTTTGTTTTCTGATACCCAGAAGGATTTCAGCAGGCATCAATACCAGTATGTTGTCAAAAGCTGGGTGCTGTGAGAGCTCGACGCTCATCTCAAACAAGAAAATATAACAGGAAAAACGATTTTTATCTTTGTCATGTGAGAGAATGATTTGAACTGGATTAGAGGATGTGAGAAAGGAAATTGAAATGCTTTTCAAGGTCACATTGGAGCTCGGAAGCTCTGTAGGCTCTCTCACCATGTCATTGATGTAGACAGCCCTTGGTGATCCAGGGTTTCTGCAAAGCTCGTGCATCAGCTTGTACATCATCCCTGTACATGTTCTGTACAGAGAATATTCTGCAATGAGCAGTGCAGACCTTCCCCTGCTCAGAGTGACAGTCCATGGACAGCACATGCCATAGCTGAGGCAGGCAAAGAACTGGAACTCAGGACATACACTTGACTGAAAATCACCTGCTGGTGTAAGGCAGGGCTGTGAGAGGAAACAACAGGAAATGAGCTGCTCTGGGTGGTACTGGAGTATCCTTGAGTTTCTAATTGTGCTAGTTGAATTTTCTTGAAGTTTTCTCTCTGTGAATAACTAATTGGCATTTTAGATGTTTAGTTCTTTTCTGTGCTTATACTTTGTATCTAACACTTACCACCAAAAACTAGTGGACACCTGCATCCAGAGAAAGGGACAATGTCACAGGCTTAGTCTGATGGCTGATTAGAAATAACCTGGCCACAGGATTTCATGAAATCTACTGAGGCTGAAAGTGGATACTCATGTATTTTGTTTACTCAATGTGTTTTCAAATCCATTGCTTCTTGTTAGAGATTTCACTGAAAACACCTAACAGAAACCTAAATTAAATGATGTTTTCTGTATGTTCCTATAGATGATTTTACAACTAAGTGGAACTTGCTTAAATTAGACATTTAATGATATTTACGAGTGATTTCCCCCTTTATGACTGAAATGAAGTTTTTTCATTCTTTGTGAATTGTGTGCACTTAAACAGGAATATGAGAGTTACATCTTTGTGCTAAGTATATGTGATTTGTTTGGGTTTTTTTTTCCATTGGTAGGGAGTCTTAGCCCACACTGGATTTCCCAGTACTTCCTTTTGTGGATATAAGGCCTCTGTGTTTATTTGTTAATTTTTTTGGAGTACGTGGTGTGTTCCTGTGAGCCATGGTTATTAATTGACAGATGAGTTACACTATGATGGCACTTAAAATGCACAACGTGTATTTCTGAAAGCAGTCGTTGCTATAGCAACTTTCTAGTAGGTCACTGGCAGTGTTGTGTGAGTGTGTGTGTATGATTTGGCTGTTAATGCAGACTAATACTGGTAGAAAAATGAGAAATGGGAGAGTCAGAAAGAAGGTAGCCCTTCCCCCCTCCCTGTCCTCTCCCCTCAAAACAGCGTAAGAGAATTTTGTGGAGAAAATGCTTACTTGGGATATTGCATGTATTGGCAAGAAACTGGCTATCATCTGCTATAATTAGTTGCTTTCTTTTTATTTATGCAAAGATTATTAAAAAGCCTCCAAATGGCCTTAATCTGACTCTGCCTTTTTCTTTGGTATCTTTAGAGTTTGGCTAGGAAAGGAATCCATACTCTGTTGATCCAAAAGTAATGTGTTGTATTTATTGAGCAATAACACCTATTTTTGCAGTACATCTCTAGTATGCACTGGAATTTTGAGAAACTGGGGAGGGGTTCCCTTTTTGTAAGATCTTTCAGCAAGGTACAATGCATTTCTGTAGCAATTTAGGCCAATGCAGATCTCCTGGTCCTGTTCTCTCCTGATTGTTCCCGTCTCTTCCCTAGCCCTGGTCCTGTGCTCATGCAAACAAGGGATGAGCCAGTTCAGGGAGCTGATCCAAAGACAAACAACTGGAAAACAGTTTTTAAAATTGCTAGATGATTTCCTGGATTGTACAGTGGGCAGAAAGCCAAGTGCCAGTACAGCCATAGGAGGGAGGAGCCATGGTGCCTGATGTTCAGGGCAGTGGACAGGGATGGTAGTGACTGGCATTCCCAGACATTCATTCAGATGTTATTTCCCAGTGACTCTGCTTTTGGTTTTGCCCAAAAATTTAGCCAGAAGTGCAGTGCAGAGGACTCTATCCCAAATTCTTTGCATTTGTATTTTTCTCTGAAATAGTTCTCTAATAGTGTCTCCTGAGTTTTTCTTTTTTTTTTTTTTTTTTTACTTTTTTACTGCTCTGATTAGAGAGCATTCATATATCTCTTTTAAAGTGACCTATAGCTAGGCCATCATTTTGAGTCTTGAATTAACACTGCCTTAAGATAATGGAAAATGAATGACTCACGGGATAAAGGAAAATAATGTAACGTGTAGGAAGTGTACTATGACCCTGTAATCTAATAGATTTTTCTCAAATTATAGTGTGGAGTGTTTAATGTGGACTTTGTTATGTGTAGCCTCTTTTGTTCGACAAAAGCCACAAAGAAGCTGTGCTGCATTTTCAATTGAATCAATATGATAGAATTGCTTTGCTGCCTGGATGGGAGCAGGGAGGGATTGTGGCAGGGAGGGCAGGAGGACTGGAACTGCTTGCTCCCTTCTCTTCTTTTCCAGTGTCCCCTGTGTCTCCATTCACTGGTTTACTGGGAGTATCCAAGCTGCTGTAAAAAAAAAAGGAGTAGGAACATGTGGTCAGGAGCAGGAGGAAAAAGCAGGGACTTCATTTTGAACAACAGCAACCAACCAGATTAGTTCAACCATTGTATGAAACCTCATCCCAAAACCCTATTGAAAAAGAAATATCTGTTCCATGTTGGTTTGTTGTTGTTTTTTTTTTATTATTATTTTCTGATATGTATTATTATTTTCTGATATATCATGTGTTCTGAACATATGTTCTCTGTGTTTTGGTAACTTGATTTGTGGAAGTGCTAAGTATTGGTATAACCCCTGGAAAAAAACTGCCTTGATACTTCTAAAGTATTCAAATGATTGCTGAATGCTTTATTAAATATACTTGTGTATACTGCGTGCTCTGGAAAAGCTTGCTCTAACTTTGCCTCAAGGGTAAAGACAATGCTTATAGATTAATGTTTACATTTATTTGAATAATTTGTAGGGAAATGGAGGTAGGACCAGGTACAAGAAAAATGAGAACTTGTGTCTTCATTGTATTTTCTATAAGGATTGTTCCTTGAGGAAATATTCCTTTCGTTAACTCCTGGGGTTACAATTTTTAGCTAGAATTTGCTCTTGAGAATCTCATGGGAGTTGAGAATCTGTTTAAGGAAATGCTTCAAAATATTCTTACTCTCACTCTTACAGCCTGACAGTTTCAAGTATCAGTTACTGGATGTATTTTCATTTTATGTAACTAAGATATGGAAAATCCTCTGCCTGTCTTTCTGAAGTGCAGAAGAAAGTATTTGCAAGTTCTTCAGCATTTAAAGCTGTGTGGTCTGTTCTCTGCAAAAACAAAAGCCAAGGGTCTTACTGGGGGAATTATCCTCTTGTGTGGATCAGCTGCTGGAATTTCCCCCCTCATGGAGAGCCTCAGCTTCTCTTTTCCAGAGCTTCTGTTAAGTTTCACTCAGTCTTACCAGCAGTGCTGAGAGAACTGTGCTTTTTCTATTTCCAGTGTCTTGGATTAGATGGTAGAAAACAATTCTCTTCTAGACACGAGGTTTTCTTTTCTCAACTGTTAATTTTTCTTTTTTTCTTAGTCTGTTGCTCCCAGGGAAGAGGTTTGTAAGGGTGTGTGTGTAAGCAGAAGGTTGGTACTGTTGGGGACCATCACTGTAGTTTAGCAGAGAATTCTGTCAGTAGCAGTTCTTAAGTTCCAGAGAAGACTCTGCTCTGAACACTGACCTTAACTTCACCACTTTATCCTGAATGGAGCTTTGACTTTGCACAGACACAAACCAGGCAGATGCCTCTAAACCCCCCAGCACATTTCTAAACAAGTTTTGGTTGTATCAGGATAGCCTCAGGATCCCACGTTTTTCCCGTTCTTGGGTCCCTCAGAGATGTTGGTTTGTGGCCTTGATTTCACGTGTTAGCCTGCTGCCTGTGATAGCTCACTGCAGCTACTCTGCATTTCTTCTGGTGATTAATCCTTGGATTCTTTCTTCAATTCACAGACAAGGTTAGCTATTTTGGGGGATCGGGTGGGGAAGAGGTTTGGTACCTTATTTATTTTCTACGGGAGGGTAACGGGTTTAGGTTGCTGGCAAAGCCCACGTTCCAGTTTTCCAATAACACAGGGTTTCCTCCTTGTTTGGGTATCTTTAGAATAATAAAGCACTCTGGCACTCTTACTGGAATTTTTGATAGCTTCATTACCAACATCATGGAGCAGCCTTCTTCTGATGGCAGCCTTTCCAAGGGAAGCAAAATCTTCTGTCTCTTTTTACGTGGTCCATTTTAGCTAAGTTTTAGCTAAGTGATTTCATTAAGCTGAAAACTGCTGCATTAGTCCAATCACTTGTTTTTGTAAATATTTCCCAGATCAAAAAATTCTTCCTTGTCTAGGGGGAAGGACTGCTGTCAGTGTTACTGGGAGAAAGTATTTTTGACTAGGCTATAAAGTTGGGAGCACAAAAATGAATGATGCTCGCTCAAACACTGTCACACTAATTCCAGTTTTTGTCATCTGCTTGTCAAATAACTCTTCAGCAGTAAAAAGAGATATTCCTGTATTTCTATGAGCAATGCAATATACAGTTATAGAAGAAATCACCAGTGTTTGCAATTTAGAGTATCCAAGTAAATTAGTGATAACTTTGAAGTTTGAGTTGTCACCATGCCTTCAAAGTAAAGTATTTGTATTGAGTCAGGAGGGAGAACACTCAAAGGGCAGTGAGGATGGTGCCAATCAGCTGTTGTGTGGTCAGTGCAGTTAGAAAAGCACGTTTTGGTGATGCTGCTCTGTGCTGCACTGCAGTAAATCCACAGCTCACCTGTGTCCTTGTGCTCCTCACCTCTCTTACAGCATCACCTCAGCACCTTCCCTGGGCAGTGTGTCTGATAGCAGGACAAAAGTGTGTCTGATCAACAGGACAAACAAAGCTCTGCAGATCCTGGTCCCCTCCTCCACCTGTGCCAGAACACTGGGCTCAGCCAGTGCCTCCTTTCAGAAATCCCCTTTTGAGGTACCTGTCCTTCTGTCAGGCCTGTTGGTGTTTGGCAGCACAGCCAGAAATTGATGGAGGGCAAACAGCCTGCTTGGATGTGAAGTCCTTAAGAAAGGAAACTGAATTAGCTTCTCAGCCAGGTCATGCACTGGTTTCTGTGTTCTTGCCTCTCCTCCTTGTATTTCTGAAAATGCTTTTTTGGTTTGTCAGTTTGTCCAGTTTGGAACTGGCCTCTCAAGTGGTTCCACACAGTGTGATCATCATCTTCCACCTGTACACTCATCATTCCTGTATCTGGAACAATGAAAAAGCAATGGAAAAAATATTGAGGAGCTTTTAAAACTTTTTTTTTTCCCTGAGAAAGTTTCCTTTTTAATGGGTTGTTCTACAAAGGACATTTTTAAATAACAAAGAGGAAGCAGTTTTGCCCTCCTAGCTAGTCTTCCTAGGGTTTTTGACCAACCAAAATTATTTTCTGAATGATAAAAGCTTTTTTTTTCAGGATTATTTACTGAGCTAAAATAAATCTTTTTCCCCAGGTGCTAATTTGTCTTTTCCCTGCTGATATTTGCTTTTTGGCCTATTGCAGAACTGTTGCCAGTTGTACATAGTACTTTATAATAACGTAGTTCCTATTTCTGATTATTTCATTGACTTCTTGTGATTTCTGTGTTAGGGAGGTGATTAGGAGATGATGGTGGGTAGCCATCCCTATTTTAGCTTATATTTTATTTCTTGAGTCTTTGGATTCTTTTTTCCCCTCAGGTTTCCATCTCAATCAGGAAGGGCTTGTAGGTACAGGTAATGTATTTTTTAGGTTGTGGAAAAGTAGGTAAGCTCCTCGATCACACTGCTTTAGACTGAAATAAAACCACAATCCTCCAGCTCAGTACAGGTAGAAAGCAATTCCAGAGAGATAAGTTATAGGGATGGAGGAAACTAATGTGGGATAAAGGCACTTTCCCTTATGAGTCAATTATTTAAAATGAATGCGAATCTTTATTTTCCAGCTGTGCACCTTCCTAAGTGTTTTGAATCAGGAGTGAGAATTTATGAGTGGAATGGCTTTGTTCTGGAAAGTGTTCTTCTGGCAAATCATCATTTCCTTGTTTGCTGCTTGTCCTGTTGCTGTTCACCTGTGTAGTGTTGGGAAAGCCATTGGGCTTTGGGGAATTGTGTTAGCCTGTGGATAAAGGTTTGAATTTTGGTTTCAGTATGAGGCCACTTGAGAAACATGCTTGCAAGGCTTTTTATTTATAGCTCCAGCATGGCTGTGTGTGTCCACTGGGAAAATGTGCTTTTCCTCATGACTTTGTCATGGTGGTCAGGTTGTTTTAAGATGGATGAGAAGATGTTTTTTAATGTATGCTTTTGCAGTGAAGGTTTTGACTTTACTGCTGCTACAGATCAAAAGCTGTGCCATGGGTACTAATGGAGGGCGTACCATTGGTGAGGTTTGTTCAACAATGTTGTTAGGTTTTTGTGTGAGGGAGTCTTGGGAAGGTTCTCTTGGCTCAGGGCAGTGCTGAGCACTCACAGCACATGCCCAGGCTCTTGGGGCACTGCCTCCACTTCATGGCTTGCTTGAGTTTCACGTTGTTGGCTTCGTGACAGGAGGTGTTGGCCTGGTGGACAGGAAACCAGTCTCAGTGTAGGCTTTGGGAAAGCTTTGATAGAGGTGTTTGTTTGGTGTCACGCTTTGGGTGGCTTTGAAAGTGGATGAGTTTTAAGAGGAAAAATACATGTCATCTGTTTCAGAAGAAGAGTAAGCTTGATTGTATGTTTATAATCTTTGTTGAAGTAAGCCCATGAGGATTTCAGCCTGTTTATGGGTCTCGTCCACTGCCTTTATACTGGGGCAATGTCAGGTTAGGATGGATTGGGGCTACTTAGCAGCGTGTGGACTCTGGAGTTAATGTTCTTTTAAGTTCTTAAGGCAAAATGTGATCAATGGGAAACTGGTGATCTGACCTAGTGAGTCTGTGGTAGCATTGATGGTTTGATGGAGGGATGATGTAAATTGTGTCATTTATAGATGCAGTGTAGTTTGTCTTGTAACCAGCCCACTGAATGGTGAAGAAGGGAATACTCTAATCTGTTCTGATGGGTTTCTTTTCCATCTGGTCTCCTTGAATTAAGGACCTGCACAGCCTCTCAGCCCATAAAAAAATTCCTGGTAGAGGAGAATACTGTTGATTCATTTACTGGGAGGAGAATTTGAAGCAAATTTTAATGAAGAAGAACCAAGTTAGAGTTGTCTGATTGTTTTGCTATTGACAGGGTTTGAGATTACTCACAGCTTTTTCTTTGGTGTCTGGGACATGGTGGGATTTAGGGCTTGGGTGGTTTTTTCCCTGAAAGGCTGCAGGTTGTGGATTGGTTCAGAAGGGGGATTGTTGTGCTACAGGATGTAGGTGGAGGGTGTCTGGTTTGATATCAGGTTGAATTTTGTCAAGAAGTTGTTGAGATTGGAAAGTCGAGGTTGATTCTGTAATTTTTATATCTATATATAATGATCTTTTTTGATAACCTAATCTTTTGTGGTCTACCTCTGCTCATTTTTTTTGGCTCTTGTTCAGTTTTCACAAATTCTTGTCTAGGAGGAGTTTTTCAGGTGTTTATAATTTAGGTTCTCTGGGTAGCGGATATGGGAAGGATATGAAAATTACTCCCTCTCTGTATTCTGTCAGTAGTTCCACAGAATGTCAAGAATTAAAAGTCAAAAAATCTGTGCTACCATGACCTCTTTTGAGAAGTCTCTTTTGTGCTAAAGCAAATAGGATTTTTTAAAAAATCATTTACAGAGTTACTTGGGCTAAAAATAATTAATAATGGAAGCAAAATGGCTTTCTTATATTTCCTGTTGAGATTTATTCCTGCTTAAATGAAAAGCATCAGTGGAACCCCTGTCCACTTAATACTAGTAAAAGTGGTTACTAAAAGCAAGGGTATTTAGACTGCCTCACTGCAGAGATAGCATTATGCTTCTTATAAAATTCTTATTGGATATTTACTAATCCCTTTTTTAAATTCAACATCACTTCTGAGCAGCTTGAAACATGAAGTACTTAAGAATTTTAAAATATCCACTTACCCTCATGTACACAAAAAGATGATATTTGAGTGAATAAGGAGCTGCAGTGGAACAGATGCCAACTTGCTGCATCAGGTTGAGGGTTTAGCTGAGCCTCCAGCCTGTTGTTACACAGGCAGTAGCACAGGAATCCGTGGGGTTTTGTCACTGGAGTGTTGCTGAATTCCCTGGACTCAGAAAAACTGGTACACCAGGATCTTCCAGTTCTGAACTGATAGCATTGAAAGACTCTTAGCCTAAAACTTTGTAAGGCTTATCTCTGGAGTAGATGTGAATATTGAGGAGAGGCTTTCTGTGTCTCAGTCACACTGAGATAATGCCCAGAAATCTTTGTTGTTTGAGGGTCTTGGATTGGGACATCTTTGCAAGGCTGTGGATCTTGACAGGTGTGGCAAGGAAGGAATTGATGGAGCTGCTCGTCCAAATCTCAGTCTGAGATGCTGGCTTCCTGAAGGACCAGTTTTCAGTGGTGGGAATGCTTTAACAAAGTCCTCACCACCACCTCCTTCCTTTGAAGAACCATCATGCTTTTGTGTTCTTTTGAGGAGAGCATTAAAGGTGTCTATCAGCAAATTGGTGGAATGTTACACGTTAGAGTGGCCCTACATTTTCTTCTACTTGATACATACAAGTAGTATTAACTGGCTGTATTAACCATTAGATATCCTTTCTCTTAGCAGCTTAGTTACTATTTTAGTGACTTTATTTTCATCTAGTCTTTGTGCACTTCCCCCATAAGTTCGGATGAGTACTAGAATCAGTCATTTCCCAGAATTTTTAATTTATATGTGACTTCAAAATGCTTGTTTTATTTTATAATCTGGAAAAAATGTTCTGCAGTTCCTTTTGGCCTTTCTACTCAGAGTCCCCCATATGAGGAGAAAAGGAGAGACAAAGAGAACAAAAACATGAACCATTCTGAGAGTTTTTTCCTTTATTCCAGCATTCTGCATGTCAGGCTTTGCTTCCTTTTTGTGAAAATTGGTTTTATTGTTGGCAATTTTCCAGATGCAATGAATAATAGAACACCAGATGTCCACTGCTGAGAAAAATTACAGATGAGTAAACACTTCTCTGAGGTAGCATAAAAATCTATTAACGGTGCTTCTGGTGTGCCTGCAGACAGTGTGAGCTCCTGGCCTGCTGTGCTTTGTGCTGCACAGAGATGAATATCTAAAGCCTCTGTAGCCCTCTACATGTCTGACTCTACCAGGGATTCCTGCCTTCCTCTAGGTGTGGATTATTTTCTAGGAATGAGCACTTACTGCAGTGCTTGAGTGTGAATTTAATCACTGGATTTAATTCTAGTTATTGTCACACATGGGTTTGATTGAAGGTAAAAGTCCCAGAAACATTAGAAGAGACAGGGGTAAGAAAGGGTGTGGAGAGTTGGCCTAGTCCCCAGCCTTTCCCTCCAGCAGGCACAGTTCTGGTTTTGCCATGTTTTCAGACCCAAAGCAGGCTGTGTCCCAAAAGCCTTGTCTGGTTTTTCCCAGCTCCTCAGAATAAGCTTTCACCACCGGCTTTGCCTGCTGCACCTGACAAACGTGACCCATCTACTTGGGAAAAGCTAAAATATTCAGTGGATGGTAATTCACATTTGATTGAACAAACTATTGGAAAGCATTACTAGTCCTTACCTGGTTTGTATGTGTCTTGCCTGAGTTTTCCTTGCTGCAGCAAAACCCATTGCTTGTGTGTTCCCACTGAGAAAGACTCTCCATTCCCCTCTCCATTGCCTTTGCAGCAGTTTTTACACATGGGAGAAGAAGTCATCCTCTTTCAGTCTGGTCTGTGTCCAGCTGTACTCTCCTGTTGCTTTCCTGTGCACAGGTGTTAGAACCTCCTGGAACACTGGCTTGGCCCAATAAAATAAATTGTGCAAAACTTTGAGAAGCTTTACGTCGTTTTAGTGAGCTGAGTAATCATCAGCTGGTCAGGATGTCTTTTTGGGGGAAACATTTAATTACCTTGCTAACTTTAATTATCTTGATAACTCATACTGTCTCTTTCATTATGCAGTCTTTTGCAAGTTCTTATTGATTGCTCAGTCTTCTGTTTGGAGGATGACCTGACTACACAGTTTCTACAATAAGCAAAATCTCTCTCAGCTTAATACTTGTTCCATGGGCTTTTTTTATGATTCTCAATGCTCTTGCATCATCTGGAAAAGACAATTGAGTTTATCTTCTCAAGACTCCTACGTTTTGGAAATACAAGTACAGGGAAACAGAAGGCTTCAAGGGTCCATCTATTTATTCTCACAGCTCAAGGACAGCAAAAATAACTTTGTAGAGCCCTTTTTAGTATATTTTAGTGTATTTTATGTTCAGAGCAGGTAGGCACGAGGCTGGTAGGTAGCTGATGTTATCGTAATGGACAGATGGGAAGGAGCAAGTTGTTAATTTAGGCCTTAATCATCCAGATATTGGACTAACATTAGAATTCAGTGCCTTAACTCTTAGTCTTGTGCAATCAACCCATAATTATTTGCCCTATGAGTGACGGAGTGCCTGTAGCCCCCGGTGATCTCAGTCACAGTTATGAATGCTCAGTGCTGCAGAAAATCAGGTCAAGTGTCTCATGGAGTGCCCACAGAGGAAGGAGCAGTTATGTCTGAAGAGTCTGTAAGAGTAACAAAGGGGAAAGCAAGCTTGTTTTCATATGCTCAGTCCATCAAATTTACGCTTATTTAATAAAAATTATAATTGCAAATTGAAATTATAACATTTCTCTTCTTGAGCAAGCCAGATCTACAGGCAATTGTTCTCATGAAGCATTGATTAGTATTTTTAGTATTAGCCATCCTAGGCATTAGAAGAAAGCAGTATATGATAATATATTTAAAAGCTATTGGACTAAACACTGGAGATCAAACAATTGTCTGAGTGATATGTGACACTTTAATTAATTATGCTATTATAGCCATGGTTAAAAGATTGTATCAGCTTTCCTGTGTGATCTTGGTGTCAGTGCCTTAGCACAGACCTGCACAGTACAGGAATTACCTGCTACCTTCTGGAAATGGTAGCAGAAGATACAGAAAAACTGATTGGTTTTGGCAGTTCACACATTTTTAGAGACAGAAAACTAAGTAAAGCAATGTGGTAGCATGACTCAGATGTTTTTGTCATGTAAAGATTTTTATTCCCAGCTCGGAAGAAGTGATTTGTGTTGCCTTTCAGCGCGAGGTCTTGAGTTTGGAGTGTCGAAGAGCACAGAATAATATTGCATGCTATGATATGACACTTCAGATGATTTTTCTGGCTGACTGGGCAGGACCTGTCTAGACTCAAAGCATTTGGTGAGAGGAAGCAGCAACAGCTGTTTTGCCTGTAGAGTCACTTCTGCATGTTGGTGCAACTGGGGAGACAACTGCAATTGAAGGCAATTTAAATGGGAAGCTAGGGGTTTCCACTAGATAGTTCTTGATCCCACAGGTATGGGTAAAATGTCTGGTGACACTTGTACAGAATGGAAGAAAAGAAACTTCAGTCAATGATAATAAACATCTGCTAAATACTCCAGTTTTGTGAACAAGTCTTGCTGTGTGATTCTTGGCCATACATTTTATTGAACTTCATGTGATTCGTGTGTGTCTAGTGCTCCAGTCTGCCCAGGTCCCTCTGAACAGCAGCACAAACATCTGGTGTGTCAAACAGCTCTCCCAGGGTTTTGGGTCTGACACTGATGTGCCTTTGCAGGCTGGGAGCTGCAGGTTGTACTGGAATGGCTAGCAGGAACAGCAGGGGCACACTGGAGAGGGATGTGGGGTACTGCTAATAATATATCCAGGGTGATTTTGATGGGTGTAGGAAGTGAAGCATTGCCATGCTCTGCTAGCCTAGTTGATGCTGATACTTCCTCCTTCTGTCATGGTTTGACTGGATTAGGAATGCTGCAGGCCACATGGAGGACTTGCTATGCACCATAAGTAGTGAGGAACTCACTAGTGCTCAGTGATAATTTTTCTAACACCTGGGCTCTCAATTTTGGTTTAAGTACTTATTAAAATGTGATAGAATGAAAGATATATTGTGCACAGAACTTCAATGAAATAATTTTAAAGATGAACTGAATGAGCATTATGCCTTGTTTGGCCTTAAGTGTTGCTATGTGCTTTCAGAGCTGGGAGTGGTGATCTAATTTGGCTTTCAATCAAGTGTCTGTAGGGTCAACATGAATTGATATGTTTCAAATTCCAGACTTGTAGCAGAAGTAAAGCTTATGCTTATAGAAATATTTTATCCAGAGCAAACAAAAAATCCTGAGTGATGCAGAACACATCACTGCATTTGGTAAATTCGTTACAAGGTTAGTTCCTGATGATTATATTTCTATTTCTGCAGGGTTTAGAATTCAAATTTGCAATTTCTAGATACTATTTTCACTTTGCAGATGGGTAGCTGGGCAGGAAGGGTTTCCATGGTGTGCCCAAGACATTGGATAAAGCAGTGAAGGCGAGAATTGATCTGCCTGCATCTGGTCCTCTTTTCTCTCTCACTTGGTTGATGGAAGCTCTGCCTGGGTATTCAGTGCAGATTGTTGTTTTTGCTGATGCTGATGCCTTTTCCTAGCAGCCAGATACAGGTTTTGGGCAAGAATATTGAGGGTACAAATCTTGTCTCTAAACTATGAAAAACTAGTGTTTCCCATGTCTTGTTTTCTGGTGCTGTGCATGACACACCATCATGTACTCCAACAGGGAGCACCAAGGGAGAGAGCAGAGTCATTAGAAATGGGAAATGAAGGAAGGGGGTAAAGGCGTTACCAGTTAATTGTAGAATAGATTGCTTCATTTGTGTGAGCCTTTGTTAGGATATATTTTGCACTTGGAAGGGATAAGGTGACTTGGTCAACAAGGAAATGATTTTGTATTAGAAGTCAGCCTAATGCCTGTTATCTTTTCTTTTGGGTATCTTTTAGGCAATGGAATTAATAATGTAGTAAGTGCTGGATTTAGTAGTTGATTTTCTTTATTATTTAAGTTTTGGGTTCAACTTTATAAGATGTAGGCACCCAGTCCATAATAGAGTTAATTGAACTTGATTTGGTTTTGTTGCTGTCAGAAAGTTGCTTGGAAGGACTCTGTCAGGATGTTGTCAATCTTTTAATTTGTTTGGGTTTTGGCTAAAATGGGTGGATTACTTCAGCACCGGAGAGGCAAACAACCTAAGGACTGCAAAAAATGTGGGTAGCTTTGTGTGTTAGTAAAAACTGCAGAAAATATTGATGGAATGCATGTATTGGATTCATTGTTGTAAAATCCTAGAGTCTTTTTAAAACTGAGCTCATTATGAGATTGTTATTGAATAAACACTATAATAAACCAAACTAGAAAATATGTTTTTCACAAAGGCAATTTTATATCATGGTCATTTTGTCTGCCCTGATTATTGTGCATGCTTGGAAAACAGGCAAAAAAAGGGAAACATTTACTTGTTTCCATTGTATGTTTGAACTAAGTGGTGTCTTCCACTGCCTGCTTTATATTCCTCTATAGGTAATTTTAACTAGACCAGCATAAATTTATGTCATCTTAAAATATAGAGGTGCAGGTTCAAAAAGCTGCAAAGATACAGAGGTCACTATAATTGGGACTGAATGAAAACATCAGACTATTTTTCTAAACTAAAATAGAAGCAGTTGACTGCATGTTAAAGGACTGTATTGTGTTTATTATAGTTTAAATAACCCCAAATGCCAAAGTATGAAGTGTTCCTGCCCCTGTTCTGTTCTCCAGGACAGGTGACAACATGGTTATGTGTCTCAAGCTTTCAGGACTTTTTTATCAATGACTTTATTCTCAGGCAGAAGGAGAGAAAGAGGGAGGGAGAGTTTGATTTTCCTGGTTATGAGAACATCATCTTTCAGAAAAAGGTATTTCTTTTAATAAAACCAGAAAAACACAAAGGTTCATATTTGTGTAATCCCTAAGGATCAATTAATTTTCCACAGTTGTCAAACAGTTCTTGTATTTTGTCACACACTGGCTGTATTAATACAAGAGTGTAGAGGGGTAATTTTGTTGTCTTCTGATGGTCCAGTCTGAACTATACCACAGAGGGGTGGTTTCTCCCAGCCCTGGTTTGCAGTTTGCAGTTTAGCATAAGGACAAGGAGAGAAACAGCACAGGCCCTTGCAGTTCCCTGGTGTCAGGTTTTCTGCCCTTAGCACTGTGGGTCCAGCTGCCTTGGTCCTCTTTTCTGCCTCTGGCTCTTTATACCCTTCACTCCATCCTTGAAGTCAGGACTTGGCTTTTCAAATAAGCCATCTCTGAGCAAGTATCCTTTTCATTGTGTGTGAGAGCACTTTGCTAGAGCAGCTGAATGCTACTGACTACTACATCTGAGCATGCACAGCCAGCAGTTGGGAAGGGTGATTAGGTTAAAAAGGAAAATTAAAAAAAGAAATCCCACATAACAGTTGTGCAGGATGCCTTAAAAAAAAAAGTGTGTGTGTGTATTACTTGTGTGAGTACAAAAAAATACTTTTTTCTTCAGTCTTATTCCAGTTGTAGTGAACTTCTCCATTTTAGAGATGTGAATATTGCCTTTATTTTTTCATATAGGAGGTCAACTCAGAACTTAATTGGATCTAATGCTGTGTTTGTTTATGATAAACTCTTACCAGTGTCTGAAGTGGTTGCTTTATGTTGTCAACTGGACATATCATTGCTCTGTTAGGAGCAATCACATCCCTTGTAACACAATAATGAGCAGTGTCTCTAATGAAGAAATGCTTATGGAAATAGCACAAATACCATATATGACATTTTTGTTCAAGGAGAACTCAGACTAACTTCTGTCTCATAGTGAAATTGGAGAGCTTCTACACCAGCCTGGTGTATTAGCCCCTTTAAATCATTAATGCTGGAGTGGTGGTTTTAGCTCCAAACAAACTTTTGGTTTGTTATTGTGTGTTTTCCAACAGAATGGCTTGCTAATTACATGTTATAAAAAAATGTAAATTTCATGATAAGGCACTATAAGTAAAACTGTTGGTAGTACAAAGTAGTAAGTACTGGAAGAACTAGATGTATGCAACTGTGAATCTAATTTGAACTGTAATATGAAGAGGCAAAAATGTCTGTTCATTCTGTACAGTTTGGTAAATAAACACTGATGTCTGTGTAGTAGGATGGAAATTATACTTTATATGCTGTACCTTTATGTGTTTTGTTTAGAAGGGTGCACTTTCACTTAGATCCTCTATATGGTGCAGGTTACATTACCTCTTCCTGGCTGGATTTTCTTCCTGCCTTGTGCAAAGCTACTAGAGCACAGGGAAAAAAATGCCCATCAAGAGGAAATTAAGTATTTAAATACAAGAGTTTGAACATATCCCATGTTTTAAAAACACACAGTTGAGTCCTTGGTATTCCTTGCCTGAAGTGCTCCACACAGCTCTTCATATTACCCCAGGACCTGTAAAAGGGGAGGCTGGAACAAATCTACTTATTTTCTCCAGAACTTGCATTTTCTGGAAGACTAGGATGGCAGTTCTGTGTTTTATTACAGTGAAGATTATTGAATCTGTCACATTGTGCCATTATTTAATGGTAAAGTCACATCTGCTGCCATTAGTCAACTCTTTGGTTAGTCTTTTGGGTAGAGAAATGTTATTAGTGGGTGTAGTGACACCACAGATGTAGTCTACTTTATTATTTAAACTTACAACTTCAGTTTCATTAAGTTAAAATACCTTCTGCTGCAGTTAGACCCTTGCACAGCTTCTGACTCTTCAGTCACACAAAGCTGTGAGTCAGAGGGTCTGATTAAATAGGTGTAGTGCCATTTAAACACATGTATATGTGGTGAGCAAGTACGGGAGGTAATGCAGAACATTTATTTTTAAATTTTTATTTAATTTCACAAAGTAATCTAAACAGAAATGTGAAAACTGAATGCAATAATATGATTAAGCTGTTTTGGGGTCATCCATTCTAAATTTCTTGTGGTTTAATAGTGATGCTACTTCAAAAGAGACCTTTTTGTTGACATGTTTTATTCAATGTATTACTATTTTGGAGTCACATCTAAATTTTTTTTTCTCTCTCTTACAGACTGGACTTTGACATTCTTTTCATGAAAGAGGTTTCCAAGTAGTTGTCTTATAATAACTTTGAGAAGAAGTTCTATGTAGCTCTTACATCCCAGAGTGCTGCAAAAATGATTACTTCAGATTTGCCAGTACTACAGTGAGTATACGCTTCTCTCTACATTTGAAATCTTGGCTTTTAAAAAGGTTGAAGTAAACAGAGAGGTGATTGTGAGGATAAAGCACAAGCTTGAAAGAAGTGCATGTTAGTGTGACTGTTCCAGGCCTGCTGTGTTTTCATGTGCTGATAAACTGTAAAGAAACTACAAAACACTTAATCGAAAAAAATATTTCTTCCTATGTATTTAACTTTGCTGTGCAAAGCAAAACAAGGTCTTTGCTACTTTCATGCTTCTGAATGTTGTGAGATTTCAGCAGTCTGTGTTGGTTTTGGTCACAATTGACCATATTGTGTATTCCAGCTGTGAACTTTCTCAGACCATATTGTATATTCCAGTTGTGTACTTTCTTAGAATGAGCTGAATTTCTTGTGCAAAAAGACTTTTCCTGCTGCAATCGAAGACAGCAAGTGGCATGACCATGTTTTGGTCCTGCTGGGAAATAGGAGTGGCTAATGCACATGGGAACATGGCTGTGCTTGGATAAAGTGAGCTACTGGGAAAAACAGAGCATAAGTCTATAATAGGAGGAACTGGAGAGTAAATCAAGTAGAGCTAAGAAGGAATTTTAGAGACTGGAACCTGCTCCTCTCTTCACAGGACAGAGAGAAAACACAAAGTGAAGAGGTTCATGGGGTAAGGTAATGACAGGGAAATAACAACAGACCAAATGGGCTTGGCTTGGAGAAAAATAATTTATTGCTAATTAAAAAGGATTTGGATGATGGTGAGAAATAAAGACAAACCCTACCAGGTGTTCCTTCCTACCCCTGCCCTTACCTCAGTTCACCTTCAACCTTTCATCCCACCCCATCCCCTCATGCCCCCAGTGTGGGTGCCCAGCCCACTCCAGTACAGGCTCCTTGAACAGAGCCCTCCCCTTCTCTCCCAGGGCCCTTTATCTCCTCCCAGGGCCCTTTATCTCCTCCCAGGGCCCTTCATTCCCTCCCAGGGCCCTTTATCCCCTCATAGAGCCCCCTTCTCTCCAGGGCCCGTCATCCCCTCACAGAGCCCCCCTTCCCTCCCAAGGCCCTTCCTCTCCTCCCAGGGCCCTTCATCCCCTCCCAGGGCTCCGCTCACAGAGCCCCCTTCCCTCCCAGGGCCCTTCCTTCCCTCCCAGGGCCCTTCATCCCCTCCCAGGGCCCTTCATCCCCTCATAGAGCCCCTTTCTCTCCAGGGCCCCTCATCCCCTCACAGAGCCCCCCTTCCCTCCCAGGGCCCTTCATCCCCTCACAGGGCCCTTCATCCCCTCCCAGAGCCCCCCTTCCCTCACAGAGCCCCTCTTCTCTCCCAGGGCCCTTCATCCCCTCACAGAGCTCCCTCCTGCTGCCAGTGGCAGCCACCTGTGCCAGGTACATCTAATGTTAATTTATTTTTGCTTGCAATGTTTTCTAGTTTGTTTTTGGTTTGGGGGGGGGGGGGGGGTGGGGTTTGTGTGTGTGTGCGGTTTTTTGTTTGGTTTGTTGTTTTGTTTTGGTTTTTTTACCTCAGGATGTGAAGGAACCACAGTTTATCAGGGTTGAGTGGTGTTCCAAGCTAAGATTTCAAGTCCTGTTATTTAAGAAACTGAATGGTTGGACAGTGGAAAAGAAATTTGTCTGACCTTAATAATAGTATGCTTTGCATTACAGTTTTCTCTTGTATTTTTAAAACCTCTTTAAAAAAATTTAGTTGTGGATGAGTACAGGCTAAAGCTGGGGATGACCTTGATGGGCAGCACTGAGGGGGAATGTCAGCCTGAGGGGGGGTCTTGTTGGCTTAGGGATTAGTTGTGGAAGAACATTTTCTTGGTTCATATTTCCTGGATTTGCCACATTGAAGAAGTGAGGGAATGTTTGTGAAATATGCCAAGAACAAAAAGCTAGGAGAATCTGTGATGGTAGTGGTAGGAAAGGGATATTCACATTCCCACTTCAAGAATCCAGATGGACTTAAAAAGTGAATGGAATATCACAGAGTTTAAGGTTAAAAAGTCCTTGTTAATGGATTTGGTAACTCTACACACCAGCTGAAAAACCTGAGGGATGTTAAATACACCGGCCTATTCTTTAGTCAGAGCCACTGATATTAAGAGCGAAAGGAAACATGAATGTTGTTTTTTCTGGTAAAAAACTTTCTGGTAAAGTTGGGAATAATTTCATGCTACTCTGTGAAGTGTTGGTGAGATGTCATCCTCAACAATGCATATAGTTTTGATTGCTTATGACCAAGAGGAGGTTGTTCATTTTACAAAGAACTCAGCATGATCTGCACATGAAGGTTTTGGGATTCTCCCGAGGGCTCAGAACATTTTCTAGTGTGGATGAAGTATCAAAGAAAGTGATAAATTCTAATTCAGAAGGTCCCAGCCAGGCTTTCATCAGGAAGAGTGCTGGTTAAGGATGAGGAAACCTGGAACGATTTTTGGGCTAGGGGGTATTAGCTTCACACATTTACAGATTTGGGAAGACAGTCCAATTCCACCCAGAAAGCCAAGGTTTCCTTTCTAGCTCTTAAATGAATTATTTGAAGGATTATTATAATCTCCCATTCCTGTGCTTAATTTCTACTTCTTTTTTTTTTAATGTTTTGTAATCTTTTTGGCTGCCCTCTTTAAACAAGCAATCCTAAAGCCAATTTGATATGCTAATATATGTTGCTTAGGACCACATCATACCGTATCATATATTCCCTCCCAAATCTTCTTTGTTGAAGGAACATGAAAGGAGACTCTTTAACCTTTCTAGATTCATAGAAGTGGCTTCATAAAACAGTGAAGACAGGATTTCACTTACTGGTGTTTCAGATGTTTGTAGACAACATCTGGTGTATTTGATCTGTGTGATGGACAGCTATGAATCTTCTCTCAATGACATGACTCATGTTTGCTCCTTAGATTTTGGAAGATCAACCATGAGAACTGATTTGTCCATGATTATGAGCCTGTGCATTTAGCTATTTTTTTTCATGAATTTTTTTTTCACAAGGCTGAATCTGGTGATAGCAATTGCTGAATTTATCTCTGCTAGAATGTTGAGCCCCTCAGAACTGTGATAAAAGTTTATAGAAGTATTTTGGTGTATTTTTTTACAAAAGCTGATACATAAACACAGGTTTTTACTGTGGTATGTTTTTAAAAGGGCATGGTATATAAACTCTATAGCTAGGGCTTTGTGGAATAGTAGAAGAAAGGTAAATTCATTTTAGTTTGTTTGACAGAGATGTGAAATTTACTGTGTTAATGGAAAAATGTTTTTCAGAAGCACGACATGGTAAAGGGCTGCCCAGTAGTCTGTTAATTCTTCATTAACATGGATAGTTTCAAGGATTAGTAATTGTAACTCTGGAATAATACCTGGAGTTTTAGAAGGGATCCTGGAGCTGCTGCCACTTTTCTAGGATTCTTTAGTCACACCAGAAAGCAAAGCAGAGTGTACCTGAGCCCTGAAAAGGGGTTATCGCTTGTCACCTTTGCTCTGCTCACGCCAGTCTTGTAGTTCCCCCCACCTCTGTCAAATTCTCTCATGTCTGCCATTTCAAAGGGGTCTGAAGAGAGGAAAGGTTTAGCTTTAGGCACTTCCACCTCTCCTCAGGTGAGGCGGGTTTCCTTAGGCCTAGATTATCTTCTCTCACAACAGCTTCAGGAAGGATAAGTTATGACTAAGCCTAAGTTTCCCCCTCAGGTGCCTAGTCACACACACACGGAATGAGGAGAGGATGATCCTGGTCTATTAAGAGTGGATGACTGCCGCCAGATACATTACTTCTGAGCAGTTCTGCAAGATGTGTAGGGAATGAGCGAGATGGATGCTGGCCAGCTGCTTCTGTCACTGAGTGTTACAAACTGACAGAACTGCAGGCAGTTGGGAGATGCTGTACTGCTGCCCTGAGCTCAGAAATAAGAGGAAGAGGGGCATGTGTGTGTACCCAGAGCAACTGCAAGGCTGGGACAGAAGCAAGAGGCACTGCCTCCCAACTGGAAGGGCTCACAGCCACGCTGGGAGGGCCTTTTTGTGTAGGAGTTGGATGATTCAAACACAATTCCTTGCTGCTTATTATGATGTTTATTTTCATATGAAACCAGTTAAAGACTGGAGGTTGTCCTTGATCCTGTCTCCCTACTCCAAATAACGTGAGGATTAAAGGGAACCTAGTTTTTGATGTTTTTCCCTTGCTGCTTACATATATTCTTTGCTGGAAAGAAGTTTTCTTTCTTCCTCACATGTTGTTAGGGTGAGATTTATTTAGTTTGAAACATTTATATTCGAGCTGCTTGTCTTGATCACCTTATCATCAATGGAAAGAAAACAAAATTTGTAAGACTTAAACTTCTGACCAGTTTTGGACACTGACCCTAGTGTGAGGTATCTTGTACATTAATATTTTCTGCACTGCATATGTCTCTAATTTAGATTAGATTAATCTCACCCTTAGTACTAATTAGTACTAATAGTACTAAATAGTACTAATTTTTTTATCTTTTCCCAAAAATGGAAATGGCCAAAGAGGCTTCCAGCAAATCAGAGAAGTTTTACCAGAAGAGTATTAAGAGAATCAGGTTTAAGGCAACAGTCTATTTAAGGCAAAGAATAGGAAGTCGTTAATAACTTAACTGTTCCTTCCATCTGCAGTATTTGGAAAGATTTGAAATTTCCAGAACTAAATAGAAAAATTTATCAGGAGGTTTTGCTAGACCAGACTGAGGCTGTATAGGAAAGTTAAATTCTCTGAGGAGTAGATGCATGTGAAATAGCAGTAGAGTTTAATTTATTTATATAGCTCTGGTGTTTCAAGGGGAGGGTTTGAGCTGTTTGCCTAGGAGGATTGCTGAATCTGTTTTTAATAGAGAGAAATTTTTATCCTGATGATCCTAGGGGTGCAGGTTTATAAGCTAGCAAAGCACAGCGTTTCCCCAGGAATGGGGGTATTGTTTAGATAGACACACCATGCCTGAAACTTTTCCAATAAGGATCTGAGCAGACCAGAGAGGAAGGCTTTGGGGTTTTTTTTAGAGAGAGCAGTAGAGAATGGTTTTAATTTCTCTCCAGCAGCACAAGGGAGCAAATATTTTTATGAGGTTCCTTATTTCTTTATTCAAAATCTATTAAAATTGCCATTGTGAACCAAAGTGCATTTTTGTCAAATTGACTTGCAGTGTGATGAGGTATTTGAGTAAAGGCTGGATACATCCATCTGCAAAAGCATGTTTTCAGCTGTATTTACTGCATTGCTTTTCTCTGCTGTGGCCCTAATCTACCAAACAGTTTTGAACTCTCTTTGGGGTATCTTTTATTTGATTTTAGACTTTTTACATTTTTTGGGTGTTTTTCCAAATACATAGCTTGATACTAAGTTTTTCAAATTCAACATTTTATGAAGTGAAAAAGCTACTTTTTAATTGTATCACAACAAAGCTGCATTTTCAATATTTTGCAGAGGTACTGTGTTATTAGCATGTAATTTGTGAGCTCAAATGCATTTGAATGGTGGTTTTTCATCTAGGATGCCTGATTTTCTGGGGTGTGTAGAGTATTTAGGGATAATCCACTGAAGTTACTTTCAGTAGAGGAGATTCATGTATGTTCTTCTGCATTCTGGCTTTTGTAAAATATTCTGTGGACCCCTTGGTGTTTTTGTGCTTGCAAATAGGAAAAGATTGGAAAACGATGTCTTAATATTAGAAATTCATCACAATCCTGCAGAATTATTTGAGTGAGAGCAGATCTATATAATACAGTAATTTCAGTAAAACAGAGTATGAGAACATTCCCAGTTTTGATACAGTGATATCTTTCTGTATTATTAAATAGCTTTCTTGGTGATAATTTGTGAAATATTCCTGATCTATAGAAAATAACCCCCAGACAACCTGGAAGATCTGTATAGCTCTTAGCCTGCTGGAGCTTCTCAGTTTCTCTAGAGCAGATCACTAATGCTGCTGTTGATGTTTGAGGCTCTATAAAATATGGAATAGGTCTGTTCCACCTTCCCTTTGCACAGGTAGTACAGCAACTGAACTCCTTTCACTTCAAGGAAATGATTTTGGATTTAAAGAAATCTATAACTACACTTGACCCATCCTTGAGTCATCTAGGACATTATTAGTTGTAAATGAAAATTTATAGAGATCTGGTGCAGGGGTGGTCTTGCACAGTAAAAATAAAGCCCATCAAGTAACAGGTATGGTTTTGCATGTGAGCTGCTCTTGGGCAAGATCTAATGCCTCTAAAGATCAATTACATTCTGAGTTTCTTCAAGCAGTCATGTCTGTTTGGAAGGCAGAGAGCTCTGCCTCTGCCTGGGAGGGGTGGTGAAAACTGGGGGATTTTTTTTTTTTTTTTTTTTATGATTTTAAATCTGAAATGGCAACAAATGAGAAATAATTGTTTGGGCTTCTCTGCTAACAGGAGCTGAGCAAGGTCAAAGCTTTTCCATTGTACAAGTGAAAATATTTTTCTAACTGCAAAAATTATAAGTGTCTTCAGCTCAAAGGGAGTTTTTGGGTTTGGGCCTCACAGTCAGCGAGAATCCTCTTTATTAATGGCTGCCCAAGCCCCTTGTCTTGGGCTGTGACCGAGGGTGTGGTGTCAGCTGTGTGCAACCCTGTGTGACTGTGCTGATGATGAGACAGCTGGGTTGGACTCCACATTGCTCTTGGGGCCTTGAGAGCAGCTCAGAAGCAGCTACAAAGAGGAAAAGAAAGTTCTTGGAACCTTGATAGTGAATACATTGTGAGATTGATGAGTTGAGCTTGTGCTGGTTAATATAGCCAGTTTGGAAGTGTAACGTGTTTTCAAATGAAAATTAATTTAAGGAATTCCAGTCAATAAAATGTCATTGCAGCCAATGATAAAGCAAGGGCTTTTGTCAGGGCTAACAATGGTTCCTTGGTTTGCAGAATGAACAGGGAAAGCCTTTTAATGCTGCCTTTTTTTGTTGTTTATTTGTTTTTCTGGCTCAGGACTAAGTATTTAATTGGTCAGTTACAGACTACTTGTTGATTTCAAATCATTTGAATTTCTCTAATGCTTGTCCCCCCTAGGGATTCTACAAACGAAACTACTGCACATTCAGATGCTGGCAGTGAGCTGGAAGAAGCAGAAGTCAAAGGAAAAAGAAAAAGGGGCCGTCCCGGCAGGCCTCCAGTATGTGTAATTTATTTTTGTTTTGTTATGCATCTATTTCATTTATTTTTGTTTTGTTGTGCATCTATTTATAATTGACTGCAGACTCTTTTTCATCTGATCATCTTGTGGTCACATAAATAGGTTTTTAATGAGTCCTGTGTCAGACTTTATGAAGACTTGTAGTATGAAATATTTATCAAATTGATGTGCAAACAATGTTTGTAGTGTTTAAAAAAGGACATAAAATGATTTCATAATAGCTATTAATTTATCTTTTGCTAGCTGCTTTCATGAACAATACACTTTTGTTATTATTGTCATTACAACATTCTTCCAGATACGAGAATAACCTCAGTAAGTGCAACCACTTTCTTCTTGAAAGTTGTGGATTTAAGTGACAAATGACATTTGAGCCATCCTTTTATTACTGATAATCTCTTAATGTGAATGGAAGAATTGCAGCATGATATTTACTAGGCTCCTGAGAAAATCTGTTAACACATTTAAAAGCCATGTGATTGACACACACTGCATTCTACTTATGTATCCTCTGGCATAGTGCAGCAGGTGATATTGTTGTCTTTGTCTCTGCTGGCCTATCAGTAGGAACATACAGAAACAGTTCTCTAGTACACGGGGTGTTAGGGAGGCTTTGTCTTTTATTCTCATTTGTTTTATAAAATAGCCAATTTATTGGAAGATAAAGGGAAAGTTCTGTGTGTCATGTTGTCCTTCACTTTGGTTCTTGAAGATGATCAGTTTAGTTCTCCTGGCTGTATCACTTGAAGTGCACAGTGTGGAGTAAGACTTGGTGGGAACTTCTGTGTGTTATTAATGAGTTTGATTCAGCTCTTGGTGTTACTCTGTGAGTAAACTCACAATAGCAATATGCCATATATCTATATATCAATATAGCATTAGTAGATGGAGATGATTTTTTTTTAACCCTGAGGGCTTTGGTCCTAAGGATTATTTCAAACCATGGGCGTGGTGAGGCTGTAGGAATGGACAGATCCATGTGTTCCTCTCAGGCATGCTGGCCAAGCTGGAGCAAATTCCTCTTTACTGTTGGTTTTCAATTTGCATCACAGTCTCTGGACTTACTCAGGGTGCCAACATTTTAAATCCTGGTCTTTTCTGGGCATGTTGTCTTCCTTTTTGAAAGCTTTTGAACTTTCCTATGATGCATATATTCTTCATCAGATAAATGGATTTGCTTGTGAACATGAAGCCTCTTCAGAGCAAGCCTTAAAGAAATGTTTAAAGAGAACAGATTATCTGTTTACATAGCTTATAAGCAAAGGATAAAATGAAGAATTATCTTACACTATTTCATTAGCAAATCTACGGGGTTTTGTAGCTCTCATAAAAAAAACCCAGGCTGGTGCAACCTGATTGCTAACCCAAAATGTTGTTACAAGATAGGAATTCAAGTTATAGCAACACTATAGGGGTATTTTGTACCCAGCACACACTCACTGGAAGGGAAAGGTGAATATTACAAAAAGTATTTCTCATTCCTCTGCTTCAGTTTGTTAGTGGCTCCTATGGGAACATTTACTGAAGCACTCTGCTGGTCCTGCTATCAGGTTTCTACAGGAGGAATTGCTCATTTCACTTAGAACAACTCCAGACTCATTAGGTGTGTGTGATTGTCAAGTGATGAATGTGCAGAGGAGGCAGCCATTGCTTCATTCACAAAGTGATGGGCTGTGAGCTGACTGCTGCTGCTAAGGAGCAAGAGCTTAGGGTTACCAGCAGGGATTCTGTGGAAGCTTCATCTTGATGCTTAAGAGGAGTCAGAAACCCCCAAATCCAGTCTTAAAACTTAGAGGAAGAAAATAGAGAAAGAAACAAATACAGTGTCCTTTATAAAACTGTAGTTTGTCAAAATTTGGAAGAATTTGCTCAGTTCTGCTTTCTCTTTCCCTTTTGACCTCCATCCCAAGATCTCAGGAAGGCATATATTAGGTCTGGAAGAGTTTCAGAGAGGAAAAACAATATGGTCATTTATGGAATGGGACTCAGCAGATCTCATTGCAACCTCCTAGTCAGACTGGGGTCAGCTTTGGGATCAGACTACATTGCTCATGGCTTTTCCAGTTTGATTTTGAGAACTACCAAGGCTGGAGACTGCACAGCCTCTTTTAGGTGCCTATTCCATTTTGCTTCATGATAAATTTCTCCCTTGGTTCTTCTACCACAAAAAACCCAAAAAAACCCAACCCACCCCAAAAAACCACCACCACAACAAAAAATTCACAAAAAAAAACCCCAAAAGCAAAAAGTCACTCAGTGACTAATGTCCAGAGGAGAAATGCAAAAACCTTGGAAAGGCTAATTTAGGCAATTGAATTTACAGCATTATTTGATGTTAAAAGCCAGAGACTTGGTAATCGTATTACTTTAGCAATGTTTCTAACCCAGCCACCTCCCTCAGGTGAATTGCCTGGTTCTTA
Source organism: Phylloscopus whistleri (assembly GCA_017589585.1). NCBI lineage: Eukaryota > Metazoa > Chordata > Aves > Passeriformes > Phylloscopidae > Phylloscopus > Phylloscopus whistleri. Next base: position 589,527 of record JADMLD010000044.1, read on the forward strand.
CAGGAGGTGCAGCTCTGACATTTTCCCCCTCAGCTCTTCACTACTGTATTTTTTGTTTCCTCTACAGGTACCACCTACCTTTACTGTCAGATGTGAAATAGATTAAAAGGTTTAGTTAAGTTCAGAAATGTTTTTCTCAACTGAGATTTAACTTAGATGATTTTCATTTCTGTTAAAGACCTGAAGAATGGTAGCCCAAAGGCTCTTCCGATTTCTGTGGCTGGGTTTTTTTTTTTCTAACTAAAATATTATGGTCTAATAAGATTTAATCTCTTCCTGCAGATGCTGATTTGCTGATGTCCTTAGGCCATCACAGCTACAGTAGCACATCTGCCATAAACACACTGACCTCTTTTGGAAAGGGACTTTACTTTGTGCTGCATGATCCTATTACAGAGCTGCATAGAATATATTCCATTAAATATATGTGTGTATTTTAAACAGGTTTCTGCTGAGTGTCACAGAATGGACTTGACCTTTTATCAGAAAGATACACTACTACAAGAGGTTTTTCCAGATTGTTTTCCAAAGAAAGACATTCTCTGCAGATTTGAGACCTTTGTAAGAAGATGGTGCTCATTTGAAAAACTGCCTTTTGTAGTAAATACCTCTTCAGTTCATACAGAACTGTAATGCTTTGGGGGTACCTTCACTTTCTAAAGAACCTGGAACTAGTTGATCTTTGATTTCCTTTCAATCCAAGTAATTCCATTCTAAAACACTGCTTTTCAAGTAGCCCCTTTACTTCTATATGCTGTTCTAATGAGTACTTGACTGAGTAGGCTAGACAGTCAATTTGCAAATAGATTAAGTGCATCGGTCTTGCAGAATAGCTCTCAGAACCTAACCTGACTGTCCTGAACTCCCCAGGCCTTGCTGTGAGTTCAGCAGGGGCTGCACCATGTCCTTTCTAGTGGCTGGGGCTGCCTATTGGCCATGTGCCCTTCCAAGCACTGAGTCTTGTAGAGCAGATGCCCAGGGAGTGACTGGCCAAGAGCTGAGTCTGTCCAGCCAGTGGGATATTGTGGTGCACATGTTTGTGATACTGTATGTGAGGATACCATCTGGGTGTGTATTAAATGACTTCTGGGGGGTCTGTTTAAGGAATGACTTCTAACAGTCCTCTCTTGAAGTTCCTGAGTAATATTGGCCAAATTGCCTTCTCTGTCTGCTGCATTATTGAAATATATGAGTATGGATGTGCTCTCCTGTTCTACATAGGGGATCTGAAAGCCCAAGGGCTTGTGATGCCGTCTAGCATTCACATCAGTGAGCTCAGGCTCAGATCAGTTATTTTCCCATCCTTTTTCGTCTCCTCTTTTGGATCAGCACTCTATTCAGCATTGTTGGCATGCTTTATTTTAAACTACCTGGCCTTACCTTCCCAGGAGCTCAGAATAGCTTGGCTTAAACTTCAGATGCTGGAGGTTGAGGCAGTGAGAGAGATCCCTGGCTGTGTTTCAGATTCAAAGTAGGTAGGAGTAGACAGATTTAATCTCTAATTCAGAGGACAGGGAAACATATCAGTTTGTCTGTTCCAGAGGTGGCAATTTGGAGATGTCTGCTGGTTTCTCTCTCATCCCATACTCAGAGCCACAGCATATCTTTCTCCACTTAAAACAAGATGAAACAAGACACTTCTGATGCTTTTGACCCCAGCAACGCCTGTATAGTTTTGTTTTCAGGTTTTTTTGCACTTTTTGGTATGGAGGAAACAGACCACAATGCCTTATCTTTGCATTCATATGGGAGATTTTAATGTTGCAACAGATTCCTGCTCTTATTTAATCTTGCAGTATAGATGTTAGATCCAGCAGGGGATTGAGTTTTGCTTCTAGTTCCAAGTCATACGTGTCCTGATTAATAACAGGGAGAATCCTCTTAGAAGAATTTCTTTTCATAGCAGTGGAGGTTTGTGGTTGGTGTGATTTACATCAGTGCCCTCTTTCAGCTTGCCTGCCTGACGGTTTGGGTCTGTCCCTTACAACTGAAGGAAGTCTGTAGTTCAGTAGAAATGCAGTGCATCTTTAGCATCCTTGTAAAGACTGTTACCTGTAGCATTAGAAGTTTTCCTTTTAAGCTTTTGATGGGATGGTTCTCGTATTTTTGGCAATCTAATCTATTCATTTTTCTGTGGAAATAGTCTTTTTTTGGTACTAAATGCCTCAGCTAGAAGAATTGAAATTATTCAAGCATTTATAGCATACTCTCTTGATTCTTTAAGATGACTTTTAGAGCTCTTGATAGATTTTTAAATAAGGTTGAAAAATAGCACCGCCACTCCCCAAGCAGCACTGCCTCTGCTTTTTTTTGTCCTAAACTGCAAGTGCTGCAGCTGAAGCAGCTCTGGATGCACTGGGTGGTAGGGGACCTGCACCTGTCTTTATATGTAGGATGAGATTTTTCACAGGGAGCAGCACCTTATTAGTTTCTATGACCAAAACACAGGACTGTTGGAATCCAAGAACCATCTCCCTAGATAATCATGATGATGGTATGAAATGTGTTGTAGTCTTGTTTTAATCAGGATTAATTCATGAGGACATCAGGCATTACCATTCTTCCACTTGTTACAAGGTTGTAACACAGGGCCTCTTGAGGAACTGGTGCCTTGGAGAGGCAAGCTCTTCAGTCTTACTCAAGAGGAGGTCAAAAAGCTTCTTCCACCTTCCCTGGAAAATGGGATTCCTCTAAATGACTCATGGTGTAAATGCACATACAGGTCATTGTTTTCAGGTGCTGTGTTAGGTGGAGTTACTGACTTTTGTTAGTAAAAATAAAAAAAGACTTTTACTGCCTTTATTTCTTCATGAAGTGCATCACATCAGCTTGGGGAATGTTAATGGAAAATGTCAAGCCACTTTCACTTGTTTTGGTAGTGTATGAATTAATTTTCAGTGTATTACTTGATTTGAATAAAATGTGAGTCACTGTGTTTTCTTCACAGTAATTTTAAACACATGAAAGGAAAATTAGCTAATTTGTTCCAAAATCCTGAACTGTCATCATTTTAGGTTAATTGCAGTCAAGGTGAGTATTTTGTTTCCTGTTTGCATCCTGTTTGCATTTAAGCCTTAAAGCAACAGGTAAAGTATGTGACAATCAATATGGCCATTTTTGGTTGTTGCTTCTGTGGCATATTCTGGAACTTCTGAATTTCCTAATGCTGGTGTATATAAACCCTCAGCTTTTGTTGTCACAGATTTGAAAAATCATCAGTAATTTCTGTTTGCGTTTGGCACCTTAGTCCGTTTTGACACCACATCAGCCCAGCTCTCCTGGGTTTTGGAGTGAAATCATAAATGCAACTGCTGCAGCCTCTCAGCTCCACCCAGCACCTTTCTTGGTGTGTGATTAAAAAACCTCAAGCATTTTTACCTGGTCATGCTGCTTTATCCCTCCCTTTGGCAGTCCTAATTCAGGGGGAAACTTTCTGGCTGAAAGCTGTAAAATGGGGTGCAGTAATCACAGTCTTTGCTCCTGTTAGGACTCAGAGTTTCTGTTTTTCCTGTGTCTTGAGCATTTGGTGGATCCACAGGAGCAGACAGGCTACATTTTCCCTCTGGTCTTATGAAATATTTCATTTTACAGCTGTCAGTGATAGTCTGGCAGGTTTACTGGGGCCACAGGCCACACTCACCCTTGAGCAGGGCTGTTTCTGTGTGGAAGCTCTTCATGGTGTTAGAGAACCAGGTTTTTTGTTTTTTGCAGAATAATCACCCTTTCCTGTGAGTGCAGGTGTCTCTTTTCTGGGATGTATGGTTACCTGTGCCTGGCATCCTCAAAGCCAAACACAAGTTTTAGATTTGTAGCTTTTGTAACTCCACTTCTATGAGCACCCTGCCTTTGGAGATACACCACAGATGCTCTGTATCATGAACGAGTCTTCTCTGTGTTTCTGTGGATGTACCAGTGCTGCCTTTCCCTTCACTCGCTCCAGTGGTGCTGGAGGATGTCTCCATTCTGGGATAGAATCGTAGAATACCAGATTGGAAGGGACTTCACAAGATAATTTGGTTCAACCTTGTCTGGCAAAAGCACAGTCTAGAAAAGATGCCCTAGCAGCCTGTCCAGCTGAATCTGAGTTGTCCAATGTTGAGGAACCCCCAAATTCCCTGGGGAGATTATCCAAGTGGCTGATTGGTCTCTTTGGTCTCTTTGAAGTAGGATTTCTTATTGAACTTTGTGCTCAGAGGCAGGAACCTGTGTGAAGCTCAAATGTGTCAACATGGCCTGCAAAGTTTCTTGCTGGAAATTCAGAGACATTATGTGCAAATAATATTTGACAACTGCATTGTAATATTGTGTGTTAATGACTAAGGGAATGCCACGTGCTTTGTGCTTGCAAAACTTTAGAGCACCAGACCTCCATGCTGGAGGACCTATACATGACTTTCTTTCATGTTCACACTCTGGAATGAGATTGAACTTGGGCTTCCTGCCAGGTGCCTGCTGGATGGAAGTGCTGAGGGGTGGATGCCCTTTCACTAGTGCCTTTCCACCTGAAGACAATGTTAATCCTTGCCTAACTCAAGTTCACGTTTTGGATTCTCTTCAGTCTCAAGTGGAGCATCTTGTCTACTTGTTTTGTCTCTACAGGCAGATTCAATATAGATCCTGCATCTGGATTTTGCTATCCCAGCTTGGATACACAATGGTTTTTGTTAGATGCAATATTTTTCTCCACTCTGAGAGATGTTCTCATTGTTAGAAGAAAATCTACACCAGAGAGAAATTTTATTAGAGTAGACTCAGTAAGATATCTGGTGTTAATTCAGGGGCAGGATATTGAGGTGTTTACTTGGACTTGAACAATCTGGCTTTATCCAGTAATTTGTTAGAAGTACATCTGTCAGTTATTTCTGTGCCTCTTCTGAGGGCTCAGTGGAGATCTCACCCTTCCAGTTCAGACTAGGAGCCTTGGTCAAAGCACCTCCCTTTTCCCAGGGTACCTGACAAAGGGAATTTAAACTGGGCATTTATATACTTAGTGATGACACATTTTGTGCCTGTGTCCACAGTACTCATGCTCAGGTTCACAAACAGGTGGCTTTTCACATTGCTTTCATTAACAAGATAGCTTTGGATACGTGCATTTCACATCCATCTCTTACTTTGTCTCCCTTCATCCTTGCAGCGTTTAGTGCCTCTCTTTAAATTACACATTGAGAAAAACTGGGTGTAGAGGGGGCTTGTATTAGTTGCTGTGGAGGGCATCAGTTTGTCCTAGCCCTAAGACCATTCAAGCTTTCATTTAGCAGTCCTTGTAGCTGGGTGAAGTGCTTACTATCTCCCAGATGGAATAAGTGCGTGGATTATACATCTCAAAAGAGTCAATTTACCTCTAATTTTTTCCCATTTTACTAAATAGTGATCACATATCTCTTTCAAGCTCAGTAGAACTTAAACATTTCATATGTTGGTAATATTCTTGCTGTTTCAGGCAGCTTTGCACATATTTAAAAATTCATTGAGGGAAATACTCTTTTGATCCTAAGTGCAAATGTTATCCGAAAAAACTTCAAAGAGATTGTACCATTATTTTAAGCTTTACAGCTTGCATTTCTATGCAGGTCCCTACCTTACCCTTTGCTTCAGCCCTCTGGCCCACCCCTTTTAAGGCAGTGATCCCTTTTAAAGCATGGGGAAAGCTGAACTTGCAGGGTTGTCTTCTACCAGCTCTCTGCCAAAATTAGATCCCTTTCCTCCGCAGTAAAATTCTCAATGTATCTCCACTGCAATATGCAACTGAAAATGTTGACTTAGTGTTCTTTACTAAAAGCATTAATAGAAACTCAACTGACAATATACTTGTGTAAACAGTGCCATGAGCATATTGTCCAAAATTTAATCTTTGAGTTGCTTGTGTGTTGTTTTCTTTAACATAATTCCTCACAATAACTTCATTGTTCTGTCGAAGAACAGCAGATTTTGCTTTTGTTAGCCTCACAGTAGGGAGAAAGAACAGAATATGGAACTAAGAAATCTGATGATGTTTTCCCCAGAATTTTTGTTTCTGCTTCACAAGTGACTTAAATTCAGAGCAAACTGCTCAGTAGGTGAGTCTTGACAGGTGGTGTCTATACCACCTGATTAAAGCCTTGAAGAACATAGAGAAAATTTACATTAAATAATTTAGACACAAAGGGAAGTTATTTTAACTCATAAAATTTTGAAGCAAGACACTGTTACGGTGATCTACTAAATCTGGCTGTACAAATTTGGTGATTTGAGTTGAAGAGCTGATTATATACACAGTTTCTTATAAAAGTTGCATGAAAATGAAAAATACAGAAAATGGATGTTAATGTGGCAAGTGTATTTTTAGTAACTTGCTGTCTAAGAAACATCATTAGTTAAGATCACCAGTTATTCTCAATGTCTGTGTTGTGCAAGACTCATACAGGACTGACATGAACTGGTACTCCAGCACTGGGAGTTCACCACTGTCTTGGAGTGATCATTACTTACCTTGGCATGGCAGTGGCTTTTAAATAGTCCCTCAACAACTACTGATAAATAAAATGATATGTATCTGACTGAATAGAGTCCTGAGCAACCTGGTTGATTTTCCTAGCTGACCCTGCTTTGAGCAGGAGGTCATGCTGGAGACCTCTGGAGATGCCTTCCAGCCCGGCTCATCCCGTAATCTTTGTGTGAATAAATGTGTGTGAGGGTGTAACCATGTAATGTTTATGGATGGTTTATAAAGAAACGCTGGGTGGTTTCAGATGTAGCTGTAATAAACTTTCCCTCTGCTGGTTTTCTTTGCCCAGTCCGCCACTAAGAAACCGCGGAAGTCTCCAGCGGACAAGGGCCGTTCCGACGCTGGAGCTCGAGGAGCAAGTCGTGGGAGAGCCAATGGCCACCCGCAGCAGAATGGAGAAGGGGACCCTGTCACTTTGTTTGAGGTGGTTAAGCTGGGAAAGAGTGCTATGCAGGTAAAGTGTCAACTTGTGTTCCTCCTCACAATTCAGTCTATCCTGACTGGAGTCCAGTCTAAGCTGTGCTTTTGTAAACAGCAGTGTTTTCTCATGCCTGCACTGGTCCAACAGACTGTGTATGATAAAGTATTGGACTGAATGGGTTCTGATTGAGGGCTGTCATGTATCCTGCTGAAGAACCAGAGACCTGGCAGAAAGTCAGGTGTTTCAAATTCTCCGTTATTTTGCTCCTTACTCCTAAGTTTAAAATATATGTTGATATTAAGCAGTTCATTAAAGTATATCCTGTAGCAAGCTTTATATGGGCAAAAAGTGTATGAAAATAATGATGAATCCAAGCATTTTTTTGTTCACTTGTTTTTTCAAGAATACCTGCTCACACAAGCAGTTTAGAGCCCTTTGCACTGGAACCTGCATTCCTGCTGTCCCCATCAGGACAGCAGGTGAAGGCTAAACTATTTGCCTAGACTTCACTAAGTCTGAGGGAAAATATTGACACATCCTGAAGGCAAATTTTTCGTTGTAAAATAAATAAGATCGTCCTAGTTGCCTCTAGAAATGTTTCTTACCTTCTTATGTTTTGATCAGGTCAGAGGTCTTTACAGGATGTGTGGGGTCCAGTGAGTTGCACCTCAAGACCCTGCACAGAGGATTGATTTTGACAGTGTTGTGTGGTTTTAGGAAGCTGCTGTGCTGCAGCTCTTGATTTTGATACTCAAAGGAGGAACAGTGGGCCCAAAACACCCTTCAGCCCATGCTGAGTCCAAAGCCAATAGTCACTCCTGCTCTGAAGGATTGTTTAGGCAAACCTCCTTTACTTTGCATTTCAACACTACAAGACTTAGGCAGTATCAGTTAGCTTGTTTTGATGAAGACTAACATGAGCAAAGTATGAATTAGGAAAATTAGGTGCTAAGTCCCATTCTCAATATTACTTCCAGTGTAGCTAAAAGCTAAGCCTCTTTTAAGTCCCAGAGGAATCAAATATTTCAATTGAGTGAAAGTTGTTGAAAATTTTCTGTCTCGGGTCTGTGGGAAGTCTGAGATGTAATCTTAAAGAAGTAATACACAGGAAGGAAATGAGAATTTTTGTACTTCATAGTTTCTGTGTTTACACTTATTCAGGATTGACCCTTCTTATCTAGTAGGTGAAGACAGAACAAATTTACTCCTAACAAAGCTATGGATTCCTTATGCCTTTTTTTCCTACAACAGAGCTTGCAACTTTGTTTGGTTTTCAGCACTTTTTCAAATTTTGTTTTTGGCAGAAATTGAGGAAACATCTGGAGTCTATTTTCTGGTTTTACTGTGGTGCAGAACATACAATATATTTTTGTGTAGTATTGTTGACTTAGATTTATTGATATTTGCAGAAGCCAAATGGAATGGAATGGGAAACTGCTTTGATATTTGATGACTCTGTGTGTATGTGGAATTGACTCTGATACATTTTATCTATTTCAAAAGAGATGTCTGCACAAGTCGTCTGCAGATAAATACAAAAGAAGAAATTGTCTGCATGTTTGCATTAAGAAACCTTTGGAATTCAGTTACAAAGAAATTGCTTGAGAAGTGGAGGATTTGTATATGCATGTGTAGGTGGATGTGTGTCTGTATATTCACATATACTTACCTGTATCCACAAATCACATATGCACAGACACATGCATGCATAACATGTGCCCAGCCTGCAGGGAGGAGAAAAAGTACCCAGCACCATCTGAGCAGGGGAGAGATTACACACAAACAGTAAAGGAGCAGGCAGAGTATTTGAAGCCTGGGGTAAGGCATAAACGACTTGAGCCCTAATTTCAGGAGTGTGCATCGCTCAGGCACCTTTGAAAAACTTACTGTTGGTGAAAATATTCTAAAAAATCAAAGTAATCCTATAGTAGGAAAGAGAATGCAATTAAAATGTGATTTAATATTTTTTAACTTGCACTTTCGGACAATCACCTCATGTGAAACCAAGGTTCTGTAAACCAAACTTATTGGTGTCTTTATACTTGTATTTTCCCATAATAGATTAGGGATTTTGATGTAACAATTAGGAATGCTTGGCAATTTTGTTTTTCATAGTTTTGATGCAGTTTCCTTTGTTCAATTTTAGCAATTTTGTCAATATTGCAGTTTTCAAACAAGTGCCATGTATTTGTATTTGGCCAAACATATTGTTTCTCAATATTTAGTTCTTTCCCTGTGATATGAACATACTTTTTTTTTTCTAGTGCTCCTAAGTTTGCTTCCAGCAATGAAAACCCAGGAAAATTGAATTAATATATTCTGAGATTACATGGAAATCATGTGCTTTCGTTTCTGATCTATCTGCTCCTGCTGTTTGCTCTCAGAATTTTTTTTAGTTGTTAGATTTTTCTGGCTTTGTGATGCCAATTCCTACAAGTCTGTTGCTGAATTCAATTTTCACTTCTTCTAAGCTTCTCTGTTTTAGTTCTCACAGCAGGATTCATTTATTACTTCTCTTCAGGCTTATTGCTAGTTGCTTCTTCCAGGAGAATAAAATCAGTTTAATTTTTTGTATTTCAAGTATACATAACTCCAGGACTGCTTTTTGATTAAATCTTTGCCTCTGTCATGGGGTGATGCTTGTGTCTTGCTTGAACTCTGTAAATCTGTTTGATGCCCACATTAGTTGGTATCAGATGGTTGTCAGTGTTTTTCATTTGCTCTGTAACCTTTTGTGCAGTTAGTGCTTCAGAAGTTATTCAGTCAGCAGCTCTCTGTGTGTGAAGTGTGACATGATCTTCTGCTCATGCTTTCTGCAGGTACATTTAAAAGTGCTAATCCATTAAAACTGTTCATAGAACTTCTTCAGTGGTTTTTGTTTTCATAACCAAACATGATACTCTTCTGCATTTTGTCATTTATCTCGTTCATATATTTATTTTTTAGTTATGTCATTTTATGGTGACAGCTATATCCTCTACTTTTCCCTGCTCTGAGCTTCCATAGGTAGAATGGTCTCTATCAGCATTTCTCATGTGCTCAGCTGCCCACTGGTGGGAATGTAGGCTTGGGTGAGCCTCTGCTCTTGCAGCTGAGCCACCCAGGCAGAGACTGACTGGTAGCTAAAATATCCAGACATCTCTGCATTGGTGTCTGACCCTGCTGTTTAGATGACAGGGAACTTGTGATGAGATCAGATTTTGTTTAGGACTCAGACTGCAAATTTCTCATAAGTTACTTATGACCAGTTATCTGTAATGAAGTTTGTACTACTGGTGGTCAAACATAGAAGCATAGAAGTGTTCTGCTTTCTTGTCTGCAAAGGGGTTTTGTTCCCCAAGAACATCAGAGAGAATGGATCAACAGTAATTCTAGGAGGTGTTCAGTACCAGAACATGAACACATCTGTACCTTGATGACTCTGCAATATTCCATGCATTACCAGTCACCCTTAATTGGTGTTAGTAGCTCACTACAGAGTAGGGGCTGATTTTGAGGAAAAAAAACTTTAAAAAATTGCTACCTCTGCTTATGCTCAGCTAATAAAAGGTAATCTTGGTGTTGGTTAGACATAGTTCAGAATAAATATGGCTCCATTATATGCCAGCGAGTATTTTAAGATAAGTATCCAAGTATCTAGTGTGTAAAAATGGAATTTTTCATTGTGCCACCAGTTTTAACTTGTCTTTCCAGAAATCAAAGGTGCATGGGGTTCCTCACTGTTCATACCTGTACATCTTGGCACGTGGGGATTTGTCTCCTTTGAGGTTCCCTCCCTGTCCAAGTACAGCTGTATTCGTAGCACTGCTTACCTTGCCATGAAAAGTCCATCTCTGGTAGTAGGGCAGACTTATTCCTGATTAGAGTGACTGTATAATTGTATTTACCTTATGCAGGAGGAATTACATGTGTTTTTAAATAGATCCTTGAGATTACATCAGAGCAGCTGTAACTGGATTGCACCAAAAATCCAACAGGCTGTCTCCAACAGCAGCAGTTAAGAAAGGGAATAAGGTGGCAAATTTTGGGTATTCTCCCTACCTCTGACTGATTGCAGCTCAGGGCCACTGTGGTGTCTGTGTTCTCAGTGGTCTTAAGAGAGTGGCTCTCTCTTCTCTGAGTTTCTTTTCTCCCTTTAAAAGTGTTTTTTGCCAGATCACATCTCTGTGTCTCCATCAGCTATTTCTGAAAGCGAAGGTCTTTGAAGATTAAAATTATACAGCCATACATTAAGTATTACCCATGCTTTTTGTGTTAAAGGCATGTTTTAGTTTAATTCTCCTTTATCGTATTTTAGCTGCTGTATCTTCCAGCTTGAAGGATAGATAATAACTTAGGGTTTCCCCACATTGCCTCAGAAACTCCTTAGGAGTTTGAGTGTGCAGTCTCTAAAGTTTACTGGGCAAAATGACTACATCTATTATTAACATTTAAACTAGTATTTTCATTTTGCTAGGCAGATTTCTTCTGTAGCATAATCTTTCTTTGCTTTTGATTGTATGGTACTGAATTAAAAGAAAAAATCAAAACTAGGTGCACATTTTTATAGTTGTACACTGGGAACAATTTAGCCACCAAATGAAGCATTAATTAATTAGAGGAGTATCCCTTAATACCAAATAAATTTTTCTGCAATCATCACAAAAGGCTTGTTTTCCCTTGTGATTTAATAAGATGTGAGATGGTTTGGCTGTTAATGTGAACACAAGTGCTAGTAGTGCAGTTTGTGAAAGCATTTCTACCTGAAAATACTCATTATACTTGAAGGCAGAGAAGTCTTTTCTCTCTAGAATGTTGATGTTGTTTGAAGCATCTGGGGTGATCTGTGAACCCTTTACAAACTGCTAGCAAAGGAATACTAATCACATGTTTTAATAAATTGGGGGGGTCTCTTACTGGAATAACTCCATTTGGTTTCAGCACTCCTCCAAGTATCTTTCCATTCTGGTATTCAATGTTTATGAACAGTTTTGATGCTTTGTAGCATCATTCATGCTCACGATTGGCTCAGCTTTAACAGGCACAACCCCTTGGAAATGGTGTAACATGTCAACTGTGAGAGATGAGCACCTGCAAAAGTTCTGTACCACTTCAGAAAATCTTGGTGAGAGCTTTGTATGGTGCACCCACTGCTTTTTGAGCTCTCAGGTGAGGAACTGCTGCTCTGAGTAGTGGGGTCTGCTGGGCAAGAGTGCCCAGCCTCAGGACTTCCTGTGATTTCAGTCCATTTGAAAGCAGAATTTTGCCAGTACCTTTTATGCACTCAGTGTAATGCCAGTTAGCCTTTACAATTCTAAGATTCTCTTAAGAGAATAAATTTCTTTTTCTTTTGCTAGTGTTTTTCCTCCAAAATGGTTCAATGTAACATGTTACATTGATTTCCCTGTGTAATGATATTTAATACCCAGTTTACTGCATAGAAATATGTATTTACACAAAACACCAAACAGATAATCCTGTATGGAGAGTATAATTCCCTTAGTTTTATTGGGAAGAAATACTTCTAGAATTGTATTCCTTTCCTCTCTATGCTTCAGAAAATAAAAAGTTATGTGGGTAGACACTGCGTAAAACAAACTTTCCCATCTTTACTTACTGTTATCTAAAGTGAGATTTTTGGGGTTTTTTAAAGGAAATAATTTTGGCTTATCAGGAAGTGCATGATAGGTGTTAGCATAGTATGAACTCTTTCATAATTTAACATTATGATCCTTAGATAAAAAGGATGAAGTGCATGTCCTCAAACTGCAGTTCATTTTTATTATCCTTATATTAGGTTTTCACTGGGTGTATATTAGACTTACCACCTGCAGTTTGGAATGCAGCCAGCCCCTCATCCTGGAGTGTACTGCCTGATCTAAACTGCACATACTTTCACACATTGGGAACTACCTTCTCCCCAGTAGCCATCTGTGTGATTTCTTCAGTTTTCACAAAATTTATCCTTAAAAGGCTTTTATTCTTTTTTTAAAAAACCCAGCCTGAACAGATTCACTTAAAGTTTTTTATGCAGAGTGTTTTAAGTCTCTCACTATTTGCCTTTTTTCCCCTGGGTCCTTATTTTTA